>OX337249.1:10882825-11482825 GCA_946965025.1 Blera fallax
CTAGGATAGAATAATCAACCGATAGCGCTGAAAGCCGACATAGAAAAAAGCTCTTGGAAAGAAGTAGGTACAGCTAGGAAGAAAGTGGGATGAATTTAAAATCATCGCTAAAAACCGTAGTCGAAGGACACGTTTCACCCACGACCTATTCTTCCCTTGGAATTATATAAAAAAGAATGGAAGACATCATTGGCATGCATTTTCTATAGTCTTGGTAGTGCTCTAAATATTTTTTTATCATCAACAATAAATCTACGTTCTTGCAAACCTGAACGTACACACAACGTCCACGGACAGTCAACCCATTGAACAAAAATCTACTACCTCTACAAATACTCAGTTATCCTGACTACCAAATTAGAGATCTTTTTGTTAAGTGATCAGGTATAGCGAATTTTCACGGGAATATCCTTCGGAACTAGACACGACCAAAGTGTGGCCAATATTTTCTTCACAGTCGCAGGGTAGATAGCCGGAAAAGCTGAAAAAGTAAAGGATTAATTCAAGGTGCGAACCTTTTTGAAAAGGGGTTATTCTGTATCGTAAGATGTAGTGAATGATGGACGAATATTTTAGGAAATAAAAAGGATTGCTCCACGGCAGGTGGTTGTTCTGTGTTTTAAGAACTGAAAAAGAAAAGCTTTGAAGGGTGAAGTATAAGGGTGACGGATAGAATGAAAGATTTGTATAACAGGTGGCAATAAATGTAGCGCGCAATGAACGTTGTAAATAACTTACTTTCGATGACGATAGTGATCAGGTTGAATAGTTATTTATTGCCGTGTGCTTGTTTACTTTTGACAAAGAGAATGGAATCGTGTGGCTTTTTACTTTTGACAGGGATAATAGTGTGGATCTACATCGCTGTGTACGTGCGTAGCCTTACCGACGTCGCCGTGAATATGGGAAACTTTACCGACGTATGTCTGTTCACAATTTCGATAGAGGGAATAGGGTGGTCTTTCGATATAGGGAAATCGACGTTTATATGGGCAATTGTTTACTTCCGATATAGAGAATATGGTAGTCCCTCGATATAGGCAAATCACCGTATAAATTGGCAACTTTACCGACTTGAATCTGTCTACTTTCGCCAGGCGCAACGGGGTAGTCCGTGGGTAGAGGAATATCGCTTTTCCACAAGGAAAAATCTGTAGGACCGCGAAAACCACTTCATTCAGTTACTCTACAGGCAAACAGACAGAGATATTGACACCTTCTTTTACACAACGTTTCTAGCGATTTTTAATTCTTATCAACTATAGAGTCATTAAACAGACAAATCATTGTGTATCATGCAATTGGTGTGTACTATCATCAGCGGACATCGAACGAATCTTATAAAGAAAAACAAAAATTATAATTAATCACAAAGCAGTGCAGCAACAATTAAAGCAACAAAAAGTAGCAAATTACAGTCATTAATATAAGCAAACATCTCATAGACTTATCGGATCTATTGAAACAAAAAGTTTTACACATCATAGATACAATTACATAAATAAATTGGAAAAAACGAATCGAAAAAAAAATGGGAAATGAAAACTTTCACATCAAAACATCGATTGGCATCAAGATTTAATTAGCTTGTTTCTTTTTTTTTTTTTGTTTTGTTTTGTTTTGTTAGTAGAAGGCGTGCAATCATATATTTAATTAATACATATTATTGAAAAACACATAGATAGATATATATACATGTGGAAAAACAATTTTAAAATTGAATTAGTTCTAATACCTTACGAAATGGAAATCATATAAGAATACAGAAAAAAAAGGGAAAAGAAAACATGAGAAATAAGGAAAGGAGGGGGAAATATGTGTGTGATCCTTGAATTTTATCCGGGTCTGAAAGACGATATTCTTTTCCGACTTGACCTATCTCCAAGGAGTTTGAGGGACTAAGGCAGAAAGAAACTCTAAAGAATCGAAGTAGAGCCTCATATGGAACAACAAGGAAGTTGCTAAGTAGTTGATTTTATAGATTTATAGCGTGGGCATTCGAGACAGATATGAAAACGCCAATGAAGTCATACGAGGTCACCACCTTATGGGAGCATACATTCACCTTCGTAGTGTTACCCTCCGAACAAGTATGGGACCGACAGACTAACGAATCTTGTATTCCACCAACAGGTTAAGGACCATTCTGGTAACCGGAGTAGAAAAAATGTTCCTTGAATGAATGAAGGAAAACAAATCAACTAACAGCGAGTACAGTAACAAAACTCTCAGCACTATGAGGACTAAGGCAGTACAATTTCACCCTTTGCTGGGTACCCAATCATTGCGACATTTCCGGGAATATGCGGATTCTTCTGGTTCAAACCACATAGTTTTCCCAAACATGTCACTCATGTTGTTTACTTATTATCCACGCCAAAGCGGTACATAATGTGACTGGTGGTAGTCACAGTACTAAATTGTAAAAGACTTCTGCTACTTAAGAAGGGACTCGTCTCAAGAATAACTTACTTTATAACCGATGCCTGTATTTCAGGGCTGTAAGTACATATGTACCTTTTGCTGCACTAGACAAGGGAATGGTAAACGATTGCATCAAAGAATTCACTGTGGAAAATGAACAATTTTTGAACACCAAAAGGCAGCAGAAGAAGAGAGGCCTGTCGACTTTCAACTTGTATAAATAATTTGGACGGTTCTCTACAGGCCTCTGATGAGGATCAACTACAAAGACGGAGGAAACATTTTCTACTGTCTTGAGCAGAGCTGTGGATGGATACGTACGAGTACCTCATATCCCGGTAAGGATTTAGAAAAACACTGGAAACAAACAAGATGGCAGCAAGATTCTGTAAGAAATCCGCGGCATTCTTGCCGTCGTCCTAACAGGTCACTACACTTTTGCTAAGCACCTCAATGTTCTACACACTACAATCGGTGAGGGTTTTAGAATTGGCGGTATGTTGCGGAACACTTTGTCTCAGGTTGTCCCGCCTTCGCTTGTATCGCGTGACAGACATTCGGCGCCTGAATAAGCCTAAGACTACACGCACAGTGATGCGACTGTTCCCATGCATTCTTATGTACGTCCGCACAGTGAAACGATATTCGAACCTACATATGCACACGTTCATAAGAATACATGTGGATAGTTTTATCGCAAGCAAATGCTTGCATTGTATTACTAAGCGTGTAGCCTAAGCTTCACGTGTAGCGTGTAGCCTAAGCTTCACATCACTGGGAACTTGGTTTGCCTTCTGGTGGTTCAACGGATTACTTGCGTTAACTGTTCCAGTAGAGTTTTTCCCACCACGACAAGGTTACTCTGTAGCTTGCCAAGTCTTGGGTTCTTTTAGAAGACTTGAAGAGCTACTTTTTACTCAAGACGGACAGAGCGACAGTCTCCCTTGTAAGACTTCTCCAACGACAGAAAAAAAAAATCGAATGAATTGAAACGACGTCGTGGTAGATGCCTTAGAATACTATTATTACTGGGAAGAGAATAGTAGAAAGGACGAGCAAATTTTTTGTTTGATGTTGCCAGTTTGTGACATTTTCACAGTGCCCATTCAGGAGGGAAGTGCAATTCCACTAGTATCCTGTCATCAAAAATAGCTATAAGGAGGCCAGTGATGACGCGTACACTGCTGTGATAAAACTCCATTCTCTCTGAAAATTTTTAATAATACAACCCCTTAATCCCTTATTGTATCGCCTTTAAATCTATCTAAATAGCTAGCAATTAAGACCAATCCAAGTTGACGACAAGCTAACCACAATTCTCTGTCCAAATCCTACCGAACTGGATGAAAACACTCCTTTTCGGGTGATGCCCTCTTTTATCCTTTTTTTTTGAAGGAATTTCTCATTACTGATGGAATTTTTGTTCCTGTTCATGATGCATTCAAAAACCCATCGGAGTGTTAAAAATCAATAAACCCTGACTTGCATGGTGGTTGTGTTTCTCTGTAAAGAATGTTCATGCGTTTTTTTGTTTTGTAGGATTAACCAGGGAAATTCCCTCTGACAGTAAATAGAAGGTAGGATGGTGAAAGAAAAAAAGTGTTTCAGCACTAATGAATGAATAGAGACGTGTATCATGGCTGTGCAAATGGATTAAGGAAGAGGAAGAAATTTATTTGAAAAAAAAAAAATAATAATAATTTAATGACAAACAAACATTAAAATAAATAGAAAATACACCGAGATGAGGAGAATCAAACAAACAAATATCATTTAGTTAATAAATACATACACTGATATAAAATAAATTTTGTTAAAGAAAAATGAAGTTTTTGTTTTTTAATAAATTTTTTTGGGGACGTACACACACAAAATGTTTATACAACGCATTCTCGCTCGAGAGGAATTTTTTTTATTTTTTTTTTTGTTTTGTTTTGTTTTAGTCTTTCGTTGGGTTAGGATTTTTGGTAAAAATTTGTTTAGATTTTTTTTGGCGTTTTTTTTTGACGCGATTTAAAAACACAATTTTGGTTAAAGAAAAAGTTTTTTTTTTCTGATCGCTTTTGGTTTGGTTATGTTAATGACATATGTTAATTACATATGATATGGATTTCGGCTGGTTGGTAGCAGTAGAGTAGCACAAGCACCTGTCCTGAGGATGATGTCTGTAGATACGATGATACGTCCGTCTCGATCATACAGCTTCTCAGTGTATCAGGTATGAACATGCCTTTTTGCACAACACCCTGTGCAGAAAGTTTATCTACTTTTTTTCGGTCTGGTTTTTCAAATTTTTTTAAGTAGTAGGTATGTTCTTTTATCCTTTTGGTTTTGTGTCTTTTTTTGGAAATTTTTTTGCAGCAATCAGTCGAATGTTCCTTTTGATCAGCGCGCTTGTTTCTCTATGGAGTTGTGTGTAAAACGAAAACTAGGTAACGTGGTAAGAAAAGAAATCCTTGTTTTGTTTGTTTTTGGGTATGGCTTCTACATAAACTATGAATTTGATAAAGTACTGCCGAGCCAACAATTTGATATCCTGTGGTACGGTGGGGAAGAAGCAAAACGAAGTTTTTTTTTCTTTGGAATTAACTATAATCACGGCTACTTGATGCTAAGGACTTACCTTTGTAGAGATGATTTGGGGATAAGAGTATTTTGTATCGCGACAATGTAGCAGGAACTGAATCTCCGAACTGAAGCTCTACTGTTCGCGCTTAATTGGAATTGAACAAATTGAAAAAGAATTTCCATAGTTTTTTTTGGATTTGTGTACTTTTTTTCTGTTTAGCTAGTGTCGGTTTAGCTTTCTGTCAGGTAGGGGGGACCTGAAAGAGAAAAGAGGTAAATTTTTTAAGAAATCCTGGTTTTGTTGGTATCTGTAAAGCGGAGGAATAGCGATGAGAGGTTGACGTAGAAAATTCAAGGAAACTCCGATCACCCATTGAAAAGCTGGGAAAGGCGGTCTTTGGATTCCAGCCGGCGGACATGGTCTCTAGTTGGGCGGTGGCGGCCTGTGAGCACCAGATGGTGGTCGAATGTCGACCCTCGCGCTTAGTAGTCCAACTGAAATCCGGCGCCGAGGAAGCTTTTTACCTAAGCATGATCCCCGAAAACAAATCAGATGCTCACAGGGCATAGGGACTTATGGAACTAACTCAAGAAGACGGATAATAATGACATCTACAGACTGAGCACTGAGAAACGGCGCCCAAAGGTGGGAACAGTGGGACACATATTGTCCAAGGTCCAGCATTCGCCAGCAGAGGGAGAGTGGTCTTGAAGTATCACTGTTGAGAGGGAGGACTTGTTGGGAGAATTCGGCTGAAAAGAAAACGGACCCTTGTTGGTGGTCTGTTTCGGCTTATTTCTGAGTAAATACATGAGTGTACACATATGGACTCTGCTAGCAAGACATGATCCACAGGAGGTGTTTTCGAATTCAGCCATCGCTCCACGCGATGAATGCTATCATATGCCGCCTCAAAGTCGATAAACAGATGGCGCGTTTCGACTTGAAATTCGTTGGTCTTTTCCAGGATTCATCTCAGCGTGAAAATTTGGTCTACAGTCGATCTGCCGGAAGCCACATTGGTACATGCCGATAGATGTGATGCAGAACGGCTGGAGATGTACCCATAGCACGCTGGACACGATTTTATAAGCCATATTAAGCAGGGAGAAAATTGACAGCAGACATATATACAGTCGTGAGAGATAGGCCTGTCAAAAAAAGTCACTTTTGTTTTTCTAGGACTCGAACGTCGAATTTAGCCAATCAAAGGGAAAAACCGTGGTAGGTAAGAAATCCTTCGCTTAACTATGTGTGTAGATCCTTAAATGACATCAGAGTAGGGTTGGGAATTACTCCTTTCAGTCGCTTTCTCCTTAGGCTCTCATGAACACATAATCATCGCTGCCCATTTGTCATCTATGATTTAAAGGAATGAAGTCATCAAAGGTTGATGCAAAGCAACTTCACTGCTTTCAAATATGGAGTTTCCGGGTGAATTGTTTCCCCTCCGTTGGCAACCACTTTACTCCATGTGATCTTACTGACGGGACTAGATCCTAATCAAAACCGCTTCCCGACTTGAAATGAAACAAAATAAGAATCCAATACCACTCGCAAATATTTCAAAACCTAGAAACAGACGAGCAGTTTGCTACGCAATCCTCATACACTTTCCAAAAAAAAATTCCTTTAATCAATAACTTACCGTCCTCTAATCTGTCAGAAGGCACATCAAATGAAGTATTTGTTCTAAAAATCATTTTGTCAACAAATAGCAAGAAACGGGCGTCGAATATCGTTGTGTAATTTTGTTTTATAGGATTTTCAATGATTTCTTTTTTTTGTATGTTCTTCACTAAACTTTTTTTTTTGGAATAGTACCGATTACATTATTAATTTTTATGGTGGCTATGTCGTTCTGGAAAAATATGTGAAAAGGATGCACAACACATTAAAAGCTGAGAAAATATAAAACTTTGAGCAGTAAAGTGCGGATTGTTCTTAAATTTCATGGCGGAAACACCGGTATTGAGATGAATGCTAAAAATAAACGCGCACAAAAAAAAACGCGAGTTTCACTTGCGATGAAAAATAAATTTATTTTGATCGTGTACATAATTTATTTAATTTTTTTTTACACTAGTACAAAAAGTACACAAGGAGCGAGATGAATTGAATGCTGAGCAGTTTTTCGAGAGTGGCTTTCCGGTGTGTTTTTGGATGTTTTTTTTTATTATTATTTGCAAGAGGTAATTTGACTTTTTTAAAGTTGTTTTTATTCGTAAGGATACGTTAATTTAAAGCCTTGTGTGCTCCTATTTGCGCAAAAAACAGGTTTAACAAGTATAACACGAATGACTGCAAGATGCTAAGTCCTTGTTTGTTGATCTTGAGGGCATTTTAGTTTGTAAGCTAATCGAAAGGAATTTTTGTACGAGAAGTAGTAGACCATTAAGCCTTTTGTCAACAAGCCTATTGGTCAGTGCCATGGTAGTTTTGGGTTAACAAAGTTCTCTAAAAAGCTGAGAGCAGTAGTGGATAATAGCAGACTCTAACACCGATTTATAAGACTTCGTATCGTATCTAAAAAACGTAATTGTGAAGCCTGTTATTAGTCTCAGACGTTTGACGAGAGGTGGGAACGTGAAAACCACTTTTTTTTGCATTTTCTACAATTCAAACGTCGAACATTCTGCTCATCAAGATGGAATGTTTTTTTTTAGCATTTTTTGATGATTTTGGGACGTTTGTAAGGCATTATTGACATTTTCTGAAACCCGACAATTAAGCTCATGGAGATGTTTGCCTGGTATTTACGAGGAGAGGACCATGAAACAACTTTTGTTGGCATTTTTTGGAATTCGAAAGTAGATTCTGCCGCTTAAAGTAGTCGAAAATACATGTACTTCGACACATCGATACCCTGGACAATAAGAAATCGTTCCCAAACGGCAGACATCAACATTTGCGAGGAGTAGGATCAACTTTTTTGGCACCGCTTAGAGTAGTCGAAAATACTTGCTACAGCGTCCTTCAAGACACCAATTCCGAAGGCAATAAGAAACACATTTTTTTCATTTTTAGAAATTCATAAGCCGATCTTCTCGATCGTCGGGACATTTGTCAGACATTTGCGAGGAGTAGGACCTTGAAACAACTTTTTGGCGTTTTTGAAGTTTGAAGATTGTTGGGATATTTGTCAGATATTCCCGAGGATCGGAACTATGTAAGAACCTCCTAGAACCACCCGCTACCGTGGGCAATAAGAACAACTGAGAGGTGCTTTCGTGAATAAAAGATTTACACTGCTGCTGAATACGGACATCTTTTTAAGGCTTTTGCCCTCGAAAACACAAGAGAGGGCTATTGTGAGGTGGACTTAACCATGTCTAACACCGAAGTCTGAGTGCCATAAATAATTCAATAATTTTGTTTCCCTCTCAACAGGTACATCGGTGTCCCGAAGGGTTACTTGACGCAAACCTACCGCACCTCAAACGGACCATGGCTTCCTATCTAATGTCATGAAAAATTAAACCGCTCACAGGAACACAACAAGTCCCATGTTGTCTTGCACACACAATAGCATGATTTGTACTTTAATTGTTTATGAAAATTAATGCGACTCAGGCATCGTCCTCACGCAACCTCAACAGTCACAGAAATATTTAAACAAGCACGCAGCACTTTAAGGACCAACAACAAACAAAAAACCTCTCGAGTCCACCCACTCTGCTTCCATTTACTTCGCAAATGACATACGTACTCGTCCACCTATCTCTAAACAATATGCAAAGTCATCAGCTGGACGAAAGAGGAAGATGCCGCATTGATTTTCATTGAAAAATTTAAAATTAAACTCAACATTAGCGCACTCTGTTGACTAAAGGGCTGAGCACAAGAGAGTACCATCACGTAACGCGTGTTATGCGATGAAAACTTTTTTTTTCATAAAAAAAAAAAACACAAAACTTTTCCTAAATTGTCCCCCATTCAAAGGAAACTTTTCGATCTTAAATTAAAGATAAAATAAGAAAAAAAATTTAAAAATAAAAAAAAAAAATTTGTTTTACAGTCCACCCCACCATTTTGTTTATTTATATAATTATTGCACGCTGCCTTTTAAAAAATACACTATAATCCATTTTTATACCAATGAGTAATTTTTCTACACTTCCTGTTTTCATAAAATCTTTTAAACTTTTAATTAAAATTTTTATTTTTAAATTTTAATTTAGAAATATCCAAGAAAATCTAATTTTTTATTGTTTTCGTCGTTTGAAAATAAAAAAAAAAAACTCCCTAGACACACCGGAGGCGTCATTCACATTCGCAGGATATTATAACATCATGCAGACACACTTCTTAAGGACTCTCTAGCATTAGTTTTAAACAAAATGTTAATTTTATTTTTATTTCATTTTTTTCACAAATTTTCATTTACACAATCGAAAGTAGGATTTTTTTTTGATAGAACAGACCCGGAAGAAAGGAAAAAACCGTCAACAAAACTTATACGACGAGACGACAATGACAGCAACGACGACAACGACGTCGACGACGAATTTTTCGTTTCGTATTTTCAAAAATAAAAAAAAAAATTAAAAATCGTTCTTTCTCATTCGTGATTTGATTTTCACTTCACCGATACCGAAAATACACTTTTTTTTATATTTCCTAGACGTCGAAAACTATATTTTTGAAACGATTTTTAAGGATAATTACAATTTGAGTAGTTTTAAAAATTATAACAATAAATAGATTTTTTTTTATTTATTTATATTAAAGAGACAAGAACACAGTAGCAGTGTAGTGTAATGAACAGAACAGTAGAGGGAAAACAAGGACCGTAATGAAAAACAATAGTCAAGAAACTAAAATTCTGTTTTGTGAATATTTTCGAGACTGCTACTGATTGAGAGTGGTGTTGTGGTTACGACGAAAAAAAAATAATAAAAAAAAAACGAGGAAAAGAGGAAAATTGCTTCTTCTTCGTCGTAGTTTTTCTTTTTTTTTTTTGCTTTTGTTTCTTGCTCCCGCATATTTGAAATAGAAGAGCAGAAAGGAATACTGATGTTGGAAAATTATTTTTTTCTTTTTTTTTTTAAAGCGCATAAGAGAATGCGCTTCGAGATGGGCATATAGGCATTCTATACGCAAAAGTATAAAATTAGATGTATGTAGGTACGAAGAGAGTGAGAATCAAAAGAGAAACATTTGTGGGTCGGTGGGTGGAAAATCACGAAATAGACGACTGGTGGTACTCTGCAGACTGTGGGTGTCGGGATTTGTTTAATGTACGAGTACGCATTTTCAAAGGGGTGCTGGTGTTTTTATAAATGGGGGTTAGGTGGATGTACGGCTATGTTGGGTTGATTTTGTACCATCCTGGGAGTAGGTATCTGGTGATGTAGAGCCATCTCCGGAGGTATTTGAGATCAATTTGAGGCATTTCATGACCAAGCAACTGAAAAGCTACTGTCAGCACACAATAGGTGACGGAGAGATGCAATTTCTTCCTGGTCCTTGCAGCTCTGCATTACCCCGAGCTGCCTTAAATACATACATATGTAAGGCACACTGAACAACAATGATGTTAGAAACTATCCATGCATCGTTTCGATAAACTTAACTAGAGAAAGGAATCTTTTTGTTATAGACCAGCCAAGACCAGCCGGTTAGTGTACCAAAGAGGACTCGACAATGCGGGGAGGATCGGAGGCCAATTGGATAGTGCGTTAAGGTAATATGCTTCCATTGTGAAACGAATCTGTTTTAGCAATAGATCAGCCATGACCAGCGTCTGTAGACGGTCAGTGTACTGAAGAGAGATCTCGACAGCGTGAGGAGGATCGGGGGACAGGACGCGATGATAAAAGACTCCTATTGTTAAACGAATCTCTTCTAGCGATAGATGAGCCATGACTAACCTCTCTAGACGGTCAGTGTACTGAAGAGGCGTCGACAGGGCAGCGGCGTTAGGGTAAAATGCTTCTGTTTTGGAACGAATCTCTCCCAGGAAAAGATTAGTCATAAGATTCTGCCCAGTCAGCGTATGGAAGAAAGGTTTCAACCGCACGAGGGTGAAAGATGGGCAATTAGGCAGAAATAAAGGAAACGGATCTCTTTTTGTCATACACTAGCCAGTACTGAAACGGTGGGCAACTAGGCAGACATGCAAAGTAAATCGCTTTAGTAGCAAAAAACAGTACACCACAAGGAAAAAATTGTCCGTTGCTTCGTGACCAAAGTAAGGTCGGTGGAATCAGTGCTGATGCAGTGAAGGGGGTCATCCCGCTATAGAACCTCAGCTGTTCAGAGAGGTAGATGGCGAAAGTGATCGTCCTAGCTGGGAGACTTCAGGCAGACTTCACCTGTGAATTGTGACGAAATTCGACATTCCCGTGGCGCAGAATTGGAAGTCCTCTTCTTCTTCTTCTTCTTTCCTTTTGTTCGGCGAGGTTATGATCAGGATTATAGGGATCATAACCCCTCCACTTTACTGCATCCCTACTGGTCAGCTTGTGGGGTTCTTTGGAAATCCCCTACATAAACTAAGTTCCACGGACGACAAAATCTACGTTCCTTTTGGCATAGTATTGAAATATTTTGCCTTCCCGGGGTATCAGTGCCTAGAATCCACGTCCCAGTGGCATAGTATTGAAATATTTTGCCTTCCCGGGGTATCAGTGCCTAGAATCCACGTCCCAGTGGCATACTATTTAAATATTTTGCGTTCCCGGGGTATCAGTGCCCACAAAATCGGCATTCTAGTGGCATAGTATTGAAATATTTTTTGCTCCAGAGGGTACCACGTCGATGCTGAGCAAGACCTTTGTGAGTTGGGATATGTCCACGGTGACTTAGAAGTCCTGAACTATGCACAACTCTAGGTAGGCAAGGAGTAAATATCGCAGCTGGTGACTAGTTGGAAACTTAGAGGAGCAGTAGTCTATCCTTGGAGCGACCGACGCATAAATAAAGTTGGTAGAGACTGTACTCATATATGCGGTACCATGGCCATCAACAGTCAAAACCGGATCTTACAATGGCCAGTATTTCGATCGGTCCTTCGAAGGCAAAGAAGAAATGCCTAGTTCCGGTCCACAAAGTTGATCTCTGCCTGTAAAAAAGAAATGAACCTCGACTTCGTAAAGCAACAAAAAAAAAGTAGAAAAACCCCGCTTTCTCCATTTGCATTGTGCAGTTTTTCATTTTTTTTTTTTCAACCGAAGTGCATTTTTCAAACGAATCTCTAGCGTCTAAGCCTATATAACATGCAAACCAACGACAACACAAAATTAATTCCGAATTCAAAACAAGTAACGAAACAAAAAATGCCATCGCTGTGCAGTAGCGCACTCTCGTTTGCAGTCTTTCATTGGGGTTAGGCATTTAATTTTTTTTTTTTTGCATCTTTTTTGCTTGGTTTTCCTTTTTGCACTGAATTTCCCAAATCAATATGCACACCATGGCTGGAGTTTTTCTTTTTTTTTTGCCAAATTATCTAGGAGGAGGGTATTTTAAGAGAACGACCATCGAAAAGTAAAAGAGAGCCTTGCGATGGGTACAGTAAACGATGGAAGTTAATGCACATACGAGTAAGTAAAAAAAAAAATAAAAAAAATTTTGTAAGTTAGACACACCCGTTGCTTCATACTGATTATACTGATCAAACAAAAAAATTAAAAAGAAGAAAGTACGTACTCTCGATGGGAGTGGGAACAAATACCTAAAAACTATCCACCTGTCAAATGGGTGCTTCATTGTTGGTGGGCTTTGTTGTTGGTTTTTGTCACCCCTAACATCCCCGAATGAAGCATTCTTGTGATCAAAATTCCGTTCCAGCTCTCTTGTTATCAAAAGAGGAAGCAGTGAGTGGTGGAAGCTGTGTCTATTTGAGGCTGTGATACAGTAGAGTTTCAGAGTTCCAACCGACGTTGAAACCAAGGCCAACCAGACATGTTAGGTCCAAATTTGACGTCAGTAGCGACTACCAGTTGCCTTCTCCTGTATGGGACACAAAAGAAATTTTAGAAACCAAAACTCTTTCGATCTACACAGATGGTTCGAAAATGGCATGGGCGCGGGCGTCTTCTCGCAAGCGGTCTACATACGCAGCTCTATTAGACTCCCTAACCGCAGCAGTGGGAACCCCTTTCCTTATTAATAAGCGTACTCACTGGTCACAATCTGCTGAGAAACCATACATTGAAGCTTAAGCTAACTGAAGACGATTTGTGCAGAGGGCGCGGGGACGAGGAAAACCATGAGGATACTTCCCTCTTTCTCTGCCACTGTCCAAGCCTCTATCACAGAACAAAGTTCTCGGAACCTATTACATCCAGGACATTGAAGAACTGTCAGATGTTTCACTTTCTGATCTTTACTGGTTTTCGAGGACATCAGGCTGGCTAAATGAAGCAAATTCCAGACCAAGACCACTGGAAATAAACCTCAATGGGCATCACAATGGGTCTACATATACATACCTGAGTGCGATGAAGAAGAATTATCTGCTTCATCAAACCACTTACCTAACCTAACCTAACGCAAATATGTGTCACAAAATAGGTCGAGTCTCCATCGATAGGTAGCGACCACTTGGCAATCAGCCATCGCTTTAGATATACTCTCCTTATCACCAACAACAAACCAAAGGCCGAGAGTGGAATTGCACGCGGTGTAAAATTGTATCGACCTAGTGTTCAGAAGACGCTGCCCTGAATGTTCAAGTTGACTAGGAGACACACAGAGCTCTGCGACGTATGTAGAGTTTTCGATGTCCTTGCATCATCCCATCAAAGCCACCGTACATCTTTGCCTGGCATTCATTCGTACCGCACCCTCTCAGGAACTGCGCCAAAAGGCTGTGCCGAGGACATTTTAATGCGCACTCA
The DNA here is from genome assembly GCA_946965025.1 of Blera fallax. NCBI lineage: Eukaryota > Metazoa > Arthropoda > Insecta > Diptera > Syrphidae > Blera > Blera fallax. The sequence continues at coordinate 10,896,662 of OX337249.1, forward strand.
ATTCAGAGAACATTTACAGCAGCACAGTTCAAGTGACCATGGATGAGTATTTGCGAGATCTGGGAGAAAGTATATTTCAACTCGAGCACAGAAATAACACAGACATTGTGTCTGACAAGGAAAGAAAGACAGAAGATCTTGCAGCACTTAAAGTCGCATGAAAAGCAGATTCAGGCGAGGAAGCAGCATACAAATGTGACAGTGGAACCGTCTACAGAGAATTCAAAACCTCATAATAGCATCTACTAAAGGGCTTAATCCACACATATGTATACATATGTATATCTCCGATGAAAATCAGCTCAAAAGATGAAAAGAACATTTCGCGGTGAATTCAAAATCGCTAAGACAGTAACGACACTGCCATTCCGCAGCAACACACTCTCAACAGCGCACTGGACTTCCCAATCGCAATGAAATTATAACAGTCAATCAAAACACTCAAGAAGAATAAACCGTTTGGGCTTGTAAGCAGAATTTTCAGCCTTAAGATCAGACTGCAAATGTTTTGTTGACATGTCGAGTCAAGACTGTCGTTTGCGAGGTGATTTTCGTGACTAAACCGTACCTCAAGTCACACCAACTTCTAGGCCTAGCACAGTCAAGAACGGTATTAGATCCTTTGAAACCTCCATATCCAAAATGGGATGGGAGGCTACTAGCGCAAGGCCCACATTTGCCGAATTCTTTCAAGGGTTTGGTGGCCATTAACTACTACACTTCCTTCGGTGATATAGGCCTGTAAAGTGATGAGTTACTTCCAACTTCCCAGGACAGATCGAGTCACTCATACTGGGACTTCCTTCACTCGTCCTTCGAAGATTGCAAAACAATCGATTCTACTTCTACTTCGATAGCTGCTTCTAACCATTAAATGCTGAAAACGGCTTACTTTGGTCAGATTATGCGTAGAATTCAATATGAGCTGATGAAACTAATGATTGAAGGAAAAATTAAAAGAACTCGTCCTAGAGCTATGTAGATACCAAAATCATTAAATGTGTCCCGCATGTCATCGCCAACCCCCAAAAGCGAATAATCAGCAAAACAGTAAACAAAAAGTAGTCTACAGAGCTAAGATTAGGACATACTTAAACGGGTAGGGCGCAAAAACCACCCATCAGTCCTTAAAAGCCTGATCTTGGTGGCTACTGGCACATCCCACTGGGCTTAAACCACTTACACCATGATATCCATGCATACATATGCATCACAAAGATAAGACATTCGAGGTTTTACCGGGCGCCAATTAAGATAAGAAAATAAATTTAGAACTCCCCCTTCCAGGCGTAGAGTTAAGCGAATCCTTGAAGAAATTTCACCCCATCTACCCAAAGTCTCTTTAATAATTTCCAAAAGATATCCCCACTAGCCTTCATCATAAATTAACTATCCCTCCGTGCATCCGTTGGCCGCCTCCCTGACCTTACACATATCTCCTCTCCACTCATAATTCACATCCTTTTTTTTGTTGTTTTCAAGTAGGCACTTGATGTATTCAAAAATTAGGAACACACACTCTTTTAGGTTAGTGTACCCTCTCTGAGCTCCAGTAACTATGATTTGCGCATAATCTACATCCAAACGCCACTAACAAGACAATGTTCACCAGTGCCTCTACACACGCATACGTTTACATCAGCTGCCTACACAATAGCAATTTGTTGCTACACAAAGCCATTCTATGTCCTCCACCAGCACTCAGTTTGGGGGGGTTGGATCTGGATCTCCCACCCCGGGTAGGTTGTGTGTTTTTGCGGCTTTGATGGTGCACAGGTCGCCGTTTTGTTGGCTTGCTTTTTGGCACTAGTAAAAGGCATTTTCTTCGCGAAAGTGATTGTGATTGGCTTCTCCGAAAGGTATCTCTCTCTCTTGTGAATTTTTGTATCTTATTGTCGTTCCAGTTAAACAGAGAATTTTTGCGCAAAAAAAAGGATATTCTCGAATTTTTATTTTATTTAAACATTAGTTAAACGGGACAGTGTTAGTAGTTTTTTTTTTTTGCCAGAGTGCCTAAAGTGTCACGCAATTGTACTCTCGTAGATGTAACCAAAATAAGTTGGCCAAGTGTGACTTCCATCAGAAGATGTATCTATTAATTGGCCAGTGCGATTGTGTTCTTATGTAAAAAAAAGGAAGAAAAAAAATAGCATCTCAGCCATTTGTAGTTAATTACAGTTGATGTACATATAAATAAATAAGAAAAAAAATGAAATTGTAAGTATGTATGTGTATCGGGCAAGTGAAAGAAATCGAATCGTAAAGTGCAGGCCCAGAGCCTATGTTTAATCGAATTAGTTCCGTGTTTTCTTTACTTCAATCCACCGGAAGATTGGGGCTACTGTCTTTGCCGATAAAAGTTACGAAATTATGCGGGGAGGGTCATGCAATCAAATATCCAAATCGAGGTCTTTTCTTAAGCGGCCTCAATTGCAGGTTGCACCCAATACCACCCACTTTTGGGGCGCCATCAATAAGCCGTATAGTCGCTCACACACTCAGTTTGTTTGTTTATGCATAATTCGTTCGTATTACAAGCTGAACACCATGAGAATGGAATACATGATTGGGGTGACAATGGGGATGTGAAGGTACGTGTCAAGTGAAGTAGTGCTTACGATTTTTTACTTAGCACTCCAAGGGCCTAGAAACTGCCCTCTTAACACAGAATATTGCATCTTTCCTTGCGAAGTAGCTTAATAACTTTTCTATTCCCTTCTTGGCAGCCAAGGATTGGAAAGTGATTGTCGAGCACCTGATGGGGACTTTGAGTGATTTTAGTTGATACACCAAGTGTACAAGCTGGATCTAGTGCTTGGATTGTGATAATTTTTTTCGCAATCTCAACTCAGAACAGATTTCGCATATCCTTGCGTGTTCCTCAGGAATATCTCAGCGGAAGTTAGTTAAATTTTAAGGTGGGGGTGTTTTTTTAAACCCTGACCAGGCTCAATGTCTGATGGATACGAGTAGTTGCAACCAAATCCCAGAAAGACTCAGACTCTACACGGTCCATTGCACTTCCAAGCAGCTACTCTTTGTGGTGGTTGGAGAAACTCAGATTTTATTCGTTTCTCTGATGTGCCTGGTGGCTGTCATTGCTGTTCCCCTATTAGCGGCCAGGTCACAAGCAAACACACTACCTACCATGCCGTGGCCACCAACATTCGGTAGATACTGCGAGGCTGAGTTGAGCTGAATTCGAAATTTTTACTCGCTAAAACCACCACCTCTCCAATCCTCAGCTCTCTGCGGAACTGCTTGCCACCAAAGGTAAATTTGTGAGGGATTACTTCAGCTTTGACTACGTAGGTCAACCTTCATCTGTGTTGCTTTCTCCAGTCTGTGTTACTCCTTCTCCTGCGATGTTAGAAGTGGCTTTCTTCCTCCTGCAATTTGTCACAATGGTGCTCATGGGGACGGTATTGCGACCCATTTCACTTAAACCTTCAGCGATAGAATATAATAATAGAATTGCTTTCTTCGCGGCAAAAGCCGGAAGGCACCTATTCTGGAAAACCAGAATTAGGCTCTGAAGGGCTTTCTGCGTATCCCTGGGAAGGCCAGACAAGCACTGCGACCTAAAAGATCTTTTGTGCTATACTCACGAAAACTCTCCGGTTGCAGGTGATTTACCTAGAAAATAGCATTTCGCGTTGGGGGTTTATCCATGTTTATCTAGAAGAGCATTCAAATTGACATGTTTGGCGGGGATACTAGCACGAGGCATGGAATGCTTGGAAATCGATGAAAAGATTGAAAGTATCAGTTGGGATTTCTTGGGCTCAAGAACTGTAAGAAAATTTGGTCAGAACAGGTATGAAACCATGCCAAACCTTAGACAGACCTACTCGCGAGACGTGAGACCATTAAAAAGAAAAAAAAAAAACTTTCTTTCATCCTTTTCGGGATCCTATTGTCGAACTTCCCGCTCAGAAGTCTAAGGCAGCAACCACTGAGCTACAGAAACCTACAAACAATCTATTCGAAGTGAAGCCTGATCTATCGCCTCGTTCCCTTAATGTATGGACTCTGTGTCCGAGACATGTGTATATATGCCAGGACAGATCCAAGCCAAAGACTCTGAAACACTTGTTTATGTGCATCATTTCAGGTAACGATTTAAGCCAACAATGTTTGCCAAATTATAATAGAAGTTAAAGACTAAAGAGAGAGAGAGAGTGCGAGAGAGAAAGCAAAAGAAAGGATTCCAGAGAAATTATAAGAAAACCTACACACGATGGTCAAGCATAAGTCAGCCGTTCATGAAAACGATATAATTTATGGTCTAAAAGTTGCTAAAAGAAAACTAAATTCTACGAGATTCAAAGGTCTACTCGAAGAAGGACATGCCTCAGACTACCATTCCAGCTTTGACGTCTGCCGCTGCCATCAACAAATAATTACAAAAGCTCCACCTCCTGCCATTGTTGACGTTAACAATAAATGCGAATACCTTTTATCCTTATGGTATTCGTTGTCTTCAACATCAGCATCAACATTATCCTCACCCTCGATCTCGTCCTCATCAACATCATCAGAAACGCCGATGAGTATCTCAACAACTCCCCTGTTACGGCAACTACGGCGAAATTTTTGCAGCAATATTTGTTTAATACAAAAACTCCTCATGTCGTTGGTTTTTGCCACGTTTATCCTGGGTGTAACCTCATTACCACCTGTTATACGAATCGGTAAGTTGTTCTGTTTCCTGTTTCATGGAATGTCCTGTTGAAGCCTACATGATTTTATTTGTAGGTGCAATTTTCACTGAGGATCAAAAGGACAGTAGTACTGAATTAGCATTTAAATATGCCGTCTATAGAATAAATAAGGATAAGACAATTTTACCAAACACACAATTAGTTTACGATATAGAATATGTTCCTCGCGATGATTCATTCAGAACATCGAAAAAAGGTAAGTTTGCCAGTGGTGCACGGGGAGGCTTCCAGAACTCCTGCTTCGATTGCAGGTCTTCCTTTTCACCTGTTACATATCCTTTGAATTTATCAATAACAAGTTTCCTACTCCACCTTGTAGTCTGCCGTCAATTAGAAACTGGGGTTCAGGCGATATTTGGACCCTCAGATCCACTACTAGGCGGCCACATTCAATCGATATGTGAAGCTCTAGATATACCACATGTTGAGGCTCGCATCGATTTGGACCAAAGCGTTAAGGAGTTCTCAATAAATTTATACCCATCGCAAACGCATATGAACATTGCATACAGAGATTTGATGGCGTACTTAAATTGGACTAAAGTTGCTATAATTTACGAAGAGGATTATGGTACTGCCTTAATACACCCTTGATACACCTTTATTTTGATTTCTAAGACTCTTTGTTTTTTTTTAAGGACTTTTTAAACAGCAAGAACTTATGAGAACAACAGCTACGTCTAGAACCGAAATGTATATACGACAGGCAACCCCCGAGACATATCGTCAGGTTTTAAAAGAAATCCGACAAAAAGAAATCTACAAGTTGATTGTAGATACAAATCCAAGCAATATTAATGCATTTTTTCGAGGGGTAAGTTTGAGATGTTTTTCGCGACTGAAATGTGTTTATTTAAATATTTTTGCACGCAGATCCTTCAGCTGCAGATGAATGACTACAGATATCACTACATGTTCACTACGTTTGTAAGTACTTGAGAATAAATTGCTTTCAGATAGGTCATCGTCTCGAGAGACACGTTAATGTTGGGCTTTCGGTTTAAGAGAGGCTTTAGAAAAACATTTATTCGAAGAAAATGTTGCTGACAGTATAAGCTTTAAGTGAGCCCTTTGAAAAGGGCCTAGGATGCTTGGTGTCTAAATGTAGTCAGGTGCTTTTGAAGCGCGGTTAGTAGATAAATACGGAGGTGAAGTGCATCCAACTGTCGTACTTCTCAGCTCCCTGGTACTGATGTGGACTTTACGCGGACTATGACTGGCATTATAACATGTTTGCAGCCTTTTACAGTCCAAATGTTAAAGGATCCTCGAATGATATTGAATTTCCTGGAAAAATTTCCCGCGGTGAAGGCAGCACACAAATTCGATGGAACCACGTCTTAGCCATGAAACACCGAGAGCATTGATTTATCCTATGGACAAAGCAGGTAGACCAGGCCTCATCACTAGCGAGTTGCCTACAATTTTTTACACTAAATTTGGTGAGAGCGCCATTTAAGGTGCCGTTTCACTGCGGTAGATGCGAAGATTTTCTGAGGCAAAGTTTCAGTAGAGATGTACGCATCCTGCAACTGCAGAAACAACTTCAAAAACGATTTTTTTTTGGGCAAAAAGTCCTGCTGAGGGAACTGACAATTGAGGTCTTCTGTGTGGGGCTTCTTTGAAAGGCGGTGAAAGACTATCGGTTTTGCTACGATTATTGATATTCATGCAGAGTGTTCACAATGATTACCACAGAAGCCGGAACGAAAAAGAAATGGGACTCTTATCGGTATTTACTTTGCGAGTGTCCTGCAGTAGACAGAAGGACATGTTCTAATTCAATTCTACAAAATAATGCAGAAAAATTAACATTTTTTCTAAGGTTAGGTTAGATAGATGGGTGCCCCAGTTGACATGAAACTGTCAACGGCTCACTTTGACCAACAATGAGTCCATTCTGCCCACGATTTGAATACAAAACAGGGTGTCTCACTCAACAAACAAAAAAAATCACCGCGTTCGCAACTTCACAACGTTCCATTCGTAAAATTTTACCCACATAGCCGAAAAATAATTTTTTGTTTTTTTACAAATTTCAGGATATTGAGACTTTTGATTTAGAAGACTTTAAGTACAACAGCGTTAACATAACAGCATTTCGTTTGGTAGATGTAGAAAGCAAGCGTTATGTAAAGATCATGGAACAAATGAAAAAATTTCAACACAGCGGACGCAATATTTTGGATGGGAATCCTTCAATACAGGTACATCCTATATGTTTAGCTTTCGTTTTCTTTTTGTATATTTCCTCAAATCTATAATTTGTCACAAAGACTCAACCAGCGCTAATGTTCGACTCTGTTTATGCATTCGCTGCCGGGCTAATGGAATTGGACCGAAGTCATACCTTGACTTTGACAAATCTGTCCTGTGACTCCGAGGAGCCATGGAGCGATGGTTTATCTCTCTACAACTATATTAATTCTGTAAGAAAAAAAACAAGGATTTAAACGCTTAGAAAACCGATCTACATTGTTGTTATTAATTTCAACTCCTTAAGGCCAGTATTAGCGGACTAACAGGAAATGTCGAGTTCAGTGAAGGTCGCCGGAATAATTTCAAAATCGATTTGCTAAAACTAAAGCAGGAGAGGATACAAAAGGTGGGATTCTGGAATCCGGAAGAGGGTGTTAACGTCACAGATCCATCGGCGTTTTATGATATAAATTCTACGAACATTACTCTCGTGGTAATGACACGAAAGGTGGGTTGGTTAAAGGAGGAAAAAAAAACAGTTTTTTCAACTTAACTATATTTTCGAATAGGAAAAACCCTACGTGATGGTCAAGGAAGACGCCAATTTAACAGGCAATGCCAGATATGAAGGCTTCTGCATCGATCTGCTGAAGGCAATAGCTGGACAGGTTGGTTTTCATTACAAAATTGAGCTCGTACCCGACGCAATGTATGGCGTTTTCAATCCGGAAACAAACTCTTGGAATGGAATTGTTCGAGAATTAATGGAGAGGGTAGGTGTGGAAAGTTTTCAAACGATTTTCCTAAACAGAATCTAATTTCCTTGTAGCGTGCGGACTTGGCGGTTGCCTCAATGACAATTAACTATGCCCGCGAAAGTGTAATCGATTTTACAAAACCGTTTATGAATTTAGGTATCGGCATCCTTTTTAAGGTAAGTAGAAACGACCAGTCTGACAGCTTTTCCTTTTTTTTTTCTTTGTAATGCTCTCTTCCTGTGGTAAAAATTTAGATCAGCTTGGTGTTTGTTGCAATAAATGAAAGGCATCACTTGCTTTACTGCTGAGGAATAGAGAATGCTTCGCCTTATACTGCTTTTGCTATGTCTTTAGTTGGAAAACCCTCCTCAAATCCGTACTGCTGACAATTTGATGCGAATATTCAATCGCTGTTGCTTGCTCATGAGTTCAAATTTGGTCAACTACATTTTATATGAATTTAGGTAACGTGTCCTTAGAAAAGGTTTTCAAGATAGCAGCACCATCGTAGGTCCAGTTTTCATATACTGCAGCCCCCTACGCTAACTGATTTCCACAGGGCCCGCAATACCACTCTCCAATTTTCAGAAGAAAACGTGTATTTTTTATGCAAACGACTGGTTCGTGGATTTGATTAGTTTTTGTATTTATTTCCTATCTATGGTTCGTGGCTAAAATTTGAATGACTATTTTTATTTGCCATATGAAAAAAAAAATATTTTAATTGTAATATTTAAAATTGTTTGAATCTTGTTTTTTATGGTTTTATAATTTTACCCTCCTCCCGTAGGTACCAACCAGCCAGCCAACTCGCCTATTCTCCTTTATGAATCCCTTGGCTGTGGAAATTTGGTTGTATGTGCTAGCAGCTTATCTCTTAGTATCGTTCACATTGTTCGTGATGGCACGCTTTTCCCCATATGAATGGAATAATCCGCATCCATGCTTGAAGGAATCCGATATTGTCGAAAATCAATTTTCCGTCTCAAATAGTTTTTGGTTCATAACCGGTACATTCCTCCGGCAAGGATCTGGACTTAATCCAAAGGTAAAATGTAGTTAATATCCCATTATAGTGGGCAGCGGAACAAAGAAAAGTGTCTGATTTATCCACACTAAACCACATCTCACTTTTCTTTGTCCTCTACCCCTTCATGTAAGTTTGAATTTTAGATATGAAACGCTTCTATCATAGTCAACCAAGTCAGTAAAAATTGTATGTGACACTCCAAACATCTTATTGTAACCAAATTGATCCACTTATTGTGTCTCCGCTTGACAGAAATCAGAACGAGTACAAAATCGTTTCTTCTCCTTTATGAATCCCCTTGCTGTGGAGATATGGTGCTACATAGCCATCGGTTACGTCTTGGTATCACTGACCATTTGGATTGTAGCACGTTTTTCACCCTTTGAATGGCAACCAGCAAAGCCTCCCTGTTCAATGGCCTGTGAGCATATGCTTAGTCGAATACGTCAAGCTGCTAGAAAACGTCAGATGGACGAACAAAAGCAAAGATCTTATGCACCAGCTTTTAACATGCTACAGAGTTCTGTGATTCCTCTTGTTAACCCTTCACATGGTGCAACATCAAGTGATCCAACTACTCCTAAACGAATCAAAAGAGATGTCGAAATCCATCAAGATCTACTGATAGATCGTCAGGAAGACCATGTCAGCGAGTGCAGTGATACCGAGAGTAAAACAATAGTTGTAACAAACTTTGAAAATGATGCCATAATTGAAGAGCAACCCCATGAAAGCGATGAAGATATAGACGATCCTCATCGACATAATCATGATGATGACGAGCATGATCGATATCAGCAGCAAGGCAATGGCGAGCATAGTTGTGATGAATTTTGGGATTTATGCGATCACGAGCATACAGATGAGACAGAGTTGGTTAGCATACGAAACGAGTTTACATTAAAAAATAGTTTTTGGTTTGCAATCGGTACACTAATGCAACAGGGATCTGACTTGTATCCAAGGGTACGACACGGAAAAACTTAATGTCTTCTAGTATTTTCTTGTAGTTACCACGGCATAGTAAAATAAAAAATGTAATAATTTGTTTGCTTTCTTAATTATATTTTGCAGGCTACTTCGACTAGGATTGTTGGCGGTATTTGGTGGTTCTTTACGTTAATTATAATTTCATCGTATACAGCGAATTTAGCTGCATTCTTAACTGTGGAACGTATGATAACACCGATCGAGAGTGCAGCCGATCTTGCGGAACAAACAGACATTTCCTATGGCACACTGGAAGGCGGATCAACGATGACGTTTTTCAGGGTAAGTTCTTCAAAGATTAAAACCTTAAAACAGCTGATAAGAGCATCCAGAGAGATGCAATGATATGTCGACATGTTGAGGGCAGTAAGCAGCCGATCCTGTTCCCCAATGAGAAGACATTCACCGCAGTAAAGTCCTACAACAAGTCCAGAGCCATATATTACACCCTTGACACCAGGCATTGTCCACTTATTTTTTATGTCTATTTCCACAGTCCGTTTTGTTTGGAACCGGTCACTTCGGCAAATAGGTTCTGGATTCTTTCATTGTGTACACAAGTTAAGCCTACGCCTTGTTCTCTAAGCCGTTTGCAGCATTTATTCCTTAAGAGATTGGTTGTTACAAAGTTTTCTAAAAGGTAGATTTGTCCTTGGCTTCAGAACAGCTCTAGGAGTCGACCTGGCTGCACCAACACAGCCTAGATCTAGTGTGTCTAAATCCCCTTATTAACTCAGGATAGACAGTTGCGTGACAGAAAAATACGATTCCAATCCAGATCCAGACTGAGCCTCTCTTATATTTTTTTATCCTCACACGCGTATAAAATTTAAATGTCGATTTTATGTTCTCCTTTTTCCGGTTAGGACTCAAAAATTGGTATTTATCAGAAAATGTGGCGCTACATGGAGAACCGTAAACCATCTGTGTTCGTTAAAACCTACGAAGAAGGTATTAAAAGAGTCTTAGATGGGAACTACGCATTTCTAATGGAGTCCACAATGTTGGACTACGCTGTCCAAAGAGACTGTAATCTTACGCAAATCGGAGGATTACTTGATTCAAAAGGTTATGGTATTGCAACACCAAAAGGCTCACAATGGCGAGATATAATTTCCTTAGCCATCCTCGAGCTACAAGAGAAAGGTATCATACAAATACTTTACGATAAATGGTGGAAAAATACCGGTGATGTCTGCAATCGAGATGACAAAAGCAAAGAATCCAAAGCGAACGCTTTAGGAGTAGAAAATATTGGTGAGTTGCATATCAAACTAATTTAATAAATAAAATACAAATTCTATCTTCCTTTCATTGTAGGTGGTGTCTTTGTCGTTCTACTTTGTGGTCTAGCTCTAGCTGTTGTCGTTGCCATATTAGAATTTTGTTGGAACTCCAAAAAGAATGCGCAAACAGAACGTCAATCGTTATGCTCTGAAATGGCTGAAGAGTTGCGTTTTGCTATGCATTGTCATGCATCCAAACAGAGGCCAGCTGTTAAGAGAAATTGTACGAAATGCGCACCGGGTACAACTTATGTACCCGGCAGCATTGGTATGTCACACATCAACGGAGTGCACTACAACTTTTTTAATTAAATTTAAATAAAATCTAAATCGATAGAGTAAAACTTAAAAGAAAAAGGAAACAAAATAGGGACTAATTTATAAGTTTGAAAAAAAAATCAAAAATTATTTCAATGAAAAATCTGTGCACATGTAGCATGAGTTGTGAAGGAAGATGTAAAAATAAAATTTAAAAACCAATGGGAAACAAAAGAATGTCTTTAATATTGCAGAACTTTAGATGGATGTATCGTTTCGCCTATTTTCCTCGTCCTAATGCCACCTCCGCAACTTTTACCAGACACCCAATTCGATAGCTTTAAACACAGCATAAAATTCCTGCCCACTAGTTCGCGATTTCAATAAGAAAAAAACGAGCAAAATGGGACTAAAACATGGGAAAAAATCCCTTCGAAGAATTCTTGACCACTTTGGCAAGCCGCAACCATTTACGCCCTTAAATTATAAGCTGAGGAAACAGCATATAAATGCAAGAAATTGACCATCCACATGACCAAAAAAAGTTGGAAGGGGGTCACATTGCAAAACAACACAGTTAACAGTTCGTCTGGACAGTTCTTGGATGATCGTTGTTAAGAATAAACTCCCAGGATAAACAAAAGCATTTTGCCATGATTTTGAAAAGCTTACACAAGAGGGTCGTTACTCCAAACCCAAACATACATTAGTCCTTCCAGAAACAGAGATTTTAGCCAAAATCAAAGTATTCAAGAGACAAAACCATTCCTGATCAGCTTTTCCAATTGGATATTGTATAAAGCAGACCTCCTACAAGTAATCATAAGAAGTACACAGCAAATAAAAAAATTCCTGGATAGAAAAATGGATCACACTCTCAAAGAAAGGTAGTTTAGCAGAGTGCGGTTCAAAGAGAAGATTGAAGGACAAAGTGGTGTGCAACAGGGCTCCGTACTCTCCCAACTATTATTTTCAGGGTGCAAGTTGAAAAAACACCGACATATAATGCACAATGATTATTGCCTTTTAAATACCTGTACAATGCTGTTTGTTTGTTTGCTTTCACACAGCATGCTGAGCTATCAAGGGGCCTAAAATCTAGGTGTCGTCGTAACCTCACTTTGGCTACTACTTTCTTTGCTAGTTTGAAAAATGCACCAGGCTACTATTCGTTGAGAGAGATTCTTTATGTGGAATTTGTTAAAAGGTTTTCTTCATTCCATATAGGTTAGGTAGGTAACTAGGGCACCCACGTACTTACTTCATTCCACATAGGTTAGGTAGGTAACTAGGCTGGGTTAGAGTCAAGCAGAAATGGGACACCTATGTAGTACATTAGTCGGACGAAAAATTGAAAGTGGATCCCCTTCGAATATAGTAGATATACATTCTGATATAGTCGTTAGCTTTCTTTACACTTCGATCAAATAAACAAATTTCTAGTCTTTTTAGTCGAAATGAGTCGAAGAGTCACGTTCTCAAAAAATAGAAAAAAGACCAATTTTATTACACTTATACATTTATTTCCATAAATTGAGTAAGATACATAATTCACACATCAAACATATATATTGTATTCCATTTATAATCCATTTATACATTTATTCCACATCTAACAATGATTTAATGTAGGTTTATGTTTTAAACATTCATGAAATATTCTTTTTAGAAAAAGTATAGTTTTCTGTTGTTTTTTCTTTCTTTTTGATTCTGAGTAATATTTTTAAAATTTGAATTCATGTACTTAAAAACTAAGTGGTTTTGATATTACATTGTTATTAAGAAATACTAGTTTTAAAACCGGACAACTTTTATGTTTTTTTGTAATCCATGCACTGAGTTTAAGAGTAGGGTTTAAAACGAATCATTACCTAAGAACAGTTTTCTTTCTTTTTCTTTCTTAGCACTTTCATACTAATTTTTGATCTTATCTTTACAACTTTAGTGCAAGAATGTGTAGCATATTCAAGCCAAGGATGTTATAATGGCCAAAGCTAAGTAGCAAAGCAATCTATCCACCTACATTGCGAAGATAAGAAAAACGTCCCACAAAAGAAATTTCATCATTCAAAAACGAAATTTATATCTTATTCCTTCATTAATTGGAAAAATTGGAAAAACGACGAAATAAGAACTAATCCGCGACATGTTCCTAAGCATAATCACTTAAAATTGAAATTGGCTGCGGCATTATCATCGTTGGATTCGAGTTTTAACACACAGGAGAACCCTCGAAGCTAACAATTCACATAAGTAAAGTGCACCTAATTGCAATAATTGCAAACTCGAGAAACTTCATCAAACATCATCACAAGGAGGAAAATTTTCGAGATTTTTTTTGCATTTCTACATGTATATATATGAAAATATGATATAAAACAAAAGTAATATTTTTAAATCACATAGTTTGCTTAGTGTTTTCGAAGATGTTGTCTTTTTCTTATGAAAACGAAAACGATGTGAGTTCATGTACTCTTACATAGAACGACGCAAATACAAGCTAAAATATGTTGACTTAAAAATATAGGATCTATGCGGACTGTTTAAAAAATCTACAATAGCTTTTAAAAAGGAGTTAAGCTATTATAAGTTTTTTTTTTCGTGTCCAGCAATCAGTGTTCACTTTGAGTAACTGCAAACAAATTTCAATTCAAAGTTATTCCACCCCCCACACTTTAGAAGTCAGAGCACGAATAAGTTTAAATAAATTTTACTTATACGTATTTGCGTTCGCATATTTATTTTCTTCCTTTTTTTCAAATAAATTTTTGTTTTTTGATATTATTTTGATGCAATTTATGGGTTTCAGCTTTAATGTTGTTTTGTTTTTCATTTAAATAAAAATAAAAATATATTTTTTTTCTTGTTTTCTTTTTGTTTAAATGTTTTTCATAAGAACATTTAAATGTTTACTGAGTATGAAAATGTACCTATGTATATATTCATTATGGTTAAGATTTACTTATAGTGCGTATTTATATTGGATATAATAGACATTTATGGATAGCTATTATTATATTGTTTTGATTACTGTCAGAAGTGTTTTGTTTTATGATATTTTCTTTTTAAACTGAACTATTTGAAAATATAAAGATCTTTTGATAAAAGTTTACTCATTTTTAATTAATGCGTATACAAACAAGTCCTTAATATTACATTCTGTAATATTAGGTTTAAATAAAGAGAAGAAATAATTAGATTTAGTAAAATGTTGTGGTTGTCTAGATCAAAGTGGGCTTTTGATCGAGGCCGTCCGTCACTGAGACATTACTTTGTCGGGGCCAAGCTTGATGGGTATTCTGAAAACAAAATAATTTTTCTTTTTTATTGTTTATATCCACACGGCATGTACACATACGTATGCATTAATTGCAGTAGGACATACCCGTCATACAATTATGTAATATGTTATTTTTTTTTTTATATTGGTTCACCAACAAAAACAAACAAAAGGAAATGAAAACAAACAAAATTGAAAGGACAATGAAACACTTGAGAACATGAATAACCCAATGACCAAAGTGAAGCTCATAAATGAAAGCATTTCAAGTAAAGAATAAAAAAAAATGAAATAAGAATCGACTTTGATGGTTTCAGCTGATACTTGTTGGTTTTAGATAGAAAACGTTTTGAATAGTTCTCCAGTCAAGCCTGAGTTTGCAAAAATTAATCACAAAGACCTCGTAAGGCGCTCAGTACCCATAAGTTCTGTGAGCGGATTAAAACAAACGCACAATTTTTTTTTTAGAATTGTTTAAGAAACTCTATAGTGATTCTAAATAAAAAATCGGTAAGTGTACGCTAGCGACTTAAATCACTTAAAACAAATTAAATAATTTTTGCAAGCAACCCAAACAAGTCCTTGGGCATTGTTTTGTTTTTATACCATACCGGCTGTCCACATCCCATAATTGTGGAACTCATGCATGTAAGAACTGTTGTAAGAGAGGCTTACAGATCCGCCCAAGCATTACATTTCTCGAATAAATAGAAGGGGCCTACGTAATTGAATTCTGATGAAATGCATTTTTCTGAACATATTCGAAATCAGATGGAAGTAAAGAAAGACATGATGGGTGTCAACCCGTCTTATTGCAATTCTTGAGTATTTTCTTAGTCAACAAACTTTTTCCCAAGAGTATTTCTTAGACACGTATTCGAATTTCTTAAGTTTTCAGCTTTAATTTGATATTTTGCATGACCGAGAACACTTTTTACTGGGATTCCGAAACTGAAAAACAAACATGTTTATGTAACCAGTTTGAAAATAATGGATGTTAGGGACACAAACAGGCATACGTTCGTTTAAATTTCGATACAGAACACTTACAAAAATCGACAGACAATACATATGTATGTTACTGCCTCAAGATTAGGCATACTCACATGGCAACTGTAGAATTAATAACAATAAACCATTTGCAAGATAAAATGCAAGGTTTTACACAAGTTTAACGTTCAATACGTATAATAACTCTCTTGGACAGGTATTATCAGTTAGAAATATACAAGATTACAGCTTATACCGCGTATCGCCTTAAACAAAAGTATGAAAAGCAGGACAGAAACACAAGAAATAGCGCAAATAAGTATAATTGAAATTTTTCAAAATTAATAGATACTAACTTCAAAATTCACTCGATGAGGTTTCTTCTTCTTACCTGCTGCGTATCGTTACTCACGGCAGCAGCAGTCGTAGAGCCTTGTCCGCCGCCACCTCCACCACTTCCACCAGCACCTTGAGTCATCCATGATAAGAAGCTACCACCTTGATTTGACGATCCACTCTGACTGTTTTGTCCATTGCCGCCACCGAAGCCCTACAGGTTAAAAATAGAAATTTTCCAATTTATCATTTTTTGTTTTTTTTTTTTTTGTGTGTGTAAGCGTTTTAACAAGATTTGTTGAAAATGTGTACATACCTGCTCCTGTGATTGACTCTGTAAGTTACCAATTAAGCCCCACTGATTTAAAGCTGCGGCAACGATAGCAGGATTCATTGGAAGTGTATTCAAATTCAATCCAACTCCAAGTGGATTATTTAGGCTCTGCCCCTGATTGGATGGATTCTGTCCCTGTGGATTGATGCCCAAAGCTTGCAGATTAGGCATATCTAGATTCTGTCGATTTTGATTGTTCCATCCACCGTTGTGCTGTTGTGGTGGCATTGCCTGACTTTGCATGTATACACCGCCGCCACCCCGGTTCTGGGAGTTATACGATTGTTGCATACTGCTGTCTTGCCGACTCATCGTACTCGATGCTGAATTAGAGGATCCAATGAGACCTCCGCCGTTAGCGCCATTACTACCTCCACCAACTGAACCATTACCGATGGCACCTACACCCATTCCACTGCTTCCAAGGCCATTACCCATCATACCACCACTAGAAGACACACCAAGATTTCCTCCACTCAAGCCGCTACCAACAACACCATTCATACTACTAGCATAGCCATTTACACCACTATTTGGATTACCACGCCCATGCGGCGATAATCCATGCATACCAGCCACAGCTTGATTTGGACTGCCATTAAAATTATTAAAATTATTATAGTTGCCGTGGTTTGCGTTGTTTCGGTTTTGTTCAGTTTTCGGTGCCGCATTCGAGACATGGACGGACACACCTTAAGCCAAAACACATTTTAATACTCCACTCACTTGCAAACACTTCACTATTCGCTTACCTTTAACAATGTGATCTTCACCACACAACGATTGAGCTACTTCTGGATCAAGGAAGGTGACAAAACTAAATGCACGAAAAGGTTTTGGTATGAAAACATCAGTTACTTCGCCAAATTTCGAAAAGTATTCACGTAGATCATCTGCCGTCATATCTTCTGTACAACGGCCAACAAATACTTTACATGGTACTTGATGTACCATTCCTTGCTATAAAATGGGAAAAACAATTTGTTTAGAACGCATACGTTTTGGATCGTTAAACTAAAATACTAAAGTCAATGGAAAAATTTCGACCTTGCAGAAGGATTAATTAAAAGCCTAAAAGCGCGAATAAACAAGAGAGGTATTCGTCTCTATTCTCTATTCGTCCAGAAGAGAGGTGCCAACCGTCAGGAATGTCCTCTCATCACTCCGGCCAGAGACATAGCGACAGAGACATTATTATTTACTTTGACTGCAAGTGCTCTTAGAAATTATATCTACTATATTTTGGAAGGGAATTAACCCTCCTCTAAGTGAATGAATTACGATGGTTCTAAAAAGGATTTAACAGTCAACTAAGCCGCAGCTTTGTTAGGTAATTACAGAAGGATCCATTGAGTTTCAAGATGATTTAATCATTAAACCACTTAATCACTCCCGCAAAAGTTTATTCTACAGTAGTAGATATCCCATCTACCGCGATCCAAGACTCGACACAATTCGGAAATATAATGAAACCAGATGAATATATCGATGGCTCAGTACTATTCAAGTCCAATTGATCGTACTCTTAAAGCTGGACTATGTATTGTTTGCTTTCAGCTTCTTATTCAAGAGAAACTTGGGTTTTACTTTTCAAACTAATGCAATGAACTACTCGTGTTTAATTAGCTGATGAAGCTCTCAAAACTACTCGGGATGTACATCCCTCTCAACCACACCTTACGCTAATAAGTATAAAAAATATTTTACCTTTGAGTTGGGAACTTTAACTTCGCACCATCTGCCATCGATTAAATGACGTGTGGATAAAACACGCTTTTGTGCTTCATAGTATGCAAATCTTACAAATCCAAATCCCTTGGATTGGCCGGAATTTAAATCTTTTTTAACTTGCGCCATTAATACATCACCGAATTCTTCAAAATGCTCCCGTAAACTTTCCTCTGTTGTCTTCCATGGTAGTCCGAGTACAATTAAGTCTGTGCAACGTGGCCGTGTTTCCACACGCTTTGTTTTAGCCGTAGAATTTTCTAAATTATCATCGCTTTTTCGTTTATTTTCTAAAACAAAACAGAACAAGAAAAAAAAGAAAGAAAAATACAATCCACTTTGCTTTGGTTTTTCTTTAAGCATATGCGCATGCATGTGCATCTGCAGTTACTAGCTATGGCAACTTGAAATCATTTTAAAGCAGGTACAACTTATTCCATAAGATCGAAAGATGGTTATTTGAGTTGGCTGGCTACAACACTGGCACTTACACCAAAAAAAAAGGTGCATAGTGTTCATTACATTACGGGGTTCATTACACCACCTCGAACCACTTACTTTTCGCAATGAATTTAGCCCCACAGGTGTCGCGGAGATCGTGAAGATCTTTGCAAAGCTATTAATTTAGCTAGGCACACACAAAGGAAGTGAGTTTCTCTCTTCTTTTGATTGTTAAAACTACTCGTCATTGAACATCACTGCCGTTGGAGCAGCAGTGCCCGTTTATCATATACACAAACAAATCCTTATTCTAAGTTCCACTAACCTTTAGGGAAGACGCAAAAATATATCTGGGTCCCCCATCCACTTTCAGAGGACGGGGGAAAAAATCTTCCTTCATTTAAACGAACTCCGCGAACGGCTTTCGTGTCTTCACTTCGATACTTTAGGCCACAAGAGCCAGGGTACTGCGCCTGCAGTGTGGACTGTAATAAAGTTCCATCTTCTTCAGTTGGCAACTCAATAGGTTCCTCTCCTTCATCTTCGGCCACTTGTACGAAGTCCATTGGTACACTGGCTTAAATCTATTTAAAAAAAAAAAAAATAACAAAATTCATTGCAAACTAAATTCATTCAAAAAAAAAAAAAAAACTTTTATTTCTTTCCACCATACAATGGGGAGAAATAAAAGTTTATTTATAGCAAAGCTGAAAAAAAAACACTCGTAGCGCACACGTTTGATAAATTTTCAAAACAGTTTAATGCGGCACAAAATCAAAATTTTTTTATCAGTTACACCACCACACCCCTTATTCTTAAATTTTAAATTAAATAATAAAAAACGAAAAATATTAAAATATTCATAATTGGGCCCTTAGTTCTGCACAAGAGAAAAACAAGAACATCTGCTGCATTCATAAACTAAGGCACTAGCTATAGCGATCAGAAAAATTCAGAGAAAATAAAAGGTCCAACACCAACGTACATGGGCTCGACCTTTAGATTTGAAATTTTAAAAGAACTGCTCTTGGTTTCGTATAATAAATCAGCTACTAAATAGACACCACCAACAGCGATAGGTGAGAAGCCACATTTGATAGAGAACCTTGGACAACTTTTTGAAAATCGAAATGAAAGAGCAAGCCCTGGGTATGTGGACAAGGAAAATACTGTTCACACACATATCAAAAAATTAAGTGATTTTGTCCAGTCACTTAATTCGAGTGTGCATAAGACGGACAGACATACAGATAGTGAGACAGGCAGCCACAAACCTCTCCAGACGAGCCAACTATTTTTTTTAAGCGGCTTTTCCCCATCTATCTTCAACGATAAGATCTGGTCTTTTCTGATCGCTATAACCAGCCATCTAAAATAAAAACAATAATTCTCAATCTACTAATAAAGACCAGACAATTAGGCTCACAAACTCTTCCATCTTTGTTTCTCTGTTCGCGAAATAGTTAACATAAAAACGATCACCCTTCACAAAGCATACACATTCTCAAAACTGATTCAGATTTTTAATAGACTTCCTGAGACTATTGCTACTTTTTTTGTAAACATTATGCTACCCTTTTGCACAAAAAGAAAAAGGAAAAAAATCATACATTCCACGGAGTGAAACAGTCAATATTATCAATCAACAGGATAAAATAAAGTCTCACGCTTTCATGTTGCCTTGTTGTGCTTTTTTTGAGTTATTTTAACTGGAATTCATTAACAATTTCAGTTTCAGAACGCATATAGAGAAAGCACACACACATCACAACACAACGACACGACATACTGACTATAGAATCATTACTTTACTCAGGTTCTCACCCCAGTATATGGTTTAATGTTATAGAAAATTAAAAAAAATTGTAATAAATAAATTCTATACTCTAAAACAGTTAACTTATCAACAATTTTGTAACGTTCAAGACGAGCTATGCATAACTCCTCGTTGCAGTATAGCAAAAGAAAAACTTAAGACCTCCTCCATGTCTGTACTCAACACTTAATAGCAGGCGGCTGCATGCTTATTAACGAGCCCTTAACTAAATCAGACCTATGCAGTGGCTACAGTGACCGTAGATATGTATACATGAGGACACGCCCAACTTTTTCTGTGAGCGCTCAGCCTAAGCAGAACCAGAAAGGCGAGCATCGGAGAATACTTCTCCAACGATTTGGGCCAACTGTAAGTCGCCAAAGGCAGTTTCGTTGTCAAAGGATTTAATAATAAACAAGAACTATTTCCTGCAGAAAATTGGGCGTGGTTACAAATAAAAATAACCCCTATTCTCAGTTTTTGTTAAATTTTTTTAAATAAAAGTCATTCGTCGCTGCAAGTAGTTTTGAAAAGGCAAAATCTGTTTTTTTTTTTTTTTTTTTAGAAAAGACCCCCAAAAGTGGGCATAAGTCTAAAGATGACATCGAAAATACCATTTTTTTAAATGATTTCAATAGAAATTTGTGGAAAACATTACGTTTTAAGCTTCTATCCCGTGGTAAAGAAGGCATAAAGATACTTTGTCCAACAAAATACGAATACAAACCCCGATCAGTTGATCTTTTGCGAACAAAAGTTAAGTGTACTCGCATTATTAGCCGTTTTGAAGACGTGCCACTGGACACCTGTTAAAAGTCGTTGCTACTCCAACGATCCACAAAAACTTAAAGAAAACACTCATCAAGCTATTCGCGAAATACCGCCACGAACAATGGACAATTTAGTGCAAAATGAGGAACTGCCAAACCAGACGGGAGCGGTTTCGCACGACTTTCACAAGTCTATAGAAAATTATTCTGGAAGGATAGACATTTTAGCAAGGTACCATACTAAGGCAATCTGCTATACAAATGGATCCTTTGTTCGCTAATCACTCTTAAATCACTAAACCGACTTTGTACGGCTTTCACCAATGTACACATATCCATAGGTTTTTAGGTATAATTAGTCTGCCATAGAGCTGCTAAGCAAGTCTACTACGCATCTGCAAATGGGAAACACAAATTATTTGTTCGCTTATCACTCCGAAGCCACTAAACTGATCTTGATGCGGTTTTTTAACATTGTATTGACAAATATTGAGGGAAAATTACAAGTATCATCAGAGTGCGCCACAGGAATCTTTTTCCTTCTGTTCGGCCTCCCTACTGATAAGTCTGTGGGGTTCGCCGCCACCATAGGAATGCAAAGAAACCAAAAAGGGTGCTTAATACTAGCGAAATTGCGTATAATCACTGCTCATAGATTAAGTTGTTATTGTTTGCTTAAAGTAATCTATAAGATTAAAAACCAGTAGATGATTCTAGCAGAAAACACTTGGGTTAAGCGATACTGAAAGTGTTTATAGAGAGCGCAGTATTGTGTGCTGAAAAACAGAAGTTCAAAAACCATATGGGAGAAAATTATTTTTCATGCCGGCTGGCGGGTGGGAATCAACTAGTACCGTACAGGCAGTAGATATTAATCTCTTAAGACAGCTCAACCTTAACTGGGACTATACCAAGTTTAGGCCACGACAACAAATTTTCTGCATTCCGGGACAGACGCATCCTCATAATGCGCCGATATGCAAAATCAATAATCAATCTGTCCTTAGAGCAGCTCCACCCAAAATTCAAAAGCAAACCCGCCTTACCACAGGACATCAATCATTTTCTGTATACCTGTGAAAATTGCAATTTATGGATATTGAAAAACTCTCCCCCTTTCAAATGTATCTAGCATCAGCACAACCCCGGCAAAAATTCCCATCATACGCATGTTATTTAGCAATTCTCAGCCCACAGACTTCACCCCACTCAAAAAGGGATGAAAACATCCATCCATCTACCTCACTCTGTTCTATATACTTCTGCTTAACGTTCTCTTTCTCTCTCAAGTTGCACACCACCATTAATTCAAAGATGGCCAACATTAAAAAGAAAAATCTCATAAACTTATTTTTTTCTTCCAAAAAAAAAAAGAAAAAATTAAAATTCTTAAAATATTTGCCACACTTTCAAACAAAATAAAATTAGAAACAAACTAAAACAAAACAAAAAAAAAAAATAAGAAAACAAAAAAGAAAAGGAAAATAACATTCACAAATACATCTCTTCACCTTTCTTTGCGATTCTTTTAAAAAACGTTTCACACCACAACACAATATATATATATATGTATACGTATATAGATATTCTTCTCAAAAACGCATAAACACGTCCAAAGGCAACAGCAAGGACAAAAATAATTAACAGAAGAAAAAAATCCTTTTGCACTGCATCCACTCTTAAAATATTTTTTTTTTTTTTTATCTCATTTCATCTCATCTCATCCTCGCATCGCACCAGAATCCCAAAATCAAATAAATATCATCATCTCAATTTCATTGATTATATCATGTGAATTATTTTGAAAATTTACAATTTCATGAAAAGGCTCGACAAGTCCATTTTCTTTAATATTTTTTTTCTTTTGATCAAATTTTTTTATTTTTCTTTTTTTTTTCTCTCAAATTTTGTGTTGGTATCTCCCGTGAAAAATGGTATCGATGTTCACTTGGTTTAGAACGAAATTGTTTGTTGGGTTAAAATTAAGCTTGCACACAGTATTTAATGTTTTTTTCGCGGTAAATCGAAATTGGTTGATTAATTTTTGAAAAGAAAAAAAAATTCTGCTAAATTAGACGGCGAATACACATCCCTTCCTTGTATACACGTCGTCAGAGATGGACTACGGTACTACCCGAAATTGAAGTGCGTTTTTGCTATGGTCGAGCGGCGCAGTGCTGCCAGTATGTCGGTGAATGTTTGCTTTTCGTGGATGATTTTAAAAATACGAGTTTGTAGTTCGTAAAAAGGTAGTTCGTTATTATTTTGTGTATATCCTTATCGCCGGTAGGGTGTGTTGAATTGAAATGAGTAGTACGTGAGGTAGAGAATTAATGCGAATGAATGGACTTTATATACCCACCAGCGTATGGGATTTATGAGCATGTCAATCGAAACGTTTTGTTAGTCTGACGTCGGTATCCCAAAATAGTTGCTGAGTTATAAATTTTAATGAACATTTTGGGGTACAATAACAACTTATCTAACACAACACTTACAGTTTTCATACGTTGCCTTGCAGTTGGACAGATGCCTTAATTTTTGAAGCGTTTTTAGCCAAAAACTAAAATTTGGTGTAATAAACCCCAAAAAATTATGGAAAAAACTTAAAAAAAAAATCGTACGTCTTCCATAAGGGGTGCATCTGTCATGCCTTACTCGATTCTTTCCGTTGGTGAACTGTTAAGGATACTAGGCATGGTCTCCCTTTTATGGCTCGTATATGTAGTTTTGATTTTGGACGTTATTTTGGATTTATAATCCTTTGTCTGCCTTGGGTCTGCTATAAATTCTGAACACAACATCTCAGTAGAAATAACAGAAGAATAACTCTTGCCAATCGCTGATTCTTTGGGGTGAGAAGACCATTCCCGAACAACTGAGGAGATTCTATGCAAGACCCCACAATCCCAGTCCTACTTTATGACGCTGAAGCATGGACTCTGTCAAAAGCGGATGAAGATATCCTCAGTCGTTTCGAGAGGAAAACTCTTTGTTAAATATTCGGTTCCGTTGACGGTCAGAAAGCTTTGCATTTCATTTGAAAAAAGCAATAAAGAAAGCAGCAAATTATTATCTACACAAGAAGGTGTAAATGTAACGTTTCATAGTGCCACGTCCATTTTATTGCAATGACATTAAATTAAGAAGGATAAGGTATTGTAGGATAACAGAACCAACAAATATTTACGTTTCTGTACTTTATTTTTTTTTGCAGAACGTACATATGTATATATAAGGTATAACGTCCCAAGCCCTGGGATACCTGCTTATCAGTGATGCCAAGACGAAAATGGTACTTGTGGATACACAGGACTTGTATTTGGGACAAAATAGGGAGTACTTACTTTCCACAAAAGCGGAAAAAAAAGTTCCCAACGCAAACAAATAAAGGAAACAAGAAATTGCAAAGAATTAAGGTTTTGTTTCGATGTTACTAGAAACAATTGCTTAATGACATCCTTTTGGAAACCTTCATTCCCCCCAAAAGGCCAATCGTTTTGCTTACCAATACAGTCCATAGAAGTCATATGTCCTCAATGACTACAGTGGATTCGATTTAAATTCGTCTACTGGGAGTGGAATGGAGTTAACAGACATTGTATGCAATGTTATATTCTACCAAATAGGAAATGTTTGTGAGGTCTCGTGGGGTTGGTCATCACTGATGGCTGTTCAATACAATTATTCATAAGGGACATCTAACAAGACTTTATTGTTTATTTTTAATTGCGGTGGAAGATGTAAATCTTCAGAAAGACAGTAACACCCACCAGCGCATGGGACTACCACCCAGTAGAACCTCCTCCTTCCCCCTGTTGCTGAGCCTTTTTCGCCATTTCTTCGGGGGCGGGATTTTGCATATTTTACCCTAAGGTATACCTGCTTCTTTATATTCGGAAGAGACTGGATGCCATGATTACCACTAAAACCCAGTTGGAGTAGTAGTAATAGCGCATGCATTTGTAAAGTTCAAAGTAGTTGTTTAATTTCTTTGAGGTAACTATTTAATGCATTGAAACATATGGGTGTTTGATGACGTTTTCTGCGCTTGCCAGTCACCCCATTTTTTGCATGGAGGCAAGCCGATGTGGGAGTTCGCTACCGTGTGGGTGTCCACTACCGTGTTATTGTGTTTAGTCAGTTAGAGCTGCACTAAATACTGTTTGGTCAAATTTTCAAACTAAGACACATTATCTAAAAATGTCATTATATCGCGGACTTCAAAGCGGTATATATGTGTAAATTTGCCACTTTGCAACGATTCCTATGAATTTCTTCAAATACGCATTTGACTGGTACCAGGACCCATAATGTTTACTAAGATTTTCCGCTTGTAACATCCTTAGCTACCGCGGTGTCAGCCTCTACCCACAGGGCTGAAAGACTTCAACCAACGAGTTATCGACCAAAATTGTCATATAATTGTAGTTATGTGTGTAAGTGAAGTTGGAACTCCATTTATGGGTGCAGCTGCAATTGTTAATACAGTCATAGTCCTGCTTCCAGTTCTACTTGTGGTTATAGGAACATCTGCAGTTGTAGTTTCCGCTGTAGACCAATCTTCGAGTAATCTCTTACATTTTCCAAGTATTTCGAACATTATACCATGAGCACATCACTAGCTCCTGGTGGTAAAAATCGTTAAAATGTAGTAGAAGACCGTGCATTCAAGGATGCTCATCCCTATATTTCGAACTCACAGCAACAATTTTAAAGTCCGTCCCCCGCAGTGTTGCTGATGTACAATCTGGGTATTAGAGTTGAATACATTTCATACGATAAAGTACTCACGAACAATGTACATATGTACTTAAACGCCTGGATAGTAATTAAGTACTTAATCGGCATTATAATAATCCGAGATATTTTAATTCTGCTTCATTCTGGTATTTTTAAGACGAGAATGGTGAATCGGCTGAATACAATCTTAAATAGCGGATTTTTTTTTTGATTTTAAACTTTGTTGTCCTCAAAAGTTTGTTTCATCGTAGCTGAAAAGCATTGTCAGGCAAACGGCGGTTATTTTCGTTGATATACAGCTGTTCCTCTTGATGTGGTATTTGTAAAACAATTTTTAACATATCAGGCCTTGTGTTGTTAATTTCCTGGCAGATATTCCCTGTCAGCTCCAGAGCCTCACCATTCGAAGAATCTCATAAAAAGGAGTGTAATGCTCTCAAATCTGGCGATCTCACAGGCCACGTTTTGTTAAAACTGTACTTTTTTCTGAAGGATCCCTTTAGAATACGGCCGACTGACGGTTATGTTGCTGTCCGCGATGTACTGAAAGTTGTATTGTGCTAAAAAGTATCTCTTTGGGCGCTATATAACCCTTTCGAGTATAACAATCTGTGGGCAGTAGCCCGTGAATCACTTGATTTTAGGGGAACAAAGAGCCCATCCAGAAATGCAAGTTTTGGCTGCCTGTCGTCTTGAACATTCAATTGTTGAACTTTGAGCCATATTCCCTGTACTTTAAAGAAAATCGCAATATGCAGGTTTTGCTGTAAAATTTGCCGCTGAAACCACCGAGAAGTGGCGTGTCGTCTTGCATACGCTTATGGTTGTTGCTCGGCTTGTTGTTTCGTTCCTAGAATTCATAGTCTCCAACGAATTCGATGCGAATTCTCACTGCTGACTTCACAGTTATTCCTCTCATCCTGTAGATCACAATCTACTCCATTTCGAACACACAACTTCGAAAATCTGCTACTAGTATCAGAAATATTAAAATACCATAGTGGCAGCGTTTTTCGGATGCCGAAAAAAAAACCACATGTACACCCGATTCGTAAGAAGCATGTGTCATCACCGCGCTCGTGTTGTGTCACTTTCATAGTACGAGATAGCAGCGCCAACTGTAACAAGGCAATCAGATTCCGCAGAATTAAAATAATTGTTGCCATCGCCGATAGACAGTTCAAATTGTTTTCCATACAACCTTCTAGTAAAACGTTAAATAAAGAGAAACTCTTACATCAAAGGGAAAACTCGTATAAGTTCATCTCAAACTCTTAATCCAAAAATCGTGTCCTTTTTTTCTATAATTTTTTTTTTCCTTTTTTTTTGACATCTCTAATTACACCGTGGTGTGTGTGTATGGTTCATTCATCTGTGCACTTTATTTGTTCTCTCGTTTAGTGAAATTCAGCAGAGTGTGGGGTACTTACAGTGTGTTGTTGGCTCTATAATTTTCCGGTGGATCGAAACGATCAGAAATAGTTAATTTAAAAAAAAAAAAAAGACAAAATCTGTGTTTTCTTTAACAAAAAAAAAAATCCCAAAAGCAACAGAAATAAATTTCAAAAAAAAGTGATAGTTTGTAGGAATAGCCCCTGTTTTCTTTCTTTTTTTTATTATTCTTTTCACACAACTGCACTATCTCCATTAATCGGGTAAAGAGAGAAGAAAAAAGAATCAAAGAGAGATAGAAACATAAAAAGAACGCCAGAGTGAATGATAAAAAAAAATCCCAAAAAAATTCAGAAAAAAATTCCATTTCTTAATCAATTTTGCTTGCTACACGCTCAGAAGAAGGATTCGAAAAAGGTAATTATTTTCTGTCTTAGATGTTAAAGATTCGTTGTATGTGGAAGGAAATGAGAAATAGTCGGTTTTCCCTTGTGAAATGCCTTGTTCTTTACTTTATGCGGTTTTAGGGTTCATGATGGTCCAAAGGTGAACGTTTTTTTCGTTTTTTTTGTTCTTTTTTTCTAATGTTTTTATCTGTCTCGCTTTTTGTTGTAATTTCGTGGGTCATGTCCTCTCCCTCTTGCGTTTACTTGTTGACATTTAAGTGAAAGCTTCCTGCAATCGGTAATTTATTTTTGAAATTTTTTGTCTTTATTTAGAAATATGTATGTTTATGGGAATGATTTGTAAATAATTATCAGGCAGGATATTCGTATCCCTTAGGAGGGAGTTTACTTTCTTGTAAATGAAAGTATTTCCCTTGGTAGTGAGGGGTAGCATTGGCGTCCTCCACTGTATCCAAGTGCGATACAGTGTTGATATGTGCGTCCAAAAAAGAAAGAAGGAAAGAAAAAAAAAATTGGTATGGATACGACAATGTTGGCATTGAGATCCTGCATGAAGAGTCTTCCTTTCCCCCTT
This sequence comes from Blera fallax, assembly GCA_946965025.1. Classification (NCBI taxonomy): domain Eukaryota; kingdom Metazoa; phylum Arthropoda; class Insecta; order Diptera; family Syrphidae; genus Blera; species Blera fallax. The sequence goes on from OX337249.1 coordinate 10,924,718, forward strand.
CACACACACCCAATTGATATCCGCCGGGGGGATTGATACTTTTTGTTTAGTGTCAATATTTTATATAGGGTCAGGTCATGAGGCTGGCTGGCTGGCGAAAGAATGATGGAAACTCTTGGTTATGGGCTTATGTATGTATCTGCCACCTTCTCGTTCCCTCTTGAGTTACGCCTTGTATTCTAATAAGTATTTTTTCCCGCTGAATTTGCTTGCTGAATGAAATTTGAGTAATACTTGGTGCTGCTGTTCGTTGATGAGGTGATGATTATGATGGGGTGTCGCCTTTATTTGTCTTCGTTTTGTTGTTTTTTTGTTTTTTTTTTTAATTAATTAATTTATTTTATTTCCTTTGCGTCAATTAAATGATTAACGAAAAATTCTGGCCTTAATTGGACATAATTGTTTGCTTTTCTTATAGTTGTGTGCATGTAAGTTGGGATAGGACAAGGGGAAAAGTGCTGGTCATTGTCGTCTTCAAGAGAAAAAAAAAAAAAAAAAACGGAAAGGGAGTGGCTTCCTTGTTCCTTCGTTTGGTTTGCTTACATTGCTTCTTGTGTGTTTAGATCTAATTTTTGCATAAACACATAAACAACAGACTGTCTTCCTATGACACATTGTTTCAAATGTGCAAGAAGACAAAAAGAAACTGGAAATTTCACATCAATTCCACCGATCCCTGAACGTTTGAATGAGTAAAATAATGATACAACGAAGAAGGCATTTCCGGTCGGAATTTTTAAAATTCCATTAGAATGCCGGACGCTCTTTATAAAAGACGCCAGTCTAGTTGCTGTGGATAGATAATTCCTGAGACGAAGGGCTCTTCCTTTCAAATCTACTGACTTTTTTCTTTTCCTTGGCCAATTCGTCAGTCCACTCAGCAATGGTTACACAACTCCGAGAGGTGTGAATAAAAGACTCAATGTTTGCGTTCCTTTATTGTGAACAACACGTCACGTCAACTCGTTGTATCACGCTGTTCTAAGAATTGTTGCTCTGATGGTGATATTCCATACTGTACAAATGCTACCCATACACAGCTTCCAATTAAACCAATTTATTGTCCGTGAGCCTCCGAATGTCCACTTAGAAGCACTGCTCAGTTGCAAATTACATTGTATACAGTCGTTGTCAGCAAAGGATGCCACAAACTCGACGAAATTATTTGCTGAGATAAGAGTAATTTTTAAAACGAAGGACGTTTCTCCTTTTCCTTTTCGTATTCTTCGCCTTTTATTGAAAAACATGTGGGGCAATGCATCCTCTTGGCGTTACCGATACTGGGTTGTCTATATATGCACGTTCAATGGACCTGCAGAGGCATATAGTGCTGAAGAGCCTAGGGTGGGCTGTTCTTGTAAAGTCCAGTTTTCGGAATGCCTATTTGCCCGCCTCAGTGTCTGTAGTTAAAGGAACAAGGGTGTCGAAACAATGGATACTGGATCTATTTTCTTTCTTTCTGGGAATTATTTGAGACACGGGTTACTTGCAGAAACGGGCAACCTCCATGGTTGCAGTAGGAACAGAAGAATTTTGCTGTCTTTCATGTAATAATTCAGATACACTGATGTGGAGACAAGTCCCAAAATCGGTTCTTTATACGTATATCGTATGAATCTAGCGCAAGAGCATGTCGAAACATCCAATTTTGTACACCATCTACAAATCCGCTGCTCTGGACTGCAGTTCAGCCATGATTCTAAGAATGTGGTTCTCCGAAGTTGCAGAAAAAACAATTACGAAAGCTTTTTCACTTGTCCAACGAAGCATTTGTCCGAATCCATACTCAAAAAAGGCGAATCTTTCTCTCTCCCCCGTTACTCATCTATTGCACTAACGTCCCTTTATTCATCCAATGGTGGTGTGATGCTACATCTTCCCAAGAAGTATAACACTTCTCTCTACCACATCAAGTGCACACTGCCTCAGGTACCTTGGACGTTTACCACGCTGTTCACCGAGAAAAAAGGATCAGAATGACGAGGATTTTACATTTAAAAGGTATCTAAGGCATTTACCACGCTGTCCCCCGAGGTAAAAGAGGACTGGGATGAGGAGAATTTTGCATTTATAAGGCCTTCTTAACTATGTACATATGTGGGTTGCTTTCTTAGCCAAAAAGAAGATGCTGTTGCCGAAGAGTTCTTTGTTTAATCGCTTTGTTTAAACGCTTACGCCAGCATATTGTTAGTCAGCACACCGTCCAAACGACAAGATGTTCACTACAGTATCTCAATCTGTGTGAAACTATTAACGAGCTTATCTAAGAAATTCATTCATTGGCACGAGTACACCTGTCATTCTTTTCCTAGTTATGTTCACCATGATACACGATATTGGCGGCAATACCCGTTGCAAATTCCAACAGATGAACGACATTATTTTCACATCTTCCGATTACATCAACAAACAATTCGAAAACAGTACCGAAATTTTATTTTTATGTACTTAGCGTATGGTCAAGTGATTTTTACGTGCATTTTTACGTGGTGTATATTGGCCGTAAACATTTTGCATTGCAATTGCCATCGATGTTGTACAGCAAATGACGGATTCGTGGAATTTCTCTGACGTCCAACGATTTATTTCTTACGAAAATAACATTTTTACAATTCATCAAGCACTCGAGGAATGAAAATTCGATTTTCTTAGAAACAATAAAAATTTAAATTTAAATAGTGGAATAGATTTTGAAGTCTGTTTATATTTTCTAAAGTATTGGTGAGTTTATGCATTCTTTAAATAAATCTATAGAATGCTAAATTTGAAAACAACCAGAAAAACAATTGCGAATTGGATGCAACTAAACTACAAACGAACTAGACTTCTGCAGTGGAGTCTCCTTACAAATAGATTTTATTAGGGGTAAGGCATACGTTGCTCAAGAAGCAATCCCTGTCCAAAAGTGGGACGAGTTGGATCGTTCTACCCCTCACACAGGTCAATGTAGACCCATCGAGGAGCAATTCCTGCTGCCGAAGCTGCAAAACCAAATCAGCCCGACTGCATGACCGAATGAGATATGGATGGCGCTTCCTTCTTGTCAGAGTTTACATCGTATACTGCCGCATGTTTCGATGTCTGGGAACACAAGCACATTTCCCGCAATGCCTGTCTTTTGGAAATGCCGTCTAACGCAGAATTTTGACTACTTGCGCGTATTTACAGTCAACTTTAATCACATGTAGGACTAATTCTGATAATTTTACCATGGGCAGGACTTTAAGAGCAATGTCCACCTCAGACGTGATGATTTTTTGTGTGCTGCGCACTGGATATGCCGTCCGATGCAATGATACTAGAACTTCCGCTGTTTGGGCTAATTGGAAGTCGACTTTAATGACCCCCAGAACTTTCCAAAGAGTTCAAAAATACAAGTATTCCCGGAACTCTTTTCACTTGAGACTTATTTGGTTTTTAAGATTTGTTATGAGATTGCTAGGCAGTGTTTAGAGGATGACGTCTGGGTCTTTCTGTGTCAGTGGCCAGGGCTTCCAATGACCATTTAGACTCTGAAGAATTCTTGCAGAACGAATGATCTCAGACGTTAGTCCCTTAACTGGATTGTATCTGGAATCTTTAAGGTCCGCTACACTTCTGTTAAGCATTTACACATTCTACCAATCCTATTTTTGCTCGTGTCAGCTGACAGATTTTTTGTGCTAATCATACCATAATGTCATCATCACTAAAGCGTCTGCCTGTCTTTTGCTAAGAATTACCTCCAAACGTGGGCATACTCCCCTGACAGGAAAAAAGAGATGTCATTCTTTCGACCTCGACAATTTGAGTCGTCAGTTGCCACCCCATCGACACACGAGTGAACAAGTAGGCAGCTATTTACCTATCATTAACGGTGTTTTAATTTAAATTTTGAATAAATTATACGGCAAATCTTACAAAGAAGAGATGTAATCAAAGAACAAATTAACTTTAGGCAACAGACAGGCTTCATAGCTACCATAGCTTCTGGTAAAACAACTGAGGGTTGGCAGCAAAACCACAAACTTCAAAGCCCACGTCAGTAAACGTGCCTGTAGTATGTCAATGAAAAAGAAAAAAATTGTTATCGCAACAAGAAACAGCAAGACTTCTCCTAAACCGATGCCACTGGGACATGTCATATTATTTTACTTTGAATTCCATGCTACCGGGTAGCGGGTACCGGCATAAAATCATTTCCATTCTTAACCCTTAACCATCACAGAAGCAAGGAAACCCTATAGCACATGTCATACGCCTACGCTTTAACATTTTGAATCGTTTAGAATCAGCAGGTTACCACCAAGATCTGCAGATAAACTTTTCAAACGAAACGACTTGATGACATAGAACTGACAACATAATCAGCATCATCATCCTATGGATGGATGTACAATGAGCCAATTACGTTTAAGTGCGTAGAAATTTACATAAACTCTCACACATTGTCTAACCAACCGCAATCCCATCCCTATATAACCGCAGATACACGTCTATGGATATCTGCATGTGTAATACCCTCAACGCATGTAGGTAGTATTTTGTTTATTAATAAAATTTTACATGCGTCGTGTTGAAGCCTTTGAGGAAACGCTTTTTTTTTTTATGTATGTACATGCCGTGAATAACGACCGACTAATTGCATAGAAACAACTGATAGCTGGAACAAATTTTATTCTCAAATGGATTTCATAGAAGAATTTTTTCTTCGTTATGTAGAAAGAGTTGACATGCCAACGGTTGCTGCTTTTCCAATATGGAGCGACCTTTAAAATTTGTTTTTCGTTTTTTTTTTGTGTACCCTCTCTCTAAATAGGAAACCAAAAAGGAAACTATCCATTATCCATATCCTAGGGAGCGGGGGAAACAGATCGACGGGATGGGGAAAACAAATGAACATTTCAAAGTTTTCCAGTTTCAATTATTATGGCAGCAAATTAATTGGTCTCAAATGTATGCATAGGCATGCTTGGTTGACAATTTGTTTGTTTATTTATTATTATTATTGAAATGGATATTTGCTGACTGCATATGCAACAGAGAGAAGTTGATCTAATTGGATGCTGTATCACATAATTGGTGCCTAGTAACTGCCGGATGTTATTGTTTTTTTTCCGTAGACACAATCTTTTTTTTTATTTAAAGTGTCTCAGGAGAAAAAAAAAACCGTAGAAACGCCTAGCAGCAGATTTTGAAATTTAATTTAAGTTCTTGGAAACTCACTTTCTATTGGCAGAGAAGGTAAAAATTGTAAAATAACAACGAATAAGGAATAAAGGAGGGCGACATGAAGACGACGTTGTCCTTTTTCGACATACTTAGGTACATATCCGTATCTTTCAGATTAAGGGTAAGATTTTAATCTGGTTTTGATCCTTTTAGTGGGTGGTGCACACCCAACCCCTGTTACCTTTGTATTGACTTTAATTTGTTGACTCCTAATAATCACAAATAAATAATCAGTCAGAAAGTTTTTGACTTTCATAATGGATTGGAAAACTTTGAAATGTGTACTCTAGAGAATTGGATTTGATTTGGGATGACGTAGAGTTAGCTGGTCCCTGAGTCCACCTGGACAAAGTTCTATTTAACCTTTGGAACTTTGAGCCTTAAGTTATTTGCAAAGATGTAACTCTTTAATCGTGAAATGTGTATCAAGTCAACTGAAATACCAGGCGGAAGGCGGGCTTATACATAGAATTCTATTTTTATCGAGATAATGTTTTATCGGTGTTGAGATAATGTAAATTTTTGTTTGGGCCTCATACAAAATTCATTGTACGCGGATTTAATGGAATTCCTTCGTCATTTATAGAATAACGAATGCATAGGTCGCATATAAATGCCACCTACATACAACCTAAGTAATACGAAAGGAGCAAGGAAATTTACAAAGCTAATGTGCTTACCGTATGTGTTTATTTAAATTCTGTCATTTTTGGGGGTTCTACAACGTAGGTACTTCAGTTCTGACCAACTCATCTACCAAAGTCCTTGATTCCTCATCAATTATTCAGCGCCGCGTTTGCTTAACCTTGCTTTTCTCTGCAAATTACAGTTCGCTTCTCATATCCAATTGAATTTAGTCTTTTTCTTTGCTGTTTTGAGTTATGCCAGTGTTGAATTCATGGTTATAAATCAGTCCAGACATAGGTTTTCACTCCTATCGATTTGGCTGCGATCTGAAAAGCCTATATTCGTCTGAAGCTTGAAGATTACTCGGTGGGATTGGGCACCAGCTCCCATCGTATGCTTTAATTTACTTGATTGCGTTCAACCACAAGCTTGTAGACTGACAGGCGATCCGATTATTTGTGGTAGTCATCCTTCTTTGCTCGAACATCACCCAAATGAGATTCTTAGCGCATCCATAACTACAAATCTGTCAAGAAAGCGTTTTTGTGATGATGATGGTCGGTATGGAAATAATGCATCGCATGCCTGGGAAAACTCAGATATCCGCTTACGGTTGTGTCTTGCCCACAATATTGGCTACATCCTTGTTTCTTAGTCTATGATAACTTAAAGTAAAATCACGCAGTTCTGAGGTCCTCTAGAGACATTGAAATTCGTCCGTCAACAAAGAACATCTTCGATATTCTCTTAGCCACACCTTAATTCAGCAACCACTTTTTTTAGCTGAATAGACCCCCGGCAAATTCTCTAGTGTCGCATTAAATTTCTGTCAGATCTGTTTTTTCGTCAAAGAGATTTATAATCACCGCGCGCTGGTGTTCGATTTTGTCTATTTCACAATTATTTGAAAAACTTGTCTCACTTAAAACCGCATAGAATCCAAATGACTCATGGCAAACAAAAGAATCTTCCTACCGGGACATTGAAAGAATGCATCTTTAAAATGAGCGCAGTAAGAAAAAACAGTTCGAATACCTTCTACAAGAAAATACAGACTTTTCAAGTACAAGTACCTAGAGAGCAAGAGGTAACTTCATTTTATATCCAGTACTTAAGGCGAGCGATAGACTGTTTCTCATACGAATGTCCTTTTTGATTTTGTTTTTTATGGCATAAAAAGTAATTTATTTTTCTGCTTTCCTTTCATTGCAGCATAACTCCATAGGATTGCTATACAACAAGGATCATCGACGTCACTAAGGAGCAACCGTCAGTTTAATTTTGATTGTTTGAACAGTTTTTTTTTTTGCGTCTTCGTACATCTGTTATTATATTTATAAAAAAAAAAAAAAAAAAAGAACCAATCGTCATCATATGTAAAATATTCCATAACTTGTCTGAAACATTTTTCAATCAGGGCACACGTCTCTACGAAGGCAAACGATCTAAAGTTCTTTCCAATCTAATTTTCAATGTATCTACACAAACAATAGGCACGAACGGGTGTAGTTTTGTTTTTTGTTTGCTTAAAAAGATAATTTAAAGGAAACTTATAAAATATATTTACAAAGATTTAGTATTTTTTTAAAAATTGAATTTTTTTTTATAAGCTTATTGTATACATATATATATATGTAGGTATATATATTTATATTAATATTTACATACATATATACAGAGAGGAAATTTTTTTTCCATAAAATATAAGAAACATACAAATTAAATTAAAGTAGACTAAAACTTAGTTAAAGAAACAGCCACAAACAAACAAACAAAATGCGTGAATACAAAATTGTTGTCCTTGGCAGTGGTGGCGTTGGTAAATCAGCATTAACAGTGCAATTTGTTCAAGTAAGTATTGTTTATTGATAAATGTTTGTATTGGATTTAAAATTTACAACAAAGATGCTTGAGTGATTGTTTAAATTGTAGTATAGAGTCGTAGCCAAGAAAAATGTTAGCCGTGCACTCGACTACGCGCATTAGTTGACTGACAGATTTGGTTTTTCGCCCTTAAATCGGTTGCATTCGAGTCTTATAAGCAACGTATCCCCTTTCCAGATTCTATCTAAAACGTTAAAACAAAGCCAACGACAAGTTCATGGTACCTGACCTTCATTCGTCACAAAATCCGCAATGTCATCGTCGCCACACCTGTAGCATCCAATAGCCTCTCATTGGAGACGTTATGTCAAAAGTCTGCTCCCAAGGCTAGAAGCGGTTGCAACGTTATTTTAAAGTGCGCGAAAATCCTGCAAGACCAAAAAGTAAGTCAAAAGATGCTGCAGTCTCCTAAAGGCAGTGAATGCTACGCTTAATATTTCAGACGTTTTTAAATGAGTCGCTCTTTCAATGCATGACTTTTATTGAATGGATTAGAATCTACCTTCAGTAGCACTTAACCTTGCAATTCACGGCTCAGTTTTGTCTCCGTCTTTATTTCTTATTTTTATAAACGAACTCTTGCCTGGTACTTTCAATCCAATCGGAATCGAATTCCTTTGGTGGTGATGGTACCTCCAGTTTCTCATATTCGTTTCTATCCACCTTTTTGGACGTGGCGATGGGTGTGAATGGCATGCTGAATTGGGCTTCAAGGAATAGAGCGTGGAATTTAATTCGTGAAAAGAAGAAAAAACGATCTGCCTCATCGACAATAAGCAGAATATCACAAACGCCAAGGAGAATGTTCGTAGAAAATTCCATCTTGCCAGACAGTTCACTTTATCTGTACTCATACTGAACCGAGTTGGGAGAACACTCTTGGAAGACCTAAAAGATTGTGATTTGAATGAAACTTTCGAATACAGATGGGATGTGGCCAAATCTTAACGTACTCGACTCACGCATGTTCGGCCAGTTTCCAAAAAGGACAAAAGACATCCGCTTCTAAACAGCAGCCCATAGCATTAACGTCGGTGCTATCCTTATGATATATCGTGTGAGAATAGGGTTCTACAGAGGATTTTCTGGTGCATCTTTCTGAAAAATTGGATCAATGCATTCATCATTACGATGGACGTGGAGTAGTTTTCCTTGTTATCGCCAATGCTTTTGGCTATCACTTACGAATGATCAGAGTAAACGTTGGCCTCCTGAAAGTGTGCACATCCAGTATGCTTAAAGCGGGTCCATATTGTAGGGTATCACCGTAGTATGCGATACTGACTTCGGAAACCGTGTTCTTCGCGTTTTTGTTTTGCCAATTTTCACGTTGGAGTCACTCAATTTAATTTTGACATCATACTTTGAACAAGCTGCGTAGGTAGCTTCATCGAGGAAATCGTGAAATTCTGGTTAATAAGGTCTCTGTCCTCATCGGTGGCATTAGGCTGATGTTGGATCACACTCGGGCGGTCACTTATCGGCTTGAAGTTGTTTTTCCGTTGCGAATACGCACCAACATATGCAGTCTTTTGTAGCAGCTGGAGTAAGTGTCGCATTTTGTTATTTTTAACATTCCTCTTCCTACCCTAACCAGCGTGGCTCAGCGATCGCTGTAAGGGCGACTTCCAGTTTCCCGCAATACAAAAAAAAAAAAAAAAAAACATTTTTTTGTTGCACAACATAAGGTGAGGATGGTTAAAGAAGGCATTGTGCCGGTTTGCTTGGAATGAGTCTTGGATAAATGAATTCCTTCATCTCTCCAGCTAACGAAGGATGCTTTATATGATTCCCTTGCACTGCTAAAGTATATTAACGTTGCCTTCGCTACGGAATTTTACTTCGAATCACAAACAGACTTCCAGGGTCTCCGTAAAATATAAATCTAATCTGCGAATACCCACAACAATGCAACTCGTCTTGCATGGAAATATTTCGAGTACCACAAAAATTTTTCATTTCAATTAACCACTCAGTTGCAGGATGCAATATCCAAGATAAAGCAACCGTACTCTCGGTACAGAACGATTTTTAAGGAATTTTCAATATCCACATAGCTGTGGATACGAGTACCTTACGTTTGTATGCACTTAAACAATACACACTCGTACTGCAGAAATATTTAAGAGGAAAATTATAGGAAAAGGTCAAACAATACCGTAAACGTATCTTAAGGCAGCATGCACTAGAATCTATTGTACGAGTAAAAGCGGGTAAAATAGATGAATGTGAAACGGAAATAGCTGAGAGGGGATAATTCTGCAAGTCTATTGAGAGAACAGTACTGTGAGTGTCGATAGCCTGAGTTTTCTATGAAAATATTTTTTCAATTTTCTTCCTCTACGATTGGGAATAGGTTCGTTGTGTATTGCGTATTGAGTACATGTAGTCATGCTTATGCTCTTCGGGTGTGGGATTTTATAGATTGGTATAGCAATACCACAGGCATCTGTAGACGACGCCAATGAAATGGAATGCACAATTCTCCTGGATACCTATTCTTGGCCAGTGTGTTGATGCAGCTCTCGGCCTCTTGTTTGCGATGCATAACTTTAGAAAATGTACATCAGATGATGTTATTAAGTTGGTTGTCGTCTCTATTAGATTACCAGCTGAATTGATCTATTTTGCCCATCACAAGGGATTGATGGACTTCATATTCTTTTTTAATTATAAGTTCACTGGAGGTTTCTTAGTTTTTTCTTGGGACTTGAGACATTTTTTTTTTTTTGCGCCGGTGAGAGGAAAGCTTTAAAAGATGTACGCAACGGTTATCGCGTCTACTCTCGAACTCTACCAGCTCTTTCCATTCGTAGGAAATTCTTCTTCGGAGAAGGGTAACTCGCTATCTACTACACTGTGACCACCTATTGGGGCCGTACTTCTTCGAAAATACGGATGTCTGGCGCCTCCAGCGCTCCATATGGAGTTCAAGTTGCTTTCGCGGGTAAATTTCTGGCAATGGATCTAGGTAATCCTTGTGGTGGACCCACTTCTGGTCTGAGTGTGTCGCATTCTAGCTTGTCCTTTGGTTTTCTGGGTTCCGCAACTACTTTTAATCCTGTCTGTAGACAATTATGCAGCCAAGTCTTTGAAAATTTTCTTAAAAGATTAAGGCTACGAAGCACTCCTTGCGGTAAAACCGTTAACATGTAGTCTTATGTACGCGCGCATAGCATCGCATATCGCTTCACTGTGCGGACGTACATAAGAACACACGTGAACAGTTCTTCTCACATCACATCGCTTTCTCGAATCACTGCACGCTTATTCTTAGGGTTTGTCAGCAGAACCCGAGAGCTCAACTATTTGACAGATTTAATCACTCATGCACTTTTTAGGAAACGAAACTAAATCATTTTTTTTAAACTTTTACCTTTTATTCTTTTTGCAGGGTATTTTCGTGGAAAAGTATGATCCCACTATCGAAGATAGTTACAGAAAACAGGTCGAAGTTGACGGACAACAGTGTATGTTGGAAATATTAGACACCGCTGGAACTGTAAGTTGATTGAATATTTTATTTTATTTCCCCTCATTGTTTCATGTAATTTTGTTTTGTTTTGTGTTTTTTTATTTTGTGTCATCTCTTTGTGTATCGTAAAGTTGGAATAATTCTCTTTTTTTCTTTGTTTTCTTTGTATGTTGTCTCCACTGTGTCCTATATTTCCCCGAAACTAGAATGACGAGCTCAAAAACTTGAAAATTGTCTTAAAGTCATTTTTAGAGTCAACTTTAGGCTGAATAAACAGGGCAGGAATAAAATTACTCCTTGTGTGTTGCGTGAATTTGCTCAAATGACTAGTGGTATTTCAAAGAAATACATTTCGAAGTCAACTTCAAACGCAAGAAGGAGGATTTAAGTTAAATTTTAAGGTCAAGTCCAGTTTCATAGGAGTTTTCAGCTAGTTTCACTAGCCTCTGAGATTTGATATCGAGACTTTAGTGTTTCTACGAGTCGAGAAGTTTAGGGATACCTTTTTCAAGAAAAGTGTTAATAAACCAAATGCACAGCCTTTGAGTGTTGGCTCCGTCAACAGTGGTCATAAACTCCTTGCTGTGGCCCAAGTGCTTTTTTTTTTTTTTTTTTTTTTTTTTTTTTTTTTTTTTTTGATGCGCTGGAGGGGTGAAATCCTTTATGGATACTCGGTAGCCCGTGCTACGAGTTATGCCAGACTCCATGCTCCTGCATGTTTACGTGGCTAAAACACCCCCCCCCCCCCCCATCCCTGTCCTGTGATTCCCCCTACGGTACTACCGGTCAAGGCATTCCTTCGTAGGGGCAGGTTTTGACATCATGTCATCTCCTTCTTATGGTCCAGGGTTTCCTTCCTCTTGAGCTCTTGGTGTTTGGTTTTCCGACCGTAAATCCTGCATGATGCTTGCAATGATACGGTTGGCGATGTCACATGCTTCCCTCGTTGATAGCATAAACGAAATCAGTCTCCTTGGGGTTATTTCATTGCCTATCTCTTGTTCTAAGGCATTTTTGGCTGCTACGTATTTCTTGCATTCCAGTAGCACGTGCTCGGCGTTCTGGACTTTTCCTTCACAATGACGACATAATGGATCGTCTGCGATGTCCAAGTGCTTAGCCAACTCCATCTGTTGTTTGTCTCTATAAGAGATTTATTCCCTTCGTCGTGTCTTGCTCCGGGTACATCATCGAACGTTTTCCTTCAAATCCACATGTCTTTTCTTATGGCGTGTGCCTTAATAGGCTCCAATTTCAGTACTGTAACAGGTGTTGCCTATACTGCGACCTGATTTTGGTTCCATCGCAGGGCTTAAGTATTGCTCCTCTAACATCACTATTACTGGTAGGACTTTCGCTAGACATACTCCATTGTATTCGGCCTCTCATTGTTTTATTTTTAAAACACGTATGTATATCCACAGGTACTGTAGAACTGATTGATTGGCGGTATTTTCCTCTCATCGACAACTCATACATCCCTATCTGTTGCATCCACGAACGTATAAATAAACCACGGACTTCTTGGTCTTATGTATCTCAATCGAGTTGTTAGCCTAGTGGCCTCTTTTTTTCTACACACAATTACGTATGCGTGTGGTATAGATGAATCCCACTATTCTTAGCCTCATAGTAACTGATAGCGCTGAAGCAAAAGGTCGCTCCTGGAAAATAGTAATTTAATTCTGTCGTGATTATGTGACACACTAGGCAATGCAGGTGAGCTTAATGTGTTCAATTTCTTACGCTTTACAGGTGCGTGATAATTGAGTCAAGAAATAGCAAAAAAAAAAAAAAAAGCAAAACAAGTAAAACTGGAAGGATAACTACAGAAAGTTATAAGCAAACACAATTTTCTACCACATCTCGGAGCAATTGGCTTTGCCACCCTCATACTCATCTGCACTGGAGCCATATGGGTAATTGATGAATAATTGAATACAGTAGGGGAGTGCCATGTCTGGGATTTAATTAATAAATTAAAGATTAAAAAAGGGGGAATAAATTCGTCTTTAAGTAGACCGTTTATCTTTGAGAGGAAGAGCTGCATAATTTAGACAGCGGTCACATACAAGGAATGATGTTGGTGTACTGAAAAATGTTCCGGAAATTCTGTATTTTTAGTATTTTTAATAAATTGCAAATGTGAGTCACCAATTTGTGATTCATGTCCCTTTCTGGCTGTGTGCCTATCTGGAATCTTATCCCAACTCAATCATAGCCCAGTTGCCTCCAGTATTGTTCGCCAAGTTGGATGAAGTCCATTTCGAACAGCATACGCCACCTTAGGTGAGGTCTTCCTTTGACATGTCGTCTTCTAGCTGAATCTGAAACACAGTTCGGGGTATTCTAGTGCCTCATTCGCAAATTCCTTCCTCAACGGCTCAATCGTTGCCCAGTTGTCTTCAGTTTCGGTACGCCACGTTAGATGAATTTTCGTGTCTGAGTGAATTCGAGGCCCTGGTGTCCATTCCCTCTACGAGGATAAGGTTCATTCGGTACAAATGTCAATGCTCATGCGACCCATGCTGAGGTAAGTAACAGGTGGATGGATACTGTTGAGACACTGTCTTTTCCTCTGCCAGCGTGTCGGTCTCATCCAGACTGACGTGCTCCGATACTGGTGCTGAGTACAGAATGAAACTGTCCATTGAGTTTGCTTGGGCATGCCTTTACTATCTTCCAACTGATTCCAAAGGAGCTCCGCAAAGAACGTTTTCGGTCCCTATTTTGCCAAAGAGGGGGTTTCCTTATTTTCTTCCGCACCGATGAGCTCCGGTGCCCAGAATGGAGTGACACTGCCGTCCTCTTGTTCTCCTTCAGACCCAGTATAGAGTAACATTGTTGAGTTTGTCTGGACATTACCATGGAATCTCGGAGCTGATTTCATAGGAGCTAGCGAAATCGATTGTCATCCATTCTATCGTCAGCGTATTGGCCTCCTTGTTTTCCTGAACACCGATGGACTTGGGTACCCAGTATAGCGTGACATTTCCATACCATCTCGGAGCTGATTTCATAGGCTAGCAAAAGGTGCTGTTGTCTCTTCTTTCGTCAGCGTGGTGGGATCCTGGTTATCCTTCAGTATAGAAGACATTATTGGCAATAGCATGAAGCTCACTTCATAGAAGCTTAACGCTAGTCTGTCCATTACTGGAAGATCCTGTAAAGCCGAACAATTGATTCTAAGCGTTTTGATCTCTGCCTAAATATTCCTGTCCAGTTCCATCGGTGCGGCATCCTGGAAGAAGTTTCTTTCAAGGAATTCATATCTCAACTGGTCGATGTCTGGTTTCACTTTCGCATCGCCTATATGCATGTGCCTGTGTAAGGATATTCTGCTTTCTATTCTCTAATCTTACTCAGAGTTGCCAGGTTATTTTTTTTTTTTATTTTTTATTCCGGTGTTGTCAGTTCAATTTCCTCTATATCAGTCTATTGTTGCGTGTCGTGCAGTATACGAGTAGTTTGCATGGATTTACTCATATGTCTTAATTGCAGTAGCCAGTGTTGCCAGGTGAACGTTCAAAAATGATGACAATGTAAAACACAATTTTCGGAAAAAAACACGACAGCGAATGCCAATTTGAATTAATTGTTAAACAGCACAAAAGATCTGCTTTGCCAGCCACTTATCGTTCGTCATTTATCAACATTTATCACTTATCAACTTGTAAGCCACTTTCACAAAGAGAATCTCAATTAATTCTCTTAGCACCTGAACCTTTTGGGGTGTTTAGCTAGCTAAGAATTATGTGTGCTCATAATGCTTCTCTAAGCACTTCGAAAAACTTATCAGTATTTTGCTTATCACTTTTCAATAGAATTGTTATCAGCTACGCATTGATTGTTTCGATGAAACGCAAGTTGGAATACGACTGCGCTTGGTGAAACAGTAATTTCTCAAATGATAAGTTGATAAGTGATAAGTTTATGAAAAAAACAGGGCATCAGACTAAACTAAATCGAGCTATGAAGTATCTATGTTCAGCAGAAAACAGATACATCTGGTGACGCTGGTATTGTACAGACCCTTGTAGTTGCTGTAGTTTTTTCCATTTTGCTAGGTTCAGTGTTACCATCCCTCCAATATATAAAATCTATTTATTTTTATTGATTTTATTTTTTTGTTTATTTATTTTGTATTATTTGCATTTTTAATAAAAAAAAAACAACTTATTTATCTCATATTAAAAACTCGCGCTAGGAACAATTTACCGCCATGAGAGATTTGTACATGAAAAACGGTCAAGGTTTTGTTTTAGTCTATTCAATAACAGCACAATCAACATTTAATGATCTCCAAGATCTGCGGGAACAAATTTTAAGAGTAAAGGTTAGTATTAAACAATTTTTCTTATTAAATTTATTCTTTGTTTTTTTTTTCTTTTTGAATTTTATTTAAATTTGTTGTTAATGTTTGTTTTTGTGTTTTTCTATTGTTTTTTTGTTTTGATATCTTATTTTTGTTACGAAATATATAGGATACAGATGATGTTCCAATGGTACTGGTAGGGAACAAATGTGATTTGGAGGACGAGCGCGTAGTTGGTAAAGAATTGGGGAAAAGTCTTGCAAGTCAGTTCAATTGCGCATTTATGGAAACATCTGCCAAAGCAAAAATTAATGTTAACGATGTGAGTATGTTTTTTGAATTTATTTGTTTATCCTTTAGCATGCCCTTTTTGTGTTTTTTTTTTTTCTCTATAAAACTTTAATTTTTTTGTTCTTAAATTCATGTAAAATGGGGCCAAATGTGGTTGTGAAGGGTTTTTTTTTTATGAAATGAACCTAAAAGTTCGCATATAGTTCAGAATTTTAAAGGAGAAAGGTAATGGAAATGCCAATGTCAGTATTTAAGAACGAATAGGCATACGTGTTTCGGCAAATTCAGTAGAACTTTGGTATTCTGTTAGACAGCGGGTCGAAAAAACTCGCCTTTTAGCCTAAAACCATTCAATTTAAGCAAAAAATTCTTATTTTCAACGCAAACATTTTCAAAAACTGAAGTGACTTCCTCCTAAAAAAAAAAAAAAAAAAAAACAGCAGACAAGGCTTTCTAACTCCTCGAATCAACAGGTTCCACTGCACAGCATAGTTGGTTATGCAACGATTGTGTGTGCCCCTTTCCGTTTTGAATGCCATCGTCGTTAGAGTTCAAGGGTTTTCTGCACTCTTTTTCTTGTCCAAGGTTTAAGTGCACTCATCTTACATTTCAATCACACGAAGCTCGTTTAGTCATTTATCGAGATGTCGAAACATCAATTCGAAGTGAAAACTTGTTTAATTTACAAACACAACTAAATTGCATTCTTTACCATCGGTCCTTGGACTGATGTTGTGCTGCTATAATTGGAAATCCTTTAATCTCCCCATGATGCACTTCTTACATGAATGAACTTATTAATACCCCTCACTTTGCTGATGCCCGGGAGTGCGGTAGGTGTTTCATCAATATCCGTACCTTCATTCGAACAAGTGGTACAAATTCTCCTCGTTTAGTATTTTTTTTTTATCGTAGTAAATCTCGATCGATGAAGAGGATGGAATTATCATGATTTATAAATGCATCTTTGGATGTGTGTTGAGGGACTCAGGAGTTTTTTAATTTACTTGTTAAGTTGATAAGTAGGTAGATGGGTGGTTCATCCACCCAGTTATGGGTAAAAATGCATCTAAGTGCGTGTCTGATTGATAGAGCAAAAGATTAGTTCGCCTATCTTTACTTAGCGGGGGTGGGCTTAAATGTTTTTGATTTTACTTTTGAGGTAAGTAGGTGGATATGATGGTTCAATTTGAACTGAATTAGCGTTAAAGATGCACCACAACTCACGTTAGTTTTTTAATCCTTTTCCCCTGTTCAGGATTGGACATTTGATGAGAAAATCAACTCCTTCTCATCATCAACTTCGCAACTATGTGTGTGAATGCCCGTACTTAGAGCTACAATTGTGTCAATATCCATCCTGCACTTGCTTAGTAGCGCATTTACCTTTGATTTGTTTTAGTTGGACAATGCCTTGCTCGATACAATGCTAATTTGACAGAGTCCTGTTGCATTTCCTCTCGAATCAGAAGCAGGTTTTTTTGGCACTACATGTATGCAGGGGGGTGAGTTCCAATATCACTTCCAGTTCTGCTGTGGGACAGGTTCTCATAGCCCTAAGGGTTTTCCTTGTTTTGCTACCGCTTAATCCCCTCTGTATTATCTCACAGAGTGTCTCCTCAAATTTCCCTCTCGCAATGATGTCCTTGACAGTTTATGACGATGTTTGTTAACATTTGCAGGAGTATATATACAACTAGGCTCCACATTAGTGGTGAAAGAACACACTGTGATGGTCTTATGCCCCACCATAGTTTCAGTCGTTCTTGTCCTTAACATCTCACACATCCAGTTATTCTTTATCTTTCGGTGGCTCTCTTGATATCGTCATGAGATGTGTTGTCCTTGAATATTCAGAAAAGCGCAGATGACCATTTCTTTGCAGCCAATGGCGTCCTGAGTGCAGTGACGGTGGATTTCCCAACCCTATATGGGTGGTGACTATGGTGAAGAGGAATTCTTTCTAACACCGTCGTTCTTATATACTTGTCTATGACTGTTTTCAATATGATCGACTTCAGGCTGAACCCAACCTACTCACATGATGTAATTCAATGGTCCAAGATGGTCGCTTTGCGGTACTCCCAAATGAATTTAACTTAAATTATTCTGGTTCGAATCCCAGAAAACACCAAAAAGTTTTTTCACGGTCCCACCTCTCGTGAATGTCTGACAAACGTCCGAGAGTAATAACTGTCATGAGAAAGCTTCTCAATTTGCCTTTCGGATATGGCTCTAAACTGTCCCTTCCATTTTTGTGAACACAACATCAATGGTCGCGAGAAGCTAGGCCCTGGGCCACATACGGTCTGTTGCGCCAAGTATTTATATTTGTAACCACTCAGGTTGGCCACCATTATTTTTATTCTCTTCCTTCGTTTTCTTAATTATCCATTAGCATGATCACGCCCATCTCATATCTTTTATTTATTTATATTTTATTTCACAGATTTTCTATGATTTAGTACGACAAATTAATAAGAAATCTCCTGAGAAGAAACAAAAACAAAAGAAAAAATCTATCTGTGTCCTCCTATAAATCATTTACAATAAAATTATATATATTAAATCAATATCAATAATTTGTAAACAAAACTAATTCATTAAAGAAGAAAAAAAACAAAAGTTAATACAAAACAAAAAGTCGAAAACATTTTTTTTTTAAATAAAACATTTAAAGTATATGTGTTACGCATAAAATAATAATAAATAAATAAAAACAAAGTAAGCATTTTTTGTGGCCGTCTTACGCTAAGTGCAAAAAAATAAAAAATAAAAAAAATTATATATATATACAACAATATAGTAAAAAACAAAAAAAAATCAAATAAAATAAAAAATAAATTTATGTATGAAAGTAAAACCCAATTTATGTAAATGATGATGTTAAAAAAATTGTATACACTCCAAGTCTCTTTAATAACGAACACTGCAAGTTGTTTGTGTGTCTCGTCAAATAAAAAAATTCCAAATGTCAAAATTCCAAATCACAAAAAACCAATCCGGTTAAAAGAAATTCCGTGAAATTCCTCGAAAGTAGCAATTTAAAGCAAATTGGATCTCCTTACTCCTTAAATGGATACAAAAGGTGAAACCTTATAGTTAAAAAGTTATTTAAAAGAAACAAAAATAAAATTAAACAAAAATATTATTAATTAACAAATAGATAACTTTGGAAAATAAACATTTAGTATAAAAAAAAAGAAACAGTTAAAAAAAAACTTTTCCACTCACATTATCTTCCAAAAAAAACCAAAACTTTTTATATTATCGTGTAATTATTATTTCTGGTTTATTTAACATAAGAAAAACAACAACCACAACAACATATTTTTGTCAACAAAAAAAAAACAAACTTTTTGTATAGTATATTATACACAAATCTTAAAGAAAAAAAAAAAAAATATTTTGTTTATTTTTTTCTTTCTTTTCTCTGCGTCTATAGAAAGAACAAAATAATTTTTTTTTTATTATACGTTTTTACTTATTTTAAATGTTACATTATACAAAACAAGGCAAGAGCTTTTTTTTTCTTTCTTTTATAATTATTGTATTAACAAAGTCGTGCAAAATAATAGAGAGAAACAATTAAAAATAAAAATAAATAAAGAA
This sequence comes from Blera fallax, assembly GCA_946965025.1. Lineage (NCBI taxonomy): Eukaryota > Metazoa > Arthropoda > Insecta > Diptera > Syrphidae > Blera > Blera fallax. The sequence goes on from OX337249.1 coordinate 10,944,133, forward strand.
AAAAAAATGATTTTTTTTTTTCATAACATATTTTAAAAAATGAAAAACTAAACAATTTAAGAAATGTTAACGTCTTTCCTATAAGTAAATACAATTAAAAACAAACAAAAAAAAAAACAAAAAAGAAAAGAAAATGAATTAAAGCAAAAAGAATTGTATATGTATGTGGAATGCGGGTTTTATTTCAATAATGTCGTTGGAAATTGGTGTTTCATTTAAATTTTGTAGGACCTGCTTCCGAACTTGCAGTGGAACGCCGTTTAAATTTTTTTTTTTTTTTATTTAAGAGAATCGTTTGCTTTACATTTATTTTTTTTTATTTGATTGTATTTAAGTTTTGCTTTTTAATTGCTACTTTAACATTTTAATTGATAAATGTCCAGGAAAACCCCCCTTTTTGTGTCGTGAGTGTGTTTTTTTTGTGTGTGCTGTCCCACTGTTATTTGTGATGTCTTTGAGCAACGTCGTTACACACATAGTATGGGAGAGGAGGTATTAGTTTCCTTTGGAAATTACTATCAAAACTACCCGCTTTTACTGGAGACAACTAAACCACTTAACTGGAGTACTAAGGCCCCTCGAGGGGCGTCAGATTCGGATTTCTGCAATGTGTTTCAGCTCTAAAAATCTCGATTCTCCTTCGCCAAGTTTGCTTAGGCCGTCCCACTCTTCTCTGGGTTTTACTGCATGCCATGTTTCGCAATGAAGCTGTTTTCACACTGTAAGCTATGATCAATCCATTGCCACTTCCTCATGCGTATGGTGACGTCTCTTGATCCATTCTCAAGTAAAGCTGCTCGTTGGACATACAATGTTATCTAGACGACCTCAAGAGACGACAAGTACTACACCCGTGAAGGAGAACTGATTCTACATTGGATTTGAGCAATCTCAGCTTAGTTTTGGTGCTGTGAACACTGTTTTTTTCCTAACTTTCGACCAGACAAAACACATGCGACCAGACGAAGTAAAAGACTTCGTCTAGAAGGCTCAGCTATTAACTCTTAAAATGGTGAAAATGGAGAATAGCTCTTTCCCGCTGCGGTTTCTTTGAGTTAAGAACGGATTTGAGGAGCAATGACAATTAGAAGACTTTATATAAAACCGTCATCATCTTCATCAACGACGTTGTTTTTCCAAAGACTGATGAAAGTCTTTCTTTTAAACACAAATTTATCGATTGATTTTCGTCATTCCCGACATGCAAAGCGAATAGCCATCAACGTGGAGTCATGAATTCATCCCAGAGGACGCAGTAAACGAAGACCACACCTAAGGGAGCTCAAAAGGGAAATAGAAAAAAAGGACATCACCCAACTTGGCATACGACGATAGAGGCAGTTGGTTGTAAAATAACTCAAAGCTCGTAATGGCAGATTTCCAGAAAGACCCACAACACAAACAAAATAAAACAAAGCACCACTATACGCTTAACCTAACTCCTTCTAATAGGTTCATAAAAATTCAACCTATTGATGGACTACCGAAAGACAAAGTGCTTAAGTGAAACAAACCCATATAAAGGTAGCGGCAATGCAAAGGAAAACACGACCAACTTTCTCTGTGAAAGTTCAACTGTTAGCAGAACCATAAAGGTAACAACGAGGGGCTTACATTATGACCTTTATTTTAAACTTTTCCTTTCAGATATTATACAGTGATCACAAATAGTTCGCGGAAAGTTCCACGTTTCGCTACTCTAACCGAAGTACAAATGTATGTAGGTACAAGTAAATTATAATGCACTATACGGTCTTGCAGCATGCAAACAATTTTGTACATACACAGTTGTATTGTATCCTCAAAGTTTGACTTTATGTCCTCCTGATTGAATTGAGTTGGGAAAAAAAATGAATTCACTCAATGACAAACTATCTACTAACTGCCAACAGAGACTTGCATGCGTAATTAATTCGAAAACATAAAATTGAAAAAGTTATTCTTTGTGTATGCAGATGATGCAAATTCGCACGCTAGCATCCTGCGGTGTTGTTTGCACTTTTTAATGGAAAATGGCACAATGAAGGTCAGCACGAAAAAGTTTCCTGCATGCCACCTGTCAACTGCAAGGATTATTCTACCCGAACACTTGTTTGAAATGAAAATTTCCGGTAACCACTGACACTGGTAGAGACAGGTGGGTGAGAGGGTTGAGCATAAAAAAAAAGATTTTCCCTTAGAATATTCAACTCATGGGGGTGACATCACTTACCCACACTCTTCAACATTGAGGATAGAGGTTTGTATCCGTTGTTTATATTTTAAAGGTAGCAGTGTAACATGTGATGAGTGTCCTTGCAATTGTGTCACTTCCTAAGAGATGACTTCTGCAGGCCAGTAATAAATTGTAGGAAGAGTACGGTGTTTAAGCTTTTGGTCGACAGCATTTCATCGTTTATGTTAGGCTCTTCCATACGCATCGCTTGGCAGTGATGTCCAGATGGCTGCTACAGGTGGTAAGTAGTCATTAGAGACGTCGACCAACTTTTTTGATTACAACGGCTACATCAGCACGTTTATACCTTGAGTAATTTATAAATTAATTGGTTCCGAGTTTTTGGAGAGTTGTGAATATAAGCACAGTATATTCGCACGAATAGGACTTACTGACATCGGTTTTAACACGTAAATATTATTACACTTGTAAGTAGAAGCGCCAAGGAAAACCCGTTTCTATTACCAGCTCTCAAACGAATCGGAAAGGTCGCGATTACAAAAAGTACAGACAACTAATAGTACTCATCGTTGCTGATATACATACATAGGTGCCTACAAAGTAATGCAAAAGGCAGGTATTAGATTCAGAAACTACCGGCTAATGGTGCAGCTCACAGTCAAAACCCAGTTGACTGACAAATATAGATGATTTCTAACCAAAATTGCAAGTTTAAGTAACAAAAACAATCAAATACCAACTCAATGAGAGCGGGAATATATTGCAAAATAGGATGCGATAAGGATGAGTACAGAAGAAGAATTAAAAGACTTAAAGAAATTCAAAATTAAATTTCATACTAATGTACAACAAATCACTCACCCTACCATCCGACTCCCACGAAGATGATTTGATTGATTGAATAGATTGGCGATTTAGAGCACCAGCTGAGGGAAAACGCTTTACTAAGGTGTATGTGCACCCGCACTTGCACGATTTTGGCTCACAAGGATGCCTTTTTACCGCGAAAAACACTTCACTTGGACGTATGTGCACCCGCACTTGCACTATTTTGGCTCACACGAATGCCTTTTTCCGGATTTGGCTTACACGGAAGCCTTTTTACCACGAGAGACCTCACTTGGACGTATGTGCACCCGCACTTGCACTATTTTGGCTCATACGAATGCCTTTTTTCGGATTTGGCTTAGACGGATGCCTTTTTTCGCCGAAAAACACTTCACTTGGACGTATGTGCACCCGCACTTGCACGATTTTGGCTCACACGATTGCCTTTTTCGGATTTGGCTTACACGGATGCCTTTTTACCACGAGAGACCTCACTTGGACGTATGTGCACCCGCACTTGCACTATTTTGGCTCATACGAATGCCTTTTTTCGGATTTGGCTTAGACGGATGCCTTTTTTCGCCGAAAAACACTTCACTTGGACGTATGTGCACCCGCACTTGCACTATTTTGGCTCACACGAATGCCTTTTTTCGGATTTGGCTTAGACGGAAGCCTTTTTACCACGAGAGACACCTCATTTAGGCGTATGTGCACCCGCACTTGCACTATTTTGGCTCACACGAATGCCTTTTTTCGGATTTGGCCTAGACGAAAGCCTTTTTAGCATGAGAGACACTTCACTTAGGCGTATGTGCACCCGCACTTGCACTATTTTGGCTCAAGCGGATGCCTTTGATTGCTGAAACTAAAGGGAAACGCTAAGTAATTGCAACCTGCAAGATAAAGAACTCATAGACCTCAACCTTGTCGATACACAAAGCCCTGCAAGAGGCATGAGTATCAAAATATAAACACAATTTTTTAGACTAGAGAAATAAATTCCGCAACAAATTGTAAATTTTTGATTATGTACATATGTATGTAAATAGATGTAAAAATTGAATTTTAAAATTTCTTTTTTTAACTAGTAAATAATAAAATTAGAAAATTAAATTTAAATTTTATACTTATGTTCAATAAATCACTCACCCTACCATCCGAGTCCCAGGAAAATGATTTTTCTTGAATAGATTGGCGATTTAGATCGAAGCTGAGAGAAAACACTTCACTAAAGCGTATGTGCACCAGCACTTGCACGATTTTGGCTCACAAGGATGCCTTTTTACCACGAAAAACACTTCACTTGGACGTATGTGCACCCGCACTTGCACGATTTTGGCTCACAAGGATGCCTTTCTTCAGATTTGGCTTACGCAGATGCCTTTTTACCACGAGAGACACTTCACTTAGGCGTATGTGCACCCGCACTTGCACGATTTTGGCTCACAAGGATGCCTTTTTACCACGAAAAACACTTCACTTAAGCGTATGTGCACCCGCACTTGCACTATTTTGGCTCACACGAATGCCTTTTTTCGGATTTGGCTTAGACGGATGCCTTTTTACCACCAGAAACACTTCACTTAGGCGTATGTGCACCCGCACTTGCACTATTTTGGCTCACACGAATGCCTTTTTTCGGATTTGGCCTAGACGAAAGCCTTTTTAGCATGAGAGACACTTCACTTAGGCGTATGTGCACCCGCACTTGCACTATTTTGGCTCAAGCGGATGCCTTTGATTGCTGAAACTAAAGGGAAACGCTAAGTAATTGCAACCTGCAAGATAAAGAACTCATAGACCTCAACCTTGTCGATACACAAAGCCCTGCAAGAGGCACGAGTATCAAAATGGAAACAAACTCTTTTAGATTAAAGAAATAAATTCCGCAAAAAATTGTAAATTTTGATTATGTATGTACATATAGGTAAAAATTGGATTTTAAAATTTGTTTTTTAACTAGTAAATAATAAAATTAGAAAATTAAATTTAAATTTTATACTTATGTTCAATAAATCACTCACCCTACCATCCGAGTCCCAGGAAAATGATTTTTCTTGAATAGATTGGCGATTTAGATCGAAGCTGAGAGAAAACACTTCACTAAAGCGTATGTGCACCAGCACTTGCACGATTTTGGCTCACAAGGATGCCTTTTTACCACGAAAAACACTTCACTTAAGCGTATGTGCACCCGCACTTGCACTATTTTGGCTCACACGAATGCCTTTTTTCGGATTTGGCTTAGACGGAAGCCTTTTTACCACGAGAGACACCTCACTTAGGCGTATGTGCACCCGCACTTGCACGATTTTGGCTCACACGAATGCCTTTTTTCGGATTTGGCTTAAACGGATGCCTTTTTACCACGAGAGACACTTCACTTAGGCGTATGTGCACCCGCACTTGCACGATTTTGGCTCACAAGGATGCCTTTTTTCAGATTTGGCTTACACGGATGGCTTTCTTCAACGAAAAACACTTCACTTGGACGTATGTGCATCCGCACTTGCACTATTTTGGCTTACGCCAATGCTATAATACCAAATTCAACTTTTAATTGCAATTTAACACCCACACGCATGCCTTTGAGAGACATTTAACACGGTAAAATTTGAATTTCTTTGCAATTTTCAAATCAATTCGCGAATACGGATGTGCCCATGAAAATGAAAACGCGAAAATATCTACGAATTAACTTAAACTGACCCTTTATTCGCGGGAAATACAAATAAAAACGAAAATATTTCACAAATCTTCAAATACGATAAATTTTTCTACGACTACAATTTTAAATCGAATTATCCGGCTATTTTCGTGGGCCCCCAGTGTTTTTTTACACTAAATGCAATTAATATATTTTAAGTAAGCTATTTACCATACTTTTAGATAATTTTCTTTGGTATTTTTCAGGAATTTAAACTTTTTCACAAAATTCACAATTTTTAAACGAAATTCTATTTTACCGCTCGATGACAAAAATGGCGCGCGATTACATTCGAGAAGGTAAGATGGCAGCTAGGTATATTACAATCTTCGAATGACGTCACAGTGTTCGAATGAAATATTATTTTATTGTTTTAGACAAATTTACGATAAAATATCATTAAAATTTAATAAATAAACTCATTAATTAAATAAATCTAACATTTTTAATAATTTTTCTTTAATATTTCGCACGGAATGTGAATTTTTAAAAAGTCGACACGCGCAACCCAAAAAAATGCAGTCAGGTGCAATAAGAGCTCAGCGCAGTTTTTCGGCGGTTTTTTGCAACACTCAGCCACTCAGGGATTTCAAAGAAATTTAATAAAATTTAATTTTTTTCGTTTATTTTGATGCTTTTTGATGTTTATGACTTGAAAAATGAAATGAAAATTCATGAAAAACTTATATATTTGAAGTTTAAAGCCTTCTAGTGCTTCGCAACACTGAAAAGAGAACATTTTTGGTTAAGAAAGTGTGGAGGGTCTAGATGCAATGGGAACTATTTCTTAAATTATTCTTAGATATAGTACTGCTTTATGTTTCCCTCCGCAGATTAAAAAAATTGTATGGGAACTTCACGTGATTGCATAGTAGGTAAGCTTATTCTTTCCGCAACAGACAGTATATGGTCTAGGGTCTAGGGTCTAGGGTCGCGATAATTCATGTGGTACTTGTTATATTTTTTTACATAACGGGAATGAACCTGCAGTATAGAGCCATTTCTGAAATCCTTTTTTTGAATCTTAGAAACTATGAAGATCTTCACATCTTCAGCTGTGAAGATGACAGTTCGCGTAAAATTATAGAAAAAGAGATTAAAGAAAAATTAGGAAGTGTCTGTTCCAAATCTGCAAAGCCCATGTGTAAAAATATGCGGGATGAATGAAAAGTGGAGTGAAGAAGATCTAGTGTCAGCTATAAAGAAGCAAAATAATATAAACTGTGGAGTTAAGTGTTTAAAAATGTTCAGTGTTGAAAAAGATAATAAGAAGAAAAGTTATGGTGCTATAATTTCAATCGAAACGGAGGGATACCGAAATATTATGCAGAGGAAGAGAATAAACTTAGGTTGGGATAGATGTTTTGTGTACGATTCGGTCTCAGTTAATCAGTGTTATAAATGTTGGGGATATAACCACAAAGCAAAGGATTGCAGAAATGTAATAGTGTGTGCAAAATGTGGCAATAACCATGATACAAGGAGCTGTGAGAGTTTGTCATTTAAATGTTATAACTGTGTTGTTGCTAACTCAAGGCTAGGGTTAAAACTTGACATAAATCATGATTGTCGAAGTGATGAATGCGAGGTATACAAAAAAAAATCGAGATTAAAAAAAACAATACTTCCTATTAGCAATCAAAATCTGTGCGAGTTGGCTATTTTAATATATGTATGTGGTTTTTTAAATAATCTTGCGGAGTTACAAATACTTATCGAAACACATGATTTTGATGCTTTAGTATTATCGGAAACTCACGTGACTAAAAAAGTTCTTAAAAGTGAATTGCAATTAGATAACTTTAGATTAGTGGACAGGTGCGATACCGAATCAGCTCATACTGGTGGTGTATTAGTGTATGCCAGAAGTGATCTCAGGGCTTCGAATATCAATAAATTTATCAAAAACATGGAGTTATGGTGGTCAGTGAACATATTGCATTTTAAGAAATATTCGTGCGTGATTGTCGGTATGTACAGATCCCCAAGTTCGAGCTGTAGAGCTTTTTGTGATGAATTCGGTAGACTGATGGATGAACTTTGTGATTTTAATAAGGATATTGTAATAGTCGGCGATTTTAACATTGATTGGTTCTCCACTAATGATGTTTATAAGAAAGATGTGGAGAAAACGATAGAAGATAACGCTTGCCATCTAGTTATTGAAGAACCGACAAGAATTACGCGGAATTCGCGTACATTAATTGATTATGTTGTAACAAATAGCCATTCAATAACGGCAAAAACTATAAGAGACCTAAAACTAAGTGATCACGAAACTATAGTAATTGAGATAAAAAGTTTTAAAAACAAGAGACAGAAGAGGATGTTTCCTCATTTCAATTACAAGAAAAATTCATTTAGGTATGCTTTAGATACAAATTTACTTAGTTTACATAATATATATGAATTATTAGCTGAGAATTCTTTAAAAAAGATTAACGAAAGTGTTTCGGTTTTCATATTAAATAAAGCCTCAAAGTCTAGTGCAAATGAATGGTTCAACAGTTTTTTAAATAACCTTAAGAATCAAAAAATTATGAAGTATTCGAAAGCATTATTAACTGGCTCGGAAATAGATTGGAGAAATTATACTGTTATACGAAACAAATATAAACAGGAAATCCTTAAGCGTAAAAGCGAATATATAATGCCGTTCCGTCAATCAAAAATCAATGTGGCAAAACATAAAAAAATTTATTTTAAAAAAAGAGAATAGTGAAATTAAAAGTATTATATTTGGTACGGAGATTTGTAAAGAAAATAAAACAATAGCGAATAACTTTAATAATTTCTTTGTGAAAAGTGTAGTCGAAATAATAAATACGATTCGGTTAACTCCTTTCATTAACTACGTAGAAGAAGTGGAAAATTTGTTCGTGTTTAAAAACGTTACATTACAAGACATTAAACAATCGGTAAAAAGATAAAAAACAAACGCTATTTTCAGTTTATGAGTCCCAGTATTTACCTTGACCATTTCGAAATCATTGGTCCAATATTATCTAAAATAATCAATAGTTCCCTACGCACAAGTAAGTTTCCTGACACCTGGAAAGAATCATTGGTAACCCCAATTGAAAAAATATCTGGTACATTGAAATGTGAAGAGTTTAGACCTGTGAATGCCATGCCCTTGTGTGAAAAAATATTTGAAAAAGTGGTATTTAAACAACTGTATGAGTACTTTGAAAAAAAACAATTTAATAATAGACCTACAATCCGGTTTCCGAAAGGGTTACTCGTGCGAGTCTGCCATCAATTTAGTTGTAACATCGTGGAAGGAAGAGCTAGCTAAAAAAAGGAGTGTTTACTGTGTGTTTTTGGACCTGAAAAGGGCGTTTGAGACTGTCAGTAGAGACATTTTAATAATAAAAATGGAGAAATACGGTGTAAGAAACAAAGAGTTGATGTGGTTCCGGTCCTACTTAAAAAATAGAAAACAGAGAGTAAAAGTCAACGATGAAGTATCTGACGCATTAGAAGTAGACTTTGGTGTCCCGCAAGGATCCGTCTTAGGGACTCTTCTGTTCACAATCTACATCAACGACCTGAAACGTGTTGTGAAACACAGCAAATTGGCTTTGTTCGCGGATGATGCAGTAGTGTACATTGCCTGTGATACCGATATTGACAGCAAAAATAGATTACAAGAAGACTTGGACTCAATCAACCTGTGGCTTGAACAAAACAAACTTAAACTGAACGTAGGAAAAACGAAATTAATGGTGCTAAACGAAAGAAGGGATGACAACGATCTAAAAATAGGTAGTGTGTCAATAGAAAAAATAAAAAAAATTAAGTATCTAGGAGTAGTTTTAGATCAGAAATTATTATTTGGAGATCATATTGACTACATTTGTAAAAAAATCGCTAAAAAAATTGGATTTATAAAAAGAATAAGAAACCAAGTTTCGACAATCAGTGCAATAAATATATATAACGTGATTGTAAAACCCCATTTTGAGTATTGTTCTACTATTTTGTTTCTATGTAATGAGAGCAATATTATAAGACTGCAAAAACTTCAAAACAAGGCAATGCGATGTATACTTAAGTGCAATAGATACGTGTCAATTCGTTTTATGTTAAATTCGTTGAAGTGGTTATCTGTGAAACAAAGAATTGTAATGAATGTTTTAGTTTATGTATTTAAGATCATTAACAATTTAATGCCAAATTATTTACTTGAATATGTTCAATTCATTAAAGATTTGCAACGTTATGAATTAAGGAATAGAAACGATCTCAGATTACCTAACTTTTTAAATGCAAATACGCAAAATTCCCTTATTTATAAAGGTTTTAAATTATTTAATAGTTTAGATAACGAAATAAAAACTGAGACCAACGTAAATGTATACAAAAAGATATGTTATAGAATTTGCTAAGTCCAAATATTAATAATATAATTATTAATTAGGTGAATCAAAAAAATATTGTAAATGTAAATGGTTAAATGAAACTAAATAATAAATAACTTAACTTAACTTAACTTTTCTGGCAGGAAATATCGTCAAAAATTAATTGAAAATTAAATGAAATTATATATTCAAATAACATATTTATTGTATTCTAATGATATTTCATCTTAAACTTGTTTAAAACAATAAAATATTTTCTTTCGATCAGTATGACGTCATTAAAACATGAGCTTTCGATCGATTTCGCACACCATGTACACTCTTCTCGAATGTAATCGCGCACCATTTTTGTCATCGAGCGGTAAAATAGAATTTCGTTTAAAAATTGTGAATTTTGTGAAAAAGTTTAAATTCCTGAAAAATACCAAAGAAAATTATCTAAAAGTATGGTAAATAGCTTACTTAAAATATATTAATTGCATTTAGTGTAAAAAAACACTGGGGGCCCACGAAAATAGCCGGATAATTCGATTTAAAATTGTAGTCGTAGAAAAATTTATCGTATTTGAAGATTTGTGAAATATTTTCGTTTTTATTTGTATTTCCCGCGAATAAAGGGTCAGTTTAAGTTAATTCGTAGATATTTTCGCGTTTTCATTTTCATGGGCACATCCGTATTCGCGAATTGATTTGAAAATTGCAAAGAAATTCAAATTTTACCGTGTTAAATGTCTCTCAAAGGCATGCGTGTGGGTGTTAAATTGCAATTAAAAGTTGAATTTGGTATTATAGCATTGGCGTAAGCCAAAATAGTGCAAGTGCGGATGCACATACGTCCAAGTGAAGTGTTTTTCGTTGAAGAAAGCCATCCGTGTAAGCCAAATCTGAAAAAAGGCATCCTTGTGAGCCAAAATCGTGCAAGTGCGGGTGCACATACGCCTAAGTGAAGTGTCTCTCGTGGTAAAAAGGCATCCGTTTAAGCCAAATCCGAAAAAAGGCATTCGTGTGAGCCAAAATCGTGCAAGTGCGGGTGCACATACGCCTAAGTGAGGTGTCTCTCGTGGTAAAAAGGCTTCCGTCTAAGCCAAATCCGAAAAAAGGCATTCGTGTGAGCCAAAATAGTGCAAGTGCGGGTGCACATACGCTTAAGTGAAGTGTTTTTCGTGGTAAAAAGGCATCCTTGTGAGCCAAAATCGTGCAAGTGCTGGTGCACATACGCTTTAGTGAAGTGTTTTCTCTCAGCTTCGATCTAAATCGCCAATCTATTCAAGAAAAATCATTTTCCTGGGACTCGGATGGTAGGGTGAGTGATTTATTGAACATAAGTATAAAATTTAAATTTAATTTTCTAATTTTATTATTTACTAGTTAAAAAAAGAAATTTTAAAATTCAATTTTTACATCTATTTACATACATATGTACATAATCAAAAATTTACAATTTGTTGCGGAATTTATTTCTCTAGTCTAAAAAATTGTGTTTATATTTTGATACTCATGCCTCTTGCAGGGCTTTGTGTATCGACAAGGTTGAGGTCTATGAGTTCTTTATCTTGCAGGTTGCAATTACTTAGCGTTTCCCTTTAGTTTCAGCAATCAAAGGCATCCGCTTGAGCCAAAATAGTGCAAGTGCGGGTGCACATACGCCTAAGTGAAGTGTCTCTCATGCTAAAAAGGCTTTCGTCTAGGCCAAATCCGAAAAAAGGCATTCGTGTGAGCCAAAATAGTGCAAGTGCGGGTGCACATACGCCTAAGTGAAGTGTTTCTGGTGGTAAAAAGGCATCCGTCTAAGCCAAATCCGAAAAAAGGCATTCGTGTGAGCCAAAATAGTGCAAGTGCGGGTGCACATACGCTTAAGTGAAGTGTTTTTCGTGGTAAAAAGGCATCCTTGTGAGCCAAAATCGTGCAAGTGCGGGTGCACATACGCCTAAGTGAAGTGTCTCTCGTGGTAAAAAGGCATCTGCGTAAGCCAAATCTGAAGAAAGGCATCCTTGTGAGCCAAAATCGTGCAAGTGCGGGTGCACATACGTCCAAGTGAAGTGTTTTTCGTGGTAAAAAGGCATCCTTGTGAGCCAAAATCGTGCAAGTGCGGGTGCACATACGCCTAAGTGAAGTGTCTCTCGTGGTAAAAAGGCATCTGCGTAAGCCAAATCTGAAGAAAGGCATCCTTGTGAGCCAAAATCGTGCAAGTGCGGGTGCACATACGTCCAAGTGAAGTGTTTTTCGTGGTAAAAAGGCATCCTTGTGAGCCAAAATCGTGCAAGTGCTGGTGCACATACGCTTTAGTGAAGTGTTTTCTCTCAGCTTCGATCTAAATCGCCAATCTATTCAAGAAAAATCATTTTCCTGGGACTCGGATGGTAGGGTGAGTGATTTATTGAACATAAGTATAAAATTTAAATTTAATTTTCTAATTTTATTATTTACTAGTTAAAAAACAAATTTTAAAATCCAATTTTTACCTATATGTACATACATAATCAAAATTTACAATTTTTTGCGGAATTTATTTCTTTAATTTTTTTTTTTTTTTTTTTTTTTTTTTATTTTATTTATTTAGCGGTAAATCCACTATTTATATTCATATTACAAAATTACAAAATTACAAGGACCTTCATTTATAAATTTCATTAACCAAACTAATTACATATGAGGATAGTTACATCTTACAAAGCTTATGCTTTTTCTTTTAAATATCCCAAGATTTCTTTCCATTTTGATTTCTTGTGGCATTGAATTAAATAATTGAAAACCTTTGTATACAATACTGTTTTGTGACGCGGTTGATAAGTAGGGGGGTAATCTAAAGTCTTCCCCATTTCTTAAATGATAGGGTTGGGCTTCACCAACATATCTTATATATTTTTTTAAATAACTGGGTAACAAGTCATTTTTAATTTTGAAGACAAAACTCAAAACATTAACAAGGATTCTTTGCTTGACACTTAACCACTGTAACATATTCAACATAAAAACAATTGAAATATATCTATTATATTTTAAAATTATTCGCATTGCTCTATTTTGGATGCGTTGTAAATTTAATAATGCATAATCGCTACACAAAAATAAGATTGACGAGCAGTATTCAAAGTGAGGTTTAACCATTACATTAAAAATATTTATTGCACTGATTGTTGAAATCTTATTTCTTATTCTACTCAAAAAATATACTTTTTTAGACACTTTTTTAATTACGTAATCTATATGTAGTTTAAATGTTAATTTCGAGTCAATTATTACACCTAAATATTTAATTTCCTCAACCTGCTCGATAACTTCGCCGTCAACTCTTAAGTTTAATCGGTAATTATATTTAAAGGCCATACATTTAGACTTAGATACATTTAATTTAAGTTTGTTCGATTTGATCCACATGTTCAGTCCATATAGATCGTCTTGAAGTCTTTGTTCGCACTCAATGATGTTTTTTCCTGATATGAATATTAGGGCGTCGTCTGCAAATAGTGCGATCTGCGAGAATTTCAGCACATTCTTTATATCGTTGATATAGATGATGAAGAGTAACGCTCCAAGTATAGATCCTTGAGGAACGCCTAAATTTGTCTGGATGCTGGTGGACGATACACCATTTACCACCGTTCGCTGTGTTCTCTTGCTCAAAAAGGATTTAAACCACATCAGCTCAGTATTTCGTATGCCATATTCACTAAGTTTACTCAGAAGAATTCCCCTGTCGATGGTCTCAAATGCTCTTTTAAAATCGAGAAAAACAGCGATGACGTAATTTTTTTTGGTAATTTCCTCCTTCCAGCTGATTATGACACTGTTTAAAGCTGATTCACAAGAATGTCTTTTTCTAAACCCAGATTGACTTTCCAGGAATAGGTTGTTTATTTCAAAGTGCTCTTCTAATTGGATCTGTACTACTTTTTCCAATATTTTTTCGTATACCGGAAGGGAATTAATCGGACGAAAGTTTTCGCATAAATCGGAACCCTTTACTTTTTTGATAGGGGTCACTACTGACTCTTTCCATGTTTCAGGAAATACGCCACTACTCAAGGAATTGTTTATTAAATGCACAAAAATATCTCCGATTATGCTCATTGCATCCATCAACATTTTAGCGCTTAAATGATTAAAATCTTTTTTTTGATTCAATGATTTTAATATATTTTTAACATGGGTATAATCAATACACTTAAATTTAAATGCCTCGCCGATGTAATCGATTTGGTACGTTAAAATCACATTCGGAATGGATCTATTTATATCAATAACGCTATTTACAAAATATGTATTGAATTTTTCAGCTAATATTTTATTATCTTTAATATAAATACCGTTAAAGTTTATATTTTTTATTTGGTCTTTTTGTACATTAAGGACACACGACTTTACGGTTCTCCACATAGATTTTTGATCACGAGCGGTAGATATTTTTCGTTTTATATTTTCATTTTTTGCCTTCGCGAGTTCAATTTTATACCGATTTCTTATTACGCAATAATTATTCCAACACCATTCACTATTGGAGAACCTAAATTCCTGGTATTTTGAAATTTTATTCTGTTTCATTATTTTTAACGCTTCACTATACCAGTAGTTTGTGTTGCTTTTAAACACTTGAGTATGCACAAACAGATTTGTTACTCTAATAAGTTCTTTTTCTATCAGACTACCTATTATAGTCGGATTTTCAATATTTTGAATACACTCAAAGGCATTGCTGTTTCTCAGGTTATCTAGAAATAATGATTTGTTATATTTTAGGAATTTAGTTTTATTGTCTTCACTTTCTCTTATAAACTTATTACGGGAATATAATTGAATTATTAACGTCTCGTGGTCACTCATTTTTAGGTCAACATTTACTTCCGCTGTGGTATAAGAGCCCGATTCAGTTATGACATAGTCAATTAAAGTTTTCGTATTATTGGTAATTCGCGTAGGAACTCGAACAATCTGTTGGCACTGATTATCTATTTCTATTATATTTTTGAAGTCATTTTTATACAGATCAGAATCATTTAGCCAATCGATATTCATATCTCCAGCTATGATGAATCGTTTATTAGAGTCTACGAGGTCTTCAATCCAGTTCTTCATTTTATCACAGAATACTCTTTTCGACGAGGTATGAGCGCGATAGACCGCGGCGATGAATATTGATTGGTTGTTATTTGTTATTTTAAGTTTCAGCCACCAAATTCTAGAATCCATGGTTTTTTCAATATCACTTACTTGGAAATAATTCTTTACATATATGCAAAGGCCGCCTGTATGTCTCGAGTGACTATCACAACGGAAGGGTTTTTGGTAACCTTCTATTAGTATTTCACTATCCTCAATATTCTCAGTAGTGTGGGTTTCTGATAGTATTAAAAAATCGTAATTTTTATTCGCGCAATTAATTTGAAGTTCAGCAAGGTTGCCCGTCAATCCTTGGATGTTGCAATATATACCGCGAATTCTATTTAATTGCTAGTGTACCGTTCTGTTTTTCTCGGATTCGAGGAGCTTCTTATATACCGCACAATTCGCGTCTCTACTATCGTGGTTAAAGTCTAGGTTTAAATTAAATTTCTCATTGTACCGTACGCAGTTTACACATTTTAGGGTTTCTGATGTACATCCTCTCGTATCGTGGTCCTCTCCGCATTTAGCACATTTGATATTATTTTTGCAGTTTTTTGCTATATGGTGATATCCGCAGCAATTGTAACATCTACTTATGTTATAATACTCAAACACACGACATTTTTCCCATCCGATATTAATTTTTCGATTTTCAATTATTTCATCGTAAGAGCTCATCTCTAGTTCTATAATTGCACTATGCACATCTTTATTTTTGTTCTTGAAGACTTTTACACATTTTACCGTACCGTTTACATTGTTTTGTTTCTTTATTGCCACTTCTAAATCTTCGTTCTTCCACATTTCACTGATGTCCGTTACCATAATTTGCGGGTTTTTTTTCGTAAAAATTTTGACTTCATATTTTTCACCAAGTTTTTGTTTTACTTCTCTCTCGATTTTTTGTACTGAGTGTTCACCAGTACAGTTTATAGCTATGGCTCCTTCGTTTCTGTTACTGATTCTATCGACTTTTAGAGAGAGAGATGATGGGTCGATTTTCTCTTTGATTTCTTTAGTTGTTTTTGCGTTTTCTTGCTTTGCTTTCGGTTTTATGTAAACTGTTTGTTTTAATTGTTCCGCATAATTCATTTTTGCCTTTGTTTCCGTTTTTGTTGTTGATATCTTTATTTTTTTAACTCTAAAAGAGTTTGTTTCCATTTTGATACTCGTGCCTCTTGCAGGGCTTTGTGTATCGACAAGGTTGAGGTCTATGAGTTCTTTATCTTGCAGGTTGCAATCACTTAGGGTGGCCCTTCAGTTTCGACCGATCTGTGCTTGATCAGGATTTTTCTTCGTCGAATAAGAAGCACTTAGTTGATGCGCTATTGGAAGACGCGCTTCTTTTATGTGCTGTTTCGCTATGGCGTTCTACTTCTCATGTCTTGTGATGACAGCATGTGAATAATTATGCTGACCGCAGTTGTAATTTAATTTATTTTAGCTTTAAGTGCCTCAGGCTATGCTCTACTTTGCAAATCCTGTCTTCCTTTCCCATTCCATGAGGCAAGCCATTCATGCTGGTTGCTGGATACCGGGTGGTTGTTTATTTTTGCACATCCTTTTGGAATTGGAGTATAACCTGCTCCGCATCTTTGCCAGTTTGAGGCAGTTAGAGCTGTTTTCATGCCTGAATTGATGTAGCGCTCGTATCCTGGAAACATCTGGGTTACGTAAAGCTAGAAGTTCAATAGTATTTCGTTTGTCCATCTGCCTTTGTTAGAAGAATCCCATCTTTTTTGGCATTCGATTGGGTTGGTCTTAGCCTGTGATGACTGCACTAGTTGATTTCAATACCTCTAGCGTGGTTCTTTTGAATTGAAGATTAATTTTAGGAGTGCTAGCGCACTGTATGTGACCTTTTGGATCTATTGATGCTCGACTTAGAGCACCTCCTCCAGTTCAATTTCCTTGATGATCGGGAATATCTGGGGTGAATTCAGCGAGGGTAGATATTTTTCTTGGTAGGCATCCGGGTGTAGTAATCTTTTGTGGATGAGATCTTCAAATACATTTAGAAGGTTACTTGGGGTTTCCTCAAAATTTGCGCAGAGTCATCGGTCCCTTTGTTGCGCTGTATCCAGGTTCTTGACATGCTGCTTAAGCCAACAGTGACCAGTTAGGAAGCCTATAAGGATGCGCAGTCAGTTTTGTCGGTTGTATTTCCCGAGAGGTTCTTTGGCCTGCCTTAGCTTAGGGAGTTCCTCTCACAGTGTCGCTCTTTTGCTGTCTTCTCCCATCCTTAGTTTTTTCCGTATCGCATGTGGTTAGGGACCAGTAAAAGAACCCTTTAATCCTTTTCGTTAGCTGCCTTATTTCGCGTTACTCTCAAGTAGGATGATACTCACTGGAGGGTGTTTCTGTTGTTCGCACTCAAGCGGTCGCCTGATATCCAGTAGATGGTGTTTCTGTTGTTCTCACTCAGGCGGTTTGTCTTGTCAATGCACTCCCACACTAGTGTACTTATAGATCTGATTCCATAAGAGCTTTAAGGTGGTTCAGTTACTGACAACTTTCTACCAGACCTGTGTGAGTATGTGGCTAACAACAACAATTTTTATCAAGAAGCCTTTGTGACGAGAGTCTGACCGGTTTCAAATCTTTCGCTGTCGAATGTCCCTTCCACTAAGGATGCCCTAACAAAAGCATAAGTGTACCGTCATTAAGGAATGTTAAAGCAATTCCCTCGAACAGTTCATTTAAAGGACTTCTCAGATCTTCCTACACAAGGAAATTATAAACAAAATGAAAACCACATCCAAGAACTTCCGTGCAAAGCGTATGCATGTCACCTGTCAAGTGCAAACGACAAACACGTCATTCATCAAGGATAGGTATACGTACACATGTGCATGCATACAATACGTCGTTGTAGGAGAATTATTCTTCCCCACAGGATGAAATCAAAAGCCAAGTGCATGGAGCAAATGCAAATACTAAATGTTACCACAAGGAAGGACATCTCTACACAGTGCATGCACTGCGCGCTTTGCATTTAAAGGCATTTTCATCATCAATTTAAGACTTTAATTGATTAACAAACAGGACTCATTAAATTCAACAAAACAATCGATAACAAGGCTCCTTAAATTGCTCCATTAAATATTAAGGCACAGTAAAGGTTACCAACGTAATTTCTTCGGCTAAGTGATGCGTAAAAGCTTGTCATTCGAAATTTGTTTCTATTTTGGAACGGGAAGGTTCATCGATTTATGTGCGTATACCCTGTCGTGTGGATAGGTTTGACGTAGATAGATCGGCGTTCGAAGTGGATTCGCAGGTGTATTTACATCTACAGCTGGTAGCTCTAGTCTAAAAGAACCAGGCTGAGCGAAAATGAGGAAAACCCTTGGGAAAGTACAGAGGATTGCTTGCATCTGGTGGACAGGGGCTATGAGAACCTGTCCCACTTCTAATGGAACGAGATTTAAATATTGTGTGCATGCACATACGGGTACATATCCTTGATGAATGACGTGTTTGTCGTTTGCAGTTGACAGGTGACATGCATACGCTTTGGCCGGAAGCCCTTGGATGTGGTTTTAATTTCCTTTATAATTTCCTTGTGTGAGTATCTGAGAAGTCCTTTAATTGAAACTGTTCCAGGGAATGGCTTGTACATTCCTTAATGACGGGACTTTTATTGACACCTATGCCTGTGTTGGGACATCCTTTGTGAAAGGGACGTTTGACATTCGACTCTCGTCACAAAGCCTTCTTATTACGTATTGTTGTTGTTAGCCACATACTCCCACAGGTCTGCTAGAAAGCCGTCAGTAAGTGAACCACCAGTAATCGAAGTGGACGTCAGGAAAGGAAGAGCATCGCAAACAAACAGCAGTCCCTCTTCTGGATTGTATCAGGGATGATATGGTCAAAAGATACTGCTTCGAGAGGAAATTCAACTGGAATCTGCGGAGCAAGAGATAATGAAGCAACCAAGTCAAACAAAATACCAAGTGATACATGAATGGATTCCAAGCATCACAGCAACTGGAGCAGGTGTATACAGTCCCAGGACCAAGTATTCGGAAACTGTGACAAGAGGAGGTATACGCAATCGAAAGATGCGACCAATTTAATCTCGATAGGAGACAAGATATCGTGATATTGTCGGATAGCTAAGCCGCCATCAAGGCTTTAAGCTCTTATGGAATCAGATCTGCACTGGTGTGGGAGTGCCTTGAAAAGACAAACCGCCTGAGTGAGAACAACAGAAACACCCTCCACTGGTATAGAGCAACGTCGAGACTGCAGATTCTGCGGACCACCTTCGAAAGGAATGTGGAACACTGATCCACGAAAGAAGGAAAAACCTGGATGCCTACCAACTATCAGAAGACGATCTATCATAGCTTGATCCACTCCGATTCATCAAATAAAATGGATGGATGAGGTGCTCTCGAGTATCTTATCTTCTAGAGCTCCAAGTCGCAGTGCGTTTACATCCCCTATAACCAGTCTACAATTTAAATGAACCGCGCTAGAGGTATTGATGTGTAGTAATATGATCATCAGAGGCGCTGGATGAAAGCCTCCCACTGTGCAATGGACATGCAGACGCAAATCATCTGCTCGGTGTAAGCCCACTGTCGGTTGAGTATGTGCGACCAAAATAAACTCTGTCTACCTAGTACTTTGCGGTAAAGTGCAGGAAAATTGTTCCCTTCACGATTCCTAGTGGGGGATGAACTTTCTCCGAAGATGAATCGCGAGGAGTCGAGGTACTCTTTGCCAATTCGTCTATGTGACGTCCATCCTACGTGTGTCTATCCTACACTCGTTGGGGGATTGGCCGTTGAAGATTGCTTTCTATGCAATTCAGCCTTAAACCCAACCTAACCTACCCCTAGATCCTGTCTTTGGGGTAAAGTGCAAGACAATTTTTCCCTTCACGAGTCCCACCCAGTGAAAGATAAACATCCTCCGTAGATGATTCGCGAAGTGTGACTCAGGGGATCTGCATTTCTATCCTACACTCGTTGGTGTAAGCCCGCTTTCTGTGCAATTCAGCCCTTAATCCAACCTAACCTAGCCCAACCTACCCCTATATCCTGTCTTTGGGGTAAAGTGCAAGACAATTTTACCCTTTACGAGTCCCACCCAGTGGAAGATAAACATCCTCCGCAGATGATTCGCGGAGTGTGACTCAGGGCATCTGCATTTCTATCCTACACTCGTTGGTGTTAGCCCGCTTTCTGTGCAATTCAGCCCTTAATCCAACCTAACCTAGCCCAACGACTTCGATTGACAGGTCTATTGTCGTCACCGAATGCATTGTCATGGATTGACGATTGTATACGCTCCATAAAATATCTTCAAGGTCACGCGGTAATGACTTTGTTTTTTTTTTTTTGTTATTGTTGCTGCCCTACTGTGCAGTGCACTGTCACTGCATCATCACTTATCCGTAGCCCGTAACCATATCGTGGGATGACAACGAAGACGTAACCGAAAACTGCATTCTGCAAATTTGAGAGCTTTCCTCGTTCATAAGTCGCAGATACATTTACACACTGATTCATGCATGAAAAAAAAAAATAAAAAATAAAAAATCCAATTATTATATAAACAGCGGTTTTTTGTATATGCAGCATGTTTATGTAAACAAGTATGTAACGACCACACGGCGACATATTGAATTTTTGATTTTGACTACCACCAAACCAATGGCAGCAGATACACTTGCCATTGCCACAGATACAACGCACAAAAAATTGAAGTTTTTTTTTGTTTTTTGTTTTTTGTGTGCCAGTTAGTGTGGCTGGATGGTGGACAAAAATTCTCTTTTTTTTTTGTAAGCATTTCTCTTCGTCGTGTTACTGTGGTGTGGATTCACTATTATCGACGCCGCCGAGGAGCGTCTTGAATCTTTTCGTCTTTTCGTCTGTCGGTTGCGTGGTTTTGTTGGTCGTGTTTGGCCTGCTGCTGTTGTTGTTGTTGTTATTGTTGTTGTCATGTCTTGTTGAGACGACTATTCGCAGTTTTTTTTTTTTTTGTATTTTTGAATGAACATTTCATTTTATATTATTGAACAACTTTTACAACGTGATTAGTTCGGTACTTGAGCTGGGAGAGCGGTTTAGCTAGACGACGCACAGATGCTTAGATATTTTGGTTGTAAAGTACGCTAGATACAAACTAAAGTTAACTTCTTATTTTGATTTTTTTTTTTTTTTTTGCATTAACGTACGCATGAGGTGATGCGAAAGAAAGTACTTACACTGGACTCAAATTTGACTTAAAAAAAAATTTATTTTTTTTTTTAACCAGTTTTGCAACCGATTATACGAATGTATCTTACGAAAAAAAAATTAAATAATTCTACCTACCTACCACCTATTGATTTATTCAATTAGTGAAAGTGAAGTTTTTTTTTGTTTTTTTTTCGGTTTTTTTTCGGTTTGGATTGATGTGTTTATTTTGGTTTGCTGAACAGGAGACGTACAGTGTTGTTGGTCGCGATTGAAGGAAATTTATTTTTATTTTTATTTACCTGGACTGCATGCTGCAGTTTTCACTGTCATTTTGGGTAAAAAAAAAATAAAACAAAAAAAAAAAAAATAAAAATTTGAATTTAGTGCATTGTGTACGTTACAAAAGGTGCTGACTTAAAACCGAGTTAAAAGCCAAGTGAAAGTGGGATACGAATATCTACAGTCGTGTGCGCGTATAAGATTTCATTTTTTATTTAAAAATTTAAAATAGTTTTTTTTTGAAAAAAAGAAGGAAAAATCATATCAGTTACAAAGTGTAAGAAAACAAATTCACACAAAGTAAAACTCATTTTCATTCACACACTCGACTGAGTGCACAAATATAGATAAAAAGATACACAGCTAGTTTTGGTAATAGCAAACAGTGAACATCCGCTTTAAAAAAAGATGCGGGGAAACTGGTGCCTTATTGAATAATGATTACAATGTCATAATTGGCTTAAGTGCTGTTATGAATGATGATAGAGTTCCCTCCCCCCTGGAGCCTCTGCGACAGCCTCCCTCTAAAGCCGTAGTCGTAGCCGTAGCCGTAGCCATAGCCATAGCCGTAGCCCCAAATGAATAAGTCTCATACGTAATACTTGCTGTGCATTGTGAATTGAGTGCTGCTGGTGTGTGGATAGATAGATATTGTTTTGGGTATTCGGGTCCCTTGATAAAGTAATTATGTTATATTCCTATGATAATATATTCAGCATTTTTTTTTTTTTTTTTGAGGAAGAAAGTTTAGTTAGTTCATATTCAAGGCCGAAGAAAGTGGTTTCAGAGCATATTGCCAAAGGGAAAATTAGAAACTTTGAAGTATTTTCTGTGGATTTTGATTTTGATTTTAAATTTTGTTTTTTTTTTTACGCTGTGCGATGAAAATATGAAAATTTAATTTGTTCATCTGTGGGTGCAGAGGGCGATGCTAAGGTTGGGGAGTCTTTGCTGTTTGAATGACGGTTACGATTTGAATTGTAACGTACATTCTGTGTAGGGTCCTCGTCATTATTTTGCCCACAATTTGAGGACGGAGCGAGTGATTGTGTTTCATAGATGCAGATTCATTCTACAGACTCACTGAAGGGAGTTCGGTTTAAGAGAAGTTTTCGGGTCGAAAGACTGATGTGGTACAGAAAATCTTTCAAAAAAGAGCTCGATTTTTACGAGGAGCTTTATGTGAGTGGTATGGCCCGAGTTAGAGATCCAGTCGATGTCCAATTTCATAGATAAATCGGAGTACCTGAAGTGAAACCAAAGATGGGAAGATGGGTACCTGGAGTGAATCCAACGATGAAATCCAGTGCTCCCCGACTTAGAGCTCCAGTCTAAGAGATACTCGACTCGACTTCAGTACCTGGAGAAGGTCCCCCCTCGACTCAAAGCTCCATTCCATGAAATGCACCTTCTTCCGATTTTCTTGATGAACCGGAGTATTTGTGGTCCAACGATGGTAGATCTTGGCTTCTGGTAATTGGTAGGCATCCAGGTGTTTCCTTCTTTCGTGGATCAGTGCTCCACATTCCTTGGAGTTTCCTTAACATCTCCGCGGAATCTGCAGTCTCTTTGTTCCTCTATATCCAGGTTCTTGACGTGCTGCTTAAGTAAACAGTGACCAGTTAGGAGGCCTGATTATACAAACCTTGCTCTTCTCATCTGGTTGTAGTTTCCGAGAAGTTCTTTGGCCTGCCTTAGCTTAGAAAATTCTTTCGAAAGTTTTGTTCTTTTGCTGCCTTCTTCCTTCTTTAGCTCTTCCTGTATCGTATGTGTTTGGGGACCAGTGAAAGTAGTCTTTTCTTGCCGTTCTTGGTTTTTCGTCAGCTGCTTCCTTTCCCTTCACTCCCAAGTAGCCTGGTATCCAGTAGAGACGGTTTATCTTGTCAAGGCACTCCCACACCAGTGTAGACCTGATTTCATGAGAGCTTAAAGCCTTGATGGCGGCTTGGCTACCCTACAGTATCGCGATATCTCTCCGCAATCGAGGTTTAATTCGGCGCATCTTTCCATCGCGTAGACTTCCGCTTGTCATGGCTTCCATATACTTGGAGCACACATCTGCTCCGTTTGCTGTGGATGCTTTGGATCCATCTGTGTACCACTTTGTGGCGTTTTCTTTGACCACCACCATCTCCACTCCCTTTTGCTACTCAGCTTCCAATTGAATTTATCCCTTGGCCCTTGGTCAGTCCAGAAGCGGGATTTCAAAGGTGTTTCTCGCTGTCTGTGTGCGATGTATTTTCAGGAATTCCTGGGCAAGTGCCTATACATATCGTATGTCCTTGAATGGAATTGATATTCCAACTGAGTTGGACATTCCCTACCCTCCGCGTTATTTTTCTCGAGCTCAGTTCCATTGACAAGCACTATCCAACTAGGTTCCATTGTACTGACAGAGAGAAAACTCCATTTTTACTGGGATTTCTTCGTCTTTCACCGGACGCCAAGTAAACGCTCAACTCCTTGAAGACACCATTTTTTTGTCATTTTCTGCCAGGTCTGCTCTGGAACCAGGACAACAGTCAAAGACTTCAGTTTTGAGAGGATTAAGAGCCAATACCGAAAGGTCCATTGTGGTACAGGCCCTGTTCTCCCATTTTAATGGAACTTTCTCATCTTTTGTACAGAGACGAGCAAGTGCTTCAGTGATAAGGAGCTTACGATATGAGGACCCGCTAAATCGGCACCGAAGATCTGCCACCTATTATGAGCAAAAGCAGGACAATCACGGAGTAACTGTTACCCAGTGTTGTCGCCCGTGCTTAGCAGATTAAGGCTTGTATGCTGAGGTGCTTGAGAACGGCATAGAGCGCTGTTGGGTTGCATTAAGCTGCCTGGAGTCTTTTTTAAGGAGACACTGCAAGAATGTCGTGAATTTCTTTGAGAGCTCTGGCGACATTCGTTTGGTTTTTCTGCATCCTGTGGCATACAATTGTGTTCATAAGGAACTCAGTCATTCATGGAGCCCCTGACCGGGATTATACATAGAAGCCAGGCTAGTAAAAATTTTGAGACTTTCTTTTTTAAGACAGGGATCCAAGAAACGTCGCACAGTTCAGCGGTATTCGATGTTGTGCGCACGCACATAAAACAGCATGTAAACAGCTTTATCGCAAGTAAACGCTTCTCGCATTGCTGTGGTCGTAGGCTTAGCCTTGCTTTGCTGGCTCAATATGGTTCAAGCCTGCTCTGCGACCGAGACAACAGTGAAAGAGCTCAGCCTTGCGACTTCAGGCTTGAGAGGATTGACCGAAAGCCCACTCTTAGTGCACCAATCATCGATCATCTCTACGGCTGTCTACGCGTTAGGCATCACATTTTCTCGTCTCCATACCAATCGTATCTAAACCTGGCTTAAGGAATTGCTCCCCCGCCTAGTGGTTTGGAACCTTGTACCGGATGCTTTGCAGAATGCCTTCTGGATCTGGGACTGTGTATAGTGCTGCTTTCAATTTATGGATTCCCCTACCTCTGGCATTAATGGCTTCACTTCATCCTGTGCCTTGGGTGCTTTCAACAACTCTCATCTCTTGTCCTCTGAATGTGCAGCCAATTCAAAACCCCCTGCTTAAGCCCATAAAAGTCCATGGGTGCTTTCATCCCAAGTGCTGTTGCTTTCACTGGGAGTACTCGCCCCTGCTTTCCATTAATTTACACCAAAAGTATCTCGCTAAAGAAAGTCTGTAGCTTAAGAGTGCAACTCATCATCATTGGAGAACAAACAAAGACTTTTCCTTCAATTCCAGTGGATGCCTTAAATCGCTATGCTAGCTAGTCAAAAACACCCAAAAACTGAACACTCAAATACCATTTAACACGCGTAACTAAATTACCTAAAGGATGCCATCTGTGTTAATAGATTTAAAGTAAGTGTGATATTTCTAATTAATACTAATTCACTATCGTCCAATAATCGAGGAGCTAAATCAAGACGTGTGCCCTGCGTCATCTTACGCAAGACTTATTAACGATAATGGTGCTTAATGGCTGAATTATAGCCAATTGTGCGTGTGCGTGTTGTAACAAAACAGTCTTATGAGTAAGTATACACAAGGTTTAGTGTTTTTTTTTTAATTAAGTTTAAGTTTAATGCGTAGACTAAGAAATTTTATGGATTTTTCTGATTTTTAACGATTTTTTTTTTTTTCACAAGCCATTTGGGGGGGAAAAGTTGTAAAGAAAAATTGTTTATCGTTGAATAACTTTTGAGCCTCTCTTGGAATTTTTAAAATTTATTTATTTTCCAAAATTTAATGTTCGTGTCGTCTGTAACACCGACCCGTAAGCTATGTGCACTGTTAGCTGCCTTTATTCGTTAATTTTTTCAGCATCTTTGACATGAACCAGGTTGTGGTCCGGAATGCAGGCGAAGTCGGTTTTTTTTTGGTACCTATGTCTCGCATTAAGACCTTTTTGAACATAAGCTGTCATTGCTTGACAGCTGTCACGTGTGCGAAGAGCTCATACCTTTTGCGGTCGCTGTGAAGCACTGACTTTGAGTCAATCGGGTTGTTTTTGTCGGGCTGGGAAACACCCCACTGGAGCACTCAGACGCAACTGGTCGGGGAAGCAAGACCCAGTATTACCCATTTTACTGGAATTTTTTCGACTTTTGGAGAGAGCTGAGGAGCCACTTAAGTATGCAGAGCTTACAGCATCCGCACTAGGAACATCAGCACCTAAGATATGCCACCTGATCCGAGCAAGAGCAGGAAAATAACAAAGAAAGTGATCCGACGCATCGTCACCTTCTGCACAAGCGTCGCGGACCGTGGTGTCTGTTAAGCCTCACTAAGATGCTTAGCAAAACGAAAACGTCCCGTGAGAATGCCAATAGGTTGTCTACAAACGTTTGGGTTCTATTGGTAAGTTCAGCAGCATCCTGGAGAGCCAATTGCCTGCGTGAGAAATCCAATTGTCCATAGAGGCCCTGAACGTGGACGCGGGAAATCCCAACACAGGTTCAGGTTTTGAGAAAACATCCTCTGAGCCTCGCTTGACAATCTCAACGAAGATCTCATTTCCCGCAATCCCAGTGTCACCTAGGACGTAGACAAGAGTCAAAAAGGAGTTCTTGTATTCTCGAACTATTTTGAGCCTTAAGTGCAGCCTGACTGGCACTACAGACGCACATACTCCGACCCCTCAGTAGCCATTAGGATAGCATAGATCTCCGCTTGAAAAACAGTATGAGGTCTAACGAGTGGTGAGGTCTAGTCTAGTGCCGGTCTCCACGAAGACACCCGCGCCAGAGAACCTTTTTCGGTGATAAGCCCCATTACTAGCCAAAAGTACCTTTATGCTGAGAGCACGTCTTCGACTGGACATACTTTGTCCAAAGAAGCTTCCGATCTAGGATCACTCCTCGATATTTAGATTCATCGGAAATCTGGAAAGTGACGCCCTTTACACGGTCACATTCCTCCTTCTCCTTCTCCAACTATAACTCCAACTCGTGATCATAAAGCCAGGTCAGTCGAAAACATTGCTGCTGTAAATGAAAGTGTCTAGGCCATTAAAAGACGTTCGCAGCAATTAGGCACAGCCTACACCGCATTTTGCGTGCTTACAAAGCTCAGCTGATTCCAATCGACAATGGACAACGCCGCGGGTTCACTGATTGGGGGTCAGGAACGCAGGCAAGTGATGCTGATCATAATCGGCGGGGCCTGTTCCATCTGCTGCGAAAACCTGAGAGTGACTGTCGAGCAACCCCTCCATCCACATCGAGTGACAGGTTGGTGTGATTTTTGGTCTCGCGGACATCATCGCGCCTTATTTCCTGGAAAACTGAGCTGGTGCCAAGAACAACGTTTAATCGATGGTGAACCATGATGGCCTGAAACCACTCTGATCGGGTCCAATCAGGTTGTTAACAAACGGCTTCAGATGTTCACACAACGCGATTTAAAGAAGACTGTCTCCTCAGCACCCGAAACCCTTCGTCAACAACCTGATTGGCCCCTATTAGTGTGGTTTTGGTCCAGGAAAGTCCACAGTCGATAAAATTTTCGGCAGATCCTGGAGAAAAGCCCAGAAGTCCAAATTTTAAGGCCGCATATGACAGCATTTATAGAGACAAGCTATAGAGAGTCATGCCTAGTTCTGGCACCCCTCCCATACACGTTCGTCGGTGCAGAATGACGATGGAGAATGCACGCTGCTCTATGAAGGACGGTACCGAACTCACCGAGACCTTTGATGTCCGAAGAGGACTGACACAAGGCGACGCGCTGTTATGTGACACCACCAGAGGCACAACTGGGCAACTACTAGCGTACACCGCCGACATTGACATAATTGGCCGGACACAGCGGGCTCGCTAGAATGGAAGAAGCTGTGCAGCTGTGCAGCTGTGAAGAAGGCAATGAAGGACTTTGTCTACCTTGGCTCTGCCATGAACTCTGAAAACATCATCTCAATAGAAGTCAAACGGAGAATAACTCTTGCCAATCGCTGTTCCTTTGGGCTGAGGAGGCTCTACCCCTACGCTTTCCATGGCGCCGAAGCATAGACACTATCGAAAGCAGTTGAAGATAGTCTCGGTTGTTTTGAGAGCGAAATTCTTCGTAAAATATTCCGTTGACGGGCTTTAGAAGAGAAGATTCAACGGCGAAATGTACGGCGACATGAATTTTGTCAGAAAACTCCGCATCAGTCGCCTAAGATTGCTAGGACATGTACAGGGAATGGACATCAATGCTCCGGCCTGCAGAGTGAGGAGTGCCTTACGACCGTTTGCAGCCCAGCCAACTTCCTTAAACCTAAACCAATTCTAATGATTTGTTTCTAGAATGAAGCGTTTTTGGATGTAGAACTCAAACCTGAGATAATGCATATCCGCGGCTAAAAATCTTGGGACAATCGGAGGGGCAATGCAGTTGAGGACAGACGGCCTCGCCTAAGGTGGCGCGCACAAGTAGAAGGAGACCTCAACCAACTTGGAGTGCGCAACTGGAGGCAGTTAACTAAGAACCGGGTTAACTGGAGAAGCTTGTTGGTTGAGGCACAGGTTCACCCCGAACTGGAGCGCCACCAAAGTAAGTAAGTTAAGAAGACTGATGCCTCTGTAGTTGGGGCAGTTCAGAGCCTTTTTCCTTTTTTTGAGAAACGCAAATTTTAAGTTTTACGTCGTTTTCCAGACAGCATGCCAAAATACTGCGCATTTCCAGCTAAGTGCACATGCACGTGCGATTTGCTGCTCCTTTGCAAAAAGTTCGCCCCAAACCCCTGACTAAGATATCCTCTAACACCGACTGGAATTCTTATTTTATTGGACCACAAGTAATAGCTTTCAAATTGCATTTTTATATCTTTCGTTTAATTGTTTAATAAAATAAGTGCAACAAGAATGCAAATTATGCAAATTAAAAAAATTAAAATAAATAAAAACCCATCGACACTCAGGAAAGAAAACAGCAGGAAGCATTGTGCAACCTATGGCTTCAAAAAAAAGTGCAAATAGTGGGTATTCAAGTACCCACCAGTACTATAGGACGGCAAACAGCATCTCGTAGAATGTATAAAAAGAAAATTCATTTTCAAAACACCTTTGAATCGTGCCGCGTTTTCTGCTCTGCTCTGCTCTGCTCTTGTTCAAAAAGTTACATTACGCGATTAGCTAGTGCGTACGTTGTGGTTTCCTGTCTTACAAAAAAAAAAAAAAAAAAAAACACCAGACACCAAACACCTACCTTCATCCGTGAGTTCAAGATCATATGTGTCTCGAAAATTATTTGAAAATCACACGAATAATTGCGTAAATATTTTTTTACTAATAAAAGATGTGAAAAATCGCAAGTGCCTCTTAGAGAGAAAAAAAAACCGCATAAGTGATGTGATCAATGAATTTTTTTTATTTCTTGTGAATGGCTGCAGTGTAAACAAGGGTTAGACGTAGTATGTATCCATGGCTGACAACTGATTGATTAATTTATTCGCACACGAATGGGTAGTCTGTCGTACTTTGACCTCCGACGTTTGATGTTTGCCTGAGGGGGGGGGTCTGTTATAGTCCATGTCCTTTCCATGGCTAAATGCTATGCCCTAGGCTCCATTTGAACTGTCTGAGGCGATAAATTTTTAATTGTTTGAGTGCTGAGCAAAGCCTGAAAGTCGAAAAGTATGCCACCACTTCCGCTATGACGGCATTCGGCTCTTAAGATAGAATTGCTATACGTACGCTCGCAGTGATCGTTTTCTTAGTTGCAAACCAGAATGTCAGTGAAATGCTGAAGTGAAAATTTAAGCCCCAGACTCTACAGATGCTATAGATTCACAGGCAGAATGTTGGTGAAATATTTGCTTAAATGCTAAGCCTTAGGCTCTGCAGATTCTACAGATTCACAGCCAGAATGTCAGCGAAAAATTTGGTTTAAAACTAAGCCCTAGCCCAGCGCCTACAGATGCTACAGATTCACAGACAAAATGTTGGTGAAATATTTGCTTAAAAGCTAAGCCTTAGGCTCTGCAGGTTCTACAGATTCACAGCCAGAATGTTGGTGAAATATCTGCTTGAAAGCTGATTCCTAAGGCTCCACAGGTACTACAGATTGATCTAAATCGCATCCGGCTTTGTAAATTTTTTTGTCCTACGCTGTGTATCGATGTATCTCCATGAATTTGTCTCTAATTTGCTTATCCAACCGCGAACGTTCCTTTTTTTAGATTTAGTTTAAAGCACGCAAAAGTATCTTTTTTTTCATCTCTTCTAATAAATGCCTACTGAAGCTAAATGCGGATTTGTGTTAGCAATTATCGTGTACCTGACCAATCATTTTGACCTTCACTATGGACGTTCACTTAACAGGAAGGTGCAAAATTTGTTAAAAAAAAAACCTGAAACTACTCGTATAAATGTATCTACGAGCGCTTGCACTTCTTACACGGCAACAACAAATGGTTTTTTTTTTTTTTTTTGCTTAATTGTCCACTTATCTGAACCTCTTCAGTAAGCTGCCGAATTTGAGTATCTGCATTGGTAGGCTAGGTGTGTTCAAAGACTGCTGTTAGGTGGAAGAAAAATTGCAGAAAAAATCACTACCGTCTTGGTTGTGTGCGGTATTGACTTAGCTACGTAGCGAGCACAAGCCTTGGCAAAGGTAAATATTTGCGCTGAAATAATACCTGAATTTGAGTACATATGCTATACAGGGTTAGATCATTGCTTAGTACTGCGTACTTGTAGCTCGTAAAAGGTATTCGATTGCTGTGATGTGTGTGTGCATAACGTAGATCATTTGAAGGTGATGTGCTTAATTGCAAGAAATTCGACAGGTTTTTGTGCGTAATTGCTGTACGGTAACATTCGACTCAGCTATGCTAAGCTGTGAGGGTTTTCCTAGGCTATGCTTGCGAGGAGGTTTTTCTTTTTCTCAGAGTGTAGAAGGCACTCCACCGGAGGCTCAATACTAGCTCTACAGGAAAACCATGTTTCAACGAAAATTCTTTGTGCGTCCTCTTGGAGGTGAGAAGCTACAAGTGTCAGCTTTCAGCACATCATCAAAAGTTTGCTGTGTAATACCAGCAAAAGCAGGATATTCTTAGAGGACATGCTGTGCATAGTCATCGGCCTCTCCACAAGCGTCGCTAGCAGTGGTATTGCGATGACTGATGAAAGCATAGAGGACCAAAAAATACCATCAACTTGTCTGCATGCCAGGCTCTCTAGGAAGCAAAACTACTGGTTTCTTAGAGACGTTCGAAAATTCATTTAGTTTGCCCGTATCCCATTCCGCTGAGGATTATTTAATTAATTTCCATTTATCTGAGCCCATGCCGTAAGCTGTATGTTTGGATGTGGGCTACCAGCATGCACCAACACACTTCTACCACTCTCCCCTCGGGACTATCGTTACGCATAACTTTGTGGGGCTGGTCAGCTTTTTAGGGTTTACTCAGCTTTTCACCGTCTTCTATTTTTATACTTGAACGTTGGTCACATATCCATGCACTTCGTGCCAGGTCTCTTCCGACTGTATCGTGCCCCCAATAATCTGTCTAGGGTCCGCAGAGTTTGTCTGTCTGTCTGTTCTGTCGTACCCTAATCTGTGTAGGTACTTTCTGTATCCTTAGTGCTGGCCACGCAGTAGTAGGTAGTGTGTTTCTTGTGACCTGGATGGTGTAAGTTCAAATCCCGCTTGGGGAATAGCAATCATAGCCACTAAAAAAGGAGTTGCTGCCTGTTAGTACACCGGACCGTACAGAGTCTGAGCGCTTTAGGGATTTGGTTGCTCTTTGAAAATAGAAAAAGTCTGTATCCTCCGTGACCAGTGTAATATCAAAGTTCACCTCTCTTACTTTCTCTTTCACCCAAAATTTTTAGGTTGGGGAAGAGTTTGTGTGTCCATGTTTCTGTGGTGGCCTGATTTCATCGGTTTTGCCATCGAGATCGCCCTTTCTTCTGCTTTAATAGGTCCTCTCTGCTGTGGGCGCCGTGGCTCAGTCGGACTATTGATAAAAAAAAAGTTTTTCCACGGCGCACCTCTCGCGAAAGTCTGATAAACGTCCGAGAGTCGAATCGTGAATTTCCTATTTCCCGTTACCATTCCGTCGACACATGCGGCTTCCTCTGGCACTGTTCTATAGGCGCGGATATAGGCGACTCTATAGACTCTAAATTCTCTTGTTGCCACAGCATCTACTCTTTACAATAGAACTCTACGACTATATCTGGATCCACCGACGTTTGGCAGTATCCTTATTGTAGTGTTGACGGCTCCAGATGCGGCTTAAAGTTCAGCCTCTTGGCTATCGTTCTGTTTAATTTTCGTTACTTTGTTTCCCACGTGCACATTCAGATATTCTACTCCTTGAGGCTGCTTCTGCTTCGGTTTTCAAATAAACAAATATTTAGCGAAACGCACCATATGTGGTCCAGTGGAAGGGATCTACAGTTTAATGGCATATCGGGAAGGATTCTGTATTCTACTTCGCTTAATCCAAGCCTGCTATGGCTATGGTTCAACAGAAGGGGACTACCGCTAAATCCAAACCTGCTGCCAACCAGCTTTTGATGCTTGAAATCGCTTCATTTGTTGCTGATTCTACCTCGTGGTGAATGTATTTCGCGACAGTCATAGAACCCCATGACTGGCTATGGCAACCTGTTCAACAGCAGGGGACCTCCGCTAAGTCCAAGCCTGCTGTCTCCAACCAGGCTTAGATAATTGAAATCGCTTCATTTGTTGCTGATTCTACCTCGTGAACGTACTTCGCAGAAGTCACAGAAGCCCTTGACTGGCTATGGCAACCTGACCACATCGTCTTACAGCAGGGGACCTCCTCCAACCAGTTTTCGATGTTGGAAATCGTTTTATTTGTTGCTGATTTCACAACAGTCACAGAAGCCCATGACTTTTCCTCTTGACGGCATCGGAATTTTCAACAGAAGGGGACCCAGCAGTGATCCTTGTGGAACGCCTGTCGACTCATTGCAGTCGTCGCTTCTACAATGGGAGGCTAGCGAAGTTTTGTGCAAAAATTATCAAATGGTGGTGCACAATTTGGTTGTTAAAATTCAAAGCCCCATAAACTATATTGAGATACAAACTATTCTCGCCGGAAACGGACTTGCATCTCAGACAGAAATTAGAATACAAAAAGAACACGAACCGGACCTCGGACATATTTATGTACATAAACGACACGAAAACTTACTGCTGAGACATGAAAATAAATTTATTAAATAAATAAATCAATATCACGTCTAAGTTGTACAACAAACACACAAAGTTTATGTCAATGATGGCACTACAGGGGGTGGGAAAAAAACTACAAAAGAATACTGAAAATCCATGATGTACATCCGAGAGTGTTTGCTTTAAGCTGAATTTTTGTTTTCTTCATTGCTGTGGACTGTGGGCAAAAATACTCGAAAGCACATTATGATAAATGTACACACATTTGCGGTGAGTCGCCATCCCCGACAGTGTCGTACTGATCCCAAGTATCTGTTCTGTACTGTATAACACGTACTGCTGAAGATTACCGCATACTAAATGGTCTGTAGGTATGCATGTGCATGTGTATCATATTGCCTGGTGGTGTCAGACTTAACGACAACAATATACGATCATGGCGATGATCGTCGTTGAGCTGCTGATGATCTGCCGTGACAAACTTCTAACGCGAGAGCGTGCGCGGTTAACAATTTTCTTTTTTTTTCAAATGGAATCACTAAGTGAAGTAATCGTCCACGTCCAGTACGTTGGTGGAGTATTCCTATTAAGATCCGTCGTCGATTGAGAATCATCATCATTCTTTCCGTTTCGTAGTACGTTCTAGTTCCGTGTTTCTATTTTTTTTTTCTTTATTTTAGTTCGGTGAGATATATAGAGTGTTAGTCCCTTGAGGGGGTTGTGTCGCTTTGCGTGATCGTGATTTAAATTTTTTATTTTTGCATCAAGAATACGAGTAAGGCTTAAAAGTATCTATTGTGTACGGTGTTGGTTTTAATTGAGATTGTTTTCCTTTTTTCTGTGTTTTGGGCTTCGAGTCGGTCTTAGTTTTACAAAGTTGGTTGAAGGGTGCCTAAGTCTCGCAGGATAAGTGATTCACTGGGGGGAAGGTACGATTTCCATTCAAACTTTCGGGGATCCTTGAGTGTGGACTGTTTACAAATCGGATTTGTTTGTCGAAATGTCAAGACTTGTGGTTATTTGTATTATTGCGGGGGGGGATGTCAGTGAAATTTCTCAAGAGTCACTGTTTACGTAGATTGGCTTGAGTAAGAATCTAAAGTCTAGCCACGCATAACGAGCGTATAATTTAAAGAACACGAGAGATACGAATGCATGCTCGTGATTAATTGGCTGATTTTGGTTTATTTTTTCGGGGGTTGAAGGTTAGTTTAACGTAAGCACTTCGACGTGACTGTGGTCCAGTGTAAGATACTTACACCGACGAGGTGTGTGGTGGTTTTAATTAATTTCAATGATTTTTACCAGCGAAATTTCCTTTGATTTAGTGAAATTCTTTTACCC
The DNA here is from genome assembly GCA_946965025.1 of Blera fallax. Taxonomy (NCBI): domain Eukaryota; kingdom Metazoa; phylum Arthropoda; class Insecta; order Diptera; family Syrphidae; genus Blera; species Blera fallax. Next base: position 10,978,773 of record OX337249.1, read on the forward strand.
ACAAAGGCTTACCTCAAGGTGGTGTAATTTCTCCCATTTTTTTTTCACTGTACTAAAAGGCAACAAACCCTTTTTCGGTGTAGAAAGTGGAGAAACTCAGATTAAATTCGTTTCTCTGTTGGGCTGTGATTGTTGTTCCCTTAGCGGCCAGGTAACAAGGAAACACACTAGGCTACTACTCCGTGGCTTAAAGGTATTTTTACAATCTCCGTTAAGGCTTCAGAAAGATGGGGTTAAAGTTGTTGCGTACGTCAGTGACAAGTGCCAGGGACGTTCCCCTCTGTGATCAGTGAAATCTAGAAAAGAACTTCGAAAAAGACTAGCACTCGGAACCACTTAAACCAAGGGACCAACCTTCAAGCTCCAGTGCTGGTCTCTATGAAAAGTTGTACTGAAGTCTTAGCGGCGAACACCGAGTAAAGGAAGCATGCATAGCCCTCCACGCCTGTTGTTAAACCCTCCCCAAGAGTTGGTGTTTTCAATCGCAGATGGTCGTGTACCTGCTTATCCGTCACTTGTTTGGTGGCTTTCTGCACATTTCCCTGGACAACCACATAAAATTTATCGTATCGTGCAGTCAAAAATACTCAGAAATTTCCACGGTACCTGGCAACGATTTCTAGTGAAAACATAACTCCCCGTGGTAGAGTCGCGACCTGAGACTCAGCAGCATTGGGTCCTGAGCAAATTGCTTCCATTTCTCTAGAACGCAAGCCGCTAAGAGGTCTGTTGCTGTCCATTCATACGATTGGACCGAGTCAATGTAGGCGTCGGGCCTTGGCTTTTGACGAACGATAGGGATTCAACTTCAAATCTAAAATAAGAAGAATTCAAAGGACAGCAGAAGCATGTGCAACAGGTGACATTAGTGTCATTTAGTCGTGTGAGATTGAATCCCTGAATGTTCGACTGCATCCCTTGCCTCTTGACCACGACATCAAATTTATCGTGTGCAACTCGCAAATTGTACTTCAAAACCAGGCTTCGGTGCGAACATCCTGACCAGGATGGAATGAAAGAAAGTGAAAGATGGACCGATATCCGAATCCTATCCCCTTCCAGACTCAGCCAGCATTTTCAAGATGGAACTCCAACGAGTCTATCGGTGCAATCCATCATCCTCATCTAATCATCATCATTCAAGCTTCAAGCTTCGCTGTAACACCCTTAACACTGGTTACAGCTTGGAGGACACAGTGCGACCCCATATCCACAGCCAAACCGCTATTGGAACACTTGCTTCAGCGATAACATTCTCAAAAGTGACGAGGTAGGTAGTAGGTAGGTATGTAGCTCGTGGTAGGTATTTTCTTGCTTCCAAAGGCATAACATTGTCGTGAAGGACCCCATTTCCACAGTCAAACCGTTGCCAAAGCACTTGCTTCGGCTTTAACATCCTAAAAACAGGGGCGCCACCTAGGAAGCCATTCGTTCATTCGGCGCCAGTGCATTTCGTTGCCAGTGAGTCTAGCTTGTCCTAATCAACATGGAGCCATAGTTGGTGTAGTGCAGTGATTCTAGAATGAGATTCGTTCCAGCTCACATCATCGCCAGTGAGTCGCCGCCGAAAATCAAGTTAAGTGTATCGCTGCCTACTGTGGCGAGCAAGACTTCTGACAGCGCAGTGCAGGTTTGTCCTTCCTGGCAGAAACGTTGATCGAAGACAGAATTCTTTTTGGATACTGGCGAGGTGGGTGGGTGTCCTGTGACTTTGGCCGTCAGTCGGGCGCCATTGTATCCATTTTTTTTTATTACTCGGGGAACCTTTAAAAAGAGAACAGCTGCTGAGAACACTTTCCGCTTGATTGTGCCGAAGAAATTGGATTCAATGTCAATCCATTGTGACAATTGATTCTGCCATCTCACCCCATCTGACGCAATCCGTGGTTACATGCTCAACCACATGTCCACTGAAGTGTGATTGATTTTCTTTCTGTAATTGATTATCCACCTGATATCACTTACGGTTGTTATGTCATCCTAGTACAGTGTCACGATTCTGTTCAGTGAATTTTACAATCAACAAGGAATGGTTTCCGATTGCAGTTCTGTGACGGCTTTAGTTTCGCCTCTTGGACATGGCATTAAACAACAGGAGCCACCTGCAGATGTGGATACATGTTTCTGAGAAGTCTAAACCGCTGTTAGTCCGACCATTTCAATTCGAATGATTGCCATTATTTTAACCCAACGGAAGCAAATTCAGAGCAACTGAAGGTGGGCTTATGTCAGACAAACCCTCTCTGAGTTGAACGGGCTAAAATTCGAACTGTTCAAGGATGAGGTTAGCTTCTTGGGAGCAAACACCAGTTCATATGCTTTTGAGTTGCCAACCTATTTAAGGATTTAGGAGGTGACCTTGCGGGGCATACACCAGTCTTACCTAACAGCTTCTAACCAACTGACAAGTTATAACGATTCAGTGAGAGACAAGGAGCTCAACCGGACAGACGACCAAATGAAGCTGTTTAGGCAACGTGCCCGAGGGAATAGGAAAGTCAACTTACTCTTGATCGAGGCTAGGAGTAGAACCAAATATCGCTGTCCCCCTCTAATATCCGTTGCAATTCGGCTGCAAGGTGAGGACACTCCACATTCAAATTGTCTCCAGAGCACTGGCTTCGGCTTTAACGTCCTAAAAACAAGGGCACCACTAGGAAGCCATGCGTTCATTCGGCACCAGTGTATTTCGTCGCCAGTGAGTCTGGTAACACAAAGAAGGGATTGACACTCTCAACAGAATGCTGCAAAGCATCCGCAGTTCAACCAGGCTGAGGGAGGAAGTGATTGCTAGCTGGAGACTTAAGGCAGACTTTGCAATAGGAAAACTGTCGCAATAGTCCAATAGCACTGCAGCAAACGGACATGATCTCATTACTGGCTTGGTAATGCCTGCAGTAACTCAACGAATGTAGTGATTCAAAAGGGCATTAGCACTGGTCAGGGTGAAAGGACACTGCCGAAGCACTCAGATCAGCCTAAGAGTCTCTGGTTATTTCTCCCGAGCTATTTGCTGCACTGGGCAGCATAGTCCATAAAGGGCGGTCAGGAAAGTGTAAAAAAAATAAAAATTTGGCGGGAACAGGCCACATCGTTTCCGAAACACTCCGACGCGCCGAGTCTTTGACGCCCTTTTAGAGAAAAACCTTACCTTCGGTGTTGGGCACAGGTGTGGACAGACCTACATAAATCAAGTCGACGTGCAATGATAGTGGCAGCTATCTACAGATCCAGCTGGCTGAGGACACCCCAAACTCTAGGACTATGTAATTCAAAGTAAGGACCCCGTCAACTTGACGTGCGAAACTGGACACTGGTAGCTCATGGCATCGAAGTGGCTGAAAAGACTTGTTAATTGAGAGCTAAGTTTACCACGGACACTAAAGTCGAAAGCGGTACTGGAGAGGCTTCTCACATTCGCAAAAGGTGGATCCTATGTTTTATAATCCGAACGTCGCATGGAACAGATTGGATTCAAACAGACGTCAGAGTCAAGCAGTGTAGATTATCTTTGGAAGGTTGAGCAAGCACGGCGAAAAGAAAGAAACTTTTCTTAGTAACGCAGCTGTTGTGCATCCGATTCTCACCTACGCAGCTATCGTTCTGTGGCCTGTCCTAAGTAGAAAATACAGTCTCGACAGACTAAGAGGCAAGTGTAGGCATTACGGGTGGCTTGAGGCGTCAATAGACGCTCTAACTGTGATCCTTCACTTGATCCCTCTGGAACTGCCTACCAAGAACATAGCTGCGCAGTGCGACTCGACCGCTATGCTTTACGGCTACTTTACCAAACCACCTGGTTGCGTCTTCGACTTCAAAACTTCAGGAAACTATTCGCAGTAACATCCACAACCAGAGCTAAGTGGAAGAGCAGTAAAGTGGTCAAAGATCTTGATATAACCCTCCATACAGAAGATCAGAGGATGGAAAATGGACTGCGGTCTCGGCACAGGAATTTTCTGCGACAAATTTTTACCGAAGCACACCTTTCCAATATCCAACCACAATCTTGCTTCTTCACAGAAAGCCAAGCTGCTATTCAGCTACCACATCATCACATCTTGTAGACAATACCAAATGCGTTCTGGGCGTCCAATCAATATTCAACCTCATCTAGATCCCTGGACACAGTAACTTTGAGATAAACTAGACAGCGGATGATGTAAGGATCACCGGCAAAACGAGTCAATGTTTCGCTAGGAGTCGTGGATGAGTCGAGGAGTGGCCAACCTCAGGCGGGTGGACAAGGCGTTCTAGCTGCGCAGACACGGAAAAGAACAACATGGCTCAGCTATAAAAAACCTAAATCAAGTGAACTACTGAGCAGATCAAGACGGGATATTGCCAGGATTGTATCCATGAGCACAGACTATGTGTTGCCATCCCGCATAACACCATGTGGCGTAGATGCAAAGATACTAACGAGAACGCATGTCATCTTCACTTTCTTTGCAAATGTCTGGGTCTAGCGAGAACCAGATAAGGATTAGAGCCATCATCCTCTACCTTAATTCGACATGCTAGCTTTAGTATATCACCCACTACAAGGTCAGTGACCCTCTTTTGTTGTAATGTCTGTCCAACCCAGTCACAAGCTAACACACACACACACTTGGTTGCAGCGAAAGGACGGGTGCGAATATCTATCACAGGCTACACAATCAGCACAATACTGGCCGAATGCGAGAGCCTTTTGGAATCCCTTCTCCAATGGAGCATTTAGTACAGAAAATTTCTTGGAAACTTTTGCCAAAAAGGTATCTTAAATGCTGCCTCTGATGGGCTGGTATGCAACCTACCGGAGGAAAAAATAAGGGCTACTTCCGAGAAAAGTGGAGCTCCAAAGTTCTCCGATATGAGAAGCGTGCCTAGGATAGGAGATGCCGGAGAGCCGATGTTTGAAATGCAAAAAGTATGCCAGGGGTATACAGCCGAACCAGAACCCAGCAGACACGAATAAGGAGACATTGAACCACTCAACTTGGAGTACGACGCGACGGTCGATACTCACAATCAACCGACTTTGTTGCTTGGAACTAACCAGGTTACACAAGGGTTGTGGTATAAAAATGCCGTAAAATAGTGCTGATTGGGTTCTCCTTTGAACCACCTACAAGTCTTATGGGCCAGAAAATTTAGTAAAGGCTGCAGAAATCCTCACAATTTCCAAAGGAGACCATGCAGCTAAGCCTGCCATTCCCCATTTACACCATCTGCCGTAGCTGAAGAGGTACTAACGACCATGTCTAGTCACCGTCTCTACCTATGAGTCTCATGGCTCAGATGAAGAACTCAAAAGGCCGCAGAAATCCTCACAATTTCCAAAGCACGAAAGAGGGGGAACTAAGCGTTTACGACCCTCTTAATGGATTCGTGGGAGTATCTGTCATTTAATGCGATTATCCAACCTCAAACCTAACATCTTGCAAATAAGCTATCTTGACACTCATGCATAAAATTAACCGCAACACGATTCATAACTTAAAGAGAGCACATGTACATGTGTCTCTGCGCGAAGGGGGTAGGGGGGGAGGGCGATAAATGTCGCCCACTCACGTCTAAATGAATAAAAACAAAAAAAATTTATTAATTAGCATTCGATGCGCCGCTACCATACTATGCAATCAGTTGAGTTGTCAATCAATCAGTTTTTTTTCGATTTCTTTGTGGAGCGTGCATGTTGAATGACAATCCACACCATCCGAACCCGCATTCAAGCATTCGAACCAAAAAAATAACACACACACACACCACATCGCTGTCGGGTTGTATCATCGTGTCCTATATCACACCATCCGTCGTCACTGTAGATACTCGTATCTAGTTTCAGTATTATTTACTCCACTCGACCAGACTATTTTTTTATGCATAACAGTGCACATTGCATTATGAAAGCGCGCTCCTAACTCATAACAGACTGTGTTGACTGTTGAGCTTCTAATAAATTATTCAAAATCGAAAAAAACCAATGTTTTTGGTTTTGTTTTATTTTTTCAGAAATTTTTGAAAATATTTAGGGATAAACTAGGTACACTACGATGCATATAACAACGGAGATGAACATTGAGGATCAACTGACGCCGCTGCAAAATTTTTACTACGGTACCAATATCCTTATAACTGGCGGTACTGGATTTTTAGGAAAAAGTAAGTGAAAAGATTTTCAAAAGATTTTCAAAAGATTTCCAAAAGAATTGTGAGAATCGCCTCTCTAACATGTTTTTTTTTTGTTCTCTTTCAAGTTCTACTGAACAAGCTATTCACGTCGTGTCCAGGGATAGAAAACATATACATCCTTATACGAAACAAGAAGAACAAGGATGTGCACACAAGAGTCGAGGAGATATTCGATGACCCGGTATGTTTTTGACTTGAAAAATATTTTTTTTTGTTTCTTATGTTGCAGTAGATATTTGGATTTTGAGTAAACTTATTCAAGGACATCGGAGGGAATAACTAAATTTCTGTGAATTTTTCGGAACCATCTGTATGAGATTCGTTGAATCAATCCTTTGCTGTTGCTTAGTTTCAAGAGAAAGAGTTTTAAGTGCCTTTGTTCAAGGCATCTGTAGGCCAATCCAGAAGAGGAATCCACTTGAGGATAAAGATTCTCATTGTCTCTCCCTTTTGCACTTTCTTAACGCGTTTTTCCAGCCCTGTACTGGCTCTTCCTCTTCTGCCGTTAGGTAAATAGGCGCCCTACTCAACAGGAAGCTGTCAACGGCTCGCCTAGACTTCCGATGAGTCCTTTGTGCCCAATAGTAGACCCCTGAGAACCTAAATTTCAGATATCGACGGCTGAGCTTAACCACCCAGATGAGTATGTGTATGAATCTCAAGATTCAAGCTCCGCAAGAAAGTAGCTCCCAAGTGTGTATCTCCTTTTGGTGGCGAGCAGTTCTCACAGCAGTTGTTGCCATCCTTTCTCGACCTCGACAGCTGTCGGAATATTCCTGCGACTGAGTTTCATGAGATCTGCAGATCTCTTTTCGATTTGGCTATGGCGCATGTATTTTCTCGATACCAAAGCCTGGATTCAGCATCTATCTCGCTGTTCAATGTGCTAAGCAGTGTGCTAGCCTCGAAAAGGGTCTGCGAGGCGCATAGATGTGACCCTGCCTTGGCAAGTTCATCCGGTTGAAGTACCAGAAAACACCAAAAAAATAGTTTTCTCACGGCCACCCCTCGTGAATGTCTGACAAACGCTTTTCAAAAAATTAAACAGAAGCCTGTCAGATGTGAAAGCAGTCAGCAGGTGGCAGCGTGTGCAGCCATATCTCAGTGGTCTAGTCTATGTACTGGACACTACTAAAGACACCGACTAAACTCTTCCATGACTTCTGTTTGGCAAACGCTTTGAAAGCCAATTATTCTCCAGACTGGCGAGGCGATCTTGGGTTACAAAAGGAATCTAGATCAGATGGATCTGAAACAGACAGGAGCTCACTGCAGCGTCTTCCAGGCGGATATCATGGCGATAAAGTGAGCTCTGTCGTGCTTGAAGTGCAATCTAAGCGGGATATCATCAAATCTCTGGAATCCGTCACCTTTAACTGATGAACTGCCCTAAATAACCGCCTGTCGCTTGACGAAATGGCTAAACAATGCCGACGAGCTCGCCAGGCAAACCCTATTGATTTTGTCCGACAAGGCGAGGGCCTATCGCTTCAGTTTAATTGCTATTCAAGCTCAACCCTATTAACTTATCCAATCACAGATGATGTGACAGATCTGGCCTAAGCTGGATCAGAAAGGCTCCAGTTGTTTGTTCGACAGAAAAGGGTGATCATTTTTAACTTAGTAGGAGTCGTTACAGGACAATGCATTATCGGCAGGCACGCCATTAAGCTGGGCCTTCCCGCAAACGACCTCTGTAGGAGCTGCATGGATGAACAGGAGGAAGAGGCCATAATACATTTTCTTTGCACATGTGAAGCTCTCTCCGCTTATAGGAAACTGCATCTAGGAGCCTACTTTTCCCAACAACCTCAGTGAGGTGACCAATGCAAGCCGTAGTAGCCTGCAGCTAGCTCCTCTGGTTCAGTGGGTAGCTCCTTGGAGATGCTGTTCATGTGGTAACACAATGGATCTTACCGTAGACTGTAGGTCCCCTCCATTTGTACGAAAAAATACACGAATGGTCGCGAGAAACTAGATCCTGGATCACATACCGTCCGTTGCGCCAGATATTTGTATTTTTGGTACCGGCTCTTTCTGTCCTGTATGTAGTGACAACTGTGCTACACTAGCTTATTCCTGAGATATTTCTAGGTATCATGAGCTACACCACAACGTTGCTTTCCAACTACCTGCATACGAAACGATTCTGAGAGTTTTTCCTGTGAAGCATTGGAGTCCTACCCTTCTGTATGAGGATGCATAGATCCCTGGCCGATTGGTTTTTAAACCAGTTATAGAATCAAGACCTAGCGGAATGACGGACCAGATGTCAGGTTATAGCGGAGAGAAATGTCGCGGTTTCATTTTAAAAATTAGTGCGCTAATGAACTCGAATCATGAAGATGAACTGTCGATGAATTTTCGAAGCTAGTTGAGTTCATCTTTGTCTGTAGTTTCCAAGGACCCTTCTAATTGAATTGTTTTTCAAATTCTCTCCAAATTCATGGTCAGTCGTACCGCATATTGCCTTTGGGCCTGTAAACGATTAGCCACAACAACAATTATGCACTTAGCCTCAGGATGATTCATTTTTAGATTAAAACAATCGCCGATTAGTTTTCTATTAGCAAAGTGGATTCCATTCCAATACACTAAGTGGTTCCAAAGTGGTGGTTACTTGCAGCAGAATAAAGTGCTAGTAAGTGACAGCCTTTCTATTGCTCTGAACCTGCCTCAATTCATATGGATTGCCACCCTTCTCCATCTTTTCCTTTGCTCGGCGAGATTATGATCAGGATTATAGGAACACTGCATTCCTACTGGTCTGCCTGTGGGGATCGCCGATTTTACCTCAAAAAGTATCTGCAGGCCTCGCGGCTTCGGATCACTCCGTCACTGCTGCCGTCTGATCCAGGCCTGGCTCTCTTCCGTTGCCTTTTTGACAGGGTTCGTAGGGTTCGACTGAGGCGGACGTGCTCCAATTTTTTTTTTTTATGGATTGCAGCTCTAATTTATTTGATTTTTTATTTTTTTTTTTTTGTATCTTTTTGCAGATTTTCAATTCAATGAAAAAGGCAGCACCAAAATTTCGTCATCATTTTCAAGGTATTGCAGGCGATTGTATGCTACCAGGGTTGGGCTTAAGCTCCTCCGATCGTCAGATATTAGTCGATCATGTCAATATTGTATTTCATATGGCGGCTACGGTACGCTTTGATGAGAAGCTCAAGGTTGCCATGCAGATAAATGTGAAGGCTTGTCGTGATGTCATGTTACTATGCAATGAAATGAAAAATCTAAAAAGTGTTATACACGTATCTACAGCATACACACAGTGTCCTTTGAGGAAAATCGAAGAGAAATTCTATCCACCGCCAAGCGATTCGAAGAACATGATGCTGCTCATGGAATGTGCGCCGGATAAATTGCTGGAAGGCATGACACCAATGTATGAATAATTATTTAATTTTTTATTTTAAAATTATTGTAACGCTACTTAAGGATTTCAGTGCTGTAAGTGTGTAGTTCCTCTTTGATGTTGGGTAGAACATATTTGATAGGATCTTGTACACGTTGATGTACTAACATTTGGTGTAGACTATCTTTCCGTCAGCAGTAGTGGCTTTGTTGCATTTAGCTTTACTTACTTAGGTCCTCTGACCCCTCGTGGGGTATACGAGGTATACGTCAGCAACGCCTATGGGCCATCTGATGCATGTCGAAACGTTTTCAGCGTAGTCAAGATGCTTAAGATATGATGTCATAGTCCAGCTCAGCCCCATGTTTCCTCCAGACAGAGATGCCCGGATAACATTACTGATGTCTACAAGGAATAACAGTGGCGAAAGAATGCATCCTTGTCGTACTCCGCTGCGGGCGTCAAATTCCTCTGACACCTTACCGTTGTGTAGGACATGAAATTTACCACCGTCATAGCGTCGAGTTTTCCTGGTATACCTCTCCTGCGCAAGGCTCGCCATATAGCATCTCTATTCAAACCGTCGAAGGCTGCCTCGAAATCTATGAACAGCAAATGTAGCGGAGATGTGTTAAACGATGATCCGATGCCTGTTCGTTGTCGAGCGTTGAGATGTTGTCTTACTCGATCCAGAATTTTACTTCAGATTTACTTGAACCATACTCCACTTTGGTCAAATGTGCAGAAGTGTCTGAGAGATGAATATGAATCCACTTCCTCTTACCCTTATTCGTCCCTGTAGGCTTCTGTTAGGGCCTGGTAGAGTGAGCTTAAGACCACTGCTACCGTCTGGCGACTACTTCGTTCTACTATTCGCCTCTGTAGGCTTCTGTTTGACCCTGTAGGCCGGTCTATTAATTTCCACCGTCATCTCGAGGTTTTCACAAATCTTTTCCCAATTCTCCAGCACCGGCTGTGAATCTACAACTTGACCCCATTACTTGTCCCTCTAGGCTTCTTTTGGGCCTTGGAGCCTTGCCATATTTCTTTCACCTCTATCGATGCATATACAATGTACAACCAAATCCCGGAAGGACTTAGGCTCTATACGGTGCACTGGTAGTACCAGCCAGCAACTCCTTTTCTGGTGTAGTAGTTCGAGAAACTCAGATTTTATTCGTTTCTCTGTTGTGCTTGGTGCCTCTGATTTCTGTTCACTAAGCGGGGTTTGAACTTACACTGGCCAGGTCACAAGCAAACACATAACCTACTACTCCGTGGCGACCACGACCTAAATATATACTAGCTTCACACTCTCTCTCTCTCTCCTTTTTTATGAAGTTCCTTCTCTGGTCTGATGATTGTTGTTTGGACGTGTTGTTTTGAATCAAAATTTACCCTTCGACAGGTGCGGACATTCACAATATTGGCAGCATGCAGTATGATCAGTCTGGTTCCTGACCAGAGGATCGCCAAGTCGGCTTAGGGAAGGCAAGATGCGGTAGTCACGGGCTAGGTTTATGGGTCCCTTCCCTTGTACTTTTCCTCTGCGAACAGGGCAGGCTTACTTAAAAACTTTTTGGCGCGTAAAGTCCATTGAACGTCTACGCTTTTGTCAATCTCTGCGGGCTTATTTTACGTAGCGACAGTTCAGGTCTGCGGAAAACTTTACTTAGATTTCTGAAGGCCATTGGTAGGTTGAGCAACCTTTGTTTTACCTGGAATTTTGTAATTCTATGGCTTAGCGACAGACGCTCCTCGTGAAAAGACCAGATTTCGACATCCAGGAGGTCTTCTCGTAGATTTTCGCGTGATCAAAGTGGATTCCTTACCCCTGGACTCATTAATGAGTTGAAGCAATGACCAGTAAGAGTTTGTGTCGTCGATATCTCATATATCCTCTCCGCCACGAACGAGGTCCATGAGTGATACTGGAGGTGGGGGGCCAGCGACATCTGTCGGCTTGCACATAAAAAAGATGATGAAAGGTAGAAGAGAAGCCTTACTCTTGGGATTCGAACTTGAACCTGCACTGCCGTGGGCATTTGTGATAGATAGAGGCTTACTTTTTCTGTTCCTTCTGGGATTTACTTTTGGGATTCGAAGTTGAACCTCCACTGCCGTGGGCATTTGTGATAGATAGAGGCTTACTTTTTCTGTTCCTTCTGGGATTCGAACTTGAACCTCCACTGCCGTGGGCATTTGTGATAGATAGAGGCTTACTTTTTCTGTTCCTTCTGGGATTTACTTTGGGGATTCGAACTTGAACCTCCACTGCCGTGGGCATTTGTGATAGATAGAGCCTTACTTTTTCTGTTCCTTCTGGGATTTACTTTGGGGATTCGAACTTGAACCCCCACTGGCCGTGGGCCTTTGTGATAGACTGTTGCTTACTTCGTAAACTTTTTATGGGATTCGAACCTGAACACACAGACATAATCCGTCCTATGGTCAACTCTATTTCTAAGCTTTCATTTGAATATCCTTTTTATTATCCTGCGTATCCATATTCGTAGATTATTGGACAAATGGCCAAATACCTACACGTTTACAAAAGCAGTAGCCGAGGATGTGGTTCGTGTATACGGACGCAAATTGCCCGTTGGAATGTTTCGACCGGGAATCGGTGAGTAAAGTCCTTGTCAATCCTTTTTGTAGCATGTACATATCGGATTTATCGATTGCAGTAATATCAACATATCGCGATCCTGTTTGCGGATGGATTGATAATTTCTATGGACCAACTGGAGCGATTGCCGGCGCTGGAACTGGTGTCATAAGAACGCTTAGATGTGATCCAAAGGCTGTGGCCAATATGGTTCCCGTGGATTTATGTGTAAATAGTATCATAGCGGCATCTTGGGATATATCACAGAAATACTGGTAGGTAATTGTACATGTTCTAGTACTGGTTACTAACAATAATATAGGAAGGAGTGCATCACCAGTCTAGCTGAACTTGAGGGTCTGCGAATTCATGATTTGTATTTCCTGTTCCTTTCCAAATTGGAATTAAATTTTTTTTTTATTATTTTTTATCGTTTTATTCTTTCTTTTGTGTGTTTTTTTAACCATTTATTCCTCTCAGATGTACATACGAAAAAAAAAGAAAATCATTTCATGGAAGGAAGCTGCAATGGTTTGAGTCTTACTTGACATGGAGGGGGCTGGAGCGTTTCCATGTAGAAGCAATGCTGCATGGACAAGCATAGGATCTAGTCTTTGAATGTTGCTCTTCTCAAAATCGGAGAGAATATGCTTCAGATGCTCGTAGTCTCAATTTGTTCAAGCGATATCTGACCCGGCAATACTCAGTGTCATGAGGAGAAGGATTAATTCTGGCATTGTGTACAGCTTTTTGGTCTTATCCTGGGCGGGATGGATGTATTTCTTTGACTGTTTAAACTTTTGCTCAACTATTCGAATTCTTTGTGCCCTTTTCTCCAGGTAAAGGAGATCTAGGTTTACAAGGAGTTTGAGACAGTCCTAGACAAGATTTTCCCTTACAAAAAAATACACATACTTGTCGCAACAGACTGTATGTGGTCCACACAAATGGAAGGGATCTACAGTTTAGAGCTGTGTCTGAAAAGCTTCTTTTTCTCGGAGGTTTGTCAGACATTCGCGAGAGGTGGGCCCGTCCAAAAACTTGTTTGGTGTTCGAACCTCGACTGAGCCAGGGCGCCCGCCAAGATTTTTCCTCGCCGAGGTTAAATTGAATAGTCTCTAGTGCTACATGACTTCCTTTTATTGAGAGGTGGGACCTTTTTGGTGTTTACTGGAATTCGAACCTCGAACATGTCGCCCAGTAGTCTACCGCACTACCCACTGAGCCACGGTCCCCGCCAAGATTTTTTCTTACCGATGCTAAATTTAATGCTCCTTAGTGCTACATGACTTCCTTTTATCGGTTAACAGATGAAAATCTTCGAAAGACACCCAAGGATCAGTTCAGACTAGACATTCAGCTGTCATTAATGGATTTTCGTATTCAAATTCCAGAGTTTCTTGACTACGATCTGCCTCACTGTTCCAACCAGCCCCTGATGCCATTTAAGATTCAAACCAAATGCACGACGCCACATTTAGTCCGTCCTACATCACTTTCCCTTTTCCTTTATCCCAGAGCCAACTGCTCCAAGTGTCACTAACCCTGTAGTGTAAGATATCTAGAAAAAAAATAAACAACTCCTAACCAATTTCACATGTAATTGCTTAAATACTTTGCAAGCTTGCCTATAAGACAGTAGTTACCAACTGTATTCACACCTAAAATACTCTGTCTTTGTTTTTTAATGTTTATTCCTTTTCAGTACGATATCCATTGAAAAGGAAATTCCCGTTTATAATTTCTGCACGTCAAAGGAAAATCAGCTTACCTGGGGAGACTTTACAACGAAAACGACAAAGTACGGCCTTATGTATCCAACGTTAAAGGCTCTCTGGTATTTATGTTACGCGAATACACCAAATAAATTAATGCATCTGATTTCGATACTATTTTTGCATTATATACCAGCAATAATATTTGATACAATATCTGTGTGCATGGGAAGGAAGCCAAGGTTAGTGTGTTGGGCCCAATTCTTTTAATTTTAATAATTTGTTTGTTTTTTTTTTTTTTTTCTAACAGATTGCTAAATACTTATAAGAAAATCCATAGATTTATGCATGTGATTGAATACTTTTCGATGCGACAGTGGGAGTTTCAAATTGACAACGTACGAAATTTATGGAATCGCTTATCGGATTGCGATAGGGAGATATTTTTCTTCGATATGACGCAACTGGATTGGGATCTGTTTTTGCAGCAATATTTTCGTGGTATAAGGCAATATTTACTGCATGATCCACTTGAGACTATACCAGAGGCTCTGGTTAGATGGAATAGGTATGAGAGAATTTTGTTAAGCATTTTAATGTAAGTCAGCTGGGATATGCATGTGATATGCTCCAGGATGTGGCAAATGATTCAGAATGACGGGCCGATCGGGTCCCTGACGGGCTCTGGCTTCTCGATGATGCTGAGAACCTTCGCTGGATGCCCACCCTCGTCTTTGTTGGTCACTTTGATATTCACACATATCGGTGTTGCACAGCTGGTAGAGGGTAAGGACTTGCTGTGTGCGCTGGCAGTTGGAGGCTATTCCGCCGATAATATTCTTTGGCACTCCCGCAGCTCTCTCAGTCGCGCTGTGCTAGAGTTTGGATTCCCCTTGATCCGTCCTTTATTCTGATTATCATTTCCCTTGATTTTGATCATATTTTCGTAGAATTCACCTGGATTTATAAAATGTTACTTATTATTCTTGAAGTGATTATTTCTGAAAGTACAAGTAGAATCTCTCGCGTGCTTTCTAAACACACCTCGATCGTCGTCCTAGCTTTCCGCGTTCGCGAGATATACGGCCGCAAAGTACGCGTATCCCTATATTTCCGTCTCTTGTGCAAGCGCTAGCCACGTTCGGAGACCGCAGCAATGGACCAAAGCAACTAAAAGGAGGTGCCGACGGTGTTGTACCTATGATGGAAAGGGCACAGGTTCGAGACATGCCGAGAGTAGCAATCACAGCCACAATGTACAAAAAAAAATAAAAAGACTACTCTGGGGCCCTTCATTTGTCACTATTTGTCTCCAAGTCCTGGAGATGAGAAAGGATTTTCGCACGTATTCCCGACCTCCGAATGGAAAACCACCTAACATTCGTAATTTTTTATCCCACGAAGTGACTTTTATTCCTTCTTAGGCTACGCGCACAGTGATGCGATCCGAAAAGCGTTTCCTTGCGATAAAACCGTTCACATGTGCTCTTATGCACGTCCGCCCAGTGAAGCGATATTTGATGCTGTGCGCACATACATAAGACAGTAAACGCTTCTCCTTTCGCATGGCTTTCTTGCGTCACTATGCGTGTAGCCGTACACCAGTCCATCTCTGCCAGCTCCTAAACCTTATCACGACTTCTTGACAGAGTCTCTAATCAGATCTGACGGTATATCACACCTCCCATAAACAGCTTACATTCTTCCTTAAATATTTCATCCTTATACTTACATATAAGCAAAGTTAAATACAATTTTTTGTTTTACTTTCTCTTTTCGCAGACTATATTGGCTTCATCAGTGTATTAAATTTTTTGTGTTTGCCATTGTCCTGCAAATACTTTGGTCGATATTTTCTAGAATATATTTCTAATGAATAAAAATTAATAACAATTAAAATATTAGTAGGACGATTCGTAACGTAATTGTTAGCATCATGTTGTAATAATCTCCTTTTATTATTCTCTATTTTTGTTTGTTTTGTTTTCTTTTGTTCTCGTTGCTGTACATCAACGAATTGTTTTGTTATTCATTTCTTTTTGTTTGAATTTATCTGTTTTTTTTTTCTTACCAAAATCTCAGTGAAACATATCCTTATCTGAGAGAGATTCTTTAAAGCATTTACTATATAAATAAATTTCTACTAAAATTCATATGACATGGAGATATAGGTGTACTCGTATATATATTTTTAAAAAAAACTTATAAAGATCATTCCAAAAAAATAAAGAAATGAAAATGTAGTTACAATATTTAAGCACATTTTATGGGAGAGCTTCTTTCCTTGTTTCAATTATATAATTTAATTGGATAATCAATCTTGTTTGTTGTTAATTTTATGTATATTTGTGATTTAAAAAAAAAAGAAACAGAAATGCTATTTATATGAACACTTACATGTTGAATTTGTTATTTTTTTTTAATTATTTTTTATAAGATTAGTAAAATAAAATCAGGTGTACCAAATGGAAGCGGACTTTATTGTTAATTTATTTCTATATGGTGAATCTAAACAAAATTGTAAGACATCAAGCCGCTGAATCAATTGTAGTGCAGGGCGTTTTTGTTTGCATTCAATCCCATCCACCTGTCATGGAGCCAATTGTGTAGATTAAGTTTCAAATGTACACCTGGGTCATCGGAATTACTACAGACCAGTCTGTGTGGATACAATTGAGCGGATTCACTACACCAATACAGGTGGAACGAGCCCAGCTTCAACTCTAATTGAAGTCTATGAACCACTTCTACTTCATCTTTTGATGCCATTATAGGCTTACCTTCAATACAAAACCACATAGAAAATCAAATCGGATATCATCTTCCAACTCCATCTCAAAAAACTTCAGTTAACACCAGACGTATTCATATGTATTTAATGCTTCGAGTAGAATTATTTAGTAGTCAACCCTGTCCCTCGGAATACAATTCATCTTCCATCACAGTCAACACCAGTCGCATCCACCTTCGTCCTCTCAATTTGCTTCAAAAGTACACTTTTACTACAGAGCAGGCAGTGTGGATACAAATGAGCGGAATCACTACACCAATACAGCTAAAATGAGGCCAGCTTCAACTCTAACTGAAGTCTATGCTCCACTCCTACCACATCTGTCGATGTCATTCTAGATTCACCCTCAAATCAAGCTGGACTAAGCATCTTTCACCTCAAAAACTTCAGCCAGCACCAGATGCATTCACATTTATTCAGATTGCTTTCGGCATACTTCCCACCTAGTGCTTCCAGTAGAATTACTTAGATGTCAACCATGCCCCTCTGCCTTTGTGGATACTTACTAGAAGAAAAAAAGAGACTCCTAAGTGTGGATTTCAACAAGAGATAATGGTATCAGGAAAATATTGCTCATTAGTCCCCTGACTAGATTGCAATGATGTGGAAGGTTTTAGCCGGTAGAAATCTGGTTTAACCGTATCTTCCTGAAGATTTCCCCTTCCTCAATAAAAAAATCTTACTTACTCACATACTTTGATAGCGCTACAGTTTGTGGTGACCCTGTCGCTTTACTTAGCCCAATTTTTAGCAAACTGACTTAATTTGCACGCTCCAAGTTGGTTGAGGTCCTTTGACCGCAAGATAAGGCTGAGTTTTTCTTTATTGTGTTGTTTGAGTTTATGAGTCTATTTGCTCTGTATGCCATCTCAGGCGTTCAATAATTAATTCATGTTCTTTTTTCACTAGGTCGACATCACTGTACGGTTTGTATCTACAAATGGGACCAGATGTCTTTATCCGTCTTCGATAAGGTTCACGTTTCAGCGGTGTAAAATAGTACCGACATGATTCGGGTTTTGATAGGGTTTAACTACTTAACTTAAGGACACAGCGATTGGAAAGGTCTCTTTCTCTCGTTTAATTTTAACGCTGAAATTATCGTCAGATGTAATAGTGGAGTCAAGGCAAACAAATTTCTTTGCTATCTCGAAGTTAAAGGTGGCCACTGTAGCCTCCTGTCCGATTCGTTGATGTTGAGTCCCTCTTTTAGTTACTTCATCCATTTTAGCCGCTCCCTTGCAAGAGCGTGAGTTGTTGCCCGCGGAGTTCTATCGCCCAGTGTAAGTGAAACCGTACACAGATTTTTGAAATATCGTGCGCCTGGTGTTAGCTTCCTTTCCGCTTACTGAATCCATTTTTTGCAGCAAAGGTCTCGGTTAGGAGCAGCGAGCATTCATTTCACTTGGAGTATTAATCCTCCTCTGAATAAGATTGCTTAGAGAGATTGTGAAGTCTGGAAAGATATTTTTCTGGTGAGCATAATCTAGAGAGATGGGACTAAAAGCGGGAGTCTGGAAAAATCTTTCTTTTGCGAGGATTAACTAGAGAGATGAGAGTTATTTTGAAGTCGGGTAAAATTTTTTTTTTCTCTGGGGAGAGTTATCTAGTGAGATATAAGCGACTGTGATTTCGGGTAAAATTTTCTTCTCTGGAGACGACTATCTGAGGAAACAGGAGTGACTGTGAAGTCTGGAAGCATCCTACTCTCGCGGTAAAAGATATTTCATCTAAGAATATATTTCTCTTGCGAGGATTATCCAGAGAAATGCTGCTGAGAGTCTGCAACGAGAATCCTTTAGATAGATGGGACTAATAGTAGTGTCTGGAAGGGACCTGTTCAGGCAAGGATTATGTGATTCCGGAGCAATGCCGACATCCGACATTATTTGTGTGCTACTTTGAAGCGATTCTGTGAACGTCACACCTCTAAACGCCACAAGGACTCTCCGGCAACATGGGAAAACCATGTGAATGAGAAGTAAACTCAAATACAAACCCTTCAAATAAATTAAACAAAACAACTAAATTTAGAGTTTTATATTCAAGTTGCTTTTATTTTATCTTAAATGAAAAATATAAGAGAAACATCAGCTAAGCAATCAGTAAACTGTTTTTAAACTACTTGACATGGCTTCAATATTTTTTTTTAATGGTATAAACTGATTGTTGATAAGTTGTAAGTAGACTCTAAAATGCATCTAATCTATGTTTATATGTAAATATTTTTTTTTTTAATTATTACAGTTATTACAGAGACACCTTCAATTCATTACTATTTCTATAGCTAATAACGTGAATTCATTCAGATATTTGAGTTCTCTATTTTTGTGTTTTTTTTCTTTTTCTAATTTTAATTGAATATGAGCTTATATATATTTTTTTTTTATTTAGTTGTATTAATTTCTTAATATTTTCTAGATGTATGTCAGAAACTACTATTTAAAAAAAAAAAAAAAAAAACAAAAAGAAAGTAGACAGAAAAAATAGGGAAATTTAAATTTATACGGATAAGTTAGAACGTAACACGAACGGAAGTTTATTTCTTACAAAATGGTGGAATGAGTATGCGTTTTAACGGTAATGGAAAGCATAACGTTTTCTGGAATAAGCTACGTCGGCTCCTACAGGTAGGTACTCAATTTTTTTAAATCTGAATCTGAATCTATAGCAGAACACAGATTGGAGCAACTCAAATGCGGGCACACAAATTGTCGAGGTGTTCACAAGTTAATTGAGACGTAACTTTAATGGGGTGTACTCGTATGTCCGATACCGTTACCCATCTGGACCACCATTTGTTAGTTTTTTTTTTTTTTTATTAATTTTTCGATTAAAAATCTTTGTTCCACAAATTTTCCTTTTTTCGTTAATTTTTTCTTTTGTTTTTGGAATGGAAAATCTTGCTTCACATTTTTTTTTACAAAAATTCAAACAGAAAATATTTTTATAAAATATTTTATAAAATATTTTAATTTTTCTTACTTTGTTTCGTTTTTTTTTTTTTTTGTTACTATAATTTATTGTGATTATTGTTAAGAACTATTCCAATAACTTGCCGGCCTAATTTGGACCTAATGCGGTCTCATAATTAACCAGAGGTTTGGAAAATTGGTGTTGCGGTCAGTGAGAGCTTTCGCTTTTGTATTTATAATATACTTACGAAAACTAGGTAGTATGTAGAATGAATTGAATTGGTTTTGATGGAATTTGAATGAATTGAATTTGTGTGTGGTTTTTTATTTAATTTATTACGTCTCAGAATATTGACAGCTTAAAAAAAAATAAATATATTCAACAATAGATTGCCATCAAGAAAACATGGTTATCACTTTAGAAGGAAAAAAACAATAGCATTTTTCGGATTCCTAGCCATAAGGGGTCTGTGGCTATCTACTTTGCTGGGCAAGCATCTGTTTTGGAAAATGGATTTTGAATGTACTTTCGCCACATCAAAACGACAACCAAACCGCATGGAAAACTAAGCTGAAAAATTGCATATCCCATTCCTGGACGCCATAAGCAGTGGGACACTGAGGACACTGAGGGACACAAGTGGAAAGAATTTAAGAAGCAAAAATGCTTGTTAGAATGCCGATAGCAAGTAAGGACTTTTCTACTACAGCCTGGACAACACAAAACACACCGATGCAAAATATATCAAATGGAAAACAAATATGACGAAAACTACAATTTAGAAGTTCTAGCTGAAAGGCTGTTACAACGAGCATGGATCTCCAACTTAAACCCCGACGTAGAATTCTGTTTTGACATAGGGATGTGTGTACATATCTACTAGTAGATGGAAGCTCGATGGACTATCAAGAAAAGGCCCGGAAATGGATTATCAATAATTAATCACAAGACAGCGAGTCACTTCCCCGGCACACGTAAACCAACGAAATGACAGACGTTCTAGCCACAACTATACACAACAAATGAAAAACAGGATGAATAACACCTAGCCAGATGCCCAGCCCTAGACGACGCTAGAAAGCAGAGCTCCAGCATTAGGCATTCTGCTGTTATATCACTTTGATTGATTTTAGTAATTGGCTGTACGGCATAGCAAAGGCCGCATGTTCAGTAACAACACTACCTATGGCTACATCAACACCATAAAAACGTTCAACTTCGTCTACTGAGTACAACAGAACCAACAACAGCAGACAGCCAGTTAGGAACTACAGAGAGTGTGGCGTATGTCAAGCCGATCAATTAGTGATCAACTGCAGAGCGTTTACGAACCCAAGTCTCCCCGAAACATGAAAAATGTTACGCCAAAACAATTTGTGTCGGTCATGTCTGGTAAGACACCCATATTCGCGTTATAGTGTATCAAAAATATGCGAAATTAGTGGATGCCAAGCTAAACATCATCTCCTCCTGCACAATTATGCGAAATCTACACCAGCCACCAGTGGCGCTTCAACGTAGTTGCATTTACTCATGAGTCAGACACCAAGTTCTGCAAAGTGCTTTTCCGAATACTGCCAGTGACGTTGTACGGCAATGGGAAATCAGTTGATACATTTGCGTTTTTAGACGAAGGATCGTCCTTAACACCTTTGGACGAAGAATTGATAGACAAATTAGGGCTTTCGGAAAGTAAGAAGGAACCGTGCATGAGGTGAACATTCGATGCCACAAGAACTGAAAGTAGTTCACAAATTGTTTCTCTTGGAATTGCAGGAATGTGTGATGCGAGTCGTAAGTTTCGGCGAGTCAATGTGCGTACTGTGCGCGAACTCCTACTTGACGCCTGGGTCTCTGTAAAGCCATTACAAAACAACTGCTGTGGACTAACGTAGAATAATTCTCCTGACTTGAAGATGTTCCTTAAAAAAAAAAACTCCCCACATTAGCAGTGAAACTCAGCTCCTGATTTTGTTTTACGTGTTCAACGAGAGGTGCATGCTAAATTGTTCCAGTTTCTTTAGATCTACCTTACACCTAGGTCTAGGACTAACGTAAAATAATTTTCCCGACTTGAAGCTGATAGAAATCTAACCGTTAGACCCCTCAAAATGGAATCGCACGTGATTTGAAATTCTAACAAAAACTAAACCTTGGACTTAAAAAAACAAAAAAAAAATCCTTTGCTCCTTTTGATAAGATCAAGTCCCACCTAAGCACTGAAACCAAGCTGCTGCTTTTGTTTTACGTGTTCAACGAGAGTACATGCCAAATGGTTGCTGTTTGTTTTGTGAATACATCGTAGATCTACCTTACGTCTAGGTCTAGGACTTACCTAGAAGCTGTTAGAAATGTAACCCCTAGACCCCTCAAAATGGAATCGCATGTGATTTGAGTTCCAATAAAAACTAAACCATGTTTCCCCCTTGAATAAAAAAATTTAAGCAAACAAAATAAATATTGTTTTTCAAAAAGTCTCCACAAATGCGAAATGTGAGTAACATGTGTTTATGTGGCGATTAAAAATAAAATTAAGAAAAAATTTAAATAAAAATCATTTTTCTTTACAATCTTTGAATTGAGTTTGAATAATAAATTACTTCTCAGTATTTTGTTTCCTTTTTTTTTCTTGTTTACCAATATAAATATAAAATAATACTTTTAGAAAATCTTATCTTAAACTAATATATATATATATATATATGTATATATATGTGTGTATGTATAAGTTTTATTTAATATATAGATTTTTCTATATACCTTTTGTTTCGTTTATTTTAAATTTACATCGATTTGCTTATATAACAGTATATTTCCTTCAAACGTAAATTGAATGTGATTTGTTTTCTTTTTTTTTTCTCTATATATATTATATATGTATGTATATAGTTTTTTTTTTTAGTAATTATATTGTGTATATTTAGATTTATAATTTATATTCATATGCATTTGTATGTACAGGTATTACATATTTTTTATGGATGTTTATATCTAAATGCAGACATTTTATTGTGGTTTTTCTATGTTTATATGTATATATATATATTTATATTCACACAGATTGGTAATGTTAAATATATTTAAGTACAAAAAAAAGACATGTATATGTATACAATTTTCTTACAATTATCAAAAATTAATTGTAGAACTTGCATGGTTAAGAAAAAAAGAGAAGAAAAAATATACGTTTGTATCTAGAAATGTTTCTATGGGAGAGGAGAGATTCTATATATGTATTATATGTGTGTATATAAAAGCTTATATAAAACAAAAATAAAAACTCTGTAAGTGATTACAAAGAAAGTGTAGTGGAATGTTTGGTTAGTTGCACAATGAGAACTATTACTATGTATTATTATTACTATTTAAATATTCATGCTATAATTCGAGTTTAATTTTACGTATAAGATTCCATTAAACCATATAAACACTATTTCAAATATTCAATTTTAACATTATTACATTTTTATAATTTTTTTTTTTTGTTTGTTATGTTTATTCGAAAGGAACATGACTTTTCAATGGGATGAATAGAAGTTTATTTTTTCGTTTTTTTTTTTTATTGTTTTAATGGAGAAATTAAATTTTATACTCAAGTTATAGGTTTTTTTGTCGCCATTAGAATATCAATATACACGTTGAGATAAATTACAAATGGAACACCACAGTTTGTCTTTAAAATGAAGCCAAAATTTCAAAAAGGAAGCTACATCGTCAGACATTTTCTTTTCTTTTTTTAACTCGATGTGTGTTTTTATATAAAATTGTGGACAAAAAACAAAATATTCAGAGAGGAAATCTTCTTACAAAAATAAATAAAAAAAAAAATAAATAAAAAAAAAAATAAATAAAAAAAGCTATGACAACTCACGGAATGATTGTACATAATTTCGTAAAAATCCTGATCCATCAGTTCGATGATAAGTGAAAGTGATATACTCGTATCCACTGTTTACTTTTTTTTGCGTATATATAAGCAATATAATTGAGATAATTATACATTTATATATAAATCTTTACAGTCTTTAAATAATTCTTACATTTATTATCTACTATTCCTCCGTAAAAACTGCGTTACACAAATTGGTATTTTTTGTTTTGTTTTTCTTTTCTATTTAAAGATTATTTTATGAATATCGTTATAGACATTTATACAGCAATGAATGTTATATAAAAAAAAGAATACATACTTTCGTTACATGAAAGAGAAACTAAGTAGACTAAACCCAGAGATGGCAAGTGTGTGAAAATCAATCAATTAATTTGCAAAAGAAATTTAAACAAATTTCGATTATGTTATACGATTTAAAAAAAAAAAAAAAAAAAAAAACAAGTGTTATGCAGGGTGTTCCGTAAGTCGTAAAACATCAATACAACAAAAGCTATAGTTTATATGCACAATCATTCATTACGTACGACAAATGTATAAGTAGCTAACTTTTTTTTTTCAAAATATCGGCACTTAGTGAAAGCCAATGGAAAAGTAAACAAATTTTTCATTTTTGTTTTTTTTTTTTTTTAATTACAGTGATCTAGTTAAGAGTAACTACATCAAATTGTATGTAAAACCATGTATTTGTGGTTATTTTAAAAATTATTCAATATTAATAATTTTTTTTGTAGTTTTTTTAAATTTTTTTATGGATTAAGTGTAAGCTTAAGAACATAACGTGTTTCTTTATTTTTTTTTTTTTTTTTTTACTTACAAGGATCACACAATAGAATGAATATTAAATAATTATTATTTTTGTTTTAAAAAAATATTCCATCACCTGGTTTTCGTTAAAATCTAACGGCTTACGGCTTACCCTAAACATAGAAGTTAGTATTTTTTATTTTTATTTATTTATTTTTAATTTAATTTTGTTTTTGTCTTATAAACAGCTAATATAACCAATATATTAAATAAATAAATGTACACTGGCCTTTAACTATTTTTCTTATATTTTTTGAATGGAAATTGAGTCAAGATATAGTCCAAAGAGGTTAGGGCAGGCCCTGCCTTGACAAGACTTAATTTTGCTCATTTTTGTTTTGTTTTTGCAAACTAAAAGTTTTTATATATTAATTTTATGCATTTTAGAGGTATATGTATAGTAAGTTGGCAATCGAGGGCCGCCTTTCTTTTCGGACAGTAGACCAGCTTTGAAGATTTTTTTTTTTTTTTTTTTTTTTTTTAGTAATTTTCTTAAGTCAAGTAATGGGCACAGAGGAGAAGAAGGTGCACAGTTTTTAAGTTCAACATAGCTAGTCTTGAGGCCGTCACACAGTATTGGAGTTTGACTTTTCGTTTTGATGATATTTTAGATAGAATGCGATCATTTCTCCTTAAGCTTTCGGTTGTTTCGGATGCATTTTCGATCGATAGAATTGGACTTCAAAGTCTGCGACTGTCTTTGAGACAGAAATAGGAAATTAGCCATGATGAAAGGGCTGTGGGAAGAAGATGTGAACAGATCATTGTAGCGTTTTCCATGCAGAGATCATGGGGATTATAGAACCATTATCGTGATTAAATCGAATATAATGTAGACACGCGATATTTGCATTCTCACAGATAGTCAAGATGCGAATCGATCGCTTTCAACTCAAATACCACACTAGACTGTCGCACATTTCTTTACAAGATGACTGAGCAGCATAATGTAAACCTTTTCGACATTCCGATGAACTCGCAAGGCATGGCGCCACTTTATCCATTCCCTAGGAAAGAGGAAATATCGGTAAAACTTTAGCCACATGTAAATGTAATACCCACCCGATGTGGGCGAATGGTACTACGTGTTAGGTTAGTAAACAGATCTGTCCTGATCTGGATCTAAAAATCTCCAGAAACATGGTATCAATGAAATATTTGCATATGGGCGACATGGGTTCTACGTTCGCATCCCAGAAACACCAAACATCCCAGTTCCATCCTTCGTTCAAACCTCCCTGAATATTCAAAAGGATTACATACGCATGAAATAAGCCCATTTTTGTGATAAAGCAGGCATTGTTAACTCAGATTTTAGAAAGGCCAATTTCTTGTGATTCCTGTCACTCAAAGAATATTCCGGTTTCGTCAATGTATTTGAAACTGTATAGATAACACTAGCATATTCAATTAAGCGACGGTATAATCCAGAGTGAATCTGGGTCTCAGCCAACAAACCTCACCATTTATACGACATTCTGTTATCGATATTGAGAGTCCCAAGTACAGGGACCAGAACTACGCGGATGTCTTATACAAATATCTTACGCAGATGGGCATAGCCGCTCACAGGCATTCGTGTTATACAAGTTCAATTACTATATTCCAAGCATAATAGCGACGATGCACAACATTTGAATCAGATGCGCAGGCTTTTACCAGTGAAACCAAACGACATCTAAAAAAAACCCAAGGCATCCGCCGAATTTTTGGTCGAATTTTCACAAATCTCAAAACCTTTTCTAATCATTTTTCCGCGCATTCGTTTTGATGCTTAATATTCTCAAACTTCGAAAGCAAAACGCATCCGAAAATAAGTCATAAGTAAGTTCTCTCGAAAAACCTTTAACTTGCACCTTCTATCCCTGAAACCCTTATAAATAATTAAATCTAAGTTTAAGATTGATTCAATTGCTCAAAGCGTTGTCGCACTATTAAATTTTAATGGCAGACCAACTAATTTAAGATCTCGAATCTACCTTTTTCTGTGGAGAGTGTTTAAATAGTATCTTTTGACCAAAAAGAAGTATATCTATAGCCATTCTTTTGATGGAATGTCAAATTATATAGGTAAAACCATTTAAGATAAATAAATTTAAATGAAAGCTGTGGAGTTGAAGTTGGTGGGTTCAAAGTCAAATTTCAGCACAAACTTGACTGAGCATTTCTGAAGATACTACAGTACATGTATGTGTATCTTCTGTCTGCTTTACCCAATGGGTATATGTAGCAATGTTTGTACCTATACGTCTGAACAATTTCCAAAATGCTCCAAACGAATTAAGTTTAAGGAAAGAAGAGAGGAGGCCTTTCTATTGCATTTTTGTGTTCGAATTCGACTTGGATAAGATGAAAGAAAACCAATTCCTAGCCTACTAGTGTCATTTTATTTGCAGTTGTCCGCGTTTGTACAACTCCACAGCTCCATACACACATAATTAAGTTGAAAAATAGAATAGAAAAATTAAGGACAAGTTCGAAGGAAGCCCCAACAAAACGTTCTTAAAATGATGGTAGGAATTTTTTTAGCTATGCTGCTACTGGAGTACCATTTGCTTATTTGCTTGAGATATAAATATTTAACACTCACTTAGTGGGCCCCTAACTGCTGTAGACCATGCTCTTGAGGACATTTTACAGCATAGAAGTTATTTCTTCACAGATGCAGGCAAAATACTGAAGGCCTTTAAAAATATGGAAGAGCTGTGTATTTATGCTCCACATGCATTTTTCATTTCCGAAGCCATTTTTTTTTTTCAAAGATTTCAGCTTCAAGTTGTTGAGATTTTAACAATTTTCGAAAACATCATCCGATACACGGTTTGGACATTTTTTTTTTGTCTCGTAAATCTCATAAGCCAAGGCATCTCCTATAGAATCCCATCAGAGATACCGTCATGAGCCGAAAGCATCATTCAACGGCAGCATTCTATGACTAAAAACTTTATTCAGAAACCAATCTATGTCCAGCTTTGCTCTTAAGCCTTCTCTTAAGGGCGATGCGAATTGGATCATAATTACAACATACACGATGGGGTTAAATCCTTTCCTCAGTATTTATACTGCATGAACTCATTGTACACAGAATATCTCTGGAAGACATCACTCGACTATATCACTTGAACTTGTCGGCAGGAAAAAAAATCTCCTCTGAACGAGATTCCTTAAAGATACTCTCCTTGAAAGACAGGTTTCGAAATGGGTTACATTAGGTACTCCAACTAAAACAAAAACCACTTCTCTCTTGGAACTAAAAAGATACAAAAATTGCAACAAAATAACTGAGTTAAATGAAAAAGAACTATTTATAGGCAAACTGAAAAGAACAGTGACGGAGGAAAAGTTCAAAGAAAATGGCTTAACGACCTTACTTACAGCTAGTTTCATTCAGAAGATACACACTCCTATTCGTGTATCTGAATGTAGTTGAGATAATCATAGAACCCTTATCTAATCTAATGTAATATATATGCATAACTGTTTCCACTATTATATCTACAGGATAAAGAATCAAAAAAAAAATCAAAATGAACAAAAAACAAAACCACTAAATACCTATATTCTGTTTAAAATGAATGCTGTACAAGATTATTTTGATTATATCCAGCCTCGTTCAGTTAAGAATCAAAAATATACAATTACGATTAGCTTAGTCGTTTAGTTGTAGGAATGTAACAATCATTTAAATCGAAAGAAACCGCCTTAAGTTGATGATTGACACTGTTAGATGCAGGGTAATGGGATACACGCGCTGTGGTCCTTTTTTTTTTGTTGTTTTTAATTGGTCATAGCATACTTTAAAAGGAAACAATCCGAAAAAAAATTGTACAAATACATATCTAAGTATAAAAATATTTTATATGTACAATTGAGTTATTTGTCAAAGCCATCCTATGACGATATATGCATGTATTAATATGCAATACCAAAGGATGTCCTTTGAGCACATTTATAAATTGTTTTTACTACAGAGATATAATGCATCAATACAAAGATACAACTATACGCACAACTATCAAAAATCCATCCACCAGAGAGTTCACCAGTACGCATTGACAAAGGACATTTTTGATCAAGGTGTAGTCTTATGAAATCGACAATTTTTTGGACATAGCTTCATTCCTCAAGGTAGCACTATCTCAGGTCTCAATTTCGCAAGAGATGGCCCAACAGAATTGGATTCCTCTGCCCTTGTTCCGAAATTTCGACGTACAGAGAGATATCATCGCCAAATATGCAGCTCCTAAGAAGATTTTTCGAATTTCATACCCAATAACAACGAGTCGTAGGTATACGAAATCTTTTTATTTAGCCGTAGAAGACTGAGTAAGAATGAGCAAAGGCTTGAAAAGACCAGAACTTCACATGAGGTCCAAGCCATTTACGCACTTTTCTGAGCATTTTCTTAGTATGATGTGTGCGGATCGCATTTGATGAGATCAAGATAAGCAAATGCTCCGAGAAGTGAGCAAACATCTTGAACTCATCGTTTTTCGATCCACACATGTGTAAGCAAATGCTCAGAGTGACTAAACGGCTTCAACTCTCATCTTTTTATTGCATACGACACTTTGTTTCCTTAATTTCACTAGAATTCAGAACTTTGACTCAGATCTCCTTAACAAAATCTAGTTAGGCTTCAAAGGGTTCGAACTTTGAAAATTTTATTCTTTCTACGATGGATAGGCGGTTTTTGGAGCTGTCTGTGTGGGTCGATATTTTTAATAACATCTACAGGCTTCCGAAAAGTCTCAAGTTTGAAAGTTTTATTTTCTGTTTTAAGGTGTGTCTAGCGGCATAATCGGTGTTCTTAACAACACCTGCACGCGTACAGGAAGACTGAAAATTCGTTTATTACATTAGCCCGGCAGTTTTTAGAACATACAATGCGGCTAGAGTCTAAATCGGTATTCTTACCAGCATCTAAATTTATATTTCTACAAAGGGCCGACAGTTCTCGTAATCCTTCGTGTGGCTAGAGTCAATATTAGAATTTTAGACAACACACAGTCGAGCTATTGAAGGTTCAAAGTACTATGTATCTATCGCTAGTGTGTGGGTCGCCTAGAGAACGCTGAAGTATAATGGGTCCCAGCCTTTCAGTTCTAACCTGCTGATCCAAATAATAGTATGTTAGCAGTAGAAAACCCAACTTTGAGTTAACCACTTCACAAAGGGAACGTCCTTGTGACCGTATCGAATTTTTGTTATGGAACTAAAAACAAAATCGCGGAAATACTCGAAACTATAAGCCCCAGAGAATTGTAAGTACGCAGAAAAGGCGACATGTAAGATCGCGCGTTCTTCACAAAAACCGGAAACTTATTTCAAAGATACAAAATAAAGAGAAAAAAAAACGTATAAAGAAAGTTCATTTGAACTTGAGATATAAATAAGTGATTAAAAAATATTCAAATTACAAAGTGAATAAATGAATGAGAAATGAGAACCAAAGAGGACAAAACTAAAATCTCCTAGGGTTCAATGTAAATGTAAAAATCGAGAAACCATCCATATCATACAGAGGTTCACGTTCTAAAAAGGAATCGAACATATAAGGGTTCAAATAATTTCAAAAAAATAAAAACCATAAGAATATCCTTAAAAAATTATAAAATTCTTAGGAAATTGATCCATAAAGATCAACATAGCAAAAGCAAGGGCAGTCCCAAAGGACTAAAAAAAAAAAAAAAAACACTGAAGTAAATGAAGACTCGTCATAATGGATTTAGACTCTCTTATATTCGACAATCTTCCTGAAGAAGGCGTTAACTCGCTACTCTATGAAGGAAATAGAATGTATAAAGAGTACATCCGCCTTAAAAATTCAATTCACATTAAAAATAATAATATCCAAACTTCAAATGACAAGCTTACGAACCCAGGAGGTGCTTTAAAGGTAGAGAAAGGATTTCTTGCTGAGCAACCGAATCATCCAAATAGTCCTTTTATTCCAGGCCACCTATGTTCTCCTATTGTTGCCGACGACCAAATCTTTCTCTTACAATACAAGAAGTTCTTTTGTAAAAGGCATAAGAGTTTTTATAAGTTCAGAAAAATGAACCATATTAGTAAACATATAAATGCCACTGAGAGCAATTGTTATAGTTACTATTGTTTCCCTAGTATCATTAAAGAAATACTACGCGATAATCAAATGGAAGTAACATACCATCAAGCGAAAAAACGCGAAAAAACATCTGATCAAGTTACTTGACTTAACAAAACATGCTGTAGCAGTAAAAAAACGAGAATTTCTCACTCCGCTTGGTGCTAACTTCTCACTAGCTGGTGTCTCAAATAAAATCAACAAACAATTAACCCTAACCCTAACCAAGAAGAAATAGAATTACTCATCCCCTCTTTCATAGAGAAGATGGAAGCTGAGCGAATCAAGGACCTTAGATGTAACAAACAGATCGACTTTGGGACTATGCTGCCTTTAAACAAGAATTGTTTGGTAGAGAAAGATACTGGTGTCTTTTTCTGCCCTAACCACCAAACTCCGATGTTTTTTCCCACACACCAATTGATCATGGTCCTGGATTCTCTGCAAAGTCGGTTTCCTCTTTTACTTGATTGGATCTTCTCTGACAAAGCAGGCACCTATCCGGGACACTCTATTTTCCAGACAGGAACCAGGATTATCAGAACATTTGAAAATCTCCGTAATGAGAGAAAAGGAAAGGAAACTTTTATCCGATCTTGAGTTCTTGGGAATCTCTAATAGTAGATTACGTGATCAGTTCTCCTGAAGATATTGGGTGTCAATCTCTTTACGACAGCCTTAAAGAAGCAATCGAGACAAAACTGCAATCTAATCTCCCTACCTCTTTTGATAACATTGAGATGAAAATGTTCCTAGAAATAACGGGGATAACAAAAATCTTCGGTCATCCTACTATTGATATGGCTACTTGTTTAAACGTAGTTCGTGAATATGGTACACCACATGCCCCAGTCAATGGTACATTAGTCGGAAAAATTACAGCCTAGATTATGAAGACATTTTGTTTGAATTATCATGCAAAACACGGAAAATATCCTAACTATAAAACTGCCCCTACCAAAATAGTCAAACTCTTCTCAGGTCAGAGGAAAATCAACAGATCTGATAAGATAACATACCACGACTGGTTAGGGATAACATTTGCCAAGACATTAGAATTTGATTACAGTTTTGATACTTCTGCGTTCGTCAAAGATACTGCTTTAGCAGTTCCATACTCTGAATGGTCGACCATGTTTGATGAGTGTGCCTTCCGAAATCTTTATAACAAGACACGCCCATTTAAGAAAAGAAAATCCACGAATACGCGACTTGTAATGAGATATCTCTCTGGATCCCGAGGGCTTTATTGCGGTCTACTGTAGAAAAGAGCGGGAACTTAAAGATGAAGGGAGGGTCTTCGTTAAGCAAGAATACCGTCAGCATATGGCACAGGTATTGCGAGAGCATAATATCGCTAAACAGATCTTTAAGTATTTTGGAGAGCAAACTATGACTGATACCGAAATAAAACTGATCCAAAAACATATTACGATGTCCGAGCTGGGGAGACAAGGTGATAATATTATCAATCTTGACTTAACAAAGTGGAATCTTTGTTTTAGGTATGAATCAGTGAGAAGACTTGGACAATTTTTAGATCAGCTGTTCGGTCTCGAACGATTGTATAGCGATAGTCACCTATGGTTCATCGGCTCTAAAATATTCTGTAACTCAAGACTATGTCCGCCTGATTTCGACAGGAATGGTGACCCAATCCCAGGCCCCTTCTTTATAAATAATCACAAGGGAGGAGGAGAAGGAATGTGTCAGAAGTTTT
Organism: Blera fallax; assembly: GCA_946965025.1. NCBI lineage: Eukaryota > Metazoa > Arthropoda > Insecta > Diptera > Syrphidae > Blera > Blera fallax. The sequence goes on from OX337249.1 coordinate 11,010,866, forward strand.
GGACACTGAAAAATATTGGGATCATCTTGCTTGTGGCTGAATCTCTCTCATTAAAAATTAGCATTATGGGGCAAGGAGATAACCAGGTGGTAGTCATCAGATATACTGATGAGCAGCGGCCCAATAAGACTAAACTGCTCCAAGATTTTATGGAACTTTTGAATAAAACTTTCGAACAGGTGAATCTTAAATTGCCTGTACTCAGGTGTATTAGGTTTCACACATTAGCTCCAGGGGTGGGTGTCCAGATAACTGGGGAGGTTGTTAGATGTCATTTATTTGTTTTGTCTTCGCTTCTGATTCACAGTATTTTTTTCCCGGTCAACCTGATGTCATAAGCATATCAATCATCAACAGAGCGAACAATTTCTCCAGCCATATGACAAACCCACTGCCAGTGTTATGCCTTCGCAGTAGTGTTGTCATAAGCTTTCGCAACTGTTCGGACTGCCTCTTATCATATAATGCTTGCTGACATCAGGAATTGAACTGTGAACCATCAGCTCGACAAACGATGACGCTACCACTACACCATTGCCACTCCGGACAAGATGTATAGCCAATCCCGTAGAATTAATTGCCCTAATCCAGTCTACAGCTTGCCCTTCAGAGATAGCAACCTACTTGAGACATCTTCATTGGGATATAGAATTGCTCTCTCCCACCAAACCTTATCCGTCCCACCAATGTAAACTATGGACAGTCCTTCTGTAAGGAGGAGGTCGATAATTATTACTGTAAGCAATGCTTTCATCGAAAGTTCTAATGTTCACCTGAATCCGAAGGGTGTTCATGATGCATATGTAGGAAAGAAGACAACTGAGAAAATGGTGACTCCCATCAATGGACTCTATTAGATCAACTGAGCTTATTGCATTTCAACAACTTATCAATATAAAAAACTTGTTAATTGTACGTGGCTTGAAAACCTAAATCACGGTTAAAGCTAGAATGTAGTTTTCACGCATCGGTAGCATTCAATAAACACAAGGCCATACGTGGCGGCATAAACTTTTTAATGTACCAAACGAAAAAACCTAAATCACGGCTTAGGGTTAAGTTAAGTTAGGTTTTCGCGCATCTGTGGCGTTCAATACAAGAACTTACAAGATTCGTTTAAAAATAATTTGAGAAAAGCTGAGTATTCATATATTAATAATAAAATCAATACAGCAGATAATCAAAAGGAAATATGGAAATCAATAAAGTTATTAGTATTGCGAACAGTAAAATCTGAGATTAAGAGTGTGGAGTTTGATGGGAAAGTGATTAAGTCCAATAAAGTGATTTCAAACCAGTTTAATAAATATTTCATTAAAAGTGTAAAACATATTAATGATGATATACAAAGTGTAACATGGATAAGTTATATAAATCAAAATGAAAGCTGTTTTAAGTTCAAATTATAAGAATCAGTTTCTGAATTGTTGGTTATATAACTATAACTTTATGAATAAGTCACTGTCAAAAGACAGTTTTAATTATGTGGGTCCTGCTCTATTAAATATCATAAACTATTCATAAATGACTGGTGTTTTCCCATCTAACTGGAAAACATCTAAAGTAATTCCAGTACCACAAGTTGAAAACTCTAAAAAATGTGAAAATTTCCGACCGGTAAGTATGCTCCCCTTGCATGAAAAAAATCTTGAAAAGACAGTTTTATTACATAGAAGAAAATCAGTTATATGTTGAAGAACAATCTGGATTTGGAAAAAAACATTAATGCGAGTCGGCGTTAAATTATGTTGTTGCTGAGTGGAAGGAAAGATTACACGATAATAAAAAAGTTGCTGCGGTTTTCCTTGATCTGCAAAGAGCTTTTAAAACGGTTGACAAAAATATTTTGCCGAAGAAACTGGAGAGCTATGGCGTAAGAAATGTTGAAAACAGATGGTTTGAGTCTTATCTGAAAGGTCGTAAACAAATAGTGAAATTTAACAGTGAAGTATCTGATCCATTGCATGTTGAGATGGGAGTACCGCAGGGATCTATTTTGGGACCGGTGCTATTTTTATTATACATAAATGATTTAAAGAAAGTTCTAAAATAGTACTGTTTGCCTTTAATTTGTTGCAAAAGATGAACTTAGTAGTTGTAAGCATAAACTTAGAGAAGACATAATAAACGTCAAACAGTATCTTAATATGAATAAGCTCAAATTGAATATAGATAAGACAAAAGTAATGTTCCTAAACGAAAATAACTTGGGCAGAAAATTTGAAGAGTTTGAATGTGTAAATAAAACCAAATATCTTGGTGTAGTAATAGCTTATTTTTGAAAAACATTTTGAATACATTTTTAAAAAATTGGCACAGAAAATCGGCTTCTTTCGTAGAATAAGAAAGAAGGTTTGTATTTTAACTGCCGTTATAAGACCACATTTTGAGTATTGCCCAACAATACTATTAATGGGATCTGCTGCTGTTATAAACAAAATGCAAAAACTTCAAAATAAAGCTATGCGGTCTATTATTCAATGCAGTAGGTATACATCAATAGTAATTGACTTATAATGGCCACTATTGTATTTATTCATAAAATCAAAAATAATTTGTTGCCATGCTATTTGAATAGGAGGTTGATAGTAAGAGCTGAGGTACAGCCTTACAATTTAAGAAATAGTAATAATATTTGTTTACAATTGTTTGTAAATTATAAAACCCAGAATATGCTTTTTTATAAGGGATTAAAAATCTATAATGAAGTTCCTAATAGTCTTAAGAACGAAAGAAATTATAATAAGTTTAAATATGAAATAATAACATTTGTTCGAAATAATTATTGAATCTAAAAATACATGTCAGTAGATTTAAGATTAGCAATAACCATGTAAACGTGTGTCAAATAGCTCTTATGCTAAATAAACTCTTTAAACTAAAGTAAACTAAACAATACGCCCGTGCCCTGAATAAGCAGCATAAGGGTATTCATACCCCCTTTGGCGCGCGCGAATTATAAAAAAAAAAAAAAAAATACGCACTTTTAGGACAAACGTGGCGGAAAACGTAAGGAAAGGCTTCACCATATCAGTGATGAGACAGCCAACAAATTGAACGAATAAAAAAATTAACCAAATTGTACGTGGCGGGAAAACCTAAATCACGGTTGGGGGTCGAACGTTTTCAGTTTTCACGCATCGGTAGTGTTAAACACACACTTTTAGGCCATAGATGGCCAAAAATGAAAACAAAAGTTTCACCATATTGACAAAAAAGTAATGAATGGAGTACATGAACTTGTAAATTGTGCGTGACGGAAAAAACTTAATCACGGTTAACGATCAACGCATCAACACGTATCTAGGCCATACGTGGCTGAAAACGTAAACAAAGCTTTCACCATATAGTGGACGGTGAATAGAGTCAGAAGCATTCTTAATATTCTCCAAATCTTGTATATTTAAGAGTTGTGCTGCTATTTTTAGCGCCCCATTTTTACAAGGAGAAGTACGGCCTGAGTGAGACATTTTTTTTTTGTAGTGGAGGACCAGTGAAATTAATGCTGGAATCCAAAAGTGACTTGTAGATGTTGTTATAGAGTTCATTTTCCATAAAGGAGATATCAGACCTTGTTTATAAAGCTTTCAAAGTGTTAGTTTAGAATTTTGAAAGTGACTATATTTTTGAGAGCTTTAGATAGATTTTTCTTTGTAAAGCGAAGGTTTGAAGATGTTGTTAAAGTCTCCAAAAAGCCATTTGGATATTTTTTTTTTTAACGCCTCATTTTCAAAAGGAGAGGTGAGCCTTTGTTTGTTTTTTTTTTTTTTTTAATAGAGCTGCCTCCAGCTGGTAGAGCTGTATTCAAACCGGACCCTATTTATGAAGCATTGAGAATGTTCCTGTTGCTGCATTTGGAATTTGAGAAGAGTAGTTGCGGTGTTTTCGAGGCCACCTATTTTTAAATAGAGCTGCCATTTGTGAAATCAAACAGTTTTGTACATGTCCGAGGGCCCCACTAAGAGAGTCTTAGTATTGCCCAAAGAGCCGCAAAACTGTCTCCCATTGAAAAGTATGTTCTTTAGTTAAATGCCATCGCGTTACTGGTTATTTTGGTTTCTCAATAAGTCGCAGCACCATAAATTCGATAGAGACCACAAGTGCGGATCGAAAAAAAAACCTATCAAAAACCTAATCCAGTGTAATCATCAATAAGATAGCTTCCTGATGTGCATTCTTCGATATCAAAATGAAGGATAATTAGATGCTAAATGATTTTCTTACATAAATAAAATATCTTTCACTGTAAAAAACTTTACGATTCACTAAATACCTATACATAAAGAACGACTAAATCAATCGATCTATTTAAATTACTTTTCTCTAGTGTTATAAAAACTATTTTTTTTATTTTTGTTTTATTTTTAACTGACTCTACCTTTTTATATCATTGACAGCAACACCAACAGAAACAGAAAACAGAAAAGAAAAAAATCAGGGCAAAATTCCCGTTTGTATAAAGGCCAAAATACTAATATTTATATCAATCTATGGCAAGCAATAAGTCTCCTTCTAATAACTAATAAGCAAAACAATTAATGATGTTTTGTACTAAAAAAAAAAATATTCTGTACGTAAAAACCAAAAATTTTAACCTCTTTCACACTAAACTAAAAAAAACACACATTTTCGATTAATATGCGGTTTTTTTTTGTCTCATTTAGTTTTGGTATTTTATAGAATGAATATCTATATATTTTTTTTTATAGAACTAGTGCATATATGTATGTGTTTATGGTTTTTATATTTAATGTATCTTATGGCAATGTTTTTTTGTTTTTTTTTTTTGTGTTTTTTGTTTTTAAATATAAGTCAATGCTCACTACGTTTGTTGCTGCTGCTGCTGTTGATGTTTTGTTTCGGATTTTAGGGTTTTATATCGTCCTTTCTCTTGGGTGTTTTCAGGTGGTTCACATTCAAATGATGCCATTGACAGGGTATTCTCATTGAGTACTGGACTCATCTGTAGGAACATTATCACTTTGGGGAGTTTCTCAAATGGACATGTGACTTTTTTCCATGTATTGAATTCCATAACTTGCTTAGCTAGCTGCCAGAATTTTTCAAAATTAATATGACCGTTTGGTAGTCTGTAAGAAAAAGAAAAAAATGGAAAATTAATTAAAGCATATAGAAAGGTTAAAAATGTACTCTGTAGAAAAATTCAGTGAATCCTTTGGGGAAAGCATTCAGCGGATATCGAGGATATCGAATACAGAAATAGAATTTATTGAAAACATACTATTCAGAGTGATTAGCATTTCCGGACGAAATATTACAAGTATCTGCAGGCTTGTAGCTCTTGCCTTAGGAAATCAGTGATGAGATTACATTTAACTAAGGAATTTACAATAGGCTTTGTATTATAGGCGTCCAGTAGAACATCAATGATGAGATTAGAGACACGCTCTTGTGGAAAGCTTTGTACATCTGCCCGCAGGGGGATTTTTGTATAAAATTGAGCGAATTAAATGCAAAAGCCCTTGAAAATTGTACAGGACCAGGAACACGGAACTACCGAAAGCAGCAGCAGTATTCCAGTTCCATCCTTGCGTCTCAGAATTATCCATCCAATCGCTAGGATCGATAGAGACGTTGAAGAAATTCAAAAATAAGAAGGAATTCAACTGTATGAACATCTGGGACAGTGTTAACACATTCGGACATCGGCATCTGGAGCAAATCACGGAAATCAGGCAATTGAGGTCGGAGTGGGTTTACCTTACGGATGAGTCTTGGACGTACTACTGTTCTTAGTCGGGAACGTTAACTTATGTCTGCTTACCGGATGAAACTCTGGTGTGATGTACAAGGGCCACTGTACATGAGCTGCCACTAAACATAGAATCTCTGACCGAATTAAAAACGTTAAAAAAACCTATGAAAAGGATTCTCGATCGTGTATAGGTATAAACACCGAAAAACCCGATACCGAATAAATGGCTTATTAAGCCAAATCCGTTTCGCATTAACGCGCGCGATAAGTGTGTCCCCTCGGGCGGTTGGGAAGGGATGATGGCGGGGCTCGGTTCGGTTTTAAATTGTGTAATCTCATAAAAAAGGTGGATATTACCTATCTAGGGATGTTGTAAAAAAAAAACCTTTAAGAAATGACATAAGATTTATCATGTGAAAACCTTACACAGTACCTCTACAAAGTGCGACTAGAGAATACCGTGAACACTACATAGACTGTTCTTAAAACCTACTAAAACAGAAGGCCATTAAGGACCCGGAGATATCAAAACTGTGTGACAATAGGAACGCAAAATTGTAGGAAGAGAAACTCGAACGAAAGAAAGTCTTGAAGGCGATCATACCGTAGTGGACATAAAAAAGGTCTTAAAACGCGCTAGAGAACCAGTGAAATTCAACTCAACAAGGGGACCAAATTGCGCTAAAAAGATGTAAAGCCTCATCAGAGTGTGGTGACGAAGCGAGGGCAACAACTAAACTACAATTTCGCCCATAAAAACTTAAAAAAAAAACGTCGCAAAACGCCCAGTGGGACGAGTAAAAATCAACTCAGGATAAACTATGTCCAAACAATAACAATAAGGATGCAACATGGTACAAGGCAGATGTAAAAAAAAACCTCGAATAACAGAAATTCCTCATCAGGGAGTGAACAAAGTGAAATTGATGGCACCGCCCCATAAAAATATGAAAAATAATGCAAAACAAGCAGTGACCACTCACCAACGGCAGTAAAAAATTTCAAATTCGCAAAACTTAGCAGCAGGGAATCCCATGCAACATATGTACATGCATGCTACATGTACATCATGTACACCAAAACGGTTAAAAACAAGTTACAATCAAAATGATGGGTAACAATAAAACTACACGACATCCTCGCTGAACATGTTAAAAAAAAATAGAGGACGAAGGGATTTATAATACAATAAAACTACAGGATATCCTGTTTGAATTATGAATAAAATTAGACGACATGGAGGGTAATACGATTCCCAATAAATGAGAAGGGATGCGCCTTGTTTTTCTAAAGAGAAACGTTCAAACGGTCCATATAGGTTCTACGTCTTAACTACTATTCGAAAGGCGTCTCAGAAACACATACAATTAAGGGGTGAATCCCATGCATCCCACCAGAAGGGTTAAAAATGTTGAAATAAAAGAGGCAACAAGTTCGGATGATATCCTCGCTGAATTGTGGAAGAAATTAGACGACATGGAGGGTAATACTCGTATTTCTGACTACGATTCCCGATAAATGTTCGAAGGGATACACATAGTTTTCCTAAAGAAGAACGTGAAAAAGGTAAGAGGTTTGAATTTTTACTCTCAAGGCATCTCAAAAACACCTACAATTAAGGACTGTTCCTATGAATGACACCAGAAGAAGTAAAAATGTTACAATAAAAATGGCAACAGGTTCGCTCCGGATGATATTCTCGCTGAATTGTGGAAGAAATTGGTTGGTGTAAGAGTAGTACTCGAATTTCTGAGTAAGTCTTCACAGAACGAGTGGCGATACGTTAAATTTTTCAAAAGAGAAGCGTGCGGCTGCCACTAAGAAAAAGAAAAATTTACGCAAACTGGCGATATAGGACCTAGAACCTAGTTTTTAGTCCTGTTGTGCATGATACATATATTTCTCGAACCCCCTTCGGGTAGGGGATTCAAATTTACCCAAGGTAGGGCATGTCTGTCGTAAAAAGCGACCAAAACCCAAACACATGAAATCAAATTACAAAAAACGACCAGAAAACTGTTTGAGGTTCTCTAGGACGAATGTTGAAGTTGTCACTCAATGTAGTTATCACTGAGCCATGGCGCGGCATCCCTTATCACTTACAGAGCTATAAAATTCATATTGAAACCAGTTAGGAGTAGAAAACTACTTCAATTCGCCAGACGTCACCGACGATTTGCTCTTCACCTGGTACTCATCGACCTTGAAAAAGTACAAAAAATTCCAGAACACACTAAATTAACCCTTAAGTACCACCTAATTATACATATGTATGTATGCATCCCCATGCCATGAAAAGAGTGCAAACAGCAGCTGGAACAAACGATGACCTCAACAGGACATCCTAGAACGACCTCAACAGGACATCCTAGAACACTTAATTAAGGCAGTTACCAAAATCCACAACGAAAAGTAAAAGTAACCGGCAAAATCCCTGTCCTCCAAGGACCAAACCAAACAGTCTGCCTGTCAATTTTTTAATTTTATAACAAACCACTAATAACGGAGTCGTGGCGTAACGTTTAAAAAAGATGCAAAAAAGAACCTTCATGAGGTACAGCACACGTACACAACGACAAAACTATTCAACAGCTCAAGTGGATAAATCATCCCTTACACGTACCCTAAACCCAAGGGGAAATTTGATTGAAAGGACATTTATTAGGCGGTCATTTAGCTCACTTCGTATTCCACGGATACCACAGTTCAAATAAGTGATGTCCTTAACAGAAAAAAAAAAGATAACAACCCCCTCAGTTACAAAGCGTGTTTCCCTTCAAAAGATAGTTACTATACTCCTCCTACAGAAACTATACTTACCAAATATCTGCAGCTTTCGGTATTTATTTGTTTAGATACCTACAAGTATCTGTTGCTCTTTTTATTGTGTTCAACTATGAATTTCGGCTGGGGATAGGTGGTTATAACACGTGCTGTGCCTGCACAGACTGGACACTTTAAACACTTTTTTTTATTGTTTTGCTCTTTGAGTTGAGTTTATGTTGGATTGTTTTTTTTTTTAAATTTTCTATTTTATAATAGATTAATTATTTTAACAAAACTGGCAAACAGCTATTTGCTTGTTGCCGTCACAGGTTGTCTTAGATTTCACTAGCCTCCTTCGGCTTTGACTATAGTTCACTTCAACTCAAAGGACGGCAAAAATTCAAGAGATTCTTCCAACACACAATAAAAAAAAAAAAAACAAAACTAAAATAAAAAAAAAAAAATAAATTAATGTCCAATCTCCCAACCTTCCACAACACTTCGAAGTTGTTTGCCAACTGCACTAGAAAATCCCGGTGAAGACCAATAAATATACTGCATCCGAAGAATAAAGTTTAATTATAACTCTCACATATGATGAAATGGCGAAGTGCAAAATGGCAAAAAAAAAAAAAAACAAATTTTGGCGCATGTTTGCGAATCCTTTCAGCTGCAAGTTCTCATCCCTTCGCAATACAAAATCAGTTACCACATATCCATACAGAAAGAAAAAAAAAAAACACCAACTTCTCCAGGTGTATGTGTGTTTTTTTCGCGTGGGGTGAAAAGCTACCTTCAACCCTTACCTCTGTATCCTTGAAATATGAACAAAAAAGAAAAAAAACAACTTCCAGCTGTCATTTAATCTGATTAGTGGTAGGTGTTTTACAGGGGTAGTAAGCTCTTATTCGAAGGAGAATAACAGCTTTTGCGATTGTTCTTGTACAACTTTGCGTTCCACAACCCTTAAGTGAAAGCTATTAATTGCCCCTTCGCAGATTAGTGAAGTATTACCGGGTGAAAAGCTCTCACCTTTGAGTGTATTTGCAAATTGAGTGGAATAAAAAAGAGCTTTTCATTCGCATTCGGATTATAGGGGAAGGAATCAGGCATTACCACTCATCCCTTCAATCACACAGCTTCCAATTAAGCACGAGCATCTTTTTTTTACATGTGCGTCAATTAAAAGTGATAAAGAAAACAATTTCTCTAGCAACACAGGCATTTCCATAGAAATGCATCCGGGCCGTTCAATTATAACAACAGGACATGTACATGTACTCAAAAAAAAAAAACAATTATATTCGTAGCTGCCAAGCATGTATCGATGATGAAAGTCATGGTTTCATAAGGAACAAAAAAGAATAATGATGTGGGAAGGACTCGACTCATGAGTTAATTGAATTAAAATCCACCACTCTTCTAATGAACGGATTTTAATTGAGAGGTAGACTGAAAAATAACGAGAACAGTTTGTAAGTAGGATCTCAACAATATGTAGGATGAGTAATGATTAAATTCGAATAACGAGGGCCAATTAAAGTCATCACTTTTAATCCTAATGACGAAGGATATTCGGACAACTGATACTGATTTTAATTAGGAACGCGTAACCCTGGTAAACGTGTAACGAAAGCAGTACCAATCAGAAATTCGAAGAAGTCCTTCGTCGTAGGGGTCAGTTATAAGTGGGATGTGTATCTTTGTTTTAATTAGAAAGTAGATAGGATTTGCTGACGAGATATGAAGCGCTGCCTTTACACGTGGCCAAACTCCAGACATACACAACAGCAAATTAAGGGAGGTTAATTTTATTTAAAAATACTGCCGTTGGGCGGAAAATAGGATGAAGTACATGTTAAATTCTAACGCTTAGAATTATGTCCCGAAGCAAAGGCTCCTCGAAATAATCTAGTCACCGACGCGCAGGGAACTGTAGTACATCTGCATATTTAAGGAGCACTTCTAGCTGCTACTGAATGGCCATCACTAGTAAAGTATTAGAGGACAACAGCATGACCGACGCGATCCCATGTCTTGTGCCAATTATCGAGGCTAAATGTCGCTTATAAGATACTGTCCAGCATACTGTGTGAACGTCTTAAGCCATTCGCCACCACATTTATCGTCACGTACCACTGCGGGCTCCGGAACAGCAGATCTACTATAAACGAAATTCGCACGTTAAAATAAATCCTGGCCGAATTTCAAGTCGGAACACACCATCTTGCTATCAACTTTAAGGCTGCGTAAGACAGCATTCATCGCTTGGAGCTCTACGATGGCCGAATTCGAGATCCCAAAAAAGGTATCATCCAACAATGCCGTATCACGTTGGAAAACACGTGATGTGTAGTACAGTCTGGAAGCTCCCCCCCTTCAGAACTTTTCCCAACGAGATGCACTATTATGCGATTTTTTCAATTTAGTGCTGAAGCAGATTGTGCGGAGGGCTGATGTTAAAGCGTAAGGTGCTATTTTTCATAAGTCAATCCAGCTGCCGGGATACGCAGAGGATATCGACATCATCGGGTGTTCACGGCAATTGAAACAAAGGCTAGAGATATTGGTCTGAAGCTTAACGAGGACAAAACCAATCCAAACGTCTTAAGCCGTTCTGCACCACTCGGCAGATCCACCCCAATTAGAACAAAAACTCACCATCGGCAGCTACAACTTCGAGGTAGTTAAGCAGTGAATGCTTCTCTATAACAGCTTAATGGACATCCGGTGAAGAAGTACCCTGGCTCGGCCACGAGCGAATCGTATCGTATCCCATCACGTCCGAGGCGACAAGGAAGACCGAACCTCCGTTATAAGGACTAAGCAATCTCAGGTGCTAGAATGCTTGGCCTGACGCCCTGGCAGCAGCGTGTCCGGGACCGAAGGGGATGAAAGGTCTCAATTTCTCAGGTAGCGCGGTGGGAAAAATTAAAAGGTTGGATGGGAAACTCGGACTGAGTAATGGTTCATTCTACTACCAGAAAACAACCCCATTTTGATGAAATTTCTTCGACAAGCAGGTGCTTCAGTTAAAATGACCCCAGAGTATCAGCATTCGCCACATCAGCCCTAAAAATTCAACCCCTGCCTGCAGCAAAAGCGGAACAATCGCAGACGAAAATTGCGAGGTGTAGACACCGTCTTGTGGGCGCCGTATTTCAATGGTCGATGTGTTAGGAGATACAAAAAAAATATGTTTCCAAGGTTCCACCGCTTGTAAATGTCCAACAAACATCGGAGAGTAAAAAGTGCCATGAAAACATTCGCATTAAACAGTAGGTTCCCCCATTCGTGCCGAAAACATAACACGCACGACACGAAATGACAGCGAGAAGCTAGGCCCCTCACCGGCTTTTTGTGCCCAACACCAACCCCTGAGAACATACGAACAGTGCAGTACATGACCAATCGCCAGGAGATGTGCAGTGCTGTGAGTGATTGCATAAATTACCAAACAAATAAGACATCTCCAACGTCAAACACTGCAGATTGCAGGCATCTAGCGGGTGGAATCATCCTTAAAAAATTCCCACTTCCCTACGTCAACTCGCAATTCTCATAACTACATGCGTGCCAATAGGAATCGGCCAGAACATTCGCATAAGGATGACTGAGTAGATGGAGACCCGAAAAATCGGCTGACAACTGTCCTTAACCCAAAAAAGGAGCCGACATTCGTATAGGCAGCCATCAAAGGTAGTTTACTCAGAAATGGTGAAGCGTTGCCCAAACGAGTCCACTCTCTGCAAACCACAATTGACCATCCTGCTCCTGATCCCGGAACATAGAGATATGTATGGTAAGGAAATTTCCGTCGCACTTCGAAAATCTAAATTAGCCCTGAACTTCTAAGGCTTGCTGACGAGATATGAATCGAATTTGCATGATTTCGCAGATTTCAATGGCCATCTGGACAAGGTACAAATAAAGGGAAGAAAAAGGACACCCTACGCTATGTAAACCACCCCTAATTGACATCATTACGGAACACAACTTGCTGGCGGCCCACATAAGAGGAATACATTGAAGAACAACTGCCCTGACTGACCTACGCACAGTCTATGGCGATGTAAATGGGGGGATGAGGGTATAACGGATTAATTAAACTAATCACTGGAAGCTCCACAGTTTTCTCCTCTACTTCCAGGACTGGCATCCCACAGAGTTGTTCTGTGGAATTTCAAAGAGTCATTCACTCAAAACGCCGGCAGGAAATGGTCAATATGTTCTCAGGAAATGTTGCAAAAAGGAAGTGAGACAAGCTTGGTGACTAGTATCCGCTTTCTTATGTGCATAGCAGCTGGACAAGAGACAGGTTATCACTCTCTGGCCTACAAGTGGGGTCCGGTGTAAGTTTATTTCTCTATTGTATTGTAATGCACGTCTTTTATTTTTTGTAAAAGGTTAACAAAATCATTCGATCGGTAGACAGGCAGTGACCGGACTCATAGCACCAGTCAGTGTGGTGCTAAAAGTGTACAAAGTCCTGGAGAATCTATTCAGATAGCTTTGAATTTAAAGTGTTTCGTGTTCAGTGTTTCGATTTTCAAAAATCTCCTTGTTTACTTCACACCGGGAACACTTCAGGGAACTGGATATAGAGCAAGTAGAGACTCCAGATTTTATGGAGATGTTGAGGACATCTTCTGTGGAGCATTAAACTTTGAAACACCTGGATGCCTATCAACTAACAGAAGAATATCTTTCATCGTTGGATCCACTCCAGACACTCCGGTTCTTCAAGAAAATTGGACTAGAGAAGGTGCTCCGAGCCAAGTATCTCATCGACTACAATTCTATGTCGGGAAAGCACGCAGTGAGTTTACACCCCTAAAATCCATCTCTTCAATGCTGGAGTCGTGCTAAGGTGGTTTTTGTAACATATCACAAGAACTGGATGTATTACCAGCGCATTCGTGGTTTGGGTGTAATTACTTGGGGGCGGGCTACTTCATTCTGAAAGGAACGGTCCAAAAGCCAATGTCATTGTGTCCAGTACATCATCGTAGCATCTAAGGCCGGCACTTAAGGTCTGACTGTGGCGGCCCACAGAATACTCTGCTTGTTTACTGGATTTAACACTTTAGAAGGAGGCGATGTCTGGACTCAGGAGAAACGGAGTTTTCCACAAGGGATTTTCGACATGGAATACCATTTCAAAACCTTCTGGTCATTTCCGTCTACTTTGCAGCATAGAGAGAGATTCAGTACCATGAATGCAAGCAGGAAAGTTAATACTCCTCCAATGCGATGCCAACGCTCACTGTTCGGACACCAACCAAAGGGATGTGTGCCTTTGAAAGGCTATTTAACGTGCGACAATACCTACATTTGAAAACTGGAGTGAGAGAGGTACTAGTAAACAATATATTCGACAGCGCAGGTGTGATTATGTGACTTAATCTGGAAGTAGTTCGTACACAAACTGCTGAAACTGGTGGAACTGCAATGCAGAACTCACTATGTACAACTTAGGAAGGCTAAAAGAACAAGCTAACGAGAAAATCACCTCCATCCTTATGCATTTGGACTACGTAATCATTGAAAAAAGGAAAGTAAAAGCCTTCACATCGGTAAAGAAAATATATGGCAGCTACTACACTACGCACTCTGTCAGTTTTCCTAGTCCTTCTTGGTGACGCTGTAGATAGTCCTGCTGTTACAAGCGCTTGCCGCTTCTTGGGGATTGGTACCAAGTTTCATAGTACACTGCACTTCCCTCTCCTTCACGCCATCTGGGTTTCGAGATCTGGTCTCTCTACAGACCTTTGTAATCCGTGAGATAAGCTTATCGATCCGTCTACAAGTGTCTGCTGTGACTTTTCTGCATTCTGCCAACGTATGTAGGTGTGTACTCTTGTTTTAATTTAAGTGACCATCCACTCTCCCCTGCACTGAGTTGCCAGTTGTTTCTGCTTCTAAGCTTCCTAGATTCTTGGCGCATTATATAGTTCTTCTGAGTAAGTGCCGACGACGCCTTTTAGATTTCTAAACAGCAACTTGGAAAGCTTGGCTAAGTTTATGATCTGATCTGGTTGGACGTACGAATACGTACCGTACCTCCCAGCAACACAGAGATCATAACCGTCGTTAAATCCAGCAAGAAATATAAAGCGGAAGGTAATGATGGCATCCCTGCCGAGATCTTCCAATGACGCGACGAATGAATCAGAAGAACTATTCCATCCGGTTATCCGAAGTGTGTCAGGAAATGTGCGATTGTCGTAGTACATACTACTGACTGGGCCCTGTAACTGTCCATGCATCATGGACCCATTTTTCTCTGATGAAGTCAGAGGACCAACTTTTTAGCATGTTAGTCTATCTGAGAGTGTCCTGTGAAAACACCGATTATGTAGCTGATCTGTCTTCGCCTTAGGGGCACTACGTTTCTAATTCAGTTTAGACCACGTCCAGCTATTTTCCCATCAGTGGTTGATCCTGCTAAGAGCATCCAGCTTGAGTAGATGTTTGCATGCAGCGAGAAGTATATACAAGCATAATCGTAAGAGTCGTACCGTTTCTTGCATGGAGACATTCCATGCTAGCAAAGGTGAATGTTGAACTGCTCCATCATCGCCGAGAGAATTGAACTGCAGTTTTTGAGTTAAAGAATACGATTCCAGGGACTTGATTGCCGCTTGGATAACAGTGAAAATGCGAATATTATCGACAAATGCGGAAAGAGATGTTCACAGAATACAGCACACCCGACCCTTGCTTTAGTCTTAGAACCGACCGAATAGAAGTGAACTGATCTCCACTCCAAGATCCACGTCCCATTGACTGTGGGCAGGGATGCCCATTCGGAAGTTACAGACAAATCTCAGTTCTGGTCGGGTGCAGTCGATATTTTCATGAGTAAAGATTAATAGATCGAGCAATGGCCAGCGAAATAGCTAGCCCAAGGACAATATCGTTTGTGATATTAGCGAAATAGAGCCAAAATGGTCCTCCCGCATGTATATCACTCAACGTAAAAGTGTAAAGACGATTCGACAGATGTGCTGGTGATTATTTTATTTGTTTGGCATAATAGAAGATCTCTACCATCTCACACACTTACCTGGTCTAATCTATCAAATTGCGTTTAATTATATCCATGTACTCACCTATTTGAGCATCCTTCGTTCAAGAAATATAAATCCTTAACTAATAAACTAAAAAATGGAATGATGATACGCTCACGTTCATTTGTAGCACCTTCGGAACGCCACATAGCTGCCTTTAGGGTCGATCGATAGCTATTAAAGTTGCTTGTCGGATCCATTTGATGTTCGAGTACAGAAAACTTTGCCGACTGTATCTTTGACCACTGTTTGAATGAAAAAAAACAAAAGATTTACATTAATCGTCGGTTCAGTAGACACAACAAAGGATATTTATCACTTACAGTTTTCTTGAGCCTCGATATCGGTGATAGATTGAGACCAGCAATGATTGCCATCAGACTATTGAAATTGCCAATGTTGAAGCATTCGCGCGCTGTTTCAATCCAAAATTCAATAATTCGGACGCGCTGCTTCTTCTTTGGATACTGTAAGAGATAGAGATTAAGTTTAGTAACAGTCGTAGCTGAATAATGAGACTCTTCCTTACCTTAACAATTTCCGTTGCGGTGAAATAGCTCAGCCGATTGAACCATTGTACATATGATTCTAAATTTCTCGTCTTTTTCATATCGCTAAAGGACTCCAAGTGATTCTCTTTGGCGAATGCTTGAACAAACTCCTCTGGGCCAATATGTGACAGTCGCTCCAATTCAATGTGAGTCAACTGATGTGCCAACAGAGCTGCATTTGGGCATAAATCACAAATGCCTGTCAGTTCAGCTCCATTACTAACTGCACTTGAGCTCGTGCAGCCACCAATGCTCATACCACCGCTACCACCGCCGCCACCTCCTCCTCCTATACCACTACCTGGTGGACCAAGCGTATTCACTGAATTCGACGAGCTATCACTTTGATGACTGTTATGGTGATGATGATGATGATGGTGATGGTGAACTGGTTGATGACACGTTCCAGACGCTGTAGAATATGATGAAGACAATGATTTATGTGGCATACCCACGGTTGCAGCATTTGATGATTCGTTTAGAACCGCAGCATTTGCATCATCGCGGTCATTTGATGATGTCGAACCGGCGGCATGTACATAACCACTATTTGTATGGCAACCAGATGATAATGATGATGAAAATGGCTTATGGTGTGCGGCTAAGTCTTCAGTTGCAGTACTTAATTCATTGTTTTCATTCGCTGTAAGCGTTTGCAGAAATTCTTCGTATTTTTCTAAGACTGTCAGTCGTTGCACGAGATTTTGTAAAATATTTGATACCGTCTTTCCTAGGCTATTATCAATGTAGACACATTTTCTGGCCAAAATTCGGACATGCTGCATCAGACGTTCATCACGAAAATCATACGGAAATGTATCTATCCATTCAGCTAGCAGCTGAATACAATTTTGAGCGGACTTAATAGCTCTCTGGTGAGTCTGTTCGTCGGCATATTTCGGTGGGTACATCTGTTGAGATCTGCCCGCACAACAGATAGTCGGTCCATGTGAGGATTTCTCATCAACAACATCAATGGATGGTGACATCGTGCGACTATATGGTTGCTGCTGTTGCTGTTGTTGGTTTTCCCAAGTATCAGAAATTCTGGCGAGTAGCTCATGCGGTCGTATAAAAAGGCGAGCACTTAGAAGAAATGAGAAAATGAACGATCGGTCCGGATAGTATTGGCTAGATGGCACCATATGCGCTATAAGCGCATCTAAAGGTCCCGATATGAGATTTCCATCGCGAAATACTAAACCATTCTCCACGGATGTTGTTGAAATTGTGGATGTGGTTGCAGTTGGTGCAGCATCAGATGGATTTATATTGGCACTTGCCTTATTGCCAGCTGCTGCATGCTGTGATGGTGAATGATGTTGATGCTGCTGCTGCTTCGGCTGTGATGAAGAGGAATTAGTTGGCACACAACTACTGGATGACATTGACGGTTTTTTACCCAAATTGGGACTTTTTACATTTTTATTATTTGAGGACTTGAAAATATGCGACAGTTCCTGCAAAGTACAAGAAAACAAAAGACTGTGGTTAGGAGGATTTGATGTTGTACTATACACAAAAAAAAGTGGTACAAAATACTATACTAGACTATTTTATACAAGTTCGTAGAAGTAGCATCTTCCGATATATGCTGGTGCGCAGAAGAGCCACAGCTCTGTTAAAAAGACACCTAAGTGGTGACAGGTGGGTATTCCTTCAAGAATCGCGAGTGGAAGAGGCCGAATGGGATGTACCGTTACGTTAATGAAAACCGTAATACAAAATTGTTCCAACGCGCAACATTAACAACGTTTGCCTAATGCACTAGGATCTTGTAAGATTTTGCAACGTGAGGACTCTCTACAACGCCGGGGAAGAAGGTCCCATAAACAACAGATTTTTTTTTTAACTTGGATGCTGTAACATGCTGTGCAGCGAAATAAAATGCTGGGATTCGGATGACAAACACTACATTCGCAAATCCTTCGTTACATCAACGGCACGTAAAAGTCTTATATCTCCCGTAGCCACTGGATATTGATGGCCACATTTTGGAGTATTGGGCTGCCAAATGAGCTGCTAGGATAAGAAGTCTAGAAAGCTGTCTGCTTTTTTTTTTACCTAGAAAGTACTGTCGCAACCTTTAGCATCGGTAACTCGCCATTTTTGGAAAACCAAAGCAGCACGTGGGAATCAAACTCAACTTTGTAAGGCGGACACATTGGCCCCGAACCATTTGCTGTTCAAGGCAGAGGGGAGCTGAAGGGCTTTATCGAGCCACTGAGGATCAGAGACGGTGGCCAGTGCCCTAAATTTAGCAAAAGCCAAAATGGTGATAACAGTGTCGAAAGCATACACCAAACAAAAAGTTCTAAGCATAGATCGAGGAAGACTTCAGAAACTTGGAAACGAGAGGACCGGCCAGATAAACCTGAAATCCGTCAGATCTAAGCGAACGGTAGGGATATCGATGTATCTCTGGCTGAAGTGACCAGACGAAGAAAGCCGGAAATGGATCCAACAATGTGGTCTGGTGCGAGATATTTCACTGACTTGACAATCAAAGGATCAGTCAAATAAACATCATAAAAATTCCCTTAGCATGAAATGAAATGGAAAAACAGACAGAGGTAGTCAGATTCGGTGTCCAGGTGATCAGTCAGATAGCCATCAAGAGCATGTTAGAACATCGAGGTATCTTCGGCTGAAACGGCCCATGGAAGAGATCAGAAAAGGGACCCAACGCAGTGGGCTAACTTAGGTGCCACTGTCTGAAAACCCAAAGGGTCGACCAGTCAAGCAAATGCTAGGGATATCGAGGTTCTCTTTGTCTGAAATTACCCATGGAAGAGTCGGTTACGGACTCAACTCTGTATGCCTCGAGATATATACATTATAAGCCCTATCGAGACTGTAATTCTTGGAAAGGAATCGGACTGGGAGATAAGTAAAAATAAAAAAAAAAAAGAACTTAAAATGTTTGTAGAAGAAAAAGAAAGATCCCTTACCCGATGTTGTAGGTCAGCATAGCTTCGTTCCTTCGTTGCAAATATTGTTTTGCAATGTTTTCCAAAGTTACTGTTGCTATTATTTGTTGCGGTCAAGAAATCTGCTTCATCTGAACTAATAAAATCATAACACGACGATATTGAATGATCTGTATTATTGGCCGTCGATTGCTGTAGCGGTGCCAATAAAATATTACTCGTTGCCGTCTGTTGTGATGGACTGTGAAAGACTCCATCATGTCCAGAATCATAGCTCAAAAGGCTAGATTTCTTGCCAGAAACCGATGCAACAGATGATTTGGACAATGCCGTACTCTTCGGGTACATTCTTAAGAGATCATCACTACTGTAATCGTTCGAGTTCGTAATGGTAGTTGTCGCATTTTTAATTAACGGCTGTCTACTACCATATGGGGATGATGGTGGATGGCATTGTCCTGCCGGTGGTGGATTTAGCAAATACAAT
This sequence comes from Blera fallax, assembly GCA_946965025.1. Lineage (NCBI taxonomy): Eukaryota > Metazoa > Arthropoda > Insecta > Diptera > Syrphidae > Blera > Blera fallax. The sequence continues at coordinate 11,030,389 of OX337249.1, forward strand.
TCGCCATCCTCATCGTCATCGTCGTCATCTTCATCGTCATCATCGTTTTCTGCTTTACGTTCATTTCCAGCGTAATTATAATAATAATCGTGACTACCGCCGCTATCGCCACTTAGCAATTGATTTGTTATATCTGTTGTAGCTGCTGTGGTAGAGCGAGTCACTGTTACCGTTGATGGTGGCTCCGATAGAATAACCGCGTTCATTGAGCTACAACTGGGTATACCTTCATCTAGACCACCAGCAGCACCCTCTGTGGATTGTGTTGCATGCTCAACCAATCGAAATCTTGGTGTATATGGCATTTTCTCTCTATCCGGAACTGCTGACGGTGCCGCAATGACTGGCTCCCAAATCTCTTTTTTCGAACTACTATAGACGTAATCTTCTTTAGTTTCGCTAGTTCGCCCATCAAGTATACGACCGCCACGTGCCACAGACACCTCTTCGGTTGTCACCATCGATGATTTAACCGACAGGGATGTCTCCAGCTGTACTGGTTGCCTTAAGATACCAGCTTGATAGAGCAATTGATTCAAGAGCTCAACAGACGGCACCTGGCCGGTAAGGAGTGCACTTTTTATTGCATCACCATCATGCCCATCTAGGGTGACAGGAATTCCATTGATTAACAGAATTTCCTCTTGGCGTACCGATGACGTCTTCTCACAGTCGACTATTTGTACACTTTTGCCGAATATCGAATGGACTGTCTTAAGGATCTCATCGTCCATTATAAGCTTATTTTGATGTTATACTTCTTGCTCTCCTCTGTGGATGGTTTTACTTTTTTTGTGCTGATTGTGTTCCTTTTATTGTTCTTTTTTTTTTTTGTTTGCTTTGTTTTGTTAGAATTTCATTTTGTTTTTGTCTGTATGCGGGTCTTCCGGAATCGTGAATAGTAGATTTGTAGATTTTTGGGACATGAACTATAAGAAACAAGGAAGCAAGCACTAACAAAATTGTTTAGTTTTCAAATCTTTAGGTTGTGTCCTTTATATGAAGGTTTTTTTTTTTGTCTAATGTCCCATATTCCATCGTTGCACTTGAATAAAAGAAATTAAAAAATAAAAATGTAAAATAAAAATGAAAAGCTGGATCATTTAAAAGGGAGGAAGGATTAAAAAGAACTACTAATGGGAGGGGCAATGTGTTGTATGCTAGGGCAGAAAATATGTTCGTTCAACAGGGTTTGGAAGGATAATTGAAATTTTTGGGTTTTTTTGTTTTTGTTTCTTAAGATTGTGGTGCGAGTTTGCAATGCTTTAAGAGATACGACTAATTTTAAGCGAAAAAATACAAATTTTATGTTCATTATACACATGAAAGGATCAAAGCTGGAAGGAAACTTGATACGTCTATGACAGATATATGTACCTAAGGAGGGAATGTGGTGACAGTTTGTAGCACGTACTTTCACACATCATTCTCAAACAAGGAATATAGAAGCCAACAGATCTTATGAACTGCATTTGAGGCAGCTCATATACGAGTAGTGTTCCACTCAACGTTGGCATTCCCAAAGGATCGGTTCTTTCACTAACTTGAACCAATAATCTGATACAAAGCTTCGCGAATGGCAGCAGCCTTGACCTCAGCTACAGGCTTGATCTCTCCAAGTTGTCTAAGAATAGTATTATTGCATTATCAATAGCTTACACCCGTAAGCATTCTGCAACTACTTCCACCTCATATCAAAACTTAGCTTCCGTTCCCACATTGATAACATCTTAATGAAAACCAATGATTTGCTTGGCTTTATTGGTCTAAGAACTCTCCAATCCTTATGTCAATAAATCCCCTTAAATAATCTCTGTTCAGCCTCTCCTTGAATACGCCAGCCAAGGTTGGTCTCCATATTGCACTGCTCTTACACTCCGTTTAGAAGCTGAACAATAGAGGTTCATTCCCTGCCCTGGAAACTCTAAGCTTACTTCGTTTGCAAGTTGTAAACCTGCAGCCCCTCTCTGTGTGCCAACAAATTCTCCCTTAAGTATGTCCTCAACTCCGCCTACATCTTCCATTCCATTGCTCACATCCCTTAGTCTAAAATTTAAGATGCTTGTACGAAGCTTTAGTAAAGATTCGAGGTTAACTCGGCCTCAAATAAAAATGAAATTATCAGTGCCCTACAAAATCGTTAGACAGTTCATAGACGATGTCTCTGTTTAGTTGTAGTAACTCTGAGGACGATGCAGGAATGTCGATTAAAGTCTGCTTTTGGATTGAAAAGTCGGCAGCCGACTTCAAACGTGAAGAGAGCGTTGAAAACGACCCGAGCTGTGAAAGACCACCCATGTCGACTATAGGGGAAAACATCGCAAAAATGCTGTGATTTGATTGTGGAAGATCGCAGATTTAAGGAAGGAGAGATGGCTGAGATCGTCGGCATCGACATATGAATGCAACACGGAGTCTCTAAGCTTTCTGCAAAATGGGTTCCCAAACTGCTTTCAGTTGAACAAGTCAGCCCAGCAATGACTGACAATGTCTCGCGAGTGCTTAAAACTGTTTCAAACCATTCCAGGGAATCTTATTTGGCCAAATTTGTGACAACAGTTAAGACCACTATGGGACTGAGATCAAACAGTGATCAAAGAAAATAGACAAGATCTGGATAACTAGCCCCCAATGAAGTGAAAGCTCAACTATCGGCGAATAAGGAAATGGCATTTTGGGGCTCAAAGAGAATCATATCTTCGATGACTACTGCAGTCGGGAAAAAGAAATAAAGAAAAAGTCTCCAGGAATGTTGAGGAAAAGGTTTGGTTTTGCACGCCCACGCACATCGCCTCAGACCAAGTCCAAGATGACCAGGATATGTGGAGCGAATGGACATTAATGCTCCGACCCGCAGAGTCTTCAAATTTAAGGGACAACGCAATAGAGGACGAGGTGGCGCGCACAAGTAGAAATGGATCACAACCGACTTTTTATACGCAACTGAAGGGTCAGTGCCACCTATGTGAGTAAGTAAGACTAGATCGGATGAAGGCAGTATATTGGGCTTAAAAGAGACAACGATAAAATAAAAGACAATTATAACGACTGTGTTTGTGTTCTTGCTTGGTTGGCTGATGTGGGTCTCGATAAGGTACACTTAGACCAAGATAGGTCCATTGGGGTGCCACTTGGTAGGGGCAGTTGGGTCACTCTGTCCGCTCCCGGAACCAATTTATTTTCCTTAAGAAGTTCGATACAGTATTCATCGAAATAGCAATGCCCTGGTGTATCTTTTCAAATGTAAGCAAATTCAGGTCATGTGCACAGGAAGTGAAGGACTGTTTCGTAGTTACCTGGTATCCAGCATAGTGTGAGGTTAAAAGATATGCGACAGTGTTTCACTGCCTTAGATGTTACAATGCTGGATATGTGGCTTGATAGTTGCCTGGATGTCGATACATGTATGAACTGTGGCCTCCACTCAGTGACTTGGCGAACGCTGCAATGGTTCGGAAGGTTAAAGGAGAGATGGATGCTTAAGCCTTGAAGAAGACTCTGCCACCGACTCCCTCCTGGGCCTTGCATCCATCCGTGAAGATAGACAGCGAATTGTTGTACAGGACATCACGTTGCGCCCAACTGATTGGTCCGGTATCAAGTGTTTTAAGCTTAAGATGAAGTCGGTTTCATTAGGCAAGCGGTCGGTCACTTTGGGAAGATGACAGTACACAAAGTTACAGACAATGTGAACATTAATTAAACAAACGAGTTCCAACAAAACGCTTGGCTCTTTCGAAGCCATTGTCTGGCTATAGTTTAGCGTTTTCTAAACTTATTTTTATATTTGAGTTGTTGCTCTCTCCATTCTTAAGATCCTTTCACCACTTTTCCATTTTTTATTTCAAAAATCCCGAAGCATAGAGAGAACCTCTAAGTCCAACATCGATAGACGAAAACAAACATTCCGGCATAAAATACTCTACAAATTTATTTATAACGACCGTGATGATGACGTTGATGATAAAACAAATCTTCAGTTCACAAGAGTTCACTGAATTTTCGTAATCTACCGTTACTTACAGAACTTCATCTCTCAGTTATGTCTTTAATCTCGATACAATAACCTCCAAGTCAATAGAAATAATAAAAAAAAAGAACAGAAAATTTACATAAAAAAATTAACTGCCAATTCGCTACAATAAAACGTGTAAATTAAAAAAAAAGAGAAAAAAAAGTCATGAATACCTAATAAAATTAAAAAAAAAAAAAAAATGTTCGCCACACAGACACTTAAATTGTGAAGTCGACTGCAAAGAGATTTATAAATTCTATCATCTGGTAGAGGCTATTATCTTCCCACTGACCCCATTACAATGTCCCAAATTCGTATTCAAATTTATGTGCATTTATACTGTCCCGTCTTCACGGCTGATTGATTAGAAATTCTATTTAGATCAAAAATAATATTAGAAAAAAAAAAAAAAGAAGACCAACAACAACACACAGAAACATGCCTGACAACAGCAGTAAGGTAATAAGACAACCAAGTCGCACAGAGAAAACTAGGAGTGACGAAAAGGCGCCACAAGTTCACTATACTATACGTGACTGCCAAGACGCACACGGGCTGTTTTAAGCAGTCGTTTGCGAAAAACAAATAAAAACACAGAATCAAACACACTGTCATGCATAAAATAAGAAAAATAACAAAAAAGAGGTTAAAGTTTATTCATAAAATTTATTATGTCGACAGTAGTTTAACAATTTATGCACGGTCAGCCGACCAGTGAGGTGTGCCCAGCTTAATGTGCACTGCAAAATGCACATTAAATTTTCAAAATCACGTATGCACAATCTGAATTGATAATGTCTGCAAACAGATACAAATTCTATGAGTTTTTGTTGACCAAAATTGCAGCGAAATATGTAGTTTGCAATTATTATTGAAGGTACGGAGTTTTTTAGTCCTATTGGAAAGCCTGTCCTCATGGAGATGGTATTTACTATTTCCTTGGAAAACACAACAACAAAAACCAATATTCCTTCCCAACCAGGTAGACTCCTAGCCAGCTGCTATCAGTTTCAGGGTCATAGAGTGAATTCGCTTGACCCATTCGCTTGTCTCGGGCCTCAAAAATCCGACCGTTTACCGAACACTTTCATGTGTTGTTCGTTATCCTTGTTTGGTTGGTTAGTCTTAGAAGGCGAGCTTACCCTCTTCACTTAGGCCCCCATTGGGCTCGTTGAACTCCCTTCACCCATTGTGTGATGCAGAAATTTTGTATTGAGAAAGGGAATATAAAAGGCCACTATATCCTGTAGTGATAAGAAAGGCGTCTTGTACGCCTGGCAAATTCAAATAGGTCACCGATTTCTTTCTTTCTAAGGTGTGTTTCTGTTGCAGGGCTGGGACAGAGAAAGTTTTCTACATTTTCCTCCTCCTCCTCCTCCTTACAGATAACACAGATAGTTGTTTCAGCTAGTCCTGAACTAAAAGAAAGTTTGAAGAGAATGATGTGCCCTGTTATCAAGTCCCACCATTAATCTCACCTGGACTTTCTGAAAACAACATCTAAGCAGAAACCAAACGAAGAACAACTCTTGCCAATCGCTGTTTCTTTGAGCTGAGAAGGCAATTGATTAATCATCCCAGTCCTGCTTTATGGCGCTCAAGCATGGAAACTGTCGAAAGTAAATGAATATATCCTCGGTTGTTTCAAGAGAAAAATTCTTCGGAAGATATTCGGTCCCGTTTGCGTTGACGGGCTTTGAAGATTTAGAGAAGAAATATACGAGCTATACAGCCACATCGACCTAGTCAAAAAACTGCGTGTCAGACGCTTAAGGTGGCTAGAGCGAATGAAGTTTTCGAATCTAACCTGGAGGGACAACGCAGTAGAGGACAACCTTGCCTAAGATGGCGCGCACAAGTAGAAGGGAACCTCAACCAACTTGGAGTGCGCAACTGGAGGCAGTTACCTAAGGACCGGGCTAACTAGAGAGGCTTGTTAGTTGAGGCCAGGTTCACCCCGAATTGTTGCGCCACCTAAGTAAGAAAGCAAGGACTGCTGCTTGAGTTAGTTGGTCGTTTTGCGAGGGATTCACAATGGACCAGTAGATCTCCGAGTGAACGTGATGAGTTCTATCCATCACACACCCACCCTTCTTAACCTTAGTCGTTTTGCGATGTTGTTATTCGGATCTTTTACTATAGGTCTGGCCACTTAGCACTTATCTAGATTCGACCAGTAGTTACGGAATTCCTGTCGCAGTGATTAAAGTTTTCATTGGGACTCCTATTGTTTCCCTAGTGTCCTCTTTTTCGTTGTTCTTACTCTATTTACAAAAGTTTTTAACAGTGAAGTCATCTTTATTCGAGGTTTATTGGTGCGTTGCAATTATTGTTCGTCCGTGGCATGGCGCTACGCTACCTATTGGGCCAGATCCCTTCTTAATATCGGACGTGCGATAAGGGCGCGGTTATACTTATAATTATTAGAGATTTATGTAATATGTCATACACAAGGTGCCCAGCATCTAACTGGATGGGGTTTCTACAACTAATCAGATGAGGCGTCTTGTAAGTGTTGAACGTAGCCACAGGGCGTTGATACCATCCCTAGACTGTTTGCAGAGATCTTGTCGCAGCTGATGTTAAGGGTGTTATCATCCGCAATGCTTTCTATTATTGGTTCAAGATAAGAAATGGTTGATGAAAATAAAGAATATAGTTGGTGTGAGAACCGATCGTTGGAGAAGCCCGGCGTTGATCTTGGAGATGATTCTATGCAACCCACTACCCTCGTTGAAAAACGATAAGAGCGGAACATAGGATGAAGGGCATTATAAATATTTACCTTATGACTAAATCAGTGTTTCAATGGAAAATAATTTTAACGAATTTTTGTATTTGCGACGAAAAAATGCGCAAAAAAAACTGCAACAAATACAAATACTGCGCAACCGAACGTATGTGGTCCAGGGCCTAGGTTCTCGTGACCATTCGTGTTGTGCGTGCTATATTTTTACGCACGAATGGAAGGGACCTAAAGTTAAGAGCCATATCCGAAAGACAAATTGAGCAGCTTTCTCATGACAGTTATTACTCTCGGACGTTTGTTAGACATTCGCGAGAAGTGGGACCGTGAAAAAACTGTTTGGTGTTTTCTGGGACTCGAACGTCAAACTACCTCCCGCTCAGCGATCAAAAAAACTTCAACAAGCTTATAAACCACATAAGGATTAGTACAAAACAGTCAAAAAATCCAACCAGAAGCTTTAATATAAACAAGTATAGCTGGAACCACTTCGAGTTTGAAATACACTTTTTGAATACACAACGGAAAAGTACCACCATTTACATTTACCGTGTGATTTTAAGAAAAACGGCCGTTTCTGTGCTCAAAATTTGCAAAGATATGCACTTTATTGGATGATTCCCCGTGTTTTACTAGGAATTTTTCATTTGATTCTCCGCGACATCCAGAGATTCCCCACCGTGTCTTCCCATAAAGTATCCAAAGTAACAGACTTAAGGATTTTCATAGAAATCATTCTAAGGATACACAGCTAACTTTTTTTTAAAAAAAAGCTTAAATTTGCAAAAATTCCACCACTAAGGCACACATATGTATGTACGTACTTAAGCTACCAATATCCTTCCAAAAGACAATTAAAAATGCCGGCTCAAAGGACATAAACCATATCACCACTTACCGGTTACCGGCTGCCGCTTTTCCTTATATTACTCCCCTCCTTACTTAACTTCGATTTCAATCTTCGAAAACCCACTTCAATTAACTAAGCACTGGCAATAAATATCGAATACGTCTACATTACATAGCTTTCAGGAAAACTTATTAAAAATATAAAAAAAATCATTTCACAAATATTAATGTACATCTGCTTTAGAGGTTGATTCGAAAACAAATAAATAAAAACTAGGAGTACTTTTGTGTATCACTGTAGAGGGAAAGAGACGTGTGTGCGAATGGAAACAACAAAAAAGAAAAGAAAAGAAAAAAAAAACTGAAAAACTGAGAGAGACGAAAGAATAAGAGATTATTAGAAAAGTACATACACTTAAAAAAGAAATTAGAAATAAAAACAAATCAGTAGCAGACATTTTTTTTCTGCCCTTTTTCTTCTCCTCCTCCTTCTTCTATTTCATGTGCATTTTTCCCAATAGAAACTTTTTTTTTCTTACTACATTTCCCACCCATTTCGTGTCAAATAGAAGACACAACCCAAAAACACATAAATAACAAAATCTAACCAAAAAGCGAAATGAGTACTCTCTTAGAATAAGAAATTAAGTGGAAAATCAAAAAATTAAATATTATGTATGATAAGCACAAATTTCTGACTACCATTTAAGCTTACCTTTCACTTGCAACTCGTCGGTAGTCGAAGTCGAAATTGAAATTTTAATGTCGATGTCGAAAATGTATAAGAGTTCGATGTTGATTGTCACTGCATCAATACATGAAGGATAAACAAAAAAAAATGCACTCCTCCCTTTGCTTTATACAAACACACTATACACACAACGAATAAGCCAAGAGAAAATAACAAAAAAAAAAGAAAAATAAATAAAAAATAACAATAATAACAAAATCAAACGAAACGAAACACAAGACAGGACAATAAGGATGCTTTTCTAATTTGCAATTAATTAAGCGTGCCACAGGAACTCTTATTGGAATTTATTCTTTTCTTTTTGTTTATCCCGAGAATCCCGTATAAGACGCTGGGCTCTATAGCACTCCTCAATGGCTTAACACTCGCTATCGCTAACAAGCGATGAAAACTTGGGATGAGCAAGCTTTTCTTTTTGCTTTTACCTCCAGCCCTGCAGATTTCTATTACACGCACACCACCAGAGAACTTATTGCATTCACAGCATGTAGTTAGAATGAGATGGTTCACCTTATACTATCAAGGAAACCAAAACAAACAAAATAAAATGGGAGGACATAAAACACAATAATGTCTCTTGGTCTTTACTTTGCCTTGCCTCTTCCTCTTTTAACAAGGCGGAGAGATTTTTGTTTTTTTTTTTTTTTTGTAAGAAAAAGAAACACGCACACACATATACACAGACACTCAGTAAAGGGCCGAAAAAAATCAATTTTTTTTTTTTTAATTTGTCAACGAACGCATCTGCCGTAAGGCCAAATTGGGTAGAAGTTTATCGAATCGAATATCGAATTCGATTTTGAAATTTCGAACTAGAATGCAATTGGAAATATATATTTTTTTTTTTTAGATGCAATTGGGGCAGGTAGACATTTTCTTTCGCACTATGGATGGGGTGTAAGGCGGGCGATAAAACACATTCGCCTTAAAACTTATGGTGAATTCGAGTTCACAATTCACAATTCACATTGAGAAAGTTCAAAATATTTTTTTAATGCAATATTGAGGAAAATGTAAATACGAACGCACGTCACGATAACCCCACCGTTCTTGTACAAACAACTTGGTAAACTAAAAAAAAAAATCTATCTGATCAGGAAAACCAGAGGTGGTAATAGTGGTGGTGGGGTGGGAACGGCAAATAGATATATCAGCGTTGCCATCTGCTCGATTCGGTAACGAAAGTGCTGTTTTTAGTGAGAAAGATGAAATGGAATTCTTTCTTTTTTTTTTTATCATAGATGCATCACGATCTGTTATACTACTAGGAAGTAACTCCTTCTTGGTGTTGTTAGAGAAACTTACTTGTTACTGCTGTTCTCCGGTGGGAACTACCACTACACCGTTGGCACCTTATTATTCCCACGTTCAATAGGAATGAGTATCCCAAAAAACTGCGTGGAGGAATAGATGTCAATTTCACATAATGGAGATCAACATACAAGGGGCGTGAACATATCAGCCGCCCTCCTTTGAGATAGATACTCAACAACAAGTCATATTTTCATTAGTGATAGCACTACCTACGGCACTCTTTAGCAGTATAAATATCATCTCGTTTCAATAAAAATCTAATTTTGTAGGACATACATCACCATGTCAGCCGAAATCGGAAATACTCGCAATTTTGGGCACCTTTTCACACCATGGTCAAATAATGGGATCGTTTATTTCAACAAGGGTGAGAGAGCTGTGAAGATGACCCCCGCCCAGATAAGCTTATGGAGACTGTTTTTTTGGGTCAGCGAAGGTGTTTTGCGGATTGTTTACCTGCCAAAAGGCAGGTCAATATTAAGGTCGCAGAAGCATCCTGTGAAACTTAGGCACGGAGTGTTGTTTTTGCAGATTTACGTGTCTGTTCACACGGCGCGGGTTTGGAAACAGGCCTTAAAAGACACAGATTTTTCAACGATAGACCATCCACCCTATAGCCCACAGCTGGCCTCGGGCGACTTTTTCCTTCTTTGCACTTTGAAAAAGGATTTACAAGGCCGGAGACTTACGCTTAAGTTCCTTGAAGTGCAAATCTGTTCTACAATTCGAACATTGATTCATCTGTTTTTCTCTAAGCGTTCGGATTGTATACAATCCGTCCTTGCAACCTAGCAAGTTTTTGATACTTCTGCTACCTTTTTAAAAAAATCTTGTGATATTTCTTAACACCGTAATGGCAACGCTGGGGTAAATTTGTTTAGATACTTTTTTTTTCTTGTGTTGTGTTTGGCTGTTATCCACTGTGTGTGCGTGCGCATAAGAAGATGCGATAATGAAGGAGATACCAATTAGAAGGCATTAGGGGCGTTCCGCTCTTACTAAGACGTTACATGAGCACAGCCCAGCGCTAGGAATTCTATGATAATTTCATGACTTAGGAAGGGTACTCGCAAAAGGATTCAATCAATAAATAATTTTTTTTTTCATAACGGGATACAGCAATATACATTGTGATCTGTTAAGAGGCCTCTGGAAAAATTCTGAAAAAAACAGGATCCATCTCTTGTATTCAAGCAAAGTTCTACGTTGGGATACCACGACCATCCTTAAAGTTTCTATAGCTCTAGTTGTAGTTACTTCATAGGAACCACTCAAACACCATGGCTCAGTGGACTACTGAGCGAAAAGTTTCAAGTTCGAGTCCCTAATTGTACCTTTCAGAGACCCCACCTCTTCGAGAGTAATAGCTGCCATGAGAAGCTTCTCAATCATGACATCCGGCTTAAACTGTAAGCCCCCCACATTCGTATCACTACATGCACAAAACGAAGCTCAAGTAGCTACGCCCTACTTGATTCAAACATTTATTTTTTTTTAGTCATGGAGAGCACATTCTTTATCGAATCGACTACTTAATAGAGTCTGTCTATAACTTTAAGGTCGATTTTTATTGTCGTTACTACCTCTATTGCAGAAAACCTAATCTAACCTAACCTAAACCGATCCTTTATATCCTAAATTTAAGAGTTAATTTATGAAATGGTGCATGTTTTTCAATGAAAAATACATCAACATTAAATCTGTGCGATGCAGGAATAGACAAAGTCAGAGTGTGTTCTCAAATGCATCATCAGTAGTAATGGTGGTCGTCCTTTTTAAGCAGTTATGTTCAATCGCCTGAGCAAACCTTGCTATCTAGCGCTACTCATGCACTCGAATGCACCCAAAAACCACCAGGAGACAAAGACCCGAAAACGCCGCTCCCATAAATTGTGTTAATGGCTGTCAAACCAGGCAAGTGTTTTCTGTGCCTCCAGACATTTTTGTTTATTTCAATAATTTTCAATTAAAAATCACAAATTAAGTTTTCCCTCGTTTTTGGTGTTAATTTCAGTTCTTGCCAAGAGTACAATAACTGCCTCCAAGCTGAATCAATTACAGGTCGACCTACCAAAAATCGTGAACGTCTCACCTCCTCCTATCAATATCGAGGACATCGAGGATATAGGTATGTAAATTATAAAACACAAAGGCAGTTCGTTTTTTTCTTTTTTTTTTTTCTTTTAGTTTTTGTTTTAACTTAAAATTTTGTTTTAAATTAAGTGCACTAAAGGTGGAGTAAATCATGTCCAGTTGCAAGGCGGGTTTCTGTCTAATTCAATTGTGTATAACAAGTAAACCATAGGACGCATAGACACCGATGATTTAAGTTGTGTCGCAATCTGAAAATATTTAAAAATCAGTGCAATCAATAATTCTCATTCGAAATAGACAAAGCTGCTGTCTTCAGCTTAACGTGCGTGGAATGAAAGTCAATTGGAAACCAAAAGTGTGCAGTCTAGGAGCTCATCTTGTCGAAAAAATTTACCATTTACCATGAATAAATTTAATATATTGCCCTTTGATCGTAGCCGGTCGAAACTTGAGAGTAGCTCTACTAATCTCCATCTCACTTTGCTCACTGTGCCACCAAAGGCTTGCTTGCTTATTAAATTTCTTTAGTTCAAGAGGGAAATTGTCCTCGATTTAAGTCCCTTACTTACTCCGAATCACTTCTTTAACAATAAAAAAACTATTTTATTCAACAAATTGGTAATGAAAGTGCATGTTCCTTTCTGATTTTTTTTTATTCCTAGACGATGGTGATATCGAACTGGACGACGAGGACTAACTAAACGTTAACAATTAATTTCATTTAATTTCTCTCCCATTTCCTGCCCATCATGCCAACTGAATTTTCAATTGATACCATCAACGATTACTTTACGAAACTAAATCCCATTGCGACGAAAATTTCACTAGACATCGATGAGACAAAATCCGCATATGAGCATATCTGGGCGAAACTGAATCCCAACGAGCATAATGAAATCATTAATGAAACGCTCATGAAGCCAGAAATCTCGCTAAGATATTTTGATAATTTTTCTATAACCACATCAGCGTCTTCATTGTCGTTATCATCGATTGTCACACCCAGTCAAAGTGAGGAGATAAATAAAAAGCCTACACGGCAGCCGAATCAACAACACCAACAACAACAACAACATCATCATCATCATCATCATCATCATTTAGCGACACGACGTTTCTACGATTTTGATGGGAGAAATCTTTCAACTTATGCCGAACAGAAAGTTGGCTTAAAGCTAATCCATGATGAAACCTTCGGAACATTTCGTGATGGTCACTCAATGCCATTTAGTTATAAAACTAAATCTCAGATCAATCTAAGGCTGTTTCAAGATGAGGAGGCCAACAGACGGTTGCAGGTCAAAAATCGTAATGCGGAGGCTCTTACAAAGCCGGTCAAAATGAAGGATCCAAAAATACCGCCTGCTGAAGCTGAAGTCCTTCAAATATCAGTTGAGACCTTTAAAAAGCTTCAAACTGAGTTGGCTACAAATCTTTCCAATCGCAATAAGATTGAGTGTGCAAATGACGCGAATACAAGCAATATAGCTCAGGATCTTAAGTCCTTTGATAAGATTGACGCAAAATATCAGCGATTTTATGATGAATCAATGATAGCTTCTGATGCTGGGGTTGGTAGTCAAGCATCTAATCAAACAGAATTGGGTCTTCTTAAGTTGATCTCGAAAAATGGGAAATCTGCGGCAGCAAAATTCCATCATTCTAAGTATGGCTACGATGGTGATGCAGGAGATGATGAGGACGAATACGAGCGTGTAAATTTAATGATGAACTGCTGTAGCCATTCGGCAGGCGGTATGACAACATCATCATCATCGGCACCATCAGAGGATGATGAGAAAACGCTTTGTGAAGATCTGAAATTATTATTGGATAACGATGGTTTGCGGAAAGGATTTGATTTTTTAAATAACTGGTAAGGCTGAGATATGTAAGACAGTTCGAGGTGGGGATTGATCATAATTTTTATTTTATTCTTTTTTTTATTTTCTGTCGGGGAGAGATAAAAGCTACTGATATCGAATTTGTTTGTAATTTTGTATTTTTGGATAGAGAGAGAGGGAACCTCGACTGTCAGTGCGTGTGATATGAAGAATAATTTCTAGATATTTCATATCCAAGTTTCTATTAACAATACCATTACATCACATGGATTTTTTTATATTACTAAGTTTATTTTGTTATTTATTATAATTATAATTTTTTTCTACATATTGTGTGTAACAAAATTCAGAATCAGTAGTGTGGTTTTCTGAAAACTTAATATTTGTTCCTGTAAGTCTTATACGCAAGGATTTTTAGGGCATGTTTGCATACGCGACTAAACCTAGTAGTAGTGATAACCACATTTGACACGTAATAGACGACTATATGGATAAATACATTTTGTACTGTCAAATGAAAAAAAATAGAATCAGTCACCAGAAAATAATGATTTCGAAAATAGTTTAAGAAATTGTGGCGCTAAAGACTATTTTTGATTTGATTTTTGTAAATTAAAATCCCAAGTAATGATTTTTATTTATGTTTTGGAAAGAATGTAATTTAAAGCTAAATTTTAAAGTGTCAAGTAAAACAAAAAAGATTCAGTTACCAGTGGGAAACTATAATATGAAAATTTATTTATGCTTAAGTTGGTGTATTTGCTCCTCCATGATTTGACTTTTACTTTTCATTTAAAAAAAAGTTAAGAACCTGAAAATTTACTTATGTTTTCGAAAAAAAATTGTCAAAAGGTAAATATTTACCTTTCCTACTGTTCTCTAAAACTCTGTCATCCTTTTTATAACAATGTTTTCATTTCTAACCTTTACCAACAAAGTTGTTTCATCTTCTTGTTCACCTTTGCGGTTTGTGGTTTTTAACACAAACTACGAAACACCCTGTTTCTATTTTGAAGTAATAACTTTAAATACTCCTGGAAATATGTATTTTAATCCGCTGATTGTTTGAATTTCTTGCATTTAAAACTGATCGAATTTTCTTAAGCTAACAATCGGTACTTAAATCTGATCAAAAACTTGATTTTTCGGTCGTTCAGTTGATTGTGTTGAAATTTTGTACCAAACATTTTTTTGATCGCGAACGGATCGGATTGGTTATGCCAATTACAATCTCGGTTCAAATTTAGCTTGCAGTGCGTTCGTAAACTTATGTATTCTTGTAACATTCTGATTGAAAGGCAGGCTCTCTGGCGGCGTAGAAAGCGTATATTTGGCAACGAATGGCATTTAGATATCTTAATGTCCTTCTATTCTTGCGAAAAATAGAACGCGCACACACAAAGTATCTGCGAACAGCTAGGTTGGCGCCTGTAGCAAACACTTATTTATTTTATTTTCTTGAAGCCGAAGTGAACAAACCGGGTCTAATACCAAATTGAATTCGAGTGATCCGTTCTAACTAAAGCTTTTCATTATTTTAGCATTAAATCATACTTTTTGTTTTGTGAGCTAAACTGCGTTGAAATTATAACTGTTCATCAAATCGAACGCACTCCTTATACCACTGTGGCCCAGTGTCCTTTTAAGTTATTCTTACAGAGGAAAATAACTTCAATTCACTAAGTCTTGAATAAAATATCTCCTTAACGCTAACGGTTTTTAGGGTTTGTTCCAGTATCAGCACTAATATTTCAAACACGGTTAGGTTAAGTAAATTAGCGCTCTATTAAAGTTAGTACAGACCCATTGTGGTAATAGCTTTTTTATTTTCTTTTTATTATCGCTTTCCTTCTCTCATTATCTGATACTCTCCTTCTTTTCCCTTTCTTAAGCACTTGCCTTACCTTATGATACGACCTAAGAGTTTTCTGAACTTATGCATAACGAGCTTGCTAATTCTACTGCCCCTCTACTTTGTTTATGGGTTTGGCTGTTGTCACGACTCTGCTTGCCCATCGGTCTCTGAAAGATATCGGAGTCTGTGATGCTCATTAAGAAAGAGAAAAAGTCTTATATTGGCGGTTTTATTCCTTTCTCCTTTTCCTTTTTGCCTTAAGCCATTCTATAGCCCCATCTTCCGAGGACTTTACGTTACGTTGGAATAATTTCAAAACCTAATCTTTTGCATGGAGACTATTTCTATAAATCAACGTCGATTGCTTCAATTCTGCTCTTCCTAACCATGTCTGTCCTTTTAATATTTTAATTATTGAAAACGTTTTAAGCTACTTACACAATGAACCCGAAGGAACCCAACTGGCCTCTCAGAACTACGATGGGTTCTTCAAATGATGCACCATAGGATGGTCTTATATTGCATTCACATCAACGCATTCTTTCTTTATTTAAAACAGAGTGTAAAAATTCAGGCATACAACCCACTATTAAAATTCTGTCATATGGGTCCACTAGTGTCTACGAAATAATTTTTCATCTTCAACAGAACGAGTATAACTCGCATTAATAATGAAAATATTCTCATAACCATTTTAAATATTAAGAATTACATAAAAAAAATATTTGAAGGTGTTCGATATGTTAAGACATTAGCGAGTGGCATTGATGATTGGCCGAGGCACCCACTTGAGTGTACTATACATGAGTCGCATGCAAATGGGTGGGCTCAAGCTGTTAACTCGATTTTCTGAGCATTTACTTGCAAAATATTTTGCATGAGGAGCAAATGCTCGACCGCATAACATCCTTGGATAAGCAAAGTGGATATCTACGTATGTCCTTAACCCAGCTCGATATCCTGAATGCTAACTTTCGGTGGGTGGCTCAAATGCCCGTGATTAGCAAATCGAATACGTTCACAGTCATAAACCAAAAATAAACTCTATTATGTATATGTGTCTATAAAAATGCTCATATCTGTGCATTTGTGTGTAGTAATAAAATGATAAAAAAAATAAGAAAAAAGGACTTGGATTTTACTTATTGACTTTTGCTGGCACCAGACAAGGCTGTCACAAAAACGGATCTGCGATCTGAGTTTTTTCGTGGGCGTGGCCTGACGCACACTTATGGGCGTGAAAGTTATGTTGGCTTATAGGCCATCGGATGAGCTATCTGGGAATACTCGAGTAAAGGGCATTGGGCCAGTGGAAAGTGCCGAAAGGCACTTGGAAGTCTTTTAATTGGTCAACTTTTGGCAAAGGGAGGATTGTGGGCGTGGCATTGCATGTACGGACTTGAAACTTTTCTCAGCGTGTAGATCAGAGGATGAGGTACGGGGTAGAGGGGTGGGGAAGGGCTTTCTCCACCAGGAAAGTAACGAAAACACGCTTTAAAGGCTTTTTTTCTTAGCTTGAGTCCCAGGAATGGGGTACGGTGTGATTTTTTTGCGGATTTTTGTACCGACTGAAAGTGTTTGTTCGTGGGCGTGGCCTGACGCACACTTATGGGCGTGAAATTTATGGTGGCTGATAGGACATCGGATGGGCTATCTGGGAATGCTCGAGTAAAGGGCATTGGGCCAGTGGAAAGTGCCGAAAAGGCACTTGGAAGTCTTTTAATTGGTCAACTTTTGGCAAAGGGAGGATTGGGGGCGGGGCATTGGATGTACGGACTTGAAACTAGTCTCAGCTTGTAGATCAGAGGATGAGGTAAGGGGTAGGGGAGTGGGGAAGGGGCTTTCTCCACCAGGAAAGTGACGAAAACACGCTTTAAAGGGCTTTTTTCTTAGCTTGAGTCCCAGGAATGCGGTACGGTGTGATTTTTTTGCGGATTTTTGTACCGACTGAAAGTTTTTGTTCGTGGGCGTGGCCTGACGCACACTTATGGGCGTGAAATTTATGGTGGCTTATAGGCCATCGGATGGGCTATATGGGAATGCTCGAGTGAAGGGCATTGGGCCAGTGGAAAGTGCCGAAAAGGCACTTGGAAGTCTTGGATTTGGTCAAACTTTGGCGAAGGGAGGATTGTGGGCGTGGCATTGCATGTACGGACTTGAAACTTGTCTCAGCGTGTAGATCAGAGGATGCGGTAAGGGGTTTGGGTTTGGGAAAGGGACATTCTCTACAAGGAAAGCGTCGAAAACACGCTTTGAAGGCCTTTTTTGTTAGCTTGAGTCCCAGGAATGGGGTACGGTGTGATTTTTTACGGATTTTTGTACCGACTGAAGGTGTTTGTTCGTGGGCGTGGCCTGACGCACACTTATTGGCGTGAAATTTATGGTGGCTTATAGGCCATCGGATGAGCTATCTGGGAATGCTCGAGTAAAGGGCATTGGGCCAGTGGAAAGTGCCGAAAAGGCACTTGGAAGTCTTGGATTTGGTCAACTTTTGGCAAAGGGAGGATTGGGGGCGGGGCATTGGATGTACGGACTTGAAACTAGTCTCAGCTTGTAGATCAGAGGATGGGGTAAGGGGTAGGCGGGTGGGGAAGGGGCTTTCTCCACCAGGAAAGTGACGAAAACACGCTTTAAAGGCTTTTTTTCTTAGCTTGAGTCCCAGGAATGGGGTACGGTGTGATTTTTTTGCGGATTTGTGTACCGACTGAAAGTTTTTGTTCGTGGGCGTGGCCTGACGCACACTTATGGGCGTGAAATTTATGGTGGCTTATAGGCCATCGGATGGGCTATCTGGGAATGCTCGAGTAAAGGGCATTGGGCCAGTGGAAAGTGCCGAAAAGGCACTTGGAAGTCTTTTAATTGGTCAACTTTTGGCAAAGGGAGGATTGGGGGCGGGGCATTGGATGTACGGACTTGAAACTAGTCTCAGCTTGTAGATCAGAGGATGAGGTAAGGGGTAGGGGGGGTGGGGAAGGGGCTTTCTCCACCAGGAAAGTGACGAAAACACGCTTTAAAGGGCTTTTTTCTTAGCTTGAGTCCCAGGAATGCGGTACGGTGTGATTTTTTTGCGGATTTTTGTACCGACTGAAAGTTTTTGTTCGTGGGCGTGGCCTGACGCACACTTATGGGCGTGAAATTTATGGTGGCTTATAGGCCATCGGATGGGCTATCTGGGAATGCTCGAGTAAAGGGCATTGGGCCAGTGGAAAGTGCCGAAAAGGCACTTGGAAGTCTTGGATTTGGTCAACTTTTGGCAAAGGGAGGATTGGGGGCGGGGCATTGGATGTACGGACTTGAAACTAGTCTCAGCTTGTAGATCAGAGGATGAGGTAAGGGGTAGAGGGGTGGGGAAGGGGCTTTCTCCACCAGGAGAGTGACGAAAACACGCTTTAAAGGCTTTTTTTCTTAGCTTGAGTCCCAGGAAGGGGGTACGGTGTGATTTTTTGCGGATTTTTGTACCGACTGAAAGTGTTTGTTCGTGGGCGTGGCCTGACGCACACTTATTGGCGTGAAATTTATGGTGGCTTATAGGCCATCGGATGGGCTATCTGGGAATGCTCGAGTAAAGGGCATTGGGCCAGTGGAAAGTGCCGAAAAGGCACTTGGAAGTTTTTTAATTGGTCAACTTTTGGCAAAGGGAGGATTGGGGGCGGGGCACTGGATGTACGGACTTGAAACTAGTCTCAGCTTGTAGATCAGAGGATGAGGTAAGGGGTAGGAGGGTGGGGAAGGGGCTTTCTCCACCAGGAAAGCGACGAAAACACGCTTTAAAGGGCTTTTTCTTAGCTTGAGTCCCAGGAATGCGGTACGGTGAAATTTTTGCGAATTTTTGTACCGACTGAAAGTGTTTGTTCGTGGGCGTGGCCTGACGCACACGTATTGGCTTGAAATTTATGGTGGCTTATAGGCCATCGGATGGGCTATAGGGGAATGCTCAAGTAAAGGGCATTGGGCCAGTGGAAAGTGCCGAAAAGGCACTTGGAAGTCTGGGATTTGGTCAACTTTTGGCAAAGGGAGGATTGTGGGCGGGGCATTGGATGTACGGACTTGAAACTAGTCTCAGCTTGTAGATCAGGTAATGGGGTAAGGGGTAGGGGGGTGGGAAAGGGCCTTTCTCCACCAGGAGAGTGACGAAAACACGCTTTAAAGGCTTTTTTCTTAGCTTGAGTCCCAGGAAGGGGGTACGGTGTGATTTTTTGCGGATTTTTGTACCGACTGAAAGTGTTTGTTCGTGGGCGTGGCCTGACGCACACTTATTGGCGTGAAATTTATGGTGGCTTATAGGCCATCGGATGGACTATCTGGGAATGCTCGAGTAAAGGGCATTGGGCCAGTGGAAAGTGCCGAAAAGGCACTTGGAAGTCTTTTAATTGGTCAACTTTTGGCAAAGGGAGGATTGTGGGCGGGGCATTGGATGTACGGACTTGAAACTAGTCTCATCTTGTAGATCAGAGGATGGGGTAAGGGGTTTGGGTTTGGGAAAGGGGCATTCTTGACAAGGAAAGCGTCGAAAACACGCTTTGAAGGCCTTTTTTGTTAGCTTGAGTCCCAGGAATGGGGTACGGTCGGATATTTTGCAGATTTTTGTGCTGACTGAAAGTGTTTGTTCGTAGGCGTGGCATGACGTACACATATGGGCGTAGAAATTTATGGTGGCTTAGAGGCCATCGAATAGGCTATTTTTTAATGCTCGAGCAGGGGGCATTGGGCCAGTGGAAAGTGATGAAAAGGCACTTGGAAGTCTTGGATTTGGTCAACCTTTGGCGAAGGGAGGATTGTGGGCGGGGCATTGGATGTACGGACTTGAAACTTGTCTCAGCGTGTAGATCAGAGGATGAGGTAAGGGGTAGTGGGGTGGGGAAGGGGCTTTCTCCACCAGGAAAGTGACGAAAACACGCTTTAAAGGGCTTTTTTCTTAGCTTGAGTCACAGGAATGGGGTACGGTGTGATTTTTTGCGGATTTTTGTACCGACTGAAGGTGTTTGTTCGTGGGCGTGGCATGACGCACACTTATAGGCGTGAAATTTATGGTGGCTTATAGGCCATCGGATGGGCTATCCGGGAATGGTCGAGTAGAGGGCATTGTTGCAGCCACCATCAATTTCCCGCCGATAAGTGTGCGTCAGGCCACGCCCACGAACAAACGCTTTCAGTCGGTACAAAAATCCGCAATCCCATTCCTGGGACTCAAGCTAACAAAAAAGGCCTTCAAAGCGTGTTTTCGACGCTTTCCTTGTCGAGAATGTCCCTTTCCCAAACCCAAACCCCTTACCCCATTCTCTGATCTACAAGATGAGACTAGTTTCAAGTCCGTACATCCAATGCCCCGCCCACAATCCTCCCTTCGCCAAAGGTTGACCAAATCCAAGACTTCCAAGTGCCTTTTCGGCACTTTCCACTGGCCCAATGCCCTTTACTTGAGCATTCCCCTATAGCCCATCCGATGGCCTATAAGCCACCATAAATTTCACGCCAATAAGTGTGCGTCAGGCCACGCCCACGAACAAACACTTTCAGTCGGTACAAAAATCCGTAAAAAATCACACCGTACCCCATTCCTGGGACTCAAGCTAACAAAAAAGGCCTTCAAAGCGTGTTTTCGTCACTTTCCTGGTGGAGAAAGCCCCTTCCCCACCCGCCTACCCCTTACCCCATCCTCTGATCTACAAGCTGAGACTAGTTTCAAGTCCGTACATCCAATGCCCCGCCCCCAATCCTCCCTTTGCCAAAAGTTGACCAAATCCAAGACTTCCAAGTGCCTTTTCGGCACTTTCCACTGGCCCAATGCCCTTTACGCGAGCATTCCCAGATAGCCCATCCGATGGCCTATAAGCCACCATAAATTTCAAGCCAATACGTGTGCGTCAGGCCACGCCCACGAACAAACACTTTCAGTCGGTACAAAAATAAGCAAAAAATCACACCGTACCCCATTCCTGGGACTCAAGCTAAGAAAAAAAGCCTTTAAAGCGTGTTTTGCTCACTTTCCTGGTGGAGAAAGCCCCTTCCCCACCCCCCCTACCCCTTACCCCATCCTCTGATCTACAAGCTGAGACTAGTTTCAAGTCCGTACATCCAATGCCCCGCTCACAATCCTCCCTTCGCCAAAGGTTGACCAAATCCAAGACTTCCAAGTGCCTTTCATCACTTTCCACTGGCCCAATGCCCTTTACTCGACCATTCTTAGATAGCCCATCCGATGGCCTATAAGCCACCATAAATTTCACGCCCATAGGTGTGCGTCAGGCCACGCCCACGAACAAACACTTTCAGTCGGTACAAAAATCCGCAATCCCATTCCTGGGACTCAAGCTAACAAAAAAGGCCTTCAAAGCGTGTTTTCGACGCTTTCCTTGTCGAGAATGTCCCTTTCCCAAACCCAAACCCGTTACCGCATCCTCTGATCTACACGCTGAGACAAGTTTCAAGTCCGTACATGCAATGCCACGCCCACAATCCTCCCTTCGCCAAAGTTTGACCAAATCCAAGACTTCCAAGTGCCTTTTCGGCACTTTCCACTGGCTCAACGCCCTTCACTCGACCATTCTCAGATAGCCCATCCGATGGCCTATAAGCCACCATAAATTTCACGCCCATAAGTGTGCGTCAGGCCACGCCCACGAACAAACACTTTCAGTCGGTACAAAAATCCGCAATTCCTGGGACTCAAGCTAAGAAAAAAAGCCTTTAAAGCGTGTTTTCGTCACTTTCCTGGTGGAGAAAGCCCCTTCCCCACCCACCTACCCCTTACCTCATCCTCTGATCTACAAGCTGAGACTAGTTTCAAGTCCGTACATCCAATGCCCCGCCCACAATCCTCCCTTTGCCAAAAGTTGACCAATTAAAAGACTTCCAAGTGCCTTTTCGGCACTTTCCACTGGCCCAATGCCCTTTACTCGAGCATTCCCAGATAGCCCATCCGATGGCCTATAAGCCACCATAAATTTCACGCCCATAAGTGTGCGTCAGGCCACGCCCACGAACAAACACTTTCAGTCGGTACAAAAATAAGCAAAAAATCACACCGTACCCCATCCCTGGGACTCAAGCTAAGAAAAAAAGCCTTTAAAGCGTGTTTTCGTCACTTTCCTGGTGGAGAAAGCCCCTTCCCCACACCCCTACCCCTTACCCCATCCCCACACCCCTACCCCTTACCCCATCCCCACACCCCTACCCCTTACCCCATCCCCTGATCTACAAGCTGAGACTAGTTTCAAGTCCGTACATCCAATGCCCCGCCCCCAATCCTCCCTTTGCCAAAAGTTGACCAAATCCAAGACTTCCAAGTGCCTTTTCGGCACTTTCCACTGGCCCAATGCCCTTCACTCGAGCATTCCCATATAGCCCATCCGATGGCCTATAAGCCACCATAAATTTCACGCCCATAAGTGTGCGTCAGGCCACGCCCACGAACAAACACTTTCAGTCGGTACAAAAATACGCAAAAAATCACACCGTACCCCATTCCTGGGACTCAAGCTAACAAAAAAGGCCTTCAAAGCGTGTTTTCGACGCTTTCCTTGTCGAGAATGTCCCTTTCCCAAACCCAAACCCCTTACCACATCCTCTGATCTACACGCTGAGACAAGTTTCAAGTCCGTACATCCAATGCCCCGCCCACAATCCTCCCTTTGCCAAAAGTTGACCAAATCCAAGACTTCCAAGTGCCTTTTCGGCACTTTCCACTGGCCCAATGCCCTTCACTCGAGCATTCCCATATAGCCCATCCGATGGCCTATAAGCCACCATAAATTTCACGCCAATAAGTGGGCGTCAGGCCACGCCCACGAACAAACACCTTCAGTCGGTACAAAAATCCGTAAAAAATCACACCGTACCCCATTCCTGGGACTCAAGCTAAGAAAAAAGCCCTTTAAAGCGTGTTTTCGTCACTTTCCTGGTGGAGAAAGCCCCTTCCCCACCCCCCTACCCCTTACCTCATCCTCTGATCTACAAGCTGAGACTAGTTTCAAGTCCGTACATCCAATGCCCCGCCCCCAATCCTCCCTTTGCCAAAAGTTGACCAAATCCAAGACTTCAAAGTGCCTTTTCGGCACTTTCCACTGGCCCAATGCCCTTTACTCGAGCATTCCCAGATAGCCCATCCGATGGCCTATAAGCCACCATAAATTTCACGCCAATACGTGTGCGTCAGGCCACGCCCACGAACAAACACTTTCAGTCGGTACAAAAATTCGCAAAAAATTTCACCGTACCGCATTCCTGGGACTCAAGCTAAGAAAAAAGCCCTTTAAAGCGTGTTTTCGTCACTTTCCTGGTGGAGAAAGCCCCTTCCCCACCCGCCTACCCCTTACCTCATCCTCTGATCTACAAGCTGAGACTAGTTTCAAGTCCGTACATCCAATGCCCCGCCCCCAATCCTCCCTTTGCCAAAAGTTGACCAATTAAAAGACTTCCAAGTGCCTTTTCGGCACTTTCCACTGGCCCAATGCCCTTTACTCGAGCATTCCCAGATAGCCCATCCGATGGCCTATAAGCCACCATAAATTTCACGCCCATAAGTGTGTGTCAGGCCACGCCAACGAACAAACACTTTCAGTCGGTACAAAAATAAGCAAAAAATCACACCGTACCCCATTCCTGGGACTCAAGCTAAGAAAAAAGCCCTTTAAAGCGTGTTTTCGTCACTTTCCTGGTGGAGAAAGCCCCTTCCCCACCCCCCTACCCCTTACCTCATCCTCTGATCTACAAGCTGAGACTAGTTTCAAGTCCGTACATCCAATGCCCCGCCCACAATCCTCCCTTTGCCAAAAGTTGACCAAATCCAAGACTTCCAAGTGGCTTTTCGGCACTTTCCACTGGCCCAATGCCCTTCACTCGAGCATTCCCATATAGCCCATCCGATGGCCTATAAGCCACCATAAATTTCACGCCCATAAGTGTGCGTCAGGCCACGCCCACGAACAAACACTTTCAGTCGGTACAAAAATACGCAAAAAATCACACCGTACCCCATTCCTGGGACTCAAGCTAACAAAAAAGGCCTTCAAAGCGTGTTTTCGACGCTTTCCTTGTCGAGAATGTCCCTTTCCCAAACCCAAACCCCTTACCGCATCCTCTGATCTACACGCTGAGACAAGTTTCAAGTCCGTACATCCAATGCCCCGCCCACAATCCTCCCTTTGCCAAAAGTTGACCAAATCCAAGACTTCCAAGTGCCTTTTCGGCACTTTCCACTGGCCCAATGCCCTTCACTCGAGCATTCCCATATAGCCCATCCGATGGCCTATAAGCCACCATAAATTTCACGCCAATAAGTGGGCGTCAGGCCACGCCCACGAACAAACACCTTCAGTCGGTACAAAAATCCGTAAAAAATCACACCGTACCCCATTCCTGGGACTCAAGCTAAGAAAAAAGCCCTTTAAAGCGTGTTTTCGTCACTTTCCTGGTGGAGACAGGCTCCTGAAATTTCAGCCGTCATAGGCATATACGCTTTTATATTCTCGAAATTCACACACTGGCAAATTGAGAAGCTTTCTCATGACGTTAGTCAGAAATCCACGAGGAGCGGGGCCGATAAAAATCGTTGTGGTGTTTTCTGGGATTCGAATGTCGAACCTCCCGACCAGCAATCCAACGCACATTTGACTGTCGTTTGACGAAGGTGGTACCTCGCTACGGAATATCTCCCCAATCAAGACTTATTCCCCTGCACATACTTTTTATATTGTCTTTATTTCATATTTCATTTTTCTTGGTATGCATATTAATTCACATTTATATTTATATTTAAGGATTTATATATTTTGTTCAATCTAGAATGACAGATATTTAGTTCATAGTTTGATTACAAAACTTAATTCAATCAGTTTTTAGTTGTATTTATTTTATTTATTTTTTTTTTCTGTTGCTGTAGATATAGGATAAAAAAAATAATATATAAATAAGACAATGTTTGTATCACTTGAATAAATAAATTATATAAAAAAAAGAAAACGAATAAATTACGAAGCTTCAAAAAGAAAAAAAAAAATAATTCATTCGTTGCGTTACTTAAAATTGTTGTTACTAGCATAGAGTATACTATGAATTATATATATATAGTACATAGATAATATATAAAAAAAATTCTTATCACAATGTTACACTAATTTAATTTTAATTTTTTTTTGTTGTTTACGTTTAGTATTTATTTATTATTTTTGTTTCCATTTCAGCTTTGAATACTTTGTGTATTCTCAGTTTAAATTATTTATTTCAAATAATATTTAAAAAATAAACTAGTCGCTGAAACAATGAAAAAATGGGGTTTTCGGTGTTAAAATTTAATTTTACAATTTACAACAAAATTACAAATTATATTCTAACTATAAAATAAACGAAATTATATAGGTACTCTTAAAAAAATAAATTTTCTTTCATTTTTGTGTTTTGTTACTTTTTTTTAATTTTCTTCATTTAATTTTTGGTATCACATTTTTAAAATAATAAAAAATAAAAACTAAAAATAAAATTTAAAATATACTTGTTTGTTTTGTTTCAAACCGAATCTCCTTGGAATGGGTACTGTTCTGATAATTTATATGAACTTCATTGAATACCCCCGGATGTTAAAAATAAATAAAAAATTTTTACAATCTTATGAAAAACCGTACAAAATAAAAGTAAGGAATAAAAAAAAACAGCTTTCTAGACAGAGTGTTAAATGATATCATCTAGTCTACTAAGTTGATTTATAGAAAATATCTATGAGTATAAGTTTATAAAGCTTATAAAATATATTTATATTTACATTTATCATGACGCACTAAAAAAAAAAAAAAAACAAAAAAAAAATTAAAATTGCGTGAGTCAAGTATCTCAACTCAACAAAAAAATTAATAACTATTGATGAATAATTCAGTTGAAAATAAAAGCCGTATACTTTCTAAGACTGTACTTGTGGGCTAAGAGATTGGTTAAGTTTTGGGTTACCCGTCGTGTTTTGCCGGGCGAAATGCCGAAATGATAAAGCCCATTGAGAACAAAATAGAATGCAACAAAGCCAAACACAACACATGTACTTTAAGGTAAAAATAAAATCAAAGGAAATTATTTATAATTTTTACACACATTTAAGGTTTCTTTCTGTTTCTATATTCAACTCTGTGTACAGTCAAAAGAATATATTTAAACCTTTAAATTGAAGCCATTACAGAATTTGTAACGAAGGTTCGATCGTCCAAATCGAAAATCTAAAAGTAAACGAAAAAGACACAAAGAAAAAACATAAAAAAAATTTACTTCACACATACAGCCCGATATATAAAGTGCTTAATATACATCAAACTATGTACAGGAGTGGAAACTTGTTAAAAAACCTTTACAGTTTTCAGGAAATACAGAGCTTTGCGCAGTCATAGACGTTCACAAAAGGAAAAAAAAAAACAAACAAAAACTCATCAAAACTTAAGTGTTAGGGCATAGAGAACAGAAATAATTGGGTGGAGTGGACAGTGATCTACATATATCTACGTTTTTTTTTTGTTTTTCTCATTCAAATTATAGTTTTTTTTTGTAGTTTCTTTTAG
This sequence comes from Blera fallax, assembly GCA_946965025.1. Lineage (NCBI taxonomy): Eukaryota > Metazoa > Arthropoda > Insecta > Diptera > Syrphidae > Blera > Blera fallax. The sequence goes on from OX337249.1 coordinate 11,057,391, forward strand.
TTTCAATATAAGTAAAATGTAAACACCAACATGCACATATTGCATGATTTTCTATGTGAAACTTAAAATATTTCTTTCATTTCTTTACTTAGTTTTGGCTGAACAAAAATTCTGTTAAACTTAAGAGATACCTTTTTTTTACACAGATGTATTTCGGGTGTAGTACAATTTAAGCAATTTTTTGTTTCTTATAATCATCGTCAGTTTAAATTTGTTTTGTTTTGTTTTTAATACAACTTCACTTTTGATTTTCTGTTTCTTGTACATAAACAAGCATTCTTTATGACATTTTATTGAAGGTTGAGAACAATAAAAAGTTAGTAAGAATTTGATTTCCCTAGTCGGTGTTACTTTGGCAAACGTTTTGTTTTTTAATCATAAGACTGATATCTAATCATCAGCGGTGAAGTCTTTCATTTATGAAAAGTTATTCAAACTCTTTGATAAAAGAAAAGATTTAATGAAAACTAGAGATGGCAACATATTCTCACAAATAAAGTCGCTACTCTTTAATAAACTGATCACCGGACATTCATGTGTAGATATAACAGTCTAACACTCTTATAGATGGATTTTTTTTTTTTTTGCGATCAGTCTCAAACAAACGATGGCACAATATCCTCACAAATTAAATTCATACAATCCATGGGTACATCATCACTCTTAATCGACGTCATAATTGTCAATCAATCTTGAACGATCAGTCTTAGAAGAATTATAGTTGAGTCGAAGACACACACACCACTTATCATCTTAGCCAGGCAGGTGAGATGAGAGAACTTTCTTTGATTTGGAAGGTGAGCCAAAAATACATTCAAAAGCCGAGAGACCATGACCAATTTCAGATTAGGCGTACTGAGCAACGTGAAATGATAACCAGCATATCACAAGTGTCTACGTGTTTTAAGAGTTTTGAAAACTCGCTGAGTATTACATTTGCTGTGAAAGAAACCAGTTAAATTCGAATTGTCCCAAAATGACAATTAAGTTCGAATACGCCAAACGCCTACACACAGCTCCTCAATCGAACTTAATGCAACGAATATGATCTTCTGCTTGCAGCGAACGACGGATTACTACCAAGCTTTGATAGTGGCAAGTAAAACACTAAACCGATCAATGTAACAAGACATGCAAGGGGGTGGATGCTGTTTATTTTTAATTTAATTCAGTAATACATAAGTCCATAAAATTTCAAGCCGGGGTAAGTTTTAATGGAAAATATACCCCTTTTATTCGTATCGATCCTTTACTCTAGTAAAGCGCGATGAAAAGAGAGAGAAAAAAAAAAAAGAAAACCCATACACCCTGCCAAAGATTGATAAGGGTGGTGACGCAAATAGTGTTAAGTACCTGTGTTTGACAAGAAATGACGGTACTCATATACATGAATTTGAACTATGCCGCTACTCTGTTTAAATACCTTGATGTCAAATATAGAACAAATCAATATCGATAGGTGTATGGGAAAGTGTGTCAGGAAATCAATAAAAATTTGGATGACGCGCAACTCGCATCCATTATACATTGGTACAACTTATTGCAACATTGTAACATAAGTCTAAAGTAAGTCTATCTCCCTAACTGAAGAGATGATTGGAAAAATACATGATCTACAATAAGAACACAAAACTTGTTTTCTTGTCAAACAGGGCTACTCATCCTGCGCTTGTACACCTACAAAACTCCAATTGATTTAGTCAGATAATAATTTAAAGAATTGGCAATCGAAATTGCTTGAGGATTATAGACTAGTCCTAACTTAGCTTGCAGTTAGTCTGTAATGCACACATATACTTAACGCTGTTAAACACTGCTTTATATTTTAAAGAATATCTCTACGATTTCAATGGTAATTCTTCCAAATAAACTATGTTTTGTTTTGTATTTGTTTAGATATAAATATTGTGTTAAGTGAAGTAGTATTTTTTACTTTTGTTTTTATTTTCTATTTGTTTCTCTTCTTTTGAGAAATAGTGTAGTAGAACAACATCAAGACAACATCGATACATATTCTGAATTCATGTGTTTTTGTTTTCTTGATTCTTACCTATTCATTTATTTATTTGTTTAAATTAACTTATGTTAGATTAGAGGGCCTTTTGCGGCATATTGGTCGCCTACAAGGGCAAATATTAATTAATAGAATAGACAAAGTTTTATAGGGTGACAAACTGTAGTAGTATAGTGGCATACAAAGTAGAATAAAAAGCGTATTTGAAAGAATCAAATCTCAAATGCTGTTTACTTTTTGGTTTTGAAAATTGAAATTAAGAAAAAAACAAAAACAAAAAACCAAAGAAGCTAGCGAAGTGGCGGATGGGTGGTAAGTGCCCTTTGTCTCAATTATTTCAAGCTAATCAAAGTTGTTAGCAAAGCAAATATGAAAAATAAGAAATAAGATATAAATTAAATGCTTATCAATGCTGATTGGTTGATTGATTGATTTGTTTTTTTGTTTTTTTTTTTTTTTTTTAGATTTATAATAAACATTTACTGTCGCTTTCCGCGCCTAATAATTGACACCGATGGTGTAGATGACGAATTCAAACTTGACGACGAACCTGAAGATGAATTTACCTTACCTAAGCCATGTCCATTGCCATTGTTGCCACCGTTTGATGATGATGGTGATGATGATGCTGATGAATTCGAAGAGCTGCTTGATGTTATAGTCAAACTACTCCGGCCAATATCAATGCGACTCCTAGCTGAATCCAATAGTTCGGCAACAATTTCACTGCTTAAGGTTTTTGGTTTTGTTACATTTGCAGCACCTGGCTGCGGTGGCAGTCCACTGCCCATAATCAATGATCGTTTGTGTAATTTAATGCGATCACTGGTGTTGTTGTTCAGTACATTGGTGTTGTTATTGTTAGTTGTTATTATGCCAACGCCACCAACTGTTGGTTTGTAATATAGGCTCGCTGAAGAGGAATTACTTGGACCAGCACGTACGATTCCACTACTTGTTCCACTGTTATTTCCAACTACATTGACTGCCGGTGCTATAACTGTTGTTGCTGTAATAGTAACACCTCCCGCTGTGCTGCCAATAGCAATTTGACGACATTTTGGTGAAGCAGAGCTATTTAGAGAATTTAAAGCGACTATACGTCGCGGTTGAGGTTTTGTGAATCCACCGGGGACGGGAGCATTTATAGCTCGAATTGTTGCACGACTGGTGTTGAAATTGTTCGTCTTGATGTTATTATTGGTAGCACCTGCATTGTTATTGTTGCCAACCTCAAATTTATGTGCAATCGATGCCAATGATGTACTAAAAATGGACACATCACCATTTTCGTCAATAATAATCGATTGATTTGTCTTTCTAGTGCAAAGGATATCTTTGCGAAATTCTGTTGCATCACTTGGTGTCCTCACCATTCCAAAAGCATTCATTGCAACCGGTTTGGGGATAACCGAAAAGAAACTGCGAATAGGTAGACCCGGAGACGCGACTGGTGAGTGAACTGCTTCATCATTCTCCTTTTCTGGCTCGGCTTTTTCACTTTTATCAACTTTCTCGCATAGTTGGGAGTCATCATCGATATCTTCTAGATCAAACGATAACGCCTGCTTATACTTGCCAGTTGTATTGAAAAATGTTATTTCACCCTTTATTTCTGGAACTACATCCGGATTTGGCTTGGGTACGGGCTCTTTGGGTGGTTGAATCTCCTCTACTAGAATGGGATTTTCATTGGCTTGGTTATCATTCACAGACGCTTCAGTTGGTGTTGGCGTAGGTGTTTGAGTTGGTGTTGGCGTTGCCGTTGGTGTTATTGTTGTTGAAGCTGATTCCAGTATAGATTCAAGAAGTGGAATTTCTGTTGTTGCTATTAGATCTTCTGGTGATATAACTGCTGCTAGACTATCAAGTACCCTCAAATCGCAGCTATTTGATCCGCTTAACAACTCTATGTCGCTCAAACTTATATTCACATTATCATCACTTAACAATGTTCGTGGATACTGCACAGCGAATATGTCCGAAGGTTGTAATCCATTCGACCCTGCTGTCTGGAAAAGATCAAACAGTCCAGCAGTTGAATTGTCGTTGCTATTGTTGGTTATCTCATAGATTATCTGTTGATGATGTTGGCTGAGGCCTGATGTATCGATGATTCCATTGTTGTTACTTCCACCAGGCAACACGATAACATTCTGCTGTGCATACTGATCATCACCAAGCGGTGGTAGATTGTAGATTTGATAACCATTTCCCAGGACATCGTCCAAGCTTTGAGTACCTCCCTGCTGCTGATGTTGATAAATAATTTGCTGAAACTGTGCTGCATCCAAATTGGAGAAGTCACCCAATCCGCTAATATCCACTTGTGATGATGAAGTCATAATATTCGCACCACCAATATCTGATGTACCCTGGCAGTCGATGATTGGTGGCAAATCATTGGCGAATATACTTCCAGGCAGCATATTCATCTGTTGTGAATTGTCTACATTGCCCGCTCCAACAGTACCCAACAGGGAACTGATATCACTCAGCATGGTGCTGGTTTGTAGATTCTCCAGCGACTGCTGTGCTGACGGAGGAACTTGTAGAGTTGGTATAATTTGCGTAGACGATGACGACGATGAAGAGGAGCTGGATGTCGACGAAGATGATGACGACGACGATGACGATGATGGTGATTCAGCAATGTTTTGCAACTGAGCAGGTATTTGCTGTTGCAATGTCATCTGTTGCTGCTGTAGATTTTGACAGACTGTATCTACTCCAAAGGTTGCCGTCAAATTATTAAGATCATCTTCTTCTAGCCGTTGTTTCTTTAATGATGGCTGCCCGCCATTACTGTTCGATCCAAGAGTACTATCATCAAAGGTTATCTCAGCATCGGGTGTATTTAGAATTTCATTTAGTAATTTCGGGTCATTAAGAAAGTCCAGCTGCGTGTTTTGATCAAAATAGCCATCAACAAGGGTGAGAATGGAATTGGCGTCGACAGCTGATGATGAATTCGATTGTTGCTGATAGGCGGTACTTGGATCGAATTGCATTGCTGAAGCATCTTGGTATGATTGTGAATTCATGTCCATGAGATTCTGCTGCGATAAATGCATTAAATGCTGATGTTGCTGCTGCTGTTGATTCAACCCCTGATTACCACCCAAACCAGGCATAAGTATTGACGAAGCTGACATATCGGATGTATTGCTACCCATGATGCCAGAAAGCTGCTGCTGCTGCTGTTGTTGTTGTTGTTGTTGAAGCTGCTGTTGCTGTTGATGCTGCTGCTGCTGTTGTTGTTGTTGTTGTTGTTGTTGTTGTTGCGGTTGTGCTCCCAAATGGATTAGACTTATATTCGGCAACAGATTTGCAGCTACATTAGCAATAGAAGCAGATGATGCAGGTGAAATCACCATGCCGCTATTATTTCCCATTAGGCATGATGCGGACGATGAACCCATTGATTCGTTCATATTTGAACCCGAACCCGAACCCGATAGCATATTGAATGTTGACTGCAGTAAATTGGACTCGATTTGAGCCGCTGTTGCGTTGTAACCCATCTGAGCGTTTGCATTGTTCGTGCGCCTATCCAATTCAATGCTGGATGCCGAATTAGATGAATCAAAGTCTGGTATTAACTGCAAGAGTAACACAAAAATACATACATACAAAATATAACATTAGTTTCGATAGTAATTGATTAATTTTCAAAATGCACTTATAATAAAAACACCCCTGAATTTCTTATTCTTAAAATTGCTTTCACAAAAAAGGAAAAAAAAACATAAAAAAAACTACTGATTTATACTCCTAGAGTCAAAAGAAAACTTTTTCAGATCTGTACAAAAGCAACGTATTGACACAATAGATAAACTGATCTGGAATGCCTTATAAAGACGAATACAAATGCAAAATCATAGAATTCCTACGGCAGAGCGTCATATTTTTGTGACATCGGAAGATAGTGTAAACGAAATTTACTCGTATGTCATCACTACCGATGGAAACTTGTTCTGATTCTTTATATTAAAGACCCGATAGATTCTATGAGGAATTCATCGCAAGTGGTAAAAAAAAACCCTAAAAAAAAAAACAAATCGCAGGCGCAACAGACCGTAAGTGGTCCAGGGCCTAGCTTTCCGCGACTGTTCGTGTTGTTTGTGTTATATTTTTTCGCATAAATGGAAGGAAGAAACAGTTTAGAGACGTTTTCGAAAGGCAAAATGAGAAGATATCTCACGACAATTATCACTCTCGGATGTTTTAAAGACATTCACGAGGGGTGGGACCGATAAAAATCGTTGTGGTGTTTTCTGGGATCCGGACCTCGAACCTCCCGCTCAGTAGGTCGGTCAGCGCACTAGCCTCAGAGCCATGGCGCCTACATTTACTCACTCACTCACAGTAAAAAAGCAGAGTATCGTAGGGAATCTGATTGACAGCAATAATTTGATCAATGCTAAAACGCATATGGATCCAAATCTTATTTTTAACAGAATTGTCAGAACTGTAGCTCAATTCAGACAGAAGTCAAAACGATAAGGAAGGTCTTAAAGAAAGTTAAAATCTCATTACTTCCACGCAAAGTCATGCTGATAAAGCACATCTTATTTCAGAGCTGAGAAAAGTTAGCGGATTAAAAGCTAAGGTCTTAATTTTCATTGCATAACACTTTAGCATACCCAGGACCTTCGTCGGACATGCGCAACAAGGGGACAATAAACAAAAAAATAACAATTTTCTAGAACTTTCCCAACATGTGAACTTTTTCTTAACGAGTTAGCGCATTAAAAGCTTAGGTAAGCGGATTATAAGCTTAGATAGAGATTTTCTCTGCATAAGATTTTTACATCTCAATGATCTTCGTCGAATATGCGCAACAAGGGGCAGTAAATAAAAAAAAAAGAGAAATTAAATTTTTCTAATATGTGAAATTCCTTTTTTCACAGAACATAATTCCAGAATACTTCGATTTCGAATCGTAGAATCAACAGAATCCACCTGCGAATGTCTCCTGGCACTTCTTCCTCTCCGAGAGATAATAGGTAATTGAAATAAGTTGATACACTCTGTACTAATTTTTGAACTTATCTGCACTGATCCTCGATAACTTAAACTGGTTTAATTTCACTTACACCTCTCAATTTATCCAACCTCCAACGCATCGTATTTGATTGATGAACTTTTGCAAAAAACAAGTGCAAGTACTTTGAATTGTTTACAAAACAAGTGTATTGTATTGTATTGCAACCGTCAAAATTACAAACACCTATTACATATGTATATCAAGTCATAACTACTGATAAGAACACAATGTTCCTTAACTTATGCACTTCAGTTAGATTTGTGCAACGGCACGAGTCTTACTAACGAGAGTATGCAAATTCGGTTGGAGATCAGTAAAACAATGTTTGCATCTAAACAACCCTTGAATGCAACTCAGTATAAGTACGTGGTTTACGTGTATACACATGCAAACAGGGTATATGATTTATTCTCATTCTAGGACTCTGAGCACGTATTCTTTTACATTTCTCCTGTGGAGACTGGAAAAATTGAGTAAAGCTCAAGTGTAAGAGAAGAGAACTTAAAGCTATAAAAGCTTTTCCTGATAGCTTTTAACTGCATACTAAAAGGATGTGGTATTAACTAAATGGAGACTGGAATATTGCATGTAGTGTATGCACACATGTATATATGTACATATGTATTTCCATAGTACGAATGCAAATACGTACAAGGAAACCTTTTTTTTAGGTGAAGTGAAGAAAAATAGCTTTTTGTGGTTGTTCTAACTCAGTATGTACGGAATAGTAAACGTGAATTGCAAACAAAAAAAAAGTTATTATTAACTTAGAAAAGCTTCAACTCATTCCCATTGCAAAAAAAAAAATCTTAAAGGGTTGCGATTTTATTTATATTATCTGTCAAAAACATTCCTTGGTATGCTATGAGCGTCATAATCCAGCGTGGGCTGTTAACTAGAACATCGTTGACAAAGTTCTATCAGTTGAGAAAATCATCGACAGAATCATATTTGTTAAAAATAAAAGGAGACATCAAACACGAATTGAAGAAACAAGCGTCTCGAAAAGCGTTCGAGATCGCCTTGAATACGACCGAATGCTAAACTGATGTAACCAAAATATACAAGACTCGAATCTACATACGCATGTACGTAGCAAAGGTTAGTGAAGAGTAGCTCTCGGTACATACATATTAAGTGGAGTCACTATGTGATCTAATTATTTTTCAGAAACTACCCCCAGAACCAGATGGAGATCTATGTGAAGTTAAAACGCAAGTTAGTCCAGTCACTACGCCAATTGAAGGAGTGTGCGCCCAAGTTTTTACAACTCTAGCAGAAATCAATTACGAAGGCACCAAACCGACAAGGAATCCAGTCAGCAAACACACTGATTGAACTAGAGATCGACTATAAAAACTGCTAGTGACTTGCAAAGCTATAGAATAGAACAACCGGCAAACAATATCACAAAGCAAAACCCGAACTTCAGCAGAATGCAGCTAAAAATTATGAAAACATCATGCCACTTGAACTCTGCACAACCTCTGACGTAGAAGAAGAGAACCTGGAGCATATTAGGCTACTGTACAGCAACATATAAAGACGACACACAAATAGTAATCGGTGACATTATAAAATTCTCCAAACAAACAAAGAAACTTTCCAATTATCTTACATGGAAACTTTACTTCTTCATTTCCCCAACTACACACATCCAACCCCAATATTCACAATCCAAACACATCCATCTTATACTACCACAAAGTAAAAAACCGAGTGAAGACGAAAAAGTCTCTCCCTCTTAGTAAATCATCCAACGAACCATGGACCAAACCTTTTGACATATCGTTCGATAAGACAATGTGGGTAGTAGTGCTTTGTATCCTTGTGCAAAGGTCAAATCGCTGAAATGGTAACCTGAATATATCTGCCAACCACAGATGAATATGTGGCTCCTGTTGCTGATCGCAATCAAATCGAGTTATAGACTACAAGGTTCCCTTTCTCCCGTAGAATCGGGTAAATAGTGCCATATCTGGCGAATTCATCGACCATACCATTCTTCGAGAAAAAGGTAAAAGGTAACTGCACAGTAGTGTCGACAATCAAAGGTGCTTTTATATTTGACGCATAAGCAAATAGGTTTCACTGAACCCACAGCACCGTCTCCTATATAATTCAGATCTTTGGAGGTCACATCATTCTCCCAGCGTTTAAATTTGGAACTTTCTTTCCACAGATACGCATCAACCCCAGGATTTTATGACCTCATCGCATCTGGAGTGGACAGCTTCATACGAGAACCTGTCAGAAACCTATCAACATCATAATCAGACGAAGAAAATGGCAAGGGTAGGGTGCACCCTGTTTTGAAGAAAATTCCGTTGGCAAAAATGTCATACAATGGTATCCATCCACCCAATTTCACAGAAGAGTGGGTCGTCTCAAAATATTGTGACGCAGAGTGCTAAATAAGGAATCCAGATCGTTACAAATGAATTGGAGAGAAATAAAAAAACGTTGCATCACGTTGCATAGTATGAAAAGGATGCTACCCTTGAATTTTCTTGGAAAAATGTATCTTGGTATACATGACAGATACTGGAAGGTGAATTCCGAGCCTTTTTTACAATCGTAGTGTCCAGTATGTGGTCTGGATCACCAGGACGTGGCCTTAAATCGAATCGTTGCATTCGTCTAGGGGTTAGCAGTTGAAACAAAATATTAGATTTCCGACTAAGTTCTACGGTAAGAAAAGTCACGGTACACAAAAAAAAGAGTCAAAAACTGCTTAAAGCTGTCAGAGATTTTAGTGAAAGACTGGCCTTAACTATAAACTTTGTATCTGTAAAATAATTAAATAAAAAATAAAAAATCCTTGAATAAAAATAAACAGAACCTACGTGTTTTTTTTTTTATAAAATATACAAAAATGAATAATTTATTGATTGATGTTGTACACACCACACCCACCCGATTGATATCGAAACGTCGGGCGTGTTTTGACGCCTCTCTATTTGTCTGATGATCAGCGTAGATTTTCTCAAATGGTTTAAGACGACCTTGTACCTGACGACGCATTGACATTGTATGCATTTTGCATGACATTAAGGACCTCGTACATGGCTGCATTTGTGGTACATTCGGTACTCCACAATGTTTAGTGGAATCATATTGACGCTGACGCGACGATGGCGATGACGATGGGGATACTGATGGTGTTTGCGACGACGTAAAAACATGGTGATGATCGTCTTTTTTCATTTGGGTGTTCGCATACAATATGTTCTTGTTATTTTTGTTGATATTATACTTAACATCCGTATTGTTATCCATGATTAATTTGTTTATCTCCTTCTGTATATAATATAATTTTTTTTGTTTGTATAAGCGGCAAGTCTTTCTATTTTTTTTTTTTTTTTGTTTCTTTATGGTTACATAATTTATTCATTACAATTACACTCTATAGTTACGATGATACTCTACAAACTAAATGCCAAACAGTACCAGAATATTAAGGAGGGTAGTTAATTCTTTGTGTGTTTAATTGAGACTTGTTATGATTGAAAGCATTGTACGGCTAAGAACACAGAATACTATACTGTTATAATAAATATTTTATTTATGAAGTCTGTAGTTGCAAGATACCCAAGCATCGGATAAATGTGTAGGACTTACCTTGTTTTTCATGATCCAAGCAGCAAATGCATTGTGGCTTCAAATTTGGCCAGAATAACTGGTGTTGGTCTTCCATTTAGAAAGTTCTCTACTTCAAGGCCTATTAGGATAAAAAAACAGCACGATCCGCGTACAGATTCGGTAGGATCGCGTTTTCCGGTCTGAGCCCGAGGAGCGAAAAGGAGAAATAGCATTCCTCTCGTCTTAACTGCTATGTTTTATTCCTTTTATTTTCTCGCTGAACATGACATGAACGCCACTAAAACAACGATTATATATTTCACTACTACGAAAAGGCAGTTCAAACAAGTGCGGAGAATCCTACAAAATGGAATCAGAGTTGACGCAGAACAGCAATCTAGGTAAGGTTAGGTTAGGTTGGCTTGGCTGTCCGCACGGGACACACTTAGACCAATAAAATTCCTTTGTGATACCATGGATCGAAACCAATTCGCTACTCATGGACTAACAGAACCAACCGGAGCTTTTGATAAAGCGATAGATGCGCATGACGTCTAAGGACGCTATGTCACCAAGGACTTCAAGGAAGGGGCCCCTAAATGGACCATTCTTTTATGCGACAGAGCTGGGCAGTTACATAGGAGGGCAGTTACATAGGATACTTTACTCATCCTCCTCGTCCCTGCAGCTTCTGCAGAAGTCGTTTGAAAAGAGACCAAGTCTTTTGGCATGTTGGCCTATAAGGCAGTGTCCAGTGAGAACACCAACAACGCAGCTGATTTGTGATCGCTTTAGTTTGACCAACTCGGTACTACGTTTATGATCCAGCCTGGGCCAGATTGGTCTTGCTAATAGCATTCAGCTTTAGTAGATGCTTACATGTAGCTAGGGGCATACCCAGGGACTGCCTATCAGACAGAATCCTTAGAGTAGTGCCTTGTCTGGCGAGTTCATCTGCCCTGCAGTTTCCTGGAATGTCTCTATGGCCTGGCACCCAGCATAGGTGAATATTGAACTGCTCTTTGAAGTAAACGAGCACGATTACAGAGACTTGATTGCCGCTTGGCTGTCAGTGAGAATGGTAATATCCCTGACAGACAGTACATTACACTTCAGCCAGGACAGGGCTTCCTTAATCAGGGATCAGGGAGGCGGAAGCAATCTAGGTAAACTTCTACCAAAACGCTGTAGTATACAAAACAATTTGATCAGTCATTGGTTGAAGGAATATTGCAAGAAAGAATCCAGATGCACAGATTTATTGATGGCCAAGCACTTTATGACATGCAACATGGTAGACTGGGTCAAAAGAACCAAACAGAAGCACGAGAAAAACTCTTAGGCTAGCGCACAGTGATGTGAGAAGCGTTTGATTGCGATAAAACCTATCACATGTGTTCTTATGTACGTACGCACAGTGAAGCTGTGCTGTGCACAAGTACATAAGACTACACGTAAACAATGCTATCGCAAGCAAATGCTTGTCGCATCGCATCGCTTTCTCGCAACACTGTGCGCGTAGTCTTAAAAGCGAGCTCACCCCTCTACAAATATATACTAAATCGAATAACCATAGAGTAGATGCTAAGAATATTCAAAGAGGGCATAGGGAGAAGAAAATACATGCACACAAAAAGCGAGAAACACTTTGAAACACAAAAAGCGAGAAACAAAATGAATCCAAGAAGAATAAGAACTTAGACAAAATTCCATCGACTGGCACACGAACAAGCGCAAAACATCCACAGGAACTGGCGAAAGTGCATACGGATACCGACCGATGTATTCGCCGTCCCCAGTATCGCCCATGTAATCAAAAAGATGCGTCCAATGCCACTTCGGTAAGAAATATCGCGAATAAGAAATCGAAGCTAGGAAGAGACAAATTTTGCAGGGTTTTTAAGGGCACCGTAGCGTATCTATCTCCTTAAGGAGGAATTACCTGGGAGCCTCTATCAATAAGATATACCATCGTTGGATCCACTCAAAAAACTAAAGGAGGTGCTCTATATATGTATATCTATCTATCAAGCGTGCATCGACCTCATCAATACCGTGTGACATCAGTTTATACTGCATGTTTCATGTTTCTGCTAGACAACAAAATGCTTCAGATCGAGGACCAGGCACTCATCTAAGCATTTGCTGCACAAGTATAGACAGCGGACTACCTTCAGTCACAAAAGAGGCTTTTTGATTCAGCAGAAAAGAGACTTAATACTTCGATTGTAGGCTAGAATCAACCAAAAATTACTATAAACCGAGTTAGAATACTAATAAGCAATCGCCGTAGACATGACGGCCTTCAATTTACACAAATTGGCTGGCCCACCCTTAAATTTCTGGTACTGTATATATTATATCTGTTTCGTTGTAAGTACATACAGTAACTATTTAACTAATTTCTACCCAACAACAAAGTTCTACTTTAAAAAAAATAATTTCACTTACCTTGCCAATATTGTCGGTTGTTTTATAGCCTCCTCCGGTCACGTTCATTTGCTGTGCACCCCCTTTGCCATTGGTTCCATTTGGTTGAATATTTATTCCAGCAGAAGAGACCATATGTGTAGTAGTACCCATTGATGATCCCATTATAGGATTGGAAAATGTTACTGGTGATGCAACAATCGTTGGTGAAGGTGATGGTGCCACCACAACGGTTGTGGACAAAAGACTCATCGAGGTAGACGAATGAGATGATGCCGAAGAAGAAGAGGATGACGACGACGATGATGACGACGACGACGAGGGCGATGATGACGAAGAGGATGAGGACAATAAAGATGCTAATGTGACTGGTGTTGCACAATTACTAGGTGTAGGAGTAGCAATAGGCGATGTTTGAACCCCTGTTGTTGCCATATCCACTATGATGGTCGCATTTGAGCTACCTGATGGACTTAGCGTAATTGACGATCCGGCCGACGGCGAAGCCGATAAGGAACACACTGATAAAGGGGATGGAAATGACGACGAAATCATCGAACAGGAACTTGAACCTTGACTGTTGATTAAATTTGGACTGTTATTGTTGGAATTAGTGGATATGGTTATTCCGCCTGGTACGGGCGCGGGTGCAACGGGAGCAGCTGTTGTTACTACTACTGGCGCTGGCGCCGGCGCAGGTGATACCGCTGTTGACAGTGACGCCTTTCTTTTGACACTTTTCCCATTTTTTGAACGCGACCGCCCCACCCCGCGCCCTTTTGCTCTTGGTGTTGGTGCAGTTGACGCAGGTGATCGAGCGGTTGTTGCGGCAATTGCTCGACTGGCTGCTGGCGATCGTGTGGCTGCAGGAGATCGAGACGATGCTGCGGGTGATCGAGCGGTTGTTGCTGGTGATCTAGTGGATGCCGACGCGGGTGATCTAGTTGATGCTGATGCAGGTGAACGCCCCGATGATGTTGATGCAGGTGATCGTGTAGATGATTGAGATACTCCAGACGATGAATGAGCGCCTCGTTCTTGCATTGTTGCTGAAACGCCAGCCGATGAAGATTTAGATGTACTCGCACCTATGCTGGCAAACATTTCACGATCAGATGTGCCATGTTGTAACGATGATGCACTAGTCGACGCGGCTGATGCCATAGCACCGCGTAAAGTGGAGCGATGCTGAGCCCGCATGTGTCGCTCCAGCCCAGGTGGTTTTAGTATCGCATTACAGATACTACATATCGACACGAAAAATGCCTCTGTCTTTGGGGCCACACCAAAATGATGCATATCAGCTCCATTTAATTTCAACACTTCACCCTTATACCGGTCACTTTTAAGATTTATAGACGTTTTCGATGTAAACGATGAACCGCCACTGCTATTAGACGCTGTTGTGCTGGCAAGGCTTTCATGATGTCGCTTTAGCGTTGAGAGAAGATTCTCAAAATCATAGTATTGGCTCCATTTACGCCCCTGCATGCTTGCCAAGGGATTACCCTGCAGGATATCATATGTCGACGTTGTTGCCGACGAATTGGAACGGAAATGTGATGAAAATTGTGGGTTTGCCTTATCGGCTGAAGATGCAATATTACCACTGCCACCACTGTTTCCTCCCGAAGAGGCGCCAGCCGGTGTTGGCGCGCACGCTGAAGTGCTAGAATATTGAAATGAATCCTTTGTACTAGAATTGGTATGACAGCTGTTGCTTTTGCTGCCACCATCCGCCACCGACGACATCATGAAGCTAGCCATTTTGCCTGTTAAAATATATAGAAAACGTTGATTAACCTGTAGAACACTTGCTTGGATCTTTAGTTACCTCGTGGCAGCCGAGTTTTGATTGTTTTCCGGGTTGCTTGTTTTCTACCTATTTTGATAGTTTTATTATTTACTTTGCAGGTGTATGAAATATTTCTCTAGGAGATGGTTTTCTTTTGTTTTGTTTTTCGATTTCTCCGTTGTTTTTTTGTTTTTTTTTTTTTTTTTAATTTAAGGCGATTGTAAAGTTGCAGGTTAACCTTTTGAAAGTTTTCATTGACATTGCTACGCGTTAAGATGGCATATTAATTATAGTTTCTGGATAACGTAAACATCTGTAAAAAAAAGATTTTTAAATTTTAAAAGTAAATTCAACCATTATCGTCGAATATTTAGCTTAGATACATACGACTTTAAAAACTTAAAAAACGAGGGAAAGATTTTGGTAAAATTGCTGCCTATGATGAGTACCGATTCATTTTAAACGGTATTCTGATTTCATTCATTTAACTTATTACAGATTACAGACGACAATACAACAGTGATCACAAAGTGTACCAAAGTGGTATGGCCATACGAAAGTATGGCTGAAATCCTCATTCATAAAGATTCGGGATGACTTAGAGGGAGATCAAGCGCTTTGCAGAATTCCGAACACGATGGCGCGCAACCGTTGTTGACGCCCTAGGCCCCACGAAGGGTCAGAGGACCTAAGTATAGATTCCGAAAAGGAGTTTAATAAAGTCAGAAGTGCTGCAAGGAACTGGCAAGGACTACAACAACATTGAGTCATTGTACCTGAGCCAGCAAGCCTTTTCAAAAGTAGATGATGAGGAATTAGATGCCATCAAAACCTTAAAGGAGCGCGACAGGGCTACATTTTGTCACTCCTCTTGTTCAACATCTACTCAGAATGGATTTTCAACGAAGCGATAAATGATGATGAATATGGAATTGCAGTTAATGGAACTAAATTTATATATCTGAGGTATGCGGACGATTCATTAGAGAGCTGAATGTAATGATGAATAAAATAGACCTAACAAGTAAAGACTAAAAACAAATTTCGTGGTAGTGTCCAGACAACATATAGCGGATGTAGATCTCAAAGTCGACAACACCAAGATGGAACGTGTGTACAAAATAAGATACCTTGACACACAATTTGACTGCAAAGCTGATTCGTCTAAAGAAATAAAATGTGGAATAGAACAGCTTTCGCTCGAGTAGCTTTCGCGCGCTGCTGTATGGAGCGGAAACACGTACATGTATTCAAAAAGCATTGCAAAGAAAACTGGAAGCTTTTCAAAAGTGGCTGTACTGGAGAATGCTAAAAATTTCATGGACCGATCGAATATCGACTGCAAAGATTCTGACAAGACTAAGAGCTTTGGAACAATATCAAAGTACGAAAATTGGAAATACGAACTACTACAAGTAATCCTACAAGGAGGAATCAAAGGGGGAACAGCAGTTGGTGGACAGCTGATGACATGGATTAGCAATAAGCAATCTTAGTTCCTGGTGTAGGATGGATCCAATAGAAATATTCAGGAGACAGTTTGTTTCTATTACGTTAACATTCACTCTTAATTTTAACAATCGATTAACCAGGCTATGCGAGGCTATTTAATACCAAAAACAACAGTGGATTATACTATGAAAACAAATAAATTGAGTTCCGTCTGCAAAAATTGATGCACGATTCATTCTAAAGACTGCCACAGAATAACGAAAATTACAATCAACTTGGGCACACACTATCATTTTTGAAATGACATTCCTGCTGGAAAGATGTAAAAATGACAGTGTGTAGCTTGGAACGACGATTGGAATGATGTCGAGAATGATGAGGGTTGAAATTTTTCGTGGACGGAGAATGATGCATGAGAAATGATAATGTGTAGGCAAATTTTATCATTCGGCATTTTTCACAAGGCGAGTTTGCATCGGTGTGCAGAAAAATTTCAAAATAATTGCTCCTACCGATCTTAAGGAACTTTATCGAAGAATTTATTAACTAGTAGAGACATTGAAGTAACAGCGTTATTTGGGACATATCAAAGAAAGCCTATTTTCAAAATAAGTTGTTAAAAACTGTTGCGTATGGGGAGTTGCTAAAGATGCCCGTTTAGCTGGAGTGAAAAGGAAAATTAATACACTCCAGTGAATCAAGCAATCCGAATCGTCTAGTGTTGGATCAACCGACGTGTATTTTCCAATCGTCCGCAACCAAAGAAGATAAACCCAACAATGAACAAGAAAAATTGACAAAATTTTCGAAAAAAATGTCATTCCTGGAATGATAGTGTATAGCTTAGAATGAAATGATGAGAAATGACAGTCAAGGAATGTCCTTTCAAAAATGATAGTGTGGAGCCTACTTTATCGTGATTTAAGCTTTACTACCACACGACATCACGTCGTGACACCGTGAAGTAGTCCTTATTATGTTTCGGATGTGGAACAATTTAATCTCACTTCCTGATAAACTCCTCTCCCATTCGGATTTTCCGGTTTTCCACAACTAACACTTCACACCGAACACACTTTCGCTCCAACTACAGAAACCCGTGATTCAACACTGTGAACGTAAACATCAGTCAACATCCAAGCGGAAAGAAACCACACCTATTAGTAGGTATTGTCTGAGACTCAAATAAACTCAGCAACTGACTGCACACACACATACATATGTATGTGTTCGCTAAGACTTCGATTTCGATATAGCAGTGGTCTCCGTTAATTTTCTAGGTTGAATTTACTTTTTTAAAAAGAAAAATCAATGCAAAATCACATCGGCATGGTTCCATCGAAAGTACTGCGTTAATCGCTCTCCAAATAATACGACTATAAAAAGGCTTCTATTCGACCGGCGATTATTACTTGCACAACTCGAACTAGTTGCAATATTCCAAACAGAACCGAAAACGCCGGAAGGCAGCCTGAAGAAACCTTTGCCATCTGGTGGAATCTCATCCAACTGGTGGAAGAATACGCACATACTTATACAAGGTACATATTTTCAACGACTTTGAAAATACTGACGTGTAGCTCTTAGATTAGCCGATTACTGAGTTGTTAAACTAAGTGAACCGTTGGCAAGGGGCTCTAAATTAAGACTCTACATTTGTTAAAGGACAACAGTCAGCCGCGAAAGTCTACACACAACTGTGAAAAGTACTACATCAACGTTTATAAACAAAATTTGAATTTCAGTTGTTTTTTACTAGATGATATGTTATTGTTCAAAAGCATGAAGCAAAACCAAATTCATATGGTCATTAAAATTCAAGAAAATCAAGACAAAAATGGGCTTATCTACAGATGATCTTAAACTGCAACATACGACATAAAAACCACCACACAACTCCCTTGTACGAGAACATGGAGTGTATTTAAAACATTCACACAACAAAGAAACGACACAGTCGCTTAAATTTGCAAGAGATATGTACATATGTACATTAAAATGTATCCGCTGCACGCTTTAAGGGATGAAAACAACTGTAACTACAGTCACTCAATGATATTCTATCTATTTTTTGCGCCACCCTCGCTCTTGTTTGATGGCATTTTGATGTCTTTCATAGAAATTGTGATTTTTTTTATTATCTACATGAGTACATCATGAATAGATCTAATAAATTGCAAATAAAATGCAGAATTAATGAATGCACACGCGTTGAATAGTGTCGCTATACATATTGCATGAATAAGACTTGATGGATCTAAATTTACAGAATTTTATTCCCGTTTTCTATTCTTTATTCACTTATTCAACATATGACCTCTCCAACTTCCCTAGTACGTCAGCTACGTTCAGAATCGGACTCAAATAAGATTTCCATATTTCTAAATGCAATAATGTATTTCGATCTACATATGTATGTATTTCCTAGATTTGATCTCAAATCAGAGCATCTATTATGAATGAACGTCATACACCCGAACATCGGCTTTTGAAACGTTGCTGTAGGGAGAATGGAGTGTACTGAAACGATTTGCATATTAAAAATGGTACGCACGCAAGCAGATAGGGTTTTTTTAAACGAAATTTTGGCTCCTTAATGGCAGATTTTTCTCGAATTACTCACGCAGGGTACATGTTCACATATACAACCAGCTTTCCTCCAGTGTTCCACTAGAGAATGGAATGCTTTCTCGAGAAAACAAAGGGAATACATGCTTATTCGAGTCCATAGAAACCTGTCGTTCAACATCTTCCGAATAAGACATACCTGCGGTTGAATCGTCTATTAATTGATGTTCCCTAGAGTGCCCAGACCTCACACCATCAATGAAACTACTAAATGCACAAATGAACCGAAGGGCTGCAGGAAATCGTCCCATGAGGAAAGACAAACTATAGCGGTTAACTATAATGTTTTATTTTTCGCACATTACAATGTGGAAAACTGCCGCACAGTATAAGCAGAAGAAATTACATCTCCGTCAGCGATTCCCTAGAGGAAGGCAACGAAAGTGAGCATAAACATTGCTCCCAACTGAGCAGACTGAAAGCAGCAATGTTTTGCGGTTCATTAAGCAGTGTTTTGTGTGTTTCGCAGAATTAACAAAAGTTAATGCAGTTTGTTGGGATGTCCTACACCATCTTACATCATTCATTTGCCTGATCGGGGGTTGAAAGTTGCAGAAAATGATGACGCTCATATAACTGATTCTAGTTTTTTTTCGAACAACACACATCTAATCTTTGATTGCAACAAAAACAAGGGGGGAAGGTACTAACTAGCCCACCACAAAGCACACGTAAGAACGGGACTTAAGTGTATTGCACTTACGCATGTAGCTCCGGCCACAACACATGATCTAACTTTGCTTGACAAGAGCCATTAACTATCGGTGTGAGTAATAGAAGATCCAAAACTAACATGTAATCTCCAAGCATGGTCCATCGTAGACGGGTGGAACTCTTGTATTGCAAACACTCCTATGACAGCTGTTTGCAAAGCTTTATGGAATAGTAGGCATTCTTTTGTATGGAGGATGTAACATTTCGACATTCTACTAAGCTGACTGCAAAGGGCGCGCCACCTCCATGCTCATGTGACATTTTTGCATTGAAATTCCTTTTGTAACAGAGACAGTCAGTCGGTGGAACTCGATGGGTGGCCGGGGTGAAAGGGTATTGTGTTTATTTGTGACCCGGCTGGCAGAGATTCGAAATCCACCTGGGAACACCAAACACTGGGACCGAGTAGAAAAAAAAGAAACCAATGTAATCTGAGTTCCGGAGGACTTAATGGAAATGCGATGCTTAGCCGTTGTAGAAGGTAGATCCATCCTTCACCTGACAAACAGGCGAACATTTTTTGACAAATTTCTTTTGTTTCAGCCAACAAACTTTGACACTCAGCCAGTGGCCGCGGTGTAGAGGTTCGAAACCCGCCGAACACACAACAACCACTGTCATTACTAAAATTTATATTCCCGCAAAACAGCAAGAAGGGGATGCTGAGTGTTCTGGCTTTTGGATTTCTATGTAACTCAAGGTGTGAATCACCAGTTATTCAAGAGGAGAATCAACAGGCATCTGCACGCAATGCGGGCATTATGATCGCCGGAACTCATCGAAGAGAGTCGGAAAGCTTTAGGAAAAACTAAAATGGTCGCCAAAGGCTTACGGTTCTTACAGAAACGTCGGACAAACCGTGAAAGTTTCTTGGTTTGTTCAATACTGCAAAGCTCCAACTCCGTCGCAGGGTCCTAATTATATCGCAAAAGAAAGACGACCGCCTATTATGCGTCTCAATATTACTACCACAAATACATACAACCAAATTCTTCTATGCCTACCGCGGTCACAAAGGTTGCGGTCGTGTCTTCAAGAAAGCCTCTAATTACTCATTGAAAGCCACAAAATAAATCTCTTGTCTCGTGCATCTGTATAACCGTGACTCTAATTGCAGACACGGAAATGGACGAATAGTCTACAACGAAAAAAAAAACTCACCAACAACGGAAGAGGATTTCCTTGAGCTATTCTATTACTATCACCAAACCTTGAAAATTGAGATATTAAATAAATTAGTTACTGCAGGACCCTGTACTCCGTTCTTACTTTGCCTAATATTCCCTTATTTCCTTGTAGGTACTCCCTACTGCTGAATCCACAACCTTTTTACTTGTTTTTATGACTTGTTAACTGCACTAAAAGTGCAGGTATGGTGTACCTGTTTAGATCAATTTCAAAATTTATTCATTTCCCATTTATTTTCACACATAATTTATCAGGATGCAGCCTTCCTACACCAATAGATAACCATAGAAAATTTGCAGCTATGTACATACTTTAGTACACTAACACCCTACACACCACCCCAGACTCCAATCCAAGGATCAAAAACTCTACAACACAAAACCTACTGGAAAGTCTGAATAAAATTTTCCATTACAAAATGAATTTTTGAATCGGTAACCATCAGAAGAGCTATACCTTCATTTATTAATTTAAAATAAATTTAACAACAATAGTTAACAATGATTTAAAAAAAAAAAAAAGAAAAAAAGAGAAAGAAAATTTATACATTTTCATTTAACAGCGTTGCTGTCAGCTGTTCATTTTCGTTTTAAAGAGCCAATGACATTTTCGAAGACAGATTCTTTTTCTTTTTTTTTTTCAATATTTACCGAACTACTCACGACTATTTCTTTCTTTCACAATTTATTCGTAAGAAAACAACAAAAAAAAAAAACCTTAACTTAGGTAAAAAACAAAAAAAAAAAAATACACTAATTCGACTAACTCAAGATGAATACCGGGCGCACAGAGTTCATTCCGATTTCGACATCGAAATTCATCGAGAAGAAAAAAATAAAACTCAATCTATACCGCTCTCGCATGAACTCTTACAACAAAAAAAAAATTCACGCTTTACAAAAAAAAGATTGGAGAAGAAAAAGTTGAACTCACCAACTTTCTCGTTGCTCTCTCACCAATGAAAACTTCCAAATTGTTATTCCGTAACCCTCTGCACCTTGTTTTCCTTCAATTAAAAGACATTTTCTTGGCAGGAAAATTTTGACTCGCACGAAAAATTGCCATTTTTGTGTACTACCACGTTTACTCTCTCTCTCAAGTGTATGTATCCGCACAGCTGGTCTCTTTTTTTTTTTCTTTTATTCGAACGACACACCACACTACACTCACTGTCCCACTCCTGTTCGATTAACAAAACAAAAGCAATTCAGCTGAATAACCAACCGCTGACAGTTGAGCGAGACAACTGGCTGAGTATGCGGAGCAAGAACGTGCTTACCACGATGAACCAACACACGGAGTATACCACCCCGCGCACACAAATTTACGAATAGAAAACTCGCCTATGTACACTGTTTCTGGTGGTGCATTCAATGGTCATTACACACCGGTGCCTCTTTTTTGGCAATGTTAATAGCGCTATCCCGTCTTAACGCATCTAGATGACAGGGAAAACGAATGTTACTTCTGTTACTACACTGCTGTGACCGTTGGTGGGATGGTGGATGGATGTTCTGATTCTGTTACTGCGTCTGCCGAGAAATTTAGGATGAATGGTGGAGTTCTCACGAATTTTTCGAATGCGACCAGTCGACATTGTTTACCGTAAAAGTTTCCAACATTTAATGGTCTGTCATCGATGTAGCGACGATTTTAGGGTCTCATTGTACAAGGGTGGTGTTGATTGAGTGGGTCAAGTCTATTGGTTTATATGTAATGCAAGCGACGTTGTTTTTTTTCTCTTGATTCGAAGGCGAAAATGTGTGTCTCAGATTTATGAAAAAAAGAAAAACACTCCAGAGACACTGCTTACCCGAGGGAACAAGAAAAACTAAATGCCAACATCAAAATGAATTCAAGTGAACGTGCCATTTTTTGGAATAAACAATGAACAGGGATGGAACGGAGGGTAGAGGGATTGTCTTGAATTTTTTTTTTTCTTATTTATTTGTAGAAATGAATGGCGGTCGAATGTTTCATCATCACTGGAGGAATGAATTGTAGAAATTGTTGCCAACAACGGAAAAGTCGTGAGCCGTCAACAGACATTGGTGGAGTCAAAGTGGTAGTATACGGCTTATTCTACTTTTTCCAAGGCATGTGATATCAGGTTAGGACCAAAGGAGGTCCATTTCGATGCCATGGGATCTGCAAGCACTGTTATTGAGAAGCCAGTTCATTAGAGAATGGGCCCTGAATAGTGTAGGCCCGGGCCAGAGACAAACTATAATTGAATAAGATGGTCAATGAGTATGCTCGCTAGTCTGCAGAAATTAGAGGCAGTCCGCGTACATGAATACCTTTCATTTTACGTCGATATTTGAAAAAGCAGTAACGATAATTACTTGAGGGTTTGGGAGCTGGGAATTACAAGTAAGAGTCAATTCGACAAGACTAGACTAGTAGAACAATTGCGGCATTTTCTTCTCCTAGCCTAATGTTTTAACAGTCTGGTCCATCAAGTAGAGGTCTATAGAGATGCGCATAAAAGTAGTCCATCAGAGCGTTTTTGACCTATAACTCTGCCAGTCATTCTCTTACCTATTGATTGGCTGTCTAGTTGTAACCAGCTTACACAAGTGTTGACTCCAAGACATATACCTTACTTTTTTCTATTCTTCAGAGTTCTAGTGAGCTCATTAGTCTAACAGTTTCATCCGGATTATTCCTGTGGTTTAGCATCCAGCGTGAATAAATGTTAAATTACTAAGACGCTTGGCTATATAGAGTTAGGGAAATGAAATAAATGTGGCCACGGAGTAGTAGGTAGTGTGTTTGCCTGTGACATGTCCGGCGTAATATCAAACCCCGCTAGGGGAACAACAAAAAATGAGAAAAAAAAATTAAAATAAATGAGTTCTATTCGGCAATCGACCAAATAGCGATGTAGCTCAGTGGTTAGTGCTCTGGATTACTGAGCGGGCGGTTCGAGGTTCAAATCCCATAAAACACAAAAAAAAAAAAAGAATTTTCATGGACTGTCCTCTCGCGAATGTCTGACAAACATCCGAGAGTAATAACTGTCATGAGACAGCTTCAAAAAAAGAAATGGCTTCAAACTGTAAGCCCATTCCATTTGTGTGAAAAATTATAACCCGCACAACACTGATGGTCGCGAGGAGTTAAACCTTGAAAAATATACGGTCTACTGCGCCAAGTGTTTGTATTTGTAAATGAAAAATGGTTTTAATATAAATATTTAGTGGACATCTATCTAAAACCACGTGTATCGCGTGATCACGTAAAACAGTCGTTGCAAGCATCCAATCTAAGAAGAAACTAAAAAGGTAAACATGTATATTTTTGGGAACAGCGCGCTAGAACGGTGATTAAATTTGAATGAAATGGATCTCGAAAACATGTAATTTTAACAGAATTGGCGCTAACGATCGAATGAAGCGAGTTCTGGGAATATTTATTCGATGATAAGATAATTTTGAGAAGGTAGACAAAAGCCCTTACCCCTATTATTGCCAATCGCTGTTTCTTTGGGCTGTACAATGAACTTCAACTTCCTTAAACCTAAACCGATTCTAATGATTTGTGTATAGAATGAAGCGCAGATGTAGCTTCTAAATCTGTAACTGCATTTGAGTTGCGTCTTATACTTTTTGAGATAATGCATATCCGCTGCTAAGAATGTTGCTTTCTGTAATATACTGAGAAGTGCCTTACAACCATTGCCACTTTGAATCTATCTCGAAGGGACAACGCAGTAGAGGACGACCGCAGCTAAGACGGCGGGCACAAGTAGAAGGAGACTTCAACTGACTTGTTGAATCTTACTCGGAGGGACAACGCAGTAGAGGACGACCGCACCTAAGATGGCAGGCACAAGTAGAAGGAGATCTCAACTAACTTCTACAGCGCAACTGAAGGCAGTTATCTAAAGACAGGGGTAACTGGAAAGGCTAGTTGGTTAAGGCACACGGCAACCCCAAACTGGAGAGCCACCTAAGTAAGTAAGATAGTTGTGAGAAAAGAATATGTAAATGGGTCTTTAAAATCCGTCTTTGGATTACTTTCTTTTGGGGACACATTTCTATTGAAAACACAGGAACCATTTGCTGGAAACAATGATACGAAATTGGGCTGAAAGAAACCGGTTATTAGAGCCCAGAAAAGATGTCCAAAGTTATTTTTCAACGGTGTAACGTTCTCCCTGCAACCTGTGCTATGCAAAATAAGAACAACTAGCTACTGGCTCGTGAGGGCCTTTAAAAAAATCCCTCTTCGCCCCGAGAATAAAAGGAAGCAGCATTTTACAGAATTCGCTCGGGGTGAACTCAACCAGCAAGCCCCTCCAATTAGAGGAATCCCAAAATTCCTCTGCCGCTTGAATCTTAGAAATATAAGAACTCAATGCTACTCACAGCCGCAAGCAACTGCAACCATACCTGTTACAATCCCTCACTCTGCTGAATTCAATGAGAATGTTCATTTCTATCCGGCTGAATAAAATCATAATTTTCCTGAAACCCCATTATCTCTCTCCCTCACACAATGCTACACCACCACACCACATCTCTTTTTTCCTTCTCCCTTTCGCTCAAACTTGTGCAAGAGAATCAAAAAACTCGTCTTCGCCGAGAGTTCACTCGATCTGAACTCAGCTTACTACACTACACACAAAAATTTGAAAATGGCTGCCTCCCGTGGTGTGTTATGTGTGCCGTCTCTCTCCTTCGAATTTCTTTAATTTAATAATTAACTAAATTTTATTTAGTTTACAAAATTAAACTCATCAGCCAGCGGACTATAAATTTCTAGTGAAAAGTTATGCATATCCATTGATTGTGAAACGAATTTTCTCAGCGAAAAAGAAAAGAAAAAAAATCCACACTTCAAATGCCAAGTGGAGCGCAAGTTGTAATTCGTATTGTGTGTGTGCGTGTGTATGTATGAGATATCTACACTTGTGCAGTTAAAAGAAAAAAAAAAAAATACATCAACCAAACAAATGAAACAAAATTGACAACACAACCCAAGTGCCAGAGTGAGATAGCAAATGAAAACAACTTTTCTTTTGTTTTTCTCTGTTTGTTTTTTTTTCTTCTTTTACTTTGAGTCTTGAATTCTTTTTTTTATAGTCCACTCGAATATATTTAGTGACCTATAGTAGAGTTTTTTGATTCAATAAATTTCGGAATTGTTTCTTATTTTAATTTGTTTTAATTTTGTTGTCGATTTTTTTGCGAATTATGCTCGAAATGTGAACAAAATTAAGTGCAGCTAGCGAGTGGTGGAGATTTTGTTCGAAATTATTGTCAAGTGGAATTTTATTGAAACCGGGAATGGAAGGAATGAAATTCGTGAGAAAAGCTTAAGAGAAAAAAAAGTTAAATAAGAAAATAAAAACGAAAGGACTTTGTGTGATAAGTTCTTGATTTAAAGAAAAGGAAAAAGGAAGCCTTCTATGGCTGCTGCTGGACAACTGGAAGCAACTGTGTGTTTTGTTTTTTCGCTGAGTTTGCTGAGTTTGAAGCGCCACCAAAATTCGGATTGAAAAAATGTATGTAGTGTTGAATGGGAATTTTTCATTTTTAAATAAATAAAAAAAAAAAAATAGATTTACATGAAGTGGAACCCCACCTCCTTAATCTTTCCATTTACAGAGAGCTGGAGAATCCTGGATGGAATTCACTGTCGTCGTATGTTAATGACCTTTTTGAAAAGTGCCACTTTATGTGCTCAAGTACTTGGGTTCTTTTGTAAAAATGTTCTCCCCTATTTCAGTGAGGTTGTGTCGCCCAATTTGTACTTTTTTGTGTTTTCATTCTGTCTGCCATTTATGCAGGGAAACGAAGGCAGGAAGAAATATTTGTTTTCGCAAAAAAGACAAAAAAAATATATGTCCCTTGCACTGCTCGATTTATTTTGTGGATTTTTTTTTCGTTGGCTTTAACTTCTCTGACAAGTCTAGAATCGCAGGTATTGGTGCGGTTTTTGCGTAGGAAACAAGGAGCATTGTGGTGCAACATATGTGCATGAATCACTTCTCCCTTATACGACACGGCTTCAGTGTCCCCAGTAGGTGGTCAGGCTAAGACTTCAGGTGGACTATTGAGCGGGAGTATCAGAATACACCGAAAAGTTTTTTTTTTCACAGTTCGACCTCGCGAATGGCAAAAAAAGAACGTGGGTTTCCTAAGGTGGATGGATGCTCTCTGACGAAGAAGGATGTATACCTAGATCGCTGTTGGGTCCATTGCGTTTCGCAATGTTAAGGAAGGAACCTAAGACACTTCCACCTATTTCGAGCAAGAAAATAACCTCATCCGTGAATGCGAAGTGCTTAACCGTTTCCATTATGTTTCCATAGGATCTCCACTGAAACGAAAGTGAAAACCGTTCGCAAATTTCTGACAAGCGTTCAACTTCAGGCTAGGTAAGGTAGAAGCCACTGAAATATCAGGAAAATTTACTTCTATTCCCGTTGGAATAAGGAGAAAAAAACCTAGGACACTTGAAACTTCTTCTAGCAAGAAAATATTATCCAAGGGTTGGTTAGATTGTCGTGGCAGGCTACAGTATGCAACCTCCATTGTGTTCACAGGATCAGCATCTCCAAAGATCTACCCATTGAACCAGAAGGAGCTAGTGGTGAAGCGCTAGTTCGTTAGCTAGTACGCCGAGATTGTTGAAGAAGTAGGCTCCTAAATGCAGTTTTCTGCACTACAAAGCAGATGGAGTATGGTTTCTTCCTCTTCCTCATCCATGCAGCTTTTACAGAAGTCGTTAGCGAAGAGGCCCAGCCTGGTGGCGTCAGTATGAGCCAGAGCTGTGATGTGATTGAGCAGGTAGTACGATTTGCCCATTAGTACTGTAGCGTTGAGCTTGAGTTATATGTCTGATCGTGGACAAGAGCGGCTGTCTTGCCGTCGCTCGTTCGTTCCTCGTCACCAAAAGACGAGCAAATTTCAGTAAAATGGCAAAACAGTATTTGCCTTCTAGAAGTACATACATATAAGCATCAGTTGCGTCTGTTTGCTCCAGTGGAGTTTTCCTTACGCCACCAAACGTAAGGTGTATGTCTACTGAAACATTAGGACGTTCGATTGTGATTACACATCACTCAGTAGGCCAGGTAGATGTCCTCTGAAACACCTGTCACTTGCAGATTCTTTAAGCAGGAAAATATGGTCCGAAATTCATGTCTTATGGTGGACAGAAGCACAGAAAAAGCGCAATCGTTTGTTCCTCTATAGCAACTCCACAGCTACGAACGTAATTGTTTGCGCAAAAACCTCTCGCAAATGTCCAACACCGAGAGTAAGATGGATTGTCACTAAAACAGCAGACGGGTGATTGTGATTCCATATGTGTAAATGCGGTCCATGGGTTATATGCATGAACGGCAGCAGAGGGAGTGCATAACCGTTTCGTCTTCTATATAAGCAGCATCTCCACAGCTACGACAGTTGTCTTTTGCAACGAAAATATGGTCTAATGGCATGTCTGCCGATGACACAGTGTCCTGTAAGGATTCATATGTGTTTTATTCCTCGTAATTAGGTGCTTAGATTTTCTACAATGCTATATGGAACAAGTTTGTCACAAATGTAAACAGCACCACGCCAATCACTACTCCATCCTTGAGGCAAAAGAGGTTGTCTGCTAGTTCAATGGCTTTTGGTTGGTGCTTGCAGCGATACCGACTTGTCGAAACGGGAGATTGACCTCGAATGAAAGTGCGAAACACGAGTTCCAGTTTATACCGGGTAGAGCGTGTCTTCTACATATGCTGGTGATCCTTCTGAAGTATTTATTATCAAAAACAACCGTAGAATTGACGTAGTCTGTCTTCTCTGGCATTTTGATAGCGCACCTTTCTATACTGACTCGAGGGACATTTTTTAGAAGCCGTAACTGCACCGTGAATATTGAACGGTAATACATGTCGGTCTTTATCTAGTACTGGCGTTGCTGTGGTTCGCTTAAAATCCGTGACAGTCACATCCGCAAGTCTCTGGACTTTGTTAACAGAATTTTTATAGATTGTGATACTCATCTGTGATACTTAGTCCTGAAAATTTCGATATTTTGCTCAGAGAGTTTGTAAAGACTGCTTTCTCTACGGTGATTGATAAATTAGACGTACTTAGAGCAGTAATACAACTCGAAAGATACTCAAAGGATGGTTTGTCTTCCCAGACCAATCTGATCTCATCGTCGATATAATTTTTTTAATGGAAGAACATCGGCAAGGGACTAGCTTTATGTGTATAAACTTTATGCAACGAGTTCACCAAGGATTTCACCGCAAATCGGTTCACCGGTTAGGGCGTTTGTTTCAGTTTCCTTTGATTAAACAGCGAGTTCAGCTTGTAAGAGTAGTCGGAGTAGAGCAACGTTTTTCGCTGCATATATGCAGTTCGCAATTGGTGCATTTAGTGTCAGGACCCGGAGTAGTTGATTTAACGACATTCTTCTTCTTAATGCTGGTGATGACCGGCTTCGCCTGTGTCGTGGCTTAAGTGCATTCCTTGGTATTTTTCACTGCAGATTTGTTGGGCTCCTTTTTAGTTACCACGGTTTTTGTTTCCTGACCAAAACCAGCTCGATCACGTGGATTTTCTTTAATTGGAATATTTAGAGGTTTAGTTGTACCCCAACCATCTTTGTCCAGTGGTTTGGCTTCTTCGTAGCGCCCATTTTCTTGAGAATTTCGAGACCTTTGTTGCCGATGTCCAGGGACTGGCGTAGATCTGACTTCAGAGCCGTTCGTTGAGCTTCGTTTTATTTGCCGTTGCTGATGGTATTGGATTTGAATTTTTCTTGTTGTGACTTCCTTTTGGCGTGTGATTATTTAGGGGATATTGTTGAAAGTGATTTGAGATTAATGATATCGCAAAGGATTGTTGTGATATTGTGATGGGAAAAATGAAAAGTTTTGATAAACAAATGCAAGAAAACACGAAAGTTACTTGGCAGAGTAGTTAAACGGCTCTTTCATGGCAGATGAAGGAGGTTGTTTGGAGTCCTTATGACGAGGGCGCTGTATGCGTGTAAAATTACTGGGTTTTTATATAGATTGTTTTTTGTATGGCAGGCCACGTACCAACATTGAAAGAACTTGGAACTATAGATTGTTCTGTCTAAGGCAGACCACCAGATAACTAACAAACTATGCTATGCCATCCAATGAACTATGTGTTGTTAGTTGGAGTTCTTATCTTGTGCTAAAAGGATTTTTTTACATGTTTAAAAAGCAATTGAGGCCTTCTTTACTTGTTTGCCTAGATTCTCTTTGCAGCTGTATTTGAAGTTTAGCCTTATTCCTCGAAGAATTAAAGGGGATGCGGGCGCCGTGGCTCAAGTGGTTAGTGCGTTAGATCGCTGAGCGTGAGGTTCGAGGTTCGAATCCCAGAGAACACCAAAAAGTTTTTCACGGTCCCACCTCTCGCGAATGTCTGACAAACGTCCGGGAGTTATAACTGTCAAGAGAAAGCTTCTTAATTTGCCTTTCGGATATGGCTCTAAACTCTATGTCCCTTCCATTTGTTTGAATAATATAACACGCACAACACGAATGGTCGCGAGAAGGTAGGCCCTGGGCCACATACGGTCCGTTTCGCCAAGAATTTGTTTTTTTTATTTGTAATTAAAGGGGATACTTTTCAGCTTGAGGGTCCCGAGTTTCCGGTCTTGTATCTCCTTGCGATAAATACGACGTTGGTCCTAGAGGCGTTAATCGCCAATCCAGGGTTCTCAGCACAGCGGACAAGTTAATATAGGGCCGTCTTTATAAGACGTTCTATGGCATAGTCTCTCACATTGGAATTATTATTTTTGAGGAGGAGTAGAATATTATTTAGTGCCAGCAACCAGAGACGAGGTGGTCACATTTTGCCTTGAGCGGAGCCTACATATTCAAATCTGTTTTGGGCGTAGTTTGACATTAGTTCTGTTGCTGCTTTGGAGCATTAAATGGTTTCAGCTGTGGACAGCTGGCTCTATGTTTTGCTTTTTTGGTTTATATTGTTAAAAACTTCCTCTATACGTATGTCAAGGCTAGCTAGCGTCGAAAACTCGTTATGTTCCACGTGTATAGTGGTTATTATTGAGTTCCTGTCCGAGAGTGCCTTACGAAAGCGTTTTTGGCACTTCCTTCGCATTATGCGATATCAGGTACTGGCTATGAATCACCAGTTAATGGCAGGATAGGGAAAGAACAAGTATAAAATGATCCAAATAATAGGAAGAAGGAGAACAGCAGGGCGACAAAAGTTGACATGGATAGCAAACCTAAGAGAATGGCCCAAACTTTCAACACCTGAAAAACTTAGTAATAACTAACCTAGAACACGATCATTTCTAACCTCCTCTGCCGAGTGGAACTTTAAGAAGAAGAACGAAAGGGCTTAGAAGGTTTTTCTTTGCTCTAGGATTTTACAGATGCCCTACTTTGCTATAGAGACGTCGGGTGGAATTTATTTTTACATTGATAGATGCACTCACCTTTAATGAATGACCTCATTGAATTCGTGGTGAAAAGGGCCTTGAAACGTATATACCATCAAAGTTGCTTCACTTTCCTGGTTTGCTTCATGGAAACTATGCTCTTTTATGAATAAATGAATTTAAAACACTGGCCTGGCACCTTGTTTTTTTTTATGGAACTTTTTCTTTTCTCATTCTGCCGATCGCTTCTCAATATTTTTACCACTTTCCAGGACTTTATTGAACACTTCACTGGCGTGCAACACATTCAGTTATCCTATCTTTTTTTTTATAAATTTTAACGATTTTAATATTCTTTTTTAAAAAAAAGCGAGCGAAATTTAAACAATTTGAGTGAAGCACTTTACAGGAACGGCCATTGCCGACCACGACGCCTGGTGTTGGAATGAATTTGTCAAACGAAACGCAAGGCATGTTCACGCACGCAAATTAAACGTCGTTTGCAAACATGTCAGAGGGTTGTGTTGTCGTCTTTTAATTTAAATAACAATACTCGGCAAGATGGTCTTGCACTAGTTCCTCGTAATTAATGGCACCCATGAGCTATTAATTTTTTTTATGATGGCGTCGGTGAGATCGTTTAGCGATTTCTTCCCTTTGCATTGCCGCACTGTGGACTATTGTACCATTGAGTGATTGTTTTAGCATTAGGACTGTTTCCAGTGGAGAGGTCCTATTGACCGTCTTTTGGATTTTAATATGCAACGAAAGGAATTATTTAATTTATTTTGCGTTGCTGTGCCATCTTGTTCGTAGTGCAGAATCAGCATTCAGCTTCCTGAATTGTATTCACCTCATTCAGATTTGTACCTCAGTGATTACTGGGCGCAGAGTGTAACCTTTTGGATTTTCCCAGTGCCTAAGCTCTTGGGTTTTATCCCAGTGGAGTATGGGACTAATGCTTTTCCACTTGGTGGGCACTACTCTATATGAATAATTTTTGAATACCGCAGAAAGGTTCTAGTTCGTATTAGTCCTGCCATCGCATTTATTGTAAGATAGATAGATGAGTTATAGGAGTGTAGACGCACTGCGACCTTTGTACATCTATTGTGCTCCCCCGACTTAGAGCACTCTATTCCCACGTGACCGGGAGCCTAGTACAGGGTGACTCTGTTGTTCTTATACAGACGGTTTCTCTTGGCAAATCAAATCTTGCCTGAGATGCTTCTGTACACCATCAGTGCTCGCTTTGCTTTGACTACCACAGTTTCTTCATGTTTTTTCCAGAGAAGTTTTGCTGTCTATTGTCATACCTTGGTACTTGACCTGATGTTGTGGTTCTACTCTGATCCCATTCAGTGTTATGGGCAGCATGTGTTTTAGCTGCCTTCTTCTAAGGAAGGGTATTACTGTGGTCTTGGTCGGATTTATATTTAATCCTACCGTTCGGCACCACTCTTGTGGTACTCTTAATCTGTCTGTATTATCTCACAGCGTGTGTCCTCGAATTTCCATCTCGCAATGATGACTATGTCGTCGGCATATCCTTGACATTTTATACCGATGTTTATTCACATTTGCAGGAGTTCATCTACAACTAGTGTCGACATTAGTGGTGAGAGAACCGCTCCTTGTGGGCAAGCCGTTCTTGCCCTTAACATTTCGCACATCCCGTTAGATGTCGTTGGATTTATTCATTTTCTTTCGAAGGGTCTCTTGATTGCTTTATGAGATGTGTTGTCGAAAGCTCTTTCAGTGTCCAGGAAGACGCAGATGACCGTTTCTCTGCAATCAATGGCCTCCTGAACTAGACTTGTCAGCTGGTATAGTGTAGTGTCGGTGGATTTCCCCAGCCTCTACGAGTGTTGACTATGGGCGAGAGGTATTCCTTCTTGTCTATGGAATTTTCCATTGTTTTTCATATGGACGATGTCAAGCTGATTGGTCTAAAGAGTTTGGGTGATGTGGTGTCTTTCTGTCTCTCTTTTGGTATGGAAATTATGTACCTTTGCCCTTCTCCAAGGTGTCGGCGTGTTTATTGTTAAGTGTGCCTATCGAAAACCATTTGTGTTTTCCTTGCCTGTTGGAAAGACCGAGTGATGGTTATATATGTGGTTGCATGCGGCAAGTGGCAGTCTTTTGGTCTGCCGTATCGGAGATGTTGGTGGTGAGGGTGGTCTGTTACTGTGCTATTTCTTTTCCTTCTTGAAATTTGTCTCCTACGAGTGTATTCTAGAAGTGTTGGCGCGGTTTTTAGGTGAACATAATGGTTGGGTGGGCTGGTAGAAAATAGAAATCTCCAATTCCCATGAAGCATTCCATTAAGTTCTTTGGTAGTATCTGCGGTCACAAGTCACTTGATTCTGGTTTAGATGCATTGCTGGACCAGGCTGATCGATAAAATGTCGAATTGTTAAATTTCTAGGGAGCATTCCGTTGAATTCTTTGGAAGAGCTGTCGAGGTGGTATCTGTTATCATAGATAACTTACATGGCTCTGCTACAGATGCATTGGTCAACCTTGTACTTCCTGATATTTATGTATATCGTGCTTCTGTCGCAGACGAGATGGCTTGTGGTAAACCACAAACTGGTGCTTAAATGTCGTTCGTTGCACAAGTCTAAAGACGACTTTCCTTGCGTTTGAGGACATCGTTTGAGTGGAATCCGATGGATAAACCTCGTGAGGGATGACAACACTAGCAGGAATGAGTCGTTTGCGCAGTGCATCCCCTGGTTTCACCCACCAATTGCAGAAAATAGCATCATATGCAACCCTAGACAATGTCAAAAAGATAACAAAAAAACCCCTCTGGGAAGAAATATACTCGTATGGATGTATAATACCGACCATCTTCGGCAAAAGCAAAGATGTCGACAAGAAGTGAATAGTAGCTTAAATTTTAAGCCGTCTCAAGCCCCATCTCTTCACTCGTTCAGCGTATGCAACTGACATTCGTCATCATAGTTAGCACCTCTATCGATTGAGAAGGATTGCTTGAACTAATCGCCTCTAAGCCAGACACTACAACATCACTGAAATCAATACAATTAATATAACCTTAGTATGTTTTATGCTCCGTTCAATAGTGGCTTAGGCAAAGGGACAAAACGACAAATGCACTCCAGTCGCCGGGAATTGTGCTTGTCTTGTCAAAATTGTGTAGGTGTCAGCTTACAGAAAACATGTTGTCTCGAAGTCATTTCTTTTTTTATAGCACATTTCTCTGCCGATGAAGTACTTGACATTTCGCACCCTTGTAAGTTGCCCTAATCATAGCTCGTAAGCTTATTATGAGATACCTCTTTCATGCTTCACCATTTCCTTCTGGCTATCAAACATTGGTATAACCGCATTGGTAATATGTTCGAATAATCTATAGTCTCGGGGTAATTCCGCAGCTCTTTATCTTGCTACTCAAATTGCGTGAAGTATACACTTGCTACTGCTACTGCTACCCTACCCCCGTATTCAGTGTGGTTAAATGAGAACTAGTCAAAACAATCGTTCAAATAATATACCCTTTGGCCAATCTGTTGCACTAATTTACTGTGTTAAGGATTTATTTGGCTTCATGGCGTGGTAAAGGGAAAAGGAAAACATTAACCAGAGGTTACTGTCCGTGTGTAATGGATGTTGTGATACCCTATTCCTCAAGGTTCACTAAAATTTTCAGTTTGTCGATCTTAAGTTTTATGGAATAGCTTGTAAAGCCCTCCAATCCGCATAGATTGGTGCCCTCCGAAAATGCGAGCCACCCAACCTCTATAGAATGAGACTACGCGTGACTTCCTTTGGCCTCCAGTATCAAACGTCTAAGTGGATGACGTCCATTTGATTGGAGACTGTAACTTACTTCCTTACTTAGGTGGCGATACAATTTGGGGTGAACCTGGGCCTCAACCAAAAAGCCTCTCCAATTAGCCCGGTCCTTAGCTAATTGCCTCTAGTTGGGTACTCCAAATTAGTTGAGGCCCAGTTCCTGCCAGTGACTGAGGCAGCCAATATCCTATCAATGATGCCAATACCACGCGTTGATATCACGATTTTCATTGATAGTCAGGCGGCCATTAAACAGTATCTGCTTTTGAAATGAATATCGCGATGACTGAAAGGTTCCTGCCTCTCACAAGGTCACAACGACATATCCGAGAATGAGATATCTGACGAGCTTACAAGAAGCACTTCAATCGATTAAGCCTCCACTTTGCAACCTGAAAAAGCGAGTGGAACATAAGATATAACAGCAAGTGGAACTCTTGGAGTACAATGGTCGCTCAGGGACTACGTACTGCTGTCAATCATGGACAGCCCCCTACAATTATAATAAATTACAAAAAAAAAACAAGTTAAACTCGCTGTGACATATGTACATCTGAAGCTTTCCCCAAGATACGACAAGGCCAGAACGAACAAGCTCTAAGAGGACGACAGAAAGTCGCTGCCAATGTCAGTAGGTGGCCTGTAACATTCTAAGAAACCACACAATGGAACATAAACTCAGCGTCGGCAATATATGGAGAGGCTGCGATGCTGAAGAGGCCCTTGAGGACACACCTCACATACAGGATCGCTCAGTACTCTTTCCAGGTTTGTGAAGAGGCCATGATGTATGGAGATCCTAGTCCCAAATGAGCAGTAGAACGGAATCCAGTACAAAACTGGATTAAACCGTCGGATTGGTCATCACATTGGATTCACACGGACCTAAGTGTGATGCCTTATTTCAATCCTTGCACCCCTTGAGGGGCATAGGGCGCCAACAACGCCTGCGCGTCATCTTGTTCGGAGCTCTGAAAGAGCTTGATTCCTCCTGTCTCGACCACGTTTGCCTAGGGCGACCCGCTGTTCTACCTGAATGGGTAAGCGGGGGTGCCATTGCATAGAGTGTGTTTAATCCACTGTCACTTTCTCCTACGCACAGTATTCTTGGCTCGTACTCAGATAAAGTGTTTCGTTGGAGATACGATGGGGCTAAGATGATTCTTAGACATCTGTTCATGAAGGTTCGCAGCTTGCGTCTGATAGTGGTAACCACCTTCCAGGTACTGGAGCAGTATTGATTCCACGTCGAACCGGAACAGTCGCAACTTGGTTCTGAGAATATTGCTTCTCTAGAATTTCGATAGCACTCCGAACGTAGCTATTGCCTTCCCGATCCTGCTGCACACATCCAGTTTGGTGGCACCACCGTCAGCCGAAACCTAAATATAGAAAGTTGTCTACTTTCTCGACTACCTGTCCAGCAATGTTGAGTTGAGTTCGGGTGTAAGAAGTGCTCAGGGCTTTTGTTTTGAGAGTCTTTAGGAGTATCTTAAGCCCCACTTTGTTTGCCTCAGGTTCTAGTAGACAAGCGCAGTCGAGGTGCTTAGATAAGTTGCCATAGTTCATCACCTTCTGTCAATACTGCACGGAGTATATCGTTGATAACCACCGGGAACAACAGCGGCGACAGTATGCACCCTTGACGTACTCCACTTTGGACTGCAAAAGTGTGCTGAGATGGAGTCTTTTCTTCCACCCAATAAACTGCACCGTATGAGGGAGGGGATTACGATAATGAGAGCCTAATATAAATCTACAGTTCAGTCCAGTTCTCTATGTTACAAATTAAGGAGTGAAAATTCCATACCCTACTGGGAATGGGGGTGTAAAAAATCAGTTAACAGTATCAGCTGTTAATTGCGTAGTAAAACCCTTAACGCAAAAGTGCATTCTATTTGGAGTACAAGTATATCACTGGCTTCCACATTGAATGCAGCCAATGATTCACGTTATAATAAAGACACATTAGGGGGTGACGACTACGGCTGACTACGGCTGACTACAACGTCAACGAAAACCGTTGTTGGTTTCTTGAAAATGCAACTTGATATCCCATCGATAGAAGAACTCATTGAAGGGGACGTTATTCTAAAGCGTGCAATGGCATTCGGTTTCTTTATTGTGCTACTGGCTGCTAATGTTTGGTAATGTCTCCCATTTGTGCATATTTTGCGCCTTTTCACAGCAGATATTGATTGGAACCAGTCAATTATTCTAACTCTGGCCTTTGTCACGAGTGGGTGCAAAAGTCTCACAATTATTTTTGTGTTAATTAAATAAACACTGTAATTTGGTAATTATTAGTTAAATAGTTGTTGTGGTGTTGTGTAAACAAATGAGGTAAGTAAAATATTTATTTTTTGAACGTTTAGTGGTGGAATTTATTTCGACGGCCTTAGAAATTCCTTTTGTAAAATTTTAAAAAAACGCTTTAAGGGATTTGAGCGCGCTTTTTTTTTAAAGGTATGTTGTATGGATCATTGTTACTACTAAGCCCATACATTGCAGTTATTATTTGCAGTAGATACATTCAGGTTAACCAGAGCGCCTTTTCGATTTGCGAATGGGTACTGTAAAGTACTTGATATTTTGAAAGTTTTCGTCATTTTTGAGTATTTTTGTTCTACAAATTTGATTAAGGATAAATATTTTTTACATTTTCGTACTGCTTACGTGATAAGCTTTGATTTGATATGCCACATGAGCGGGCTGGGCCGTCGATAAGGTACACTTGTGCTGCCACTAGGTAGGGGCAGGTGGGTCAAACTGTCCGCTCCTGGAGCTAATTTCCAGCTGCCGCTGTAGTCCTTTATATTCAGGACTCTTGAATGTGCTGTGCTAGCAAATTTGTTTGGCCCTTAATCACAATAAATTATCTAAGTGTGTGTCACTCAATAGTTGGTTATTGTGAATGACTAGAGTGAACGTTATGTTATGTGGGAGACAGACTGCTGGTATTCATACCACGGTATAGTGAATACTATAACCCCTGACAGACTGCTCTTCGTAGTATACGTTGACTTTTGCGTTACGTGGTATACTTTGACATTTGTGTTGCGACTCCTCCAGCTCCTTACACATTTTTTGCAACACTACAATATTGCGTCTTTCTCCTCGTAGCTTGCCGATATAATTCCTCTAAACCTCTCTTACTTCATTGTTTCCAATGCAGATAAAACTATCCTCCTTAATCCATTTTGAAAACATTTTTCGCTGTGATTGTTTGTTTTTGAATTGTCAAAGAAGCT
Source organism: Blera fallax (assembly GCA_946965025.1). Lineage (NCBI taxonomy): Eukaryota > Metazoa > Arthropoda > Insecta > Diptera > Syrphidae > Blera > Blera fallax. Next base: position 11,095,724 of record OX337249.1, read on the forward strand.
ATGAAGAACCACCAACAGAAAGAAAGTGGCGCTGCAAGCAATAAGATGGTGGTATACCACCAAAAATTTGCGAATCTCAATACTAGGTTCTATTCATGGTATTAACGTGGTATTGCAGTGACAGACATGTGGTATAGAAAGCAGTATTGCTATACTATGGTATCAGTACCAGCAGTCTGTCTCCCACATTAACCAAGATCATTGAGAGCATCGAAATAGTAGTGACCTAGTGTAGCCTTCCTAAGTCCAGGACACATCCACAGGAAGCGAATGACTGTTTTTTCTTCCTCCGCGTCTCTGCAACTCCTGCAGAAGTCATGATACGGGATGCCCAACCTTCGGACATGCCTATCGTGTGGTGTCTGGATGAGGTTCCTCTCTTAGAAGTCCATTCCTTGGTCTAGTTTTGGCCATAGTTACCTACCAATGAGGCATTGGCCAAGTTGGCTCCATCTGTGGTTAGCCTCATTTAGCGCACAGGCGTGGATGAGGAGGCACTTCATTCCGAGAAGCCCCCGGCACTGAATCCGTCCTGGGTTTTGAAGCCTAAGCTGAAGTCGGTCACGGGATCCTGTTGTGGGCATTGGTACACAATGTCCATAGGTCCTTTCCATTTGTGTGGAAAAATATAACACGACGCGAATGATCGTGAAATGCTAGGCCCTGGATCAGGTAGGGTCTGTTGCGCCAATTATTTTTCTGTATCTTGCTGCGTGTGTACCAGTTCTCCAATTGCTCTTAGGTAACAGAGAGGTGGAAGTGATCAATGCAGAGCCATTGTGATACCCCCATAGGTGAGATGTGGCTGCTATTGCATTGAATACTTAACAAGGATCAGAGTGAAAAATGTAAATCTGTTTGGATATAGGCAAATTGAGGTACACGGACAAGGTGTCCTTGCTGGAGAATCTTATTCTAAACGAATTTCTCCTATCTGTTAACCCTTCCGCTTGAAATGTAGTGTCATACACAAAATACGTCGTCATCTCTGTTTAAGACAAGCTATGTACTTAAGTGGAAAGAAAAATGTCCCTAGAAGTCCTTAGATGCTCTGTACTCACATGGAAGGTTCCACGTTGCCCAAGTAGCTGCTCACTCATCAGATACGCCATTACCCGTAATTCTGATCCCAGAGATGAACATCCCCTTACTGTACATTCGAACTCACTCATTGAACAAAGCCCACTTTCAGTGAATATCTCTTCAAGAATCTCTGCAGTGCCTATACGGCTTAAATGATTGCTTCATAGCGAGAAGTAAAGAGGTGGCCACGGAGTAGTAGGTGTTGTGTTTGCTGGTGACCTGCTCGGTGGATGTTCAAACCTCGCTAGGACAACAGCAATCAGAGCCACTAAGCATAATAGAGGAACGAACAAGTTTCTGAGTTTCTTCAACTACTACACCGAAAAAGGAGTTGCTGCCTGGTAGTACAATGCACCATATAGAGTCTGAGTGCTTCTGGGATTTAGCTGTTCTTAAAAAAAAAGAATATAGCGACAAATAATTGGTTGCAGGAGTAGGAGTAGTAGTTTGCATCCAAGCAATATACTACATTGAGGTTCACTCCAAACTAAACAACTAACCATTGAGCCAAAGTCCTTACAAATTAAATAACAAAAAACAGTCCCATGCAGAGCCGCTGTAATGGCACACTTTCTGTGGGTGGCTGAGAAGAATGTCGTTTAAGTAAACCGATTCCTTGGTTAAAGAGAACAGCAAAAGCTGGGAACAGCAAATCACGAAGTCGCAATCCTGCAAGATTGGTGGACATTCTTGCTGTCGCCTATGATGCAATATTAACAAGCTTAACCTGTCTGAGGAAACAGAGAACCAACTATTCACATTCCTTCTGACTGCCCAGTTGTCAATTGAGAGGCTCGCCTCTCAGGCTGGTAGAACCTGGGCACAATAGGGCTTCTAGCCCAAGACACTTCCATGAAGCAGGGGAACTGATTTCTCTCCTAGCTGCCGTCGATTCTTTTGATGGTTTCTATTAAGGGACCCCGTGGTCTGGCACGCTGGACGCTACACTGATAGATAGATCGATACAAGTGTAAAGTCTATCTTAGGAGACTTAAAAACAGGAGATAGATTAAGTGTAGCAGAAACTTACAAAAACAAAACCAACAAGGTAGATGTAATGCTTCTGCATGAGTTCTCCTTGGCAACGAAATCTGAATTGATGCTCAAGCTAGACGCAGGAGTAGTGAGTAGCATAGTTCTTCCCTTGTAGCAAAATATGTAATTATACCCCAGCCAGATGCTTCAGCGGTGGATTCAATGCTTTTGAATGAGTCTTTCTCTGCAACAGCAACTCTATTGATTGAGTCCTTTTAGCAAGATAATATGTAGCCAGACGTCTCACGGTAGATACATTACTTTGACATGAGCTCTTCATTGCAGAAAAATCTGTATCCAGATACTTCCTTCCGCATAAGTTCCATGCGAGAAAATCTATTCAATTGCTTGCGAACACATAGAATGCTTCCTCAAGAGTTCTTCTTTGTATTGATGTCCTAGCCAGATGCTACAGCGATAGAAGCATTCTTCGTGACTTCTTCTGTCGAATGGAATTTGTATTGATGTCCTAACCGGACGCTTCAGTGGTGGATACAATGATTCCGCGTGAAATCTTCTGCGTTGCTGATTTAGTCAGACGCTTCTGTGGTAGATTCAAGGTTTCCACATAAGTGTTTTTTGGTAGTAAATCGTCCGTCCGATTGCCTCCTTCTTTCTGTGCCTTTAATTTTGTATAATTCACTCGCGTTGAACCTGTAAATACGCAATACAGGCGCTAATAAAGTTACGATTCAGTAAGTCGGAGACACCGACGTAAATTGGTTTAAAGATCTCCGGACAGTAAAGAGGAGAAAATATTGAGGTTAGCAAAGCGTTCTACATTCATGTTGCATTGTACAGTGCGTTCACAGATAGCCTTAAGGGTAAACTGATTCAAAGATTCGACGGATGGCGATTATTGCGGTTTAATTGTTGAAGGGCGAAATTTTCCTCGTTCGTAGAGTCTGTCGAAAGATGATGATGACGTTCAGGGCAAGCATAATCGAGGTTGCAATGCCTCTTTCGTATAGACACTGCTATAAGGCTTCAGCGCCATAGATTAGGACAGAGATCTTGTCGTTTATAATTCTCTTTAATAACTTCCTTAGCTCAAAGAAACACCCGATTACTCGTAAGTACTACTGAATCATTATCCTTTGACCCGTGCATACCCCGCCCATCTTCGCTTTGTAATTGCTCAAAATTCCTTTGATAGCTCAAAGCAAAGTGATAAGTAAAACTGAACTGAATATTCCTTTGACCTGTTACCTGACGAAGCTTAATTAAACAATTAAAAAAAAAAAAAAAAAACAATGCACATCCATCCAACGGCAATCATTTAAATAATTAAAATCGTCTACTTTTTGATAACCTCTAGTAGATGTAATGCACAAACAAATGATTGTTGTTACACCTAATCGACGGAAGTTGCTATAACCACCTTTGTATGCCACTATAATAGGCGAGAAAATCACAATACCCCCTTGCTAAACTCCATTACAAAAGAAACATAATCAAAAAAAAAAAATAATAATGAAACTGAACTAGACAGACATACATGCTCATATGCACACATGTGTGCGCCCACCCTTAAAGTCAACATCGTCAGAGACACACGTTTGACAATAGAACTTGAATGAAACCCTCAAGGATCAAAGGGGAGACACCGCCAAAAGAATACCTGTCAGCGAACAATGCTCAAAAGAAATGCACATTATTACACACACGAAACAATGCAAAATCAGCAACACAGAGAGCCAAGTATGTGCCTACTCTCAGTCTCATCTAACTGGAGTAAGAAAAAAGGCAAAACAAAGCAAGAGAAAGAAAAAAAAATAAAATATTTTATATCACACAGGGGCATTTTAAATGTCTCGCTGGGTGCTAATTATGCGTCTTACCTGTCGCTAACAGGTAAAAACCTAAAGTGAACTTTTCATACAGAGTGTCGACAGCCTTAATTACTTAATAACTCGATTGGAATGAGTAATTCGTCGTTTGATCTCTACGACGATGATGGATGTGTCGTTGACAATGTTCATGCATAAAGGCCCTATGACAGGCGGCATCCAATTCGCTTTTAGAGTCCAACATCATACCACAAGCAGAGAGCACTTTCCCAGGATGCCTTTTACTTTGGATGCAGTAGACACAGTAGCACATGCTGACTGCACATTTCTTTGTTTGCGCTGATAGAATGTAAACACTCGAGATCAACTCGTGTTTCTTTGAATCCTTTAACACAGAGAAGCCTTAATTATGATGATGTGCACTGCAGGAATGCTTATTTCAAAGTCCTCAGCAGGTTTTTTGAATATTTTTTTAATTTTACCTGCGCATTAACTGTTCCAGTCGCATTTCCCTTCCCTTCGACCCTCATCTCTCCTTCGTTTTTGGGTGGGTAAATAATTAAAGAAACTTTTTTTTCACTCAGCCTCTTTGAGGCTTACAACCTTAAAAACACTTAAAAGTCATTGTAAAAGCAAAAAAAAAAAAAAAAGTAAAAATCTTCAGACATACGAGTAATAATTCCACCCTTAGGGACCATCATAATCCTTTGACTGCAAGATTTGGTGAGGATATGTCAGCTTTTAAATAGTGGTATGTGGAACAAAACCGTCACATAACGTCAGTGGCAGTCAAAGCGTTAAACACAAAAATTTCCACACTCTCTCTCGTTATTTTGAATTTTCTTTTTGCTTTTTTATAAATTCAGTTGCTCAATATAATAATGTTTCCATTGTCTTTTCAGATCTTTATCGACGTGTGAATCAAGGACATTATTGTGTGCAATCTCACTTTCCATTTCGAAATCATCTATTTATCGTCAAAGAAAGTGACGAGTCATCACAGATCACAATCAAAACCGAACGAAGGACATTTCAAACCGACAAACAAAAAGGAGAACGAACACAACAGAGAAAAACCATAACAAATGGCATATTTAAGACAATTCCAGTTGGCCAACTAGACTATTATAATTAGTTTTACTGCCTCGGAATCGAAATATTACTGAAAGTGTTTGTCATAACAAAAAAAATACAAAAGTTAAAAAAGAAACATGTCAAGAACCGTCCTTAGAAAACTATTGCAATTGCATGTGATGACATGTGTTTTGCTGATTACATTACCAGTCAGTATAAGAAGTGTTCAAAAGTCTAGCAGTAGCAGTAGTAGTCGTAGTAAAACAAGTGGATCTCTATCATGCATAAATGATACACACGTCCAAAGTGATATTGTCGCTCAATTTTGTCTACCAACATCACCGTTGTCGTCCACTGGAGGCTTAGGCAATTCACCAACTTCAACAGCAGCAACATTGGGCAACAGTACATCAACATCATCGTCACTTTTGTACACGAATTATTTCACGCATTTATCATATGACAAGAAAAGGAATGTATTCTATGCTGGAGCAACAAATAAGATTCTACAGCTAAACGAGAACTTGAGGGTACTTACACAGGCTGTGACCGGCCCAAAGCATGATAGTCCACAGTGTCATGCTGGTGGCTGTCCAGATGAAGTTGAAACTCAGCAAATGAACAATCACAATAAAATTTTAATAGTCAACTATGTGGATGATATTTTGATAGCATGCGGCAGTATAAGGCAGGGAGCTTGTGAAATCTACAATTTGTCGAAATTCCCGCAATCACCGCAGTTTATAGCGATTCCTTTGGCAGCAAACGATGAGAGTTCATCGACATATGCATTTATTGGTCCATCACAATATCAATCATGGAAAAAGGAGGATATTTTATATGTCGGCACGACATTCACCAATGTTGGTGACTATCGCCACGATGTACCGGCTATAAGTTCACGAAAGCTTGACGATTTGAATTATGCTGAGTTTTCTATTCAGCAATCGATTATAAATATCGACGTAAAGTATCGAGATCACTTTTTGGTCGACTATGTGTACGGATTCAACTCATCGGAGTATGCATACTTTGCATTGGTACAAAAGAAATCCCATTTGGCAGAGGAGGCAGGCTATGTAACACGGTTGGCACGGATTTGTATAACCGATTCGAATTATGATAGCTACACAGAGATAACCATACAGTGTCAGGCGACACATGCAAATATTGATTATAACATTTTGAGAGACGCAAAAATAACACAAGCCGGACAGAAGTTGGCACAACAATTGGGCATTAAGAGGGACGATCATGTGCTGGTAACAGTTTTCTCACCATCAAAAGAAATCACCAATCAGCCTGAACCGAAGTCAGCTATGTGCATTTATAGTTTAAAAGAAATCGAAGAAGTTTTCATTGAAAATATTCATATGTGCTTCAATGGAACGATTAAGGATCGAAATTTGGGCTACATATCGGGTACTATCAACGATGGACGGTGTCCTTTGGCTGGGGTAAGTGAGAGGCTTTTTCTTTTCTCCCCCATCCTTAGTCTGATAGTTGTAACAAAATTTTTTCCAAACCACATTTTGTCGAGTTCTTGGCTAAATTGCATCAGAAACAAAAGTGCTACCACTATCAGACGAAGGCTGTGTAGATTCTTGTTAATAATGCTGCTTGAGTATGTAATGAGTGCTTGTGAAATTCTGTGAAAGTTAAATACCCATTCACTCATCTGAAGTGGCATGTCTTTGTTCATACAGTACGTTTGGTATTAGAAAAAATTTTAGTGCGCAGCTAGTCTTTTAAAGTTATTATACTCAGTGAGAGCCTGAAAGTGCTATAGAGTTGGAGAAGGTAAATGAAAGAAGTGAGTGAGTATCTTTGGTTATGAGTTTCTTTTCTTTCGCTTGAGAGGTGAAATTTTTCAAAATATTTTGAAGGACCAATTCCAACCGTATACCAGGTTGTTACCGGCTAAAGCTACCACAATCCACTTAGGGCTGATGATGAGACTCCCGTCTTAAGTGTTCGGTTGATTCGTGTTTGAATGTCTCTTTTTTTAAATGTATGTACTCTTCCGGTTTGACGAGAGGAATTGGTTGCGTGTCTAGAGTCTGACTGTTTATCAGGAAAAGTGTAAATGTTATCTGTCTCGAGTGCTTACAAATAACACTTCACTGACTACCTACTTATAAAACATCGTTTCTCATTTTCACTACCAGTCGCTAGGCAACATCTACAGTTTCTGCGCGGTTGGCTTAAAAATAAGCGGCGTTTCACCAATCACAGCTCATGCTTTATTCCACTTTGACAATGTTTCGATAACATCGGTAACAGCAACTACAACAGGACCTCATTCATTAGCATTTCTTGGCACCGAAACGGGTTCGGTGAAAAAAGTTCTAATATCTGGTCAGCAACCGGGCGAATATGAAGAAGTTGTTGTTGATCCAGGCAATCGAATTCTACAGGACACCATGATGTCACCAAAGAAAGATTTTCTTTATGTGCTCTCAAAGAAAAAGGTTTGTACCCGTTACTATATATATTTGTCTATAATTTCTAACAAGAAAAACAACACCAGATATCAAAACTGCGAGTGGAACATTGTTCCGTTTACACCAACTGTTCAAGTTGTTTGGAATCACGAGATCCCTTCTGTGGATGGTGTTCTTTAGAGAAACGCTGTACAGTTCGAAGCGCGTGTCAAAAGGATACAAGTGCTGCACGTTGGTTATCACTTGGAAGTGGACAACAATGTATTGATTTTGAATCGATTGTACCTGATAAAATCCCAGTGACCGAGTTAAGTCATGTTCAGCTGATTATAAGAACTCTGCCAGAACCGTTGAATGCAAAATATCGTTGTGTATTTGGTAATTCGACACCAATTGATGCGGAAGTTCTAGAAAATGGTCTCGCATGTATGACCCCACCAATCGAACAGAGACCTATTATCGAACCAAACGAAGATCATGTACTGGTGCCACTGTCTGTGAGGAGTTCTGAAACAAATAAGGACTTTGTATCGCGTTCCTTTGCATTTTTTGACTGTTCCAGGCATAACACTTGCCAGAAATGTGTCAAGAGTCAATGGGGTTGTAATTGGTGTATATTTGACAATAAGTGTGTCCATCGCACCGAACAGTGTAGGAACATGGAGAATGTGATAAGCACTGTTGAGGTGAGAAGTCTTTTTTGAATATTTTCCATTTCTTGCTTAAATGCTTATTTCTTGTGTAGGTTTGTCCACATTTGAAACGCCAACGGAATCCCACTCTCTTGCCAGTTCGTGTACCCAAAGAAATTCGTTTGGAAATTGAGAATTTGCCGAAGCCGAAAAGCGCTCACTCGGGCTTCCTATGCACAGTGCACATTGAAGAGGCACAAATGCTTCTGCCGGCGAGAATTGAGGCCAACAAAATTGTTGTCTGTGAGAAGACACCGGTAAGTTAATACGTTTTCCCCACCTGCAAGAGGTTTTGTTTTTTAATCGCATTTTCCAACAGTACTTCTATGAGACCAACGCCCATGAATATGAAGCTAAAGTGGACATTACATGGAACCGTCAGCATTATATTGACACGGCTACTGTCATTCTTTACAAGTGTGATGTACTGGGATCGCATCGTGAACATGCCGATTGCAGTTTGTGTGTCACCCGTGACGCCAAGTACCAATGTGCATGGTGTGGTGATTCATGTGTCTACAATGAGACATGTAATATCGAACGAACTAATGAATGTCCCAGACCTCGAATTGATATTATAAGGCCCATGAGCGGGCCGATAGAAGGTGGAACTTTAGTGACAATCGAAGGAAGTAATCTGGGAATACGAGAGGAAGACGTTAGAGGCAAGGTTAGCATAGGAAATGTGCCGTGTGAATTGGTCAATTACGAGATATCTGTTAAGATAGAGTGTCGAACCGGTGCAGTTGGTCACGAGCTTATAGCACCCGTTAAAGTAGCCAACGAAGCTGGTTATGCCGAATCGAATGTTCAATTTCAGTTCAAGGACATACAGTTAGAGGGTCTACATCCGACAATGGGTCCTCGTAGTGGCGGCACACATGTTACACTGATTGGGAGGTATTTGAATATTGGATCACATATTCGAGCGTTTCTTGATGAGTACGAGTGCCATATTAACGTCACTCAGGCATCGAGTAATCGCCTTACGTGTATAACATCTGAAGCTACTCAGCCAGAGCCAATCCGGCGATTGAAATTGGTGGTAGACGGCGCTAATCGCACTTATGAGAGATGCAGCACATACGATCAAAGAGGAAACTTTGCATACCGTCCCAATGGACAGTGTTCGATCTATAATTACACTCAAGATCCAGGTATCATGCAGATCAAACCGCTAAGAAGTTTTGCAAGTGGTGGTCGTATGTTGACTGTACATGGAACGAATCTGCATTCTATTCAACGGCCAGAACTTGAGGTATTTTTCGATGATGGACGTGTCAACAAAACCGCCTGCACTGTTATCAATCCCAGCCAAATGGAATGTCCTTCGCCATCAGTGAGCGCAAAATTTAACGCCTACAAACTATCCATAGAGAAAATTCAAGGGCATTCATCGTATCAAGGCCAGTCTTATCATAATTATGAAAATCTGAGGCGCCGTCGTAATCTCCAAGATAATTCTTATTTCACTACCAGCAGTTATAATGGTGGTGGAGCTAGTGATATGGCGGCATTGAAAATTCACGAAACCCAGCTGAGTTTACAGGTTGGATTCATTATGGACAACGTGCAGAGAGTTCGCGATCTGAGTAAATACTTCCAAAATATACGCAGCACGATTGTTTATGTTGGCGATCCCAATTATTTTTCGTTCCCTAATGGTAAGAAGCTCTATAAGGGCGACACTCTTGTGATCGAAGGTGAACTGCTGAATATCGCTTCGGACGAGTACGATGTAAATGTTACAATCGGCACTGCCCAGTGTAATATAACCAGCTTGGCACTAACCCAACTCGTGTGTATACCACCGGAACAACAACCTGCGGCCACAGATGAGAATGGCGTCGAAACTAACACTGATCTACCATTGGTGGTAGTAAAAGTTGGACGCAACTTGCGCTTCCCCATTGGTTATCTGAAGTATGACCTGCTGAAGCCATACTCCTTTTCACATGCAATGCTTGGAATCGCCTTTGCGATCATTGTCGTTCTAATATTCTTCGTTGTGATTATAATTTATCGTCGGAAAAGCACCCAAGCAGAGCGCGAATACAAACGAATCCAAATTCAAATGATCACTTTGGAGAGTAACGTTCGCTTGGAGTGCAAGCAGGCATTTGCTGAGCTGCAAACCGATATGACTGACTTAACGGCGGACTTGGAGAGTACGGGTATTCCGACTCTGGATCATGTCAATTATATTATGAAAGTTTTCTTCCCAGGCGTCTCAGATCATCCTGTTCTGAATTCCCCAAAGGTATGTATCAAAGGGATTGTTCGTGTGTGGTTTAGTTTCAGTTTAATGCTCTTTTATTTTACAGTTACGGATGAATACACCTCATACAAACTATGACACAGCAATGTTACAGTTTGAACAACTGATTAGTAATAAGTATTTTGTTTTGGCGTTCATTGAAACCTTGGAGGCTCAAAAGTCTTTCAACATTCGTGATAAGTATGTGTTGGTGCATTGAATATAGTATATCTCTCTTTAACGACCAATTTTCTTATCTTTTCAGAGTAAATGTCGCATCATTATTGATGATTGTTCTAATGAATAAAATGGAATATGCAACTGAGATTCTGAAATGCCTTCTGCTGCGCCTTATTGATAAATCTGTGATGAGCAAGCATCCACAATTGATGCTCCGTCGTACGGAGAGTGTTGTCGAGAAAATGCTTACAAATTATATGGCAATATGTATGTACGATTACTTGAAGGAGTATGCAGGATCGAGCCTATTCCTTTTGTTCAAAGCAATAAAACATCAAATCGAAAAGGGCTTAGTTGATGCGGTCACCCATGCGGCACGTTATTCTTTATCTGAGGAACATTTGTTGCATGAACAAATAGATCATTCAGTTGTGATGTTGCACATTGTTCAAGATGATCTTGATGAGAAAGTCCAGTGTAAAGTACTCGATTGGGATACAATCTCACAAGTAAAGTCGAAAATATTGGATGCACTCTTCAAGAATACACCATTCTCGATGCGTCCGTCAGTGCATGAAGTCGATTTAGAGTGGCGTCATGGTCGTGGCGGTCATCTAACCCTGCAGGATGAGGATCTTACAACAAAGACAATTGTCGGTTGGAAACGTCTCAATACATTGGCTCATTATGGCGTCAAAGAGTCGGCAGTAATGTCACTTATAGCACGACAAAATGATAGTTATAACATAAATTATAGCAAGCAGCAACCGCCTTACCATAACTGTAAGTACACACATACAGAGTTTCCACCTGAATGTATCCTGAATGAAAATTTGTTCTCCTTTCTTTTCTTTTCCAGTTTATTACATAAACAATTCGCAATCACATATAATAATTAATAGCGATTTGGAATCGGGTCTACATCAGCCACGTGTTTATCATCTAGTTAAACCTGTGGTACCAGATCATTACATGAATATGAAAAATTCAGCAATCTCTGGCGGTGGTGGTAGCAGTGGCAGTGGTCCAGGAGCAAATGAACGAGCACATAAAACCATCCCAGAGGTGTACCTGACACGTTTATTGGCTACAAAGGGTACAATACAAAAATTTGTCGATGATTTCTTTGCTACAATATTAACGGTTAATGAAGAATTACCACCGGCGGTAAAGTGGCTCTTTGATTTGCTTGATGAAGCTGCACGCCGTCATGATATAAGCGATCAAGAGATCGTACACGCGTGGAAATCAAACAGTTTACCACTGAGATTTTGGGTGAATTTCATAAAAAATCCCGACTTCATATTCGATGTAAATAAAACGACAACAGTCGATTCCTGCCTTAGTGTTATCGCGCATACATTCATCGATGCATGCTCGACCACAGAGCATCGTTTGGGTAAAGATTCACCCTCGAATAAGCTTCTATTTGCAAAGGTATTCTTGCTTGCTTAACTGCTGACATGTGTATACTATTTGTTTTAATTTTATAGGACATTCCACAATACCGTAAAATGGTTAAGCAATTCTATCGTGAAGTTGCTAGATTACCACAAATAAGTGATCAAGAAATGAACACGGCTATGCAGCAGTTATCAGTGCAGCAATGTGAAGAGTTTGATACGATAGCGGCGTTAAAGGAGCTCTATATATACGTCACAAAGTACAGGGATCAAGTAAGTATAAATAGGATAGAATTTTGTTTTTTTCATAATATTTGTTTCCTTTTTTTTTTAACAGATAATGCATACGCTGGAAGTCGACGTGAATTGCAAGAAAATGCATTTAGCCCATAAATTAGAAAATGTTGCGTGCACGTTAGATGGAGAAGAAACATCAGCTTGCTGACATCAAACTTATGATTCGGGTAAGTTGACAGCTGTTTATATGTCTAAGGGTAGCTTTATTCGCATCCTTTTTACTTTCTGACTAACTGGGCTCCCGATGCTAGAAAAGTCACAGCAGCTTTCCATTGTCTTCGGTGCTGTGAAGCAACAGTTTTCCCCGTTGCTTGCTATTATGTTCAAAAAAATCACCTTCTTGCTTAAAAAGCCATGGGAATCGGTGGCTTAGCTGTATCTTTGCCGACCTCTACGATATTCAGTGGAGGGACTTCTTCCTTCATTGACTGAATTTGGGAACTCTTCGCCAATTTAACAACTGTTGCTTAAATACTTCCACGATTGCCAGCTCTTCTATGTTGAAATTAAGCATATTGCTTGTCCTACCAATCCTTCTTTTAACAGCTACTCCACATTCACTGTGTATCGGTGATTAGATTGCCTTCACTATTCCAAAGAGTTCCCCCTTTTAAATGCATTCGAAAATTGTTTAGCTTTTTTGTGAAGCATCCGGAATGTTGTCGTGGATTATCTTTTTCTTTCATCCTCTTGTTCTGCAAATTTAAATGATTTTTCTCCTCCTTTCAGATGTTTTATTAGTGTAAATTTAAAAATGCAATAAAATTCTATCCCCACAGGTGATAAAATAGATTTAAATCTCGTTTACAATAACAACAGCAGCATAATTGAGATAACGCCACTAATGGCAGCTACCAATAATAATTACAATACATCGTCTAACGCTGCAGTTGCCGTTGCCATAAAGGATCAATTAAGAACTTCTGCCGATTTTAAACGTTTAGTTTTAAAATTTTAATCAAATAACCGTTCCGTAGATGAATCCTTCTCGTTTATGATAAACTCCATCAAATTTTATATTTACATATACGTAGAAATTTAAGATATTTTCACCGTATTACGTTCATTTAACAATTCATATAAACATACACATACACACACAATCACGTATACACATGAATAAGTAGAAATCAGTATCGAATACAACCTTGATGGTATTTTTTTTAATTTTTTTTTTAAATAGCAATTTTGTTATATGTATCCTATTTTTTTTAAACAAAAAAAAAAAACATTTTTTACATCGTATTTTATTGAATTGTGATATTTTTGTAAACAAAATACTTTTTTTTTACAATCTACTTATTGCCACCCAATAATATTTTTTATTTTTATTTTTATTTTATTTTTTTCTTTAACGAATCGACGTATACATATAGTTGCTCTCTTAACTTACATAATTGTTGCAATATTCTCGAAATATTTTTGTTTTTTTTTTTTATTGAAATGTTTTATATTTAATGAATAAATTAAAAAAAAAATTCTTTTTGTACATAGAGAAGAACTGAAAAGAAAAAAGTGTTTTTTCCAGAAACATTCTTGCCTTAGGACCTTCCAATGTAATTTTGACATCTTCCTCGAAACAGTTCATTAATATTTTAACTTTTTTTTTTCTTTCCTTTCTCTCTCTCTCTCTCTATCTCTATCCGTCTTAGTTTATTTTATAGTTTTTCATATAAGATTTCTTTAAAAAAAAAAAATTTTTTGTCAAAAGAGAAATATCGCCTATTTGTATTCGTCCCAAATGCTTAACAAAAAAAGAAAAGAAAAGAAGAAGAAAAAGAAAACGGATAACATAGTTTTGTTTCTTAAAATTAACAAAAAAGAATGTATATAAATTTATATACAAAAGAAAAAAAAATGAAGTAAAAATTAAACGCATTTTGAACGATAATGAACAACTTTAGACTGGTTTAAAAAAAAAAATCTATATATATACACATGTATAGAAATACATATAAATATGTGTTATACAAATAAAAAAAAAAGAAAGAAAGTAAGAGAAAAATACTTAAGAACCTTTAATTAATCCGTGGTAGACTTAAAAAATTAGAATATTATGTAAGAAACGAATATTATTTGATTTAAAGTAACAAAAGTAAAAAAGAAAATCTATAAAACGTAAAGCAAGCAAAACAAATAACATAGAGAAGACGATACGATATTCTAAGTAAGACGCCATACCATATATATATATACATGTATCTATTTATATATTTAAACAAAATAGGTGTACCAATGTAATATAAATTTATATTTTATGGACTTTATTATACATTATTGTGGGTCTCATGGCGCGAAACAATAGTAATGCATTTTATATGTTTTTCTTTTTTATTTAACGAAGCAATAGTTTTACATTTTATATATTTTTTTCTTTTTTTTATTTAACGAGGAAACGGGGAAACTGTCGGTGAGAGCGACATGGGTTTTCGATGGCAGTTTGAATAGAAATAGAAATAATTACATACATACATAGCTCGATGGCTGAAGTCATACCATTGTTGCTTACTCATGACGCATGACGTCACAGCAGCCTTTCTGGTCTTCGATGTCGCGGAATGGCTTTAGATGTTCGCACAGTACGCTGGATAGGATGTAGAAAGGGATAAAATCGCCTCTTTTATCGATGAAACGTGTACAGCTGACATGACATATGCTTTAATCTAACCACATCTGATTGAATACTTGGTGCATAGCCCTTTGATCATTCTCCTACTATATCCAGTGACTGAAGTTTGGCTTTCTTCTTACCAGACTGTGTGCATTCCCCCTTTTAGCAGCTGCTGGAAATGGTGTTACAAGACATCCGCGATTCTTTGTGCAGCTGCGATTGCTTGCATAGCTGCGAATCATTGTGCAGCTGCGATTCTTTGTGTTGCTGCGCCAACCTATTCTATGCCGGAGTTGGGTACTTTTCTTGCTGTGTTATCATAAGACAGACACAACATTTGGAAACTAATGAAACTTTTGATTCTTTTTTGCATTTATGTAAGCATTTCTCTTTGTGAGACATCATATAAATCCCAATCAGCCAGTTAGATCTTAGAACAAAGCAATGCTAAAACTGATAATCCATTGTCAGTCAAAACTTTAGAGCAAAGCAATCTGAAACTAATCATTCTCTTAGTGAGAGTGTCATAGTGACTGTCAGTCAAAATTTTATAGTAAAACCACGATATTCGATGGCAAATCGACAAAAAGTCGACACAGTTCCACATGAAATCATTTTGAGTAAGCGAACAAATAGTCTTCAATTATATGTTGTAAAACTTGTAGAGAGCATCAATAAAATGTTATCAGGTCTGTTCGCGTTGTCGTATGCCTTCGATTTGCAACACAATCAAATTGGAATCAAATTGCTTTGTTATGAAGCCCGTAAGACATGGATACGAGTATGTATGTGGAACTGATTTCATGACTAGGAGCGTTTGCGCTTAAAAGATAAACAATAAGACAGCATTTCACACAGTTGCTTTAAGAATGGAAAGAAATTCAAAACAAAGAAAGAAAGACAACAATTCATCTTATAAAAGACTTAAAAAAATTCACACACATGCAAAAGACTAGACAAAAATTATGTTTTGATTAAAATTTTCACATTTTACATAACTTTTCTACTCTAAAAACCAAATAAAACATAGAGACACACAAAAAGAAAACTGCCAGTGTTTAGTTCTTAATTTATACACTTTCTCTGATTTTTCCATTTTCTTATACACATTCAAATAAATATTTAAATTATAAAAGCAAACAAAAAAGCAAAAAAAAAAACGATGTAAAATTAAACATCATAAAGTAAATGGTAAAAATTAAATAATAAAATAAATCTAAATAATAGGATTAGTGGTTAAATTATAGAAAGTAAGTACGAAAAAAACAAAAACAGAAAAACAGAAAAATGCTTCTTATTACAATTTAATATAATTACACAATTATTGACATAAATAATTTATAATTTCTCCTTTTTTTTTGATTCCGAATAACATAATTCTTTATATATACATACACATATATATATACATATATATATATAAATGCATAGTTAAGAAATAAATAAATATATAGTTATATATTTACAAAACAAAAAAAAACAGAAAAACAAGAATCAAAAGGGAAAAGAAAAACAGAAAAATAATAAAAAAAAGATGTTCTTTTGTTTTTTAAAGTAAGAAAATTCTGATAAATATGTTTACATTTTAATTTATGATTACGTAAAAGACAAGAATAAAACAAAAAACAAAACAAAATATTTAAACAAACTTAATAATTTAAAAATACATTTTTTTTACAATATTATTTAAAACGAATTTCGACGTCGTTGCTTTTTTTCTCTTTCTTTTTTGAAACGAAAAAAAAGTAACAAAGGATACATACATGTATGTATGTATGAATGCATTTTTATATGTAAACATAAGAGAAGGTATATAATAAAAAAAAAAATATATTTCAACAAAAAGATGAAAAGAAAAAAAAAAAAAAAAAAAAAAAACAGTTGAAGTGTGGTTTTATTTATAAATTTATGACGACTGTGATGGTTAACTGCACTTTTAAATGTTATCAAGTGGAGTTTTCCCAAAAAAAAACTGGAAGATCTCGGTTATATAGTGCCCTACGAAAATTTTAGACCGGTAAATGTGCTACCTTTACATGAGAAAATTTTGAAGAAACTAGTGTAAATACAACTTGAAAAGTACATTCATGAAAACAACATACTTTCGAAAATAGCAATCGGGGTCCAGGCAAAAACACTCGTGTGAATAACTTCGTGATAGCAGACTGGAAACAGAAAGTATGTACATGCACAGCACCTGTGTTCCTTGACCTCAAGAGAGCTTTCGAGACGGCAGGGAGTATACAATTAACAAAGTTAGGTACGGAGTAGGGGGAGTTGAATATGAATGGTTCAAGTTGTTGATTTTAACAACAATGAATGATTTATCTGAACAGAAACGGAACTAGGAGTACCCCTGGGTCCACTTTTGTTTAAATGACATTAGAAAAATAATAAAATGTACGAGTATTAGAATTCAATTTTTTGCTGATGATGGGCTTGTGTACAGTGACGAGTGTGAACTAAGTGAACAAAAAAACATTAAAACTTAAGTTAAATGTAGAAAACAACGGAAATAATGTTGCTACCTGAAAATAATGTGATAAACCAAGTAGAAGAATATGAATGTATAAATGAGATAAGGTATTTACGTATTAACTTTATTTTAAGAAACATTCCGAATTTGTATGTAAAAAAAATTGCGAAAAAGGTGTATTTTAATGGCAATCAAACTAAAGTACGACACCGCTTTGGGTATTAACGAAAAAAAAAAATCCATATTTATTGCATCTTAAATCCAAAAATTGCAATATTACAAACTTAAGTAAAAGCCTGAGCACGTGTTTAATGGTCAAAAACTAAAGCCAAATGCAATCATAACTTTTTCTGCGATGATGGCTTTCATTGTGACTTGATGTGACATTATGGGGCCATCTCCCATTTTGATTGCGGTAAGAAAAGAAGTAAGGGGTTGGTTAGCCAAAAAAATGTTCATCCACTTAAGGGTAGACGATGGTGAAGTAAGAGAAGTATGGCGAGGGGGTGCTCTGTATGGTAGAAACCGGTTCGTGTAATGTATATCTTGTGCAGTTTTTCATTTTAATTTTAAAAGTAAGCTGACGTAAGTAAATTGTATCCGATTAGGGTGGATGAAAGTTTATTGATTTGTGCAGATGAAAGAAAATCGTTTTGTTTATGACTAGTCTTAGTTGTTCGCATGGGTTGAAATAAGTAAACTGCAATTTCTCTGCTTCCATGCGAATAGTTTTTAGATTTCTTTTACTTTATTCTTTTTTTTACTACGGTTAAAAAGTACTTTTATGGGGCTAAGGTATCGTGGAAGAAAGAAAGACAATCAGCAGCGAACGATATAAGGCACTGGGCAGGTAATGTATTGTAAATGAAATCTTAACAAACAGCAGTCTGCAGAAAGACTGATGACAACACTGGACATGTGTATTTCTTAAGCCTTTGCAGATAAAACACCAAATTGTGTGAATCACCAACAGCGGCTAGGGTAGCAGGTTATGTGTCAAGAATGAAAACCAGTAGCTATCCATAGAACGAGAACAATAAACGCCGATGAGTCGCTAATGTATCGTAAATGAAAATCAGCAGCAGTATGCAGAAGGATCGATTACAGCCCTTGAGCCTTTCCCATCAAGTTGGGTGCTATGACTAACCAACCAGTAGCTGTCCAGAGAAAGAGAACAATAAACGCCGATGAGTCGCTAATGTATCGTAAATGAAAATCAGCAGAAGTATGCAGAAGGATCGATTACAGCCCTTGAGCCTTTCCCATCAAGTTGGGTGCTATGACTACCCAACGGGAGCTAGGGTAGCAGGTTACACACACGTCAAGGATGAAAACCAGTATCTGTCCAGAGAAAGAGAACAATAAAAGCCGATTAGCTGGTAATGTGGTAATGTATCGTAAATTAGCAGCAGTATGTAGAAGAACAGATTATAACGCTTACATATTTTAGGTTTTGTCGTGTCTTAAAGTCCATTCACAGCTCAGCGATTGTCGCAGCAATCAAGAACCAAAAAAAAGAATTTTAAGGTTAAATTCCAGCGCATGTTTTAATCGAATTGTTAATTTCTTCGCAGAAAATTCAAGGCGGTTTTCCATTAATCGATGGATAAATTAAGCTCTGTTCTTTTGGAATAGTAAAGTTGTCAATTGTGTGCCTTCAAATGTACCAAAAATGGTTTGTTTGCAGTTCGCCAATTCGCCGGTAACTGAGCTGTAAATGGACCTATACAGCTAAAATATCAACTTGTGTGTTAAGACTAGTCAACAGCAGCTTGGGCAAGAGATTATGTGCCGAGATTGAAGACCAGTAGCAGTCTAGAGAACGAAAATAATGTATGCCGATGAGCCTGCAGTGTATATATCGTGAATGAAAACCAGCAGCAGTATACAGAAGGACAGATGGCACACAGCATATCAATCTTTTTAGCCCTTGCCAAGACTCAGCAACAGCAGCTTGGGCAACATGTTATGTGTTAGTTACGCTACTAAGCAGGTATTGTGTGGTGAATGAAACCTCCCGGCTGTCCAGAGGACGAGAACAATATACGAATAAAATACACCGATGAGCCTGTAATATATCGTAAATGAAAATCAGCTGGAGTATACTGAACGACCGACGACAACACTGGACATATTTCTTGAGTCTTTGCCATCAAACAGCAGCTTATGTATCGCGAAGGAAAATCAGCAGTAGTTCACAACATGAACAAGCTACTCCACTGAGAATGACCAACGACAACACTGGACACGTATCTACAACCTTTGCCCTCCTATCGTGCAGGGAAAACACCAAAATGTGCGGTAAGATCTACCAACAGCAGCTTGGAGATTGGCAATCCACACAACGAGTACGGTTGGTGGCTCGTTTCCGACGAATATCCATCTTTGATTGAAGAGGATTTGAGTTTTCACACCGCCGCAAACACTACAGAGGTCTTCATCCCTTGGTCCCAGTTATCTTCATGTGGTGTGGCAGGTTATTATGTGCACTTCCTCGTCCTCGCAAGCGCCACAGATGTCATCTCCATGTGGTGTTTCGGATTATTATGTGCACCTCCTCATCGTTGCAAATGGCGAAAATACATATGTATGTCCGAGGAGACAAAGTGCCGAGCGAAATTAAAACAGAACCTCAACTGAAAAAGCCAACTGAATTCAGCACATTACAGCAGTTAACTATCCCATCACAAACTGAAGCATCATTTATGCAAGTGAGTTCCAAGAAGTCCTCTCACAAAGCGAGATAAACCTCTCTTTTTACCTAAAAAAAATACCCTTTAAATCGGCCAACAGGAATCCCCTTTAATTTTATCGATTTTCTGTTCGTATTCCACTCCATCCCCCCGTACCTAATCGGCGTTTCTTCTTTCGCATGCATTTTCGTTACATTTACATCCACATCATATACAATGCTGCCCACACCTCACATGTGCCTCTTTGTGAGTGTGTGAGTTTGCGAAACTCTCTACTACGCAAGTCATTTCCAGTTCATGTCGCAATGATAGTGAGCGAAAGTTAGAGAATAAGAATTTAAGGAGAGAATCATGTGCTTTTTTACTCTCTTTCAAACTCTGCACTCATAGTTTGGAAAGTTGGAAAGCGTCTCCTCTACTCACACTTGTCAAAAAAAACATAACTCTGGAACCATACAGAAGGATGAGGCTTTTTTCAGGAAGCTCAGGACACCATTACAACGACAGATAGATTCCCCATCAGATTTAAGTGTATTTGTTATGGAGAGTGGTGTGATGAAATGAATTCAGGTCAAAGGAGAATGGGGCATCCGGGAGCTCACACCAAATGCGTTGCATTGAAAGTTCTCGATTTATGTACGTATGTATGTACTCTATAAAAAAAAAATATATTTCTGTTACCAAGTGATGCTTTTTTAATCCAATAATTCTAGGAATTTCGTCAGAGAGGAAAATGGATTGAACTCAAGGACTCACATCGAATATTGCAACTATCAGATGTGAAACTAAATATATTTGATGGAGAACAAAAATAACGGTATTCATCCGAAAATGATTTTTCTCACATGTTTGGAGAAAATATTTCTAAATGCTGAGGTCATATTTCAAAAAAAAAAAAAAATACAAATATTTGGCGCAATGGTCCATTTGGCGTATGTGGTCCAGGGCCTAACTTCTCACGAATATTCGTGTTGTGCGCGTTTTATTTTTAAACACAGTTTGAAGCCATATCCGAAAGGCAAACTGAAAAGCTTTCTGATTACTCTCGGCCGTTTGTCAGACATTTGCGAGAGGTGGGAAACCACAATTGTGTCCGGACGTGTTTACGCTTTGCTCTGAGTTTTAATTTTATAAATTTCTTAATTTTCCCGGATTCCCTAAACTCGCTGACATAATTTTCGTTCGTTTAACCTGTGCCTCATTAAGTTTTGTTCACCGGCCCAATTGGCGCTGTTGTTTTTAACTGTGGGAAAGTGCTGCAGTAATGCAGTAATAACATGGTGACCTGCAATGGTCTCTGTGGAAAGTTATTCCACTCTACCTGCGTTGCCATTCGCGATCGAGTACTGACCTATTTTAACGATTTTATGGATCTTTTGCAATATAGTTGTAGTGGATGTAAGGAAATATCCCGTTCTTGATCAGAATGATGTGTTTGTCAAATGTTTCGACGAGTTTAACAGTGCCGTGGACAGCTCCGAAACATCGATTCGCAACTCGCGTCAATTAAAGACACCATCTCTTATACGAATAACGAGGAACCCTTCAACCGGATCTTCCAAGAACTTATGTCTGATCTGAAACTAATACTGTCGACCTTTAAAAAAGTAAACTTTCCTGAATCGATTATAGACGAAATCAAATCCTTACGCCCTAACGTTGAAGTGCAGTTCCAAAGTTCGTCAAATTAAAAATCGCTCCCTTACCCCGACCTTTCTCATAAAGTCGATATCTTGTGGGATAAAGTGAATTATATCAGCAATGACTTGATCGCAACCCGTCTCTTAATCGCGGTTATTCTTGATGAGCTCAAGACGGTCATCGGTCATGTGAATTATGGGAAACTTCTGTTAATATGCCTAAACAAATTGGAACAGTTGAATCAATCGAACCCGAAGTCATCTAGCCCTCACCTGCACCTGTAACCATCTCATCGTCAACCCCTCCCACGCAAGCTCGTTAACTTCTTTGGAACAACATGGACACAATCTAAGTGGCAGCGAAGGCTGGATGAACTGTGTTCAGAAAACACCCAGGTTGCCACCCTCTTGATCAGACTCATCCCTCCCACTGCTGATGTGTCGTGGCTCACGAAATTCTTCGAAAAGAAGTTTGGGATCTGCATCGGCCGATGGAAAATGTTTCTGCCAACTCACTTCAAAGGCACCGCTTGGTGTGTTGGTGGGATTCGAACTTCCCGGACAGTAATCAAACGCCTGGTACATCCTTTGTTGTATATTTTCTATGTAAAAACGCTTGCGACCATTTATCTGGATTTATTGGATTACCAGTCGACAAAGGCATTCAAGTCGGAAAGTACAGCCTCCACTACTCGACGTTGCCGTTGTTTGTCGGCTTTCAACTCACTGACTTTGCGGAAGCTAGTGGTATGGTGATAAGTAGTACGAGACTTCCTCACAAAAAAATCTACACAGCAACCTGGCTATCTGTGAATGGTCGAATCCAACCAAAAGGAGCCAGAGTCTACAGAGGCCAACGTCACGGCACCGGTTAGACTAGGTCGTCTCTTCATACCAATTCAGTGGGACCTATGTTCTCTATGTTACAAGGACAGACTGAAACTGAAAAAAAAAAATTAGAATCTAAAAAAAGTCCATATAAAATCCAAGAAATTAAGTTAGCGCTACAAAACGTAGGCAGCGATGAAACTCATCTGTTTCAGCACTGTGACCATAGTGGATTCCATTTGTGGAATATATTAAGGCTCTTTCACAGCTCAGCGACCAGCGAATGCGCGAACTGCGAACAAACCATTTTTAGTACATTTACAACAATTGCGCACAATTGACAACTTTACTATTCCAAAAGAACAGAGCTTAATTTATCTATCAATTAATATAAAAAAAGGTAAATTTTAACTAGTTTCTGCGAAGAAATTAACAATTCGCGGATTTCTCCGCGAATAGGCGAATACTTCTTGCGAACTGTCAACTTTTATTCACATTCCACAGATATAGAACGCAATCCACATTCGCGCGACCAAAATATTCGCGAGAGTTTAACCTCACAATTCCTTTGTACATGCAATTAATGACAAGAGAAATTCGCAGATTGCTGCGACTTAAAAAAAAGGGGCTGTGAATGAAATGTTAAAATTTGCGAATATTCGCTCGTTCGCATTCGCAGTTCGCTGAGCTGTGAAAGGGCCTTAACTACATATGTATGTATACTATTCCTAATGAATTAATCACGTAATATTTATGTAAATACTCATTTGATTATATAAAACACCCGAAGAAGATGAACAATTAGATTTTAATCATCAAAACTTTTAATTTTTAACATTTTTTTAAAAATTAAAATTTTTTTTTTTTTTTGTTGGAGTAATACCCATTTATGGTTTATCATGTTTAACGTTTTGTATGAGATAAACTTTTATTTGTTTTTTTATATTTATTTTTTTTTTATTAAGGTGTATTACCAAGTGGAATATAAAAATATTGAAGTGGAATATAAATATTCCACCTTTCGGTTCGATTAGAATATTTTTGAGAGAAGCTAATGGTCACACTGTCTGTTTGTTGTCTTCTTCTCACTCAAAGTTGGAACCAGCGTTCCCACTTAATTTTTTCCAAATTGTAGTGAGTAGCTCCAAAAATCGTAGTAAATTGAAGTGATAAGCGAAAATATTTCTTTTCAAAATTTAGTTTTATAAAGTATATTTATGTATTAAATTTTTTTTTGTGGCATTTGACTTGTATTACTTTCACATCAATTAGATAAGTATTACAGTATCAATTTAATACTTGCTGTGTCTTTTTGTTAACGAATTTGCCATCAATAAATCGGTATTGGTTTACAAAAGCGAAATACAGCTGAATGTCATTGTGAAATGGTTGCATTCAGATCACTTTGAATAGATTCAGTCTGAAATATTGAATCATTAAAACATTGTACTGGAATTATTGAATTTTTTCGATATCGTATTTTTTAACTGAAATCGTAGTGTTTTGGAATTTTTCGTAGTGGCGTAGTGAAAATGTTAAAAAGTAGAAAAAGTGAAGTGAAACACTTCAATTGTAGTGTAAGTGGAGACGCTAGTGGGAACACTGACGTCCGCTAAAAATGTCAGAGCGGTGTCGGACCGAGTAGTGGCAGAAGAAAATTTTAAATTCGATTCCGGCTGAGAAGAGTTGTGTGCGGCGTTAAAAGTGCAAACAAAAAAGAATTCTGGATAAATGGGTGCTAATCAATCATCTGCAGAAACAAGAAGTGTTTCAATGGATAATCCAACTCCTGCGGGTGTCATTGATGTCTCCGACGAGGTTGTACAGCGTTTAAAATTGGGACTTAGTCGAGGTGAGGTTATACGACTTTTTTTTTTACTAACAAATCCATCATCATCGCTAAGTTTATGCTGAGATAGTCGTCTTGTTATGCAACATTTTGTTTAATTTTTCTTCAATATGGAATGCAATTATTGTTAATTATAGTAAAATAAGAATATTGTTATGCAAATCAATAAGAAGTGGCGACCTATAGTGTGCGTGACGATGGAGATCGGTGTGGGAATCGATGGCAAAGTTCAAGTTGATTGGATGAAGGGAAACAAGTGTCTCCTGTTGGTTGGAATAACATTGAAGTGTGAAGCTCGTTTCCTTTTTTGGATGGAAGAGACTTAAAGGATGGATATTGAGTCTAACTACGGTAGGATGTCGTGGACGTAGTCTCTGAAAACTGGTTCATGCGAATTCCTGGAGGAGGAGGAGGAGTTTTTTTTGTTTAACCAAGTGTTTGCCCTCATTATACTGAGATGGATCCTCAGAAACGGATTTCAGTACAAGGATTCAGAGTGTTTCTATGCAGAGGATAAACGTGTAGCTAGATGACCGCATGAAAACGAAGACACAGGACAACCTTGTGACAGTGTTGAGGCAGAGATGTAGTTATGCTCGAAGGCAAACGTTTGACCATTTGGATATGGAATCTTCAAGAGAAGCTAATAGCCCGGGCTAAGAGCATGCATGATTCGTAAACCCGAACACTCGAAGTCGGAAGTACTCCTAATCCTCACTCGGCACGCTTGTATCACTCTCCCTGCAGAACTGCTGTTAAGGTTACTTCACGCTATGTTCTCTGCATCTGCCGTTTTGGCTTTTCTTAATCTTTCCATCTTAACTCGTTCTTCATGGTTCTTATGAAGGAACAGATCTCCAACCAGTCGTCCCCTGACCTTGTCGTATGGCTTACTAGAAGCTCCAGGATTGGTTGATTATTTTTTTGCTCTGCGAATAGTCTGCAGTTGAACAATGCATGCTCTGCGTCTTCCTCTTCATCTGGACGGAAGGGTGAGCTATCGTGCCCAAATCTATGGTGGTATTTCCGATAGGCACCGTGACCGGTCAGGAATTGCATAAGGTGATAGTTCCTTTCCCCGTGTGCTCTTTTTGACCACGCTCCTCGATTGTGGGAATCAGTTTGTGGGTTCATCTGCTGTTTGCTGTGTTATACCACCTGGCTTGCCGCAGTGCCATAGATGTAGTAATGTGTGGATGCAGTTCAGTCATGTGCCCGTGTCAGGAGGGTTGGTGGGTGGCTTAATCAAAAGCAGGATAGTTCACTGTCTTCAGGGGAAATTCCCGCACAACCACCGTTCTTGCGGACTTTGGCCCAAAAAACTTTCCAAATTTAAGCAAAGCTGAATATCCAAGAGGAGATTCCATCGTCGTCTCTATCCTTGGCGACTTCAGCTCGAAAACGGTGCAGTTCAAGGGAGACTCTGTTCTTAGATTTCGATGATTTCTTTCGAGTTCAATTGGTTACATATTGCGACTGTGAGTGGACGTAGTTAGATCGCGCTTATTGTTCGCGAAAAACCCATTAAGGCTTAGAAAGGAGTGCAAGTGGTCGCGAAGGCAAGAGTATCAAGTTCTTGAAAAGTAGTGCAAGAGAATAAAAATTAATGTGTGTGTGTGCCCGCGTGTTTTAGCAACAAGAATGATGCCAGAGTGTAAAAAGAAAAAAAGATGATTGACAACCCAAACCAAACGAATGCTGCTCGTGTACCATACCCATAAGGATCATCTCATTTTGATTCAGTTTTTAAGTCCTGCCGTCTCTTTTTTATCTACACTCCCCCCTTAGTTTTCTCTATTATCCTTATTTTTCATTAGTTTTACGATTTCGGCCAACTCTTAGATTGACGTTGGATGTTTTGGGGGCAGATTCTGGGAAAGTTTTTGCTTAATGTAGTCTCTGGCTACTCCAGTGATGCTTTAACAGAGTTTCCCTTCACTCGTTCGACAGTTGGGCCGCTATCAAGACGTGGTCCTTTACTTTATTAAATTGTTTCTCTTTTTTTATTTAGTTTTTGCTTGCTTTGCACGGTTTATCATTAATTTTTTTTATTACTTTCATTTTAACACGTTTTTCCTTGTTTTTTCGAAGAAAGTAAAGACTTTTTCAAATTTATTATTATTCCAGCCAATGCAACAAAAAAGCAACAGCAGCCAGAGGTTAAGCCAGAAACACGTGCTATACCGGTAACAGAACCCAAACGGGTTCAACCACCACCACCAGCACCATCACCGCCGTCAGTACAACAACCACCGGTAACACTTCCAAAAACATACTATTCGCCGCCTACACCAGCTCCGTCACAACCAGCTGCACTCTCACCAATTCCTCGTTTCCCCGGTGAACCGACCATAACCGCCATTGAAATGCGTCGACAAAAGGAAATCGAACTGCAGCAAAACGATCAATTGTGGAGAACTCGCATCGCCCAATTGGAACAGACACTAAACAAGACAAACGCCATCATGGAGCAGGAATACTCGGCAGCCATTGAGGATGTTCGGAAGCGTTTTACAAACGCTACTGCAACTCATCAATTGCCACCTTGTCAGGACTTAAAGGCGCAATTGATTGCTTGCTATCGCGCTTATCCCGGAGAAACGCTAAAGTGTGCTGAAGAGGTATCACTATTTCGAAACTGCGTTGGTGCGCATCGTATAAAGAGATTGGACAGTGAGGCGACAGCTGCTAAGGGTGCCTAAAAGGGATGCTACTTAAATTTTTCGCTGTCTTAGTAGTATTCTGTGTCCCGTAGAGAGTTGAGAGCTGAAGACGAATAGAAAAAGCAAAATAAAATGGTTTACTCTGTTCCAAGAAGTGTTGATATTTGTTTTTGTCCCCCCCAAGAAAAAAGAAAAAACGCTAAATAAATACAAATGTTATCGGCAGTTGTTTCATTAACGAAATTCGTCAAAGTTAGAACCTAATCACCCTGTTTGGGTCTCTTTTCGTTTCCCTTTCTCGAGTGTGAGTTGCTTTCTGGATTTCTTCAAGGTTCCTTCTTGAAATTGCTTGAGGAATATCAGGGTAGTTTTCTCAGATTTCAATCTCTTCAGGAAATAGCTGCAGGTACGTCCTTTGTTTTAGATGATGCTATCAACTTGGGAGTTTTTCACTTCATTTCTTTGTAGAGTCCATCGACATTCCAATGAACATGTTGGCTTGTCTACATTTCTCCGTTTGACTGTTGCTTTTGATATTTACTTCTCCATTATGCCCCTTTCTTTCTAAAGCTGCAAACTAACCTAGAAATTCCTCCTTCATTAGGGGATTCATCTCATGTGTCGTTTCACCCATGTAAGAATCGCTGCATTTTGAGTTTCAAAGTTAAGTTTCCATATCAACTCTACCATCCATCTATGAAAATAGGTAGGTCTCCCCCTTATCCGTGAGGAATTCATCTTTATTTCGGTAACTCGCACTCTCTTTATCGCCCTCCATAGGCATATTCAGTTTCATTTTTCACAAAATCCAGCATTTAGGGGGTAACTCTTGCGGTTACTTCCTTAACACTTGTAGATGAGGTGCGCATTGCATCCTCTTCTTGGCACATGGAGATGGGGTGCGTATTGTATCCAACTGCATTAGATACTTTGTTGTCCGCGTTTTATGCAGCCACACAATCGAAAACATAGACGGTTCTGGTGCTCTGGTCTGCGTATACTCGTGAAATAATGAAACTAAGGGATGATTTATGATAGAATTCATCAAACTGTGTCGTGGTTGGACGACGTTAGTTTCTGGGGGAACAGTATGTAAACACATCACGTCCATTCTGAAATTTGAGGGTGCATTGGGAATCTTTTCTGTGGTTTGAGGTAAAAGTGCAACGAATGCACTTTCTCCATCGTGGACTTGATACACATCTGCGATGATGCTACCACTAGGATACCTGTGTACATAGGCGTTGTCGAGGTTAAGTGAGGCAATGGCACAGCAGTTGAATCGATTTTACATCTTTTTTGTGCTCTTTAGCTTTCCAAAAATATTATTTTTTCCTTGGAAAAGGCAAACGATGGTGGACAACCATTGTGAAAAAATTTGTGTAAATCTGGCGCAGCAAATTCCGGAAACACGAATGCAACTTCTGCGACATTGATGTCACAGGTGTGCATCACAACAAAAATCTCCTGCAGGTTTGCACAACGAATGCAGACATTTTTGTTGTTTATGAGCGCAAGTGATACTGAAACAGGTCGTATGGTTATAAAGTCTTTTTTGCATTTATGAGCGCAAACTCTGAACAGCTGGGGTATGTTCACTCGTGATTATCTGAAGATTGAAAGGCTCTGCAAAATCTTAACTTGGAAATGATATCCGAAGTTTTGCTTCTCCTCTTAAGAAAGAAATCTATTTAGAGTGATGTTCGGGCTGCAAATCTACATATGTGAAGCTGCGGTGTTTTTCTAGTGGAACGTGCATATGGCCCTTATTGCGAGCGTCGTTTGTCGATCGATAAATGACTTTTGTTGATAGTCGATCGTAGAAAGTGAATTTTGGTATTGCGTATCTCTATTTATGTCTCATCCTTAGTATCTGCTAGCAGTTTTCAATGTACCAACGGTTGGGTATTGAGTGTTATTAGCAGATCTTCTTTTAAAAAGCCAAGTTATTTGGAATTTTTTTTCTCTTAACTTTATTTTATATCAACAGGTCGAATGTCTTTGTACTCTTCGGCATCAAAGTTATGTTCAAGACTTTCGCAAACAAAAGGAGAACTCTTTGACCATCGAAAGTTCATGTCTAAGAGCTTTAATAAGGATGTTCGAATTAAAATCAACCGCAGACAACAACCGTGAACAGGAGGGCACGGTACATAAGGTACATAAGTGGATAAATCTATATTCTTTGGCATAATACCGGGCGAATAAATAAATTTCTTCGGTAAAAGACCAGCGCAGTGCATTGTTGTGGACGGGGTAACAGATTTTTCTTCGCATTTTGAAGTAAATAAAAGTGAACAATTTACTCAAAAAAAAGATTATTTGAAAATTTTAAATTTCGCGTACGTGTGCGTTTAATTTTGTTTCTTCTCCCGAGATAATGACGCCATCTGTACGCATAGGACGAAGTAGCCAGGAGAGGGCGAGGTAGCCAGCAGAGGACGGAGTAGTCAGCAGAGGAAGCAGTTGTCGACGGAGGCCGAAGTAGCCAGCAGATAACGAAGTAGCCAGCAGATGACGAAGTAGCCAGCAGAGGTCGAGGTAGTCAGCAGAGAAAGAAGTAGTCGACTGCGGACGCAGTAGTCGGCGGCGGACGAAGTAGCCAGCAGAGGTCGAGGTAGTCAGCAGAGAAAGAAGTAGTCGGCTGCGGACGAAGTAGCCAGCAGATAACGAAGTAGCCAGCAGATAACGAAGTAGCCAGCAGATGACGAAATAGCCAGCAGATAACGAATTAGCCAGAGATAACGAATTAGCCAGCAGATGACGAAGTAACCAGCAGAGGTCGAGGTAGCCGGCAGAGAAAGAAGTAGTCGGCTGCGGACGAAGTAGCCAGCAGATAACGAAGTAACCAGCAGAGGTCGAGGTAGCCAGCAGAGAAAGAAGTAGTCGGCTGCGGACGAAGTAGTCGGCGGCGGACGAAGTAGCCAGCAGATGACGAAGTAGCCAGCAGATGACGAAGTAACCAGCAGAGGTCGAGGTAGCCAGCAGAGAAAGAAGTAGTCGGCTGCGGACGAAGTAGTCGGCGGCGGACGAAGTAGCCAGCAGATAACGAAGTAGCCAGCAGATAACGAAGTAGCCAGCAGATGACGAAGTAGCCAGCAGATGACGAAGTAACCAGCAGAGGTCGAGGTAGTCAGCAGAGAAAGAAGTAGTCGGCTGCGAACGAAGTAGTCGGCTGCGGACGAAGTAGCCAGCAGATGACGAAGTAGCCAGCTGAGGACGAAGTAGCCAGCAGACGACAAAGTACCTAGCAGTACAGAACCATCACAGAGTGCTCTAAGGTAGCCCTTAGCACTTTTTATATTGACAGCCATACTGCGGCCTCTTTCGCAGCGCTATAAAAGGATAAAATCAAATCGATGAATCATAGCAGGAAATACTCTTTCGCGAGGCATTAATAGTCAAGAAAACTACAATAAATCCTTGAATCGGTCCTAGAATCACCGACTTTGGCGATAACAATGCGATTAAGATGACAATACTAGGCGTTGCTGGACGAAAGCAGTCGTGGTCTACTCAAAAGTCGAAGAAAAAATGCAGGCAAACACGCACCTCGGGTATGCGACATAGCACCCATAATCGTGTGCATTTTTTGTTGATGTTTCTGGTGTAACGATTGCTGCGAGGATCAGCTATAAGGAAACCATGCAGAGACAGAGCAGCTCGGGGGGCTTAAGGAGACCATCGAGAGTGGTATTATCCATCCAATACAAGTACTGAATGAGAGTCTCAGTGAGGAGTGAGAATTTGTACACATTACTTTCCGGACTATATCAGGCCTCCATTCCAGTGGACTGATATCATTTCGGAGCAGAAGCGGCGAGGCGTATCATAAGCACACGAATGAAACGCTGCTTTTTCCCTCCACTAAATGCTTGTCTTGCACGAGAGGTTTTGCTTCATAACAAAAGAATTCCTGATAAGCGCCTTCGCATAAGCGAGATGTGCATTCCTTCCTAATTCACGACCTCCACCCAGCCACACAGCGAATGCATTTCCATGCGGAATATATCCTTCATCATTTTCCTTCTCCCGAAACCTTATCCTTTTCCAAAATCAACCCCACTACGCAAACGAATAATTCAATTTGAAAATAGCTAGGAAAACAACCAGTGGCCAGTTCCTTAATTTAATTTCAATACCAGCGTGAATATATTGTGAATCGTCCTAACCCTTAGAGCAGCACAAATATCGATTTTTAAGAGCACGCTCAATGGGAGACCTTTATTTGGCATATTTCCAGCGAACGAGGATAGGAATCAGGATATTTATTCATGCAGTGAGGCTTTACAATGTTTGCTTGTCTTTTACCCCCTTGTCTATCACCCCTCGAATGACCGACTTCAACTGCAGCAGACAATTAAGAGGCGCTGTAACCGTTTTTATGCAAACAAATTGATATCCTTCGCAACAAACTCGTACGCCGTCATGGTGCTTTGCAATGTCATAGGAGTGGAACCCGCTGAGATGTTGTGATAAAAATTCGAAATTTGAAAAGCAAAGGAAAAAGGAAACCCAATCATCAGTGGAAGTTCAACCCGGAGCATTTCCTTAGTCTGCCACCATCCTAGAGAGTTATGCAGCACCAGATTATGTTCATAGGAAACCCAATCGTCACATTGAGTAAAGGAACCAGTATGTTGTCAGCTGGATTTTCTGCTGCGAAGGTAGGTAAACCGCAGATTTAGTCTGTTTCCGTCCTAGAGACGCAATTGTGTTGATAAGAACCCGAAATCGAAGACGCAAGGATATTTCTTACAGACATCAGAGAGCATACATACATACACGGCTATGTTCATAGGCAATCGAATCGGCACATTAACGTGCAAGTTTAGTGGTCCACGTCAGTTGTTTGCAGTCTTTTTCGCTGGGACGTCCAGCAACAGATTTCTTTCAGACGTCCAACCCACGACTGTGTTCATATGAAATAGAGGTCCTAACCGACAAGAATTTCTTACACATAACCGGGGGCATTCGCTGTGTCATACTACACAGGACTACGTTCAGTAGCCCCAACTGTTGCTTCTTCAGTTACGCAAGAGCATCCAACGCAGGTTCTGGAGTAATTTTTTGAGCCCCGTTTATGGGAAATTTTAGCTTCCTGCGATCCCAGTACGACGTAGGGCCCAGATAAGGGTTAGCGATTTCCGAAAGTTCTCCTTTGCGACAGATGTTTTTTGGAAGTGGTAACGCCTCGTTGCAGAGCCTTTTATCTTTCTCGTGGCTATAAGGATAGCATAAGTCTTCATATGAAGGACAGACGAATACTTGTTTAACGAGCGGATTCCTCACCAGTTTCGCAGTCATCCGCGCCACTGCAATTGCTTCCTGGTCCAGATTTCAGCCAAAAGCCAGTCACGAGCTCGATTGGGAGTCTTCTTTAAATTAACTGGCAACAGCCGGATGGATAATAACAAAGTTCCCGGCTAATCTCAAGTCTCCACAAGTAAGGCTCGTTAAAATAAAAATCCATTAACACCCTTCTCGCACATATGTCACAAACAGTCGTTAATTTTGCAGCAATTTAAAACCCATAAGAATCGTGCAAATGCGATAAAACCTAACGGCATTCCAATGTGTTTCATGGTGTCTCCGCAGTTTAGTTGAACCTTAACCTTCATACAAGCGACTCTGTAGATTAAATGTCACCCTTACTACTTGTCGTTAGTACAATTCTATGGGGCCTATTCCTTTGGTCAAGACGTCATCTATACAGGCTAGCATGGCAAGTAGGAGGCCCAATTGGTTTACCATTTCTAGGAAGCATTCTAGAATTCAGGAAGACAGAAGGTAACACAAGAACACAGCAAAGTCTTCAGCTTTAGGGACGCACTTCGTGTTTGCAGATTTCATGGAAAACTTACGGAAGAAAATTTGGAGCAAATATAAGTCACCTTGCACCTTCTGGGCTGGAACTGGACTACACATTATGGTCAGAGACACAGAGACAGCTCGAGCTGTCTTAACTTCGAACGACTTCCTGGACAAGCACATGATGTACAAGCCGTTCGAGATCATTCTTGGAAAAAACAGCATCATTTCGAGCAAAGGTGAGTTGAAACCCCCAGCATTAACCCCACACCTAAACCTTGCTTTTCCAGGTAAAGTATGGAAACTTCATCGTAAAGCTGCTGACCCGGCCTTAAGCTATGAAAATGTCAACCGTTTAATACCCTCATTCAACAATGCTGTAAGCACGTTTGTGATGGAAATTCTATCGCCAATGGCTGGCAAAGGCGAAGTGGACATTAAGGAATGCCTGGTGAGGCTTTTCGGAGACTTAACTGTCGGTAAGGAAGGAGGAATAATGTATTTTCAACGATCCTGATCTGGTCTTGGTTTGTTTGCTCTTAGAGAACACTGTAGGACAAACGCTTAACTTGCTTCACTCTTCACACGATCAAGCTACCGTAATTGATCACATATCCAAGTAAGTTCGCTTATCCAGCCTCAGATTGAAATATTTATCTCAACAAAGTAACACACAGGCTTCAGCATGTGTGTTTACAGAGGTCGATAAAGCTTCACTTGCACAACGATTTCGTGTACAAATTCACCAAAGACTTCCAAGAGATTCAAGCCACCAACGCGAAGGTCCACCAAATTCTAGGAGAAGTAAGTTCACAGCCAGATGGTTTGTCCTTATTCACTGGGGATATGTGCATTTTCAGTTGTTGCGAAAGCATCCCGATCCTAATGCGAATATTAGATACACTGATGGACAGAATTCCATTCTCGACTACCTCAAGAGACATAAGGGCAGATGGACCTTCACAGAGACGGATATTCTGCATGACATGGGATCAATTATGGTCGCTGTAAGATTTTCCCCCATATTTTGATGGATTCCTAGCCCACCATTCACCATTTTCTCTCTACCACCCCAGAGCTATGAGACAACCGCGTTTTCAGTGTTCCTCATCCTTTTCTATCTTGCACAGTATCCGAAGCATCAGGATAAACTTTACGAAGAGCTATTCTCTTTGTATCCTGAAAAAAATCCCGAAATCGAATTGAACACCCTTAACGATCTGATTTATACTGAAATGGTTATCAATGAAGTCCTTCGATTGCATCCACCAATTCCACTGATTGGACGTCAGGCCACCAAAGACACTCACCTAAGTACGGGACAGTTTATGCCAAAAGGTACCCAAGTCCTTGTGGATTTGGTAAATTTACATCGGAATGAGAATATTTGGGGCCCACACGCCGATGAATTTAATCCGGATAACTTTTTACCAGAGAATCTGGGACAATTGCCAGCGAATGCATTTATGCCATTCTCGCTTGGAATAAGGAACTGTTTGGGTAAGTTGTTGCCAGTTGCTAGTCTCGGGACTCTCGATGGGAGGGAACCTTAAGCAAAAAATTGTTTACTTTGTAGGAATGCGCTATGCAAAAATCATCTTAAAGGTTGCCATTGCCAAGCTAGTGAGGACATACAGATTCAAGACGAGTTGGACGATTAAGGAGGTCATCCTTGTTCCTGGCATAGTAACAACAATTAAAAATAATCCGTTGATAGCGATTGAAGAGAGATTGAAATGAAGTTGAAGCTTTTTCTTTGTATTGCCTGTTGACTCTAGGGATCCGAGAGATGGTTTCAATGATGGCAGACCTGTAGGACACCACCCAGCGATGGATCTAAGAGGTTTGTTATGTCTCTACAGCATAGCAAGCTGCAGGTTTGTAAGACACCTTCCAGGGTAGACGCAAAGAAACCACGTGAAGTGCGTGAGAAAAGTTTTGCAGGACCGCGAGCAAAGCGGGATGTAAGACATTTTCCTGTATTTTGAAAGCGAAGTCCTTCAGAAGTCCTCCTGGGTTTTCTCCTCATTCAGGTGGAGTTAAATGCTGCATAACTAGCTAGCATTGCTGGTTCGTAGATGTCTAGATTTTCTTTTAGTTTGAATCGATTTCCGACGTTTTGTTGGACATACTGTTCCGATTGACATGGATAGGATGGATGTACTGACGTGGGAATGTATATATGAGAGGCTTGGAGCACATGGGGTATAAAACAAAGATCCCTCGAAGGAAGTGAAGGTGGTATTCCGAAGGCAATAGGGTGTCCTTTATGCTAACGCTGGAGACAGGCTGATGGATATGAACGTGAACTTGATGCAGCCTTTGCGTGGGTCAATCGCCTAGCGAAAGGTTTGAGGTTTAAATTGCAGAAAACCGCAAGAAATTACAGAGAGTAATAACTATCGGTCTGATTCGCAAAATATTTGACCTTTTTTTTCAGTAGTCAAGCAGCTTTCTAGGTCTAAGACTCCGGTCTCGTTGGATACCATCCAACTTCACGCCATCAAACTCTGCTCAGTTCCTGAACTCTAGAGTTGACGATAACGAACGAACTGGTGCACAGCCAATGCAGGGATTAGAGCTCAATATGCGGGATTAAAGTGGACACAAATACTGTGAAGCATGCATGTTAAGGATGGCCAAACCCTGTGGGTTATAGTGCAGAATATCAAAGCCTATGAGTAGTAGTTGTAAACAGGAAGGGAATGAAACGCTGGAAATCTCAGGAAGACACCCGCTCTAGGGTTGTCCTGTGCTCACACCAATCACCATCAGCAGGCACTTGACAGCCGATTGCAAGGTTATGGGGTGGCTTTTGTGTCTGCGGCCAAGTGGAGTCCAACTGACTTAAGCCGGCGTTTGACCTGCGATTGTCCTACATTTCGGATCAATCATCATCGCCTGGCACTTGGACTGCGTTGTGTTGCGTATCGTTGGTAGCCGATTGCTAAGTTATGCGCCGATTACGGTATCCGCGGTCAAGTGAAGTGGAACTCATTTGAACCAGTGCTTGACAACCCTTAAAAGTAAACCTACTACCAATCGTTGCGGGACCTCTCCCGTTCGAGGGATCTCCTACAAGTTGCAGTGACAGCTTCATGACCTATTTAAGTGCGATAACTGGTTTGTGTTAAACCACACTTGTAGCATTCCCACAGCTCCCCCTATTACGGGTACTTTGAAGCCCAATGGGAATCCCTTAGTGCACATAAGAGTCCTTTTCATGACATTCATGCACAATGGAACGTTGGGATAATGAGTATAAATGAATAAATACACAAAACAGCAGCACGTCGCGCTGTTTCAGCGGATTGTATTGGGGAGAATGCGAAGTATTCGCAAAAGGACAAAAGGCAGCGGTATTCAACGAGTGAATTGTAGCAATCTCCTGTCGAGTGTGAGATGAATTTAATATGAATTCAATGTGTATCAATTCAATTGTGTAACAATTCACCCCTAGACTGGCAAGCATCTTCGCTGCACAACTGTAGATGTTTCAAGTGTGTGCAACATATTTGGCAGCCATGCCAAAGGGATGTCTACGATTCTGAATCATGCTCACAGCCACAAAACACTTGGATTTCAACACCCCTATCGAAATGAAAAATATATCTAAACAGTCCTGTGCTCGATAATTTACTTTCCTGCACACCGGGTGAGCGCTTTAATGAAGGTTCACCAGTATGCTGCCGAATGCAACAGTTTAACCAGAGGAAAACTATCCCAAAAGGAGGTAGTTTAACCTCTGTCCTTTGGTATGAAACTTGGTTCTTAATGAAGTCCACGGAATGGTTGCCATTGCGGACGGTGTTGCATTCAATGTACCAGGCAAGTGCCTATAAAAATGTGGCCTCGATTTCTACCTGACAAAAACGCAGCAGTCTCTTCTAATTTCAGAGATTCTTTACCGAGCTCCTAGGACCTGCACCAAAACAGAGCGCTGGACATCACACGTAAATTTCTTTTGTGCACATCCTCGGCACATGTCCCCCTTCTATCGTCGCTCTAAGAGGAAATGAAACCAGGACGAGAAAGCGTCTAATGCACACTTCCTCTGCACGTGGTTTTTTCTCGTCACTCAAACAAGGTTCCTCCTAGGAAGTGACCTGAATGAAGACCACGCACGGAGTGAAAATTACTACAAAAATGAACCCCAGCGATGGTCTGAGTGAAACAAACGATGCTGCGATAGCTTAGCACATATCCCAGTTCGACCCACGTAATACCACCCGCTTTGGTGGCACTTTATCTGCATTCGTATCCCAAACTCGCTACCCTCACACCAATTGGAACTCATCTATCAGAAACACTTCCACAGAAATTAAAAACACACTCACCACCGATTTGAAATTTATTTTGTTTTCTTAAAAAACGTGACAACTTTTATAAAATCCTTTGGGATGGATACTATGGGCGCTGACCCAATTTCCAAGTGGAAAACTTCCATATCCAGGCAACACAGTACAGGATCATGCACAACACCAAGATGAAAAACATCCTCAGAGTGTTTCGCAACCCAGTGGGGTCCCTTACCAGAGGACCATTCTGGCGGATTCTATAGATAATCCCGGGATACTGTTGTCTACCCATTTGTCTGCCGGTCGGCATCTTGTCGCTTCTAGATGAGCTTTAAACTGTTCTCTTAAATATTTGAAAAAAAAAAAAAACGTAAATCCAATGCTGGTTCACTTTTTTTACTTTTATTTGAAAGACTGATCGCCAACGAAGGAAGCACTTAGAAGCACTTGCAAACACTTGAAACTATCGGAACCAACTGAGGCTACCTAGGGAAGCCGGCGAAACGAGATAGAATCCCCCTACTCCCACCAGATTGTCATACGATTTTTATTTTATTTTTTTTTGTTTTTGTAAACAATCGTTTTTGAAGGGAAAAGACGTACTCATACGTGTGTGCGAAAGCCGCTAAGATGACTCCACCCCACCGCTTAAGTATCTATGGGATGCAGTCATTCGCAATCATCTTGCACCTGACGTTTACCTTGGAATTTGAAATTATGCAATCCATGGGTCTGACTATAGGAGATCCTTTGCTAACCTTCCCTGGAAGTGGATCCGATACATGCAATAGACAAATGGATACAGACACCTATGAAGGGTTAATAAATGTCAGCGGCAGTGTCGCTTTAAGGGAAAAGGAAGTGTGTAGTGCGTACAAGGGTATGATGTCATAGAGTAAGATGAGGTTTGTTTGTATTGCTTCTATGAGGGTTGGCCATGGTTTTGATTACTGGAGCATCAATGTGTCATCTGACATAATCTGCCAGCGTAGGTAATCAGCATAATTGCACATTGGTGGCAAATTAATCTGTCATATCATTGGCAGAGGCTCTACTTTTGTTTGGATGATGGATAAGTAATTTATGGATTCGGTAAGTGGCCTGCTAGTGGAATCGTTTGATGGGGGCAATTGGTTAGATGTCATCTGCTTCAAATGGAGTGCAGAGTGAAGGGTGTACCTTAAACGAGCGTCAAAAGCAGATGAACCAGCCTATAGAGGTGGTCTTCTAGCTGCAAATCTCTTTCCTTACTATCGTCTATACTAAAGAGGTCAATCAGCTGGGTTCACACCCACAGCAGCTCTATAAATCAAACCAGTGCTAATATCCCTAGACCTACAACATGTATCTGCCTCAAACGAAGTAAGCTTCATGGTAATTCATAGCATGTATCAGTACCCCCAGGTGGCAGGAAGCGGAGTCAAACAGTCAGACAGCCGTAAAAGATCTGAAGTAAACTAGAAGACAGTCGAAAATCAGTACAAGTCGCTGATCGAAGGTCATTCAACGTCAGCGTATTCCATTCGCGTTTCGAGAACGAATAGAGGAGCTACTGTCAAGCCATAGAACACATCAACACTGAGGGAAGCTTGGTGCCTGGAGTAGGAATGAGGCGATGAGAAATCGTATAGTTGCTCCTATTAACACCAGAATACCGCCGGAGATATGCTCAGAAAGGCTGGATTTTCTGCTGAAAACACAATTCTCTGCTTGCGATAGAAAAACAGCTGCAACACAATCATAATCTACTGATAGCCAGACAAAGAAGGCTTGGCCATCAGTACCTCAGCAGTACAAGTCCTTCTCCAGGAAACAAGGAAGAGAACTCCAAATCACAGAACCAAGGACTTACGGTCGATTAGTCTGACGTCTTTCTCTCGGAAACTTCTGGGCATAAATAGGAAGGCTTCCGCATACGATTTGTAGCCGCTGTACAATGCCCATAAAAAGAAAAAAATCTTTCAAAGGAGCGTTGTATGAATACGAGTCTTCGGTAAAAGAGGGCAAGGAATGGGTAGCTCGTACGTCGTATTCAGATGCGCCAAGGGAAAACGGAACTACGTTCACTTTAAGTTTAAGAAGTGACTGAACAGAAAACCATTCGAAAACTTTCGCCCTACAAGTCTAGTACTCGACCGACTGATAGTATTCGTTGCCGATATACAAAGTCGTGGAAGAAGAGTTATAGGGTTTGGACTCCGGCGAATGGGAGCATCTAACAGTCGAAGCAGAATTAATTGACAGATATATATGTATGTAGGTATGTATACGACGGTGTGTGTTCCGTAAAAAAATTCAAGTTTATGCAACAAATTCGAATACGAATTCAATGAGAGTGGAAGTGGAGGTGCAGAATGGGATGTGGTAAGGACAAGTTCAGAAGGTGGTTAGGACAAGTTAAAGAAATCCATTTAAAATATAAATTTTATGATAATGTTCAATAAATCACTCACCAGATAAAATTTTTTGAGCAGATCAGCTGGAGCAAATCACTTCACTAAGGCGTATGTGCACCCGCACCTGCGCACGTTGTTGGCTTACACGGGGGCCTTTCGATTTTGGCTCAGAACGGATGCCTTTTTTCCACGGAAAACACTTCACTAAGGCGTATGTGCACCCGCACTTGCACGCTTTGGCTCATACGGAGGCCTTTCGGTTTTGGCTCAGAACGGATGCCTTTTTACGCGATAAACACTTCGATTTGGCTGATGTGCACCGGCACTTGCACGATATGGCTTGCACGGATGCCCTTTTCCGCGAAAAACACTTCACTTAGACGTATGTGCACCCGCACTTGCACAATTTTGGCTCACAAGGATGCCTTTTCCAGATTTGGCTCGCTCGGATGCCTTTTACCACGAAAAACACTTCACTTAGACGTATGTCCACCCGCACTTGCACGATTTTGGCCCAAACGGAGGCCTTTTTCCACGGAAAACACTTCACCTTCGCTGATCTGCACTCGCACTTGCGCTATTTTGGCTTAAACGGAGGCCTTTCGATTTTGGCTCAGAACGAATGCCTTTTTACGCGATAAACACTTCACTTTGGCTGATGTGCACCGGCACTTGCACGATTTTGGCCCAAACGGAGGCCTTTTTCGACTTTGGCTTACAACGGATGCCTTTTTTCCGCGGAAAACACTTCACTAAGGCTTGTGCGCACCGGCACTTGCACGATATGGCTCGCTCGTATGCCTTTTTCGCGAAAAACACTTCACTTAGACGTATGTGCACCCGCACTTGCGCTATTTTGGCTCACACGGAAGTCTCTTTTTCGCGGGATTCGACTTTCAGCCACCATTTACCGCACTTGAAGGATTTTTGGCCTACACCGGATGCCTTTTTTTATATTTTGGCTCACACGGATGCCTTTTTTCACGAAATTTAACTTTATTCAACAATTTAACACCCGCACTCATGCGCTTGTCAGATTTTTTTCATATCAACGAAGTTTCGCGACAAACTGACCGACTTCTCCGAAATTTTCACACCACTGCGCGAATGCCTAACCACTATGGCTGCCCATGAAATGCAATTAAATGCGAACAAAATCTACGAATTTACTTAAAATTGCTCTTTATTCGCGGGAAATACAAATAAAACCGAAAAAACCATACGATACATTTTTCTATCGAAATTATTGCGGAAATGGGCGGAAATGCACATATTGCCCGCACGGATACGGAAGCCCTAGCGCTCCGATGGCACTACAAATTTAAATCGAATTACACGGCGATTTTTGTGTGCCCGCAGCACATTTTTTATATTAAATACGATTAATACATTTTAAACAAACTATTTACCATATTTTTAGATTATTTTCTTGGTAATTTTTTGCTTATTTGCATTTGTCCACTAATTCACAATTTTTCACGCGACGATCGGTTTTACCGCGCGACGACTAAAATGGCGCGGAATGAAATTCGAGATGTTAGCAGGAAGGAGATTGGAGAAGATGAAAGGAAGTTGTATATGGCGTCGATCGGAAGTACATATTTTTATGACGTCATGCCGATCGGATAAATTATTATTTTATTGTTTTTAACAAATTCACGAGAAAATATCGTTCGAATACAATAAATAAATTAATTAAACGCACGATTCTAACTACTTCAATGAATTTTTTATAATATTTCGCACGGAATAAGGGTTTTAAGAAAGTCGACACGCGCAAGCCAATAAAATGCAGTCAAATGCAATATGAACTGAGCGCACTTTTTCGCCTGTTTTTTGCAACACTCAGAGATTTCAAAGAAATCTAACAAAATATACATTTTTTGGTTAGTTCTGATGCTTTTTTGATGTTAATGACGTGTGAGTTGTGTTGTTTTACATTCAGCGACTTACGAGTACAATGTAATCTGCGTTCAAGTGTACTTTAATTCATTTGATACACGCGGAAGATTGAAGGTCCTGAAATGAGAGCTGTTCGATCCCTTTAAACAGCAGGAAATATTGGGGCAGGTGGAGAAAAGATTTGAATTACTTGATATTTAAGAAGACTCGTCAATTTTCCAACAGAAGAGTGTTCAAGGCATGCGTTAGCTAGAGTCAGCCTCTTCTCAGTAAGTGTGAAGAATAGGAAGAAACCACTAGTAGCAGCAAATGAAAGATGTAGAGTGCTCGACTCTTGTGTCATAACGAAGAAAATGTGGCCGCTCTGCAACAAACAAAAAACCGAGAGAATATTACAAATGAACGAAAAATCTTTGTCATCTCATGCTGAGGTATTATGCAGCGGAAATGAAACTTAGTACAAATGATCTGTGTAGCGGATGTGGTAACGAAGAAGTATGTACCACACACTTTCTTTGCCAGTGCCCAGCACTATGTTATATTAGAAATAAAATATTTGGAAGACATTTCTTCCCTGTTCTTGAGGAACTCTCTGGCAAGTTTATAAATGACTTGCACAAATTCATAAACGCCTCGAGATGGCTTCTAAATCCATACTTTATTCATAGGTTCTATAGTATGGGAGGTTTAATCCCCATGGCATCACAATGCATCTACATTGATCTAAGTGTGACGGGTGCAAAATTATTTTTGTCCCGTCAATCCATTAATCTAACCTAACCTAAGTGTGAATGCGGTGCGAATACCTGTCGAGCTGGAGGTCCAAGTTGCAACAGCTATGTATATTGAAGGAAACTCGGAGAGAGGGGTCATAGGAGCAACTGCTAAAAAATAATGGCAATGGCGGTGGAACACCTCAGAAAACGTTCGGTGGACATACAAACTACTGCCAAACATAACAAAATGGACCAGAAGAAACCACAGTGAAGTAAACTTCTATCTTACGCAATTCCCAGTGGGACACGGAAGCTTCCGGGAATACCTTCACAAACAGAATGCTGAACCCTTATTGCTGGAATCCAACAAATACGAAGCCATATAAGAAATAAGCAATGCAGTAACTCGAAGGAGATTGATATCGTTCATGCTATCAATGAGGGAAGTATCAGAATCATTGCGAGCATCATGCAGGAAAATCTAGCATCGAGAGCCCAAGAGAAAGAAAACTCTGGTTTAAAAGAAGGAGAAGACATGATGTTAAAACCGGCCTCTAAGAAGGAATTCCTTCGTCAGCTACGGGGGTACCGTAGGGAGAACAGTACAGGATTAGGGAAGGGGAGAGCGTGTTTTAGCCACATTAACATGCAGGAGCATGGAGTCGGGCATAACGTAGCACGGGCTACCGAGTATCCATAAAGGATTTTACTCCTCCAGCGCATCAAACAAAGGCTCTACTGAGTACCAGGCTGCATGGGAGTAGAAGAGAATAAAGCAGCTGACGAAGAAAAGACTCAGAGACATATTTTACTAATTTGGAACTATTGTGTGGGCTAGGACCACGTACGGGAAGAGACTACGGAAGGAGGAAGACCTCCAAAGAACAAGACTTTCGAAAGAACTCCGTAAGTTAAGACAGGCAAAAGGAGCAAGATCTGTATAAACATCAACTAAAATCGGCTGCACCTTCTTACAAGGTTCCTAACCGGTCTTTGTAGACTTAAGAAGCAATTTAGAAAACTGGATATAGAGCAACGTGGGGATCGCAAGCTCTGCAGTGCATATTCTTGAGGACCGTGGACCACTAATCCATAAAAGAGGGAAACACTTGGGTGCCTAAACACTATCAGAAGAAAATCTACCAACATTGGATCCACTACTCCGATTCATTAAGGAAATTGGACTGGAGGAGATGCTCTATGTCGAGTATCTCATGGACTTTAGCTCCAAGTTGGGGAAGCACAATAGATCTACAAGGTCGCATTGCGCTTACACCCCTAAATTCAATCTACAATCTACGTTAAGCAACTGAAAAATGGTACTGTTGTGTAAACATTCTTAAATTCTATCTGT
Source organism: Blera fallax (assembly GCA_946965025.1). NCBI lineage: Eukaryota > Metazoa > Arthropoda > Insecta > Diptera > Syrphidae > Blera > Blera fallax. The sequence continues at coordinate 11,139,216 of OX337249.1, forward strand.
TACTCGTGCTTAACTTTGAGTACCCTAAACTATAGTTCACGATGAATGAATGTGCAACTAACAAGCTACTATAATGTATCTTCTTTCTTCCATCCTTTGAAGTCAAACTGAGCAAAAATCGCTTGTTTAACAGGTTCTATATTTTATTTAGATATGAATCTGCTGGATTGACCTGTAGGAGTTCCACTCGAGAGCATTATTCGAACTTTTACTAAACAAGCCCCTACAGTAACTTCTAAGCGCAGCACTCTAGCACAGCGGAATCTGTTTATCTGGTGGGGTAGAATGCAGCCATCGCCCTATTGATGGCAGATACAAGATTACCTGCCATGCAATCAGGTTACTTGAAGGTCCCATACAACTTTGTAATCTGCGGAGGGAGAACCAAAGATGTGTAAGTCTACAGAAAAATTTAATTTCAGCTTAATTGCATCAATAATATCCACAGAGGGTGCATCATGGTTGCTGTTAGGTCAACCAATGCAGCATAACTGCATTACCGAGGCATCAGCAATAGGAAAATTTAATAAAGACACCCTTATGTGAAAGAATATAAGCCTTAAGCCAATGCTCCACTAATCAATATGCAAATCCCATTTAAGAGAAACATAAAGCAATATCCTGTAGCAATAATTTATGAAATAATTGCCATTTCATCCAGACACCCCATACATTTTAAACGAAAAATTTACTCCCTTCAATGCTGTAAGGCACTTAAAGACGCCAAACTTCAAATATTTCCAATTTTCTCCAATATTCCCTTCACTTTCCAAGTTATCAACATCAAAAAAGCATCAGAACTAACCAAAAAATGTATATTTTGTTAGATTTCTTTGAAATCTCTGAGTGTTGCAAAAAACAGGCGAAAAAGTGCGCTCAGTTCATATTGCATTTGACTGCATTTTATTGGCTTGCGCGTGTCGACTTTCTTAAAACCCTTATTCCGTGCGAAATATTATAAAAAATTCATTGAAGTAGTTAGAATCGTGCGTTTAATTAATTTATTTATTGTATTCGAACGATATTTTCTCGTGAATTTGTTAAAAACAATAAAATAATAATTTATCCGATCGGCATGACGTCATAAAAATATGTACTTCCGATCGACGCCATATACAACTTCCTTTCATCTTCTCCAATCTCCTTCCTGCTAACATCTCGAATTTCATTCCGCGCCATTTTAGTCGTCGCGCGGTAAAACCGATCGTCGCGTGAAAAATTGTGAATTAGTGGACAAATGCAAATAAGCAAAAAATTACCAAGAAAATAATCTAAAAATATGGTAAATAGTTTGTTTAAAATGTATTAATCGCATTTAATATAAAAATGTGCTGCGGGCACACGAAAATTTGATTTAAATTTGTAGTGCCATCGGAGCGCTAGGGCTTCCGTATCCGTGCGGGCAATATGTGCATTTCCGCAATAATTTCGATAGAAAAATGTATCGTATTTGTGTTTCGTATGGTTTTTTCGGTTTTATTTGTATTTCCCGCGAATAAAGAGCAATTTTAAGTAAATTCGTAGATTTTGTTCGCATTTAATTGCATTTCATGGGCAGCCATAGTGGTTAGGCATTCGCGCAGTGGTGTGAAAATTTCGGAGAAGTCGGTCAGTTTGTCGCGAAACTTCGTTGATATGAAAAAAATCTGACAAGCGCATGAGTGCGGGTGTTAAATTGTTGAATAAAGTTAAATTTCGTGAAAAAAGGCATTCGTGTGAGCCAAAATATAAAAAAAAGGCATCCGGTGTAGGCCAAAAATCCTCCAAGTGCGGTAAATGGTGGCTAAAAGTCGAATCCCGCGGAAAAGAGACTTCCGTGTGAGCCAAATCGTGCAAGTGCGGGTGCACATACGTCTAAGTGAAGTGCTTATCGCGTAAAAAAGGCATCCGTTCTGAGCCAAAATCGAAAAGGCTTCCTGTTAAGCCAAAATCGTGCAAGTGCGGGTGCACATCAGCCAAAGTGAAGTGTTTTTCGTGCTAAAAAGGCCTCCGTTTAAGCCAAAATAGCGCAAGTGCGAGTGCAGATTGGCTGATCTGAAGTGTTTTCCGTGGAAAAAAGGCATCCGTTCTGAGCCAAAATCGAAAAGGCTTCCTGTTAAGCCAAAATCGTGCAAGTGCGGGTGCACATCAGCCAAAGTGAAGTGTTTTTCGTGCTAAAAAGGCCTCCGTTTAAGCCAAAATAGTGCAAGTGCGGGTGCACATCAGCCAAAGTGAAGTGTTTTTCGTGCTAAAAAGGCCTCCGTTTAAGGCCAAAGTGGTGCAAGTGCGAGTGCAGATCAGCCAAGGTGAAGTGTTTTCCGTGGAAAAAAGGCATCCGTTGTGAGCCAAAGTTGAAAAAGGCCTCCGTTTGGGCCAAAATCGTGCAAGTGCCGGTGCACATCAGCCAAATCGAAGTGTTTTCCGCGGAAAAAAGGCATTCGTTCTGAGCCAAAATCGAAAGGCCTCCGTTTAAGCCAAAATAGCGCAAGTGCGAGTGCAGATTGGCTGATCCGAAGTGTTTTCCGTGGAAAAAAGGCCTCCGTTTGGGCCAAGATCGTGCGATTGCCGGTGCACATCAGCCAAATCGAAGTGTTTATCGCGTAAAAAAGGCATCCGTTCTGAGCCAAAATCGAAAGGCCTCCGTTTAAGCCAAAATAGCGCATGTGCGAGTGCAGATTGGCTGATCTGAAGTGTTTTCCGTGGAAAAAAGGCATGCGTTCTGAGCCAAAATCGAAAAGGCTTCCTGTTAAGCCAAAATCGTGCAAGTGCGGGTGCACATCAGCCAAAGTGAAGTGTTTTTCGTGCTAAAAAGGCCTCCGTTTGGGCCAAAATCGTGCAAGTGCGGGTGCACATACGCCTTAGTGAAGTGATTTCCTTCAGCTGATCTACTCAAGAAAAGTCATCTGGTGAGTGATTTATTGCACATTATCATAAAATTTACATTTTGAATGGATTTCCTTAACTGCTTTTATTGTCCTTCTGAACTTGACCTTACCACAACCCATTCTGCACCTCCACTCTCATTGAATTCCAAATTGTTACATAAACTTGAATTTTTTGGATCTTTTTCCATGCAACAAAGTTGGACGCAACTGACAGACTGACTTTTTAATTTTTTGGGTGGGGAACATCTTTTTATCTGCCATTCAATTCTACTTGGACTTTGAGATGCTCCATTCCTGTATGTTCATCGGCAACGATTTGTTCCATAAGATTTCTCTGATTTTTGTGACCGTTGCTGGACGCCTAGGGCGCATTCAGTTTATCGTAACGTTGTTGTCAGCTTAGTTTTCTAAGACGTAGGGACCAATGTTGCTCTCTACTCTTTGATTCACCACGATAGCGTGAAGCACAATATTCTACAGGAAATATTTGATTTCTATAAGAGCACCTTGACGCTCCCAGCAATTTAGCATCCATCGGAAACATCGTCATTTCGATGGGGAAGACTTCAATGGCAAGCTGCCGCTCAGTGGTTTAAGACATGTCCTCGGTATATGCACATGTTCTCCCAGAACAACCGTCTTGTGGTAGAGGACACCACCTATGAGTGCTTGCACTATCCACAAAGGGGTTCACCCTAGAAGTAGTCATCAGTTTCCATTCAACTGACCACTAAATTTCCAAACAATCCATCGAACCAGCGCCCAAAAGCACACAACTTGTTTTTACTTATATTTTTATTTGAAACTGTCATAAATCACAGAAAGTAGAAGTAGCACACAATAAACTTAACCCCCATATATGTATGGAAAAAAGGCGGAAACACTAGTTTTTTTTTCAATTCACATGGCCATTCATCGGTGGCTGTTGGTTATCCTCAAAGTCTGGTTCCTCACCATTGATCGGTGGCTGTTCGTTATCCTCAACGTCAACGTCCTCATCATTCTCAACCGCCTGGTTGTTTTCGATTAGCTCGTCATCAGGAATTCTAAAGTCCACTGGACCTACAGCTATTTCGAGAACGAATGCATCCCATAATTCATTGAAATCCGCTTCGTCCCCAACATGGATGCCATTCTGCACTGGGTTACCCTCGGCCGCCAATGCGATCAGTTCATCCATTTGCATGACTTGAAGACGAAAGGCTTCGACTTCTTCAATATCTTCAATTTCGTCAATGTTCGGATCGGGTTCCATTCTAAGTCCATCAAACAATTTTGAAATGATTTTTTTTTCCTTCTGTTCTTTCAATTTTCACTCACCGAACGGTTGAAAGGTGCTCAAGTATTTGACATGAAATAAATGCGGAAATATTTGCGCTTTCAAATTGCGCTTGGTTGAGCGGATGCGGGACTTATTTACTTGTAAAAGTCAGATTCCAACTAAATACACGTAGCGTTTGGTTGTTTGAATGCGACACGAATTGAAGAGTTGAGGGAAAACTTTTCAAATTGACAGACGTGTATGCATGGGAGCCTCTGGATGTGGAAATTTCAAATTTGACAAAACGACGGAAGAGGAGACGATTGCTTTGTGAAATTCTTTTTAATTTTTATTCCATCATTGCGCAGCTGGTAGTGGAATGTTGTACATATGTATGCATTTAGGTAGATGGGGTTTGTTGAGGTAGGCGTAGGGCGAATGTTTCATTTTTATTTGTGGTTTGCACACACTAAAGTTTATGGGGCTACACCTTCGTTCCCAGGAAGCTTTCACAATAAGTCCTGTAGGCAGGCCTGAGGGGGAACTGGTTCAGAAGGTACTCAATGAGTTGCATTTGTAACTCCGAGTTTTATTAGGTCACCTCACTCTCATAGTTGTACACCATTACAGAGAGCCAGCAGTATTGGCTTTCAGGTATCGGAAAGTGCACTTTTTTCTCTTGAAACCGCCAAATGGAATCCAAAGTTGATTCTCGCTCGTATCTGTGTCGATTTCTGTTGAAAAAAAAACCTCAAGTCTCTCTGTTGTTGCAAAACAAGACACACCCTTAGCACGAACATAACGGCATAGATCGACTCTACTCCGATTCACTTCAATAAAAAAAAAAAAAAAAAAAAAAACAGTGGCGTAGGGGAACCTTGAGGCTGGGGAGTGGGATTCGCGGGCTCGTTCAATGGGTGGACAGATGAAGGAATTCCTCATATGGACTTCGGATTGAAGGCTTACAAAATCTAACTTATTCAAGAGTTCAAAGTAGAACGACCAACCGCCTCTGTGTGAGTTGGAAATTGGCATCGATTTTGGTCGCGCAATTTTCTTTTCGGGCGAAGCTCATTCCGATGCTGGAGAAAATCCCCATACAGAGGGAGCTTAATGCATCCTTAAAGAGTGACTGCCGGCAGCTGCGGTGAGCTGAGTGCGCTACAGATGCATGACAACTGCCGTGCTTTGGTTCCAGAAAAATGCCGCAATGTGCCACACCAGTCATCAAACAATCGATCGACGTTCGGTAACCATGTTTTGCCGTTTTGAAGACACATCTTGGTTACTCCAACGATTCACAGACAACTGACTGACAACTTAAGGAAAATATTCACGATAGAGGGCCGCAAACAATCGCCTGAACTGAGTTGGCAGAATGGGCTCCTTTCGAGTCAGCCACGGTATCCATTCAGATGAAATTATTCTCCGTTAATAATCCGTTAATAATTCAGCAAAGTAAAAGTCGTTGAAAAGAAACGAACAGATGGCCAGCCTTCAATGTCGGAGATTTATTGTTTGATTCAGGTTTTTTTCTACATTCTCCGGGCGGTTTTCTGCCCCTCTTCACATACCTTTTGCTTGTCTTAAATTATTTTCCGACAGTTTCCAAGCCTGTCTCGCTTCTAAATGAAGTCAAACCTACTAGAGCGGCGGGGAGACATATGGCCCCTAACTCTTTGGGCGACTTAGGCCACTGGCTATCGGGGAATATGATGTTTACAATAAAATTCGCTTGAAATGTGTAAATGTCAGTCATCAGCACTGGACTTCAGCTGACGCATTGCAGAAGAAAATTGTGAGCTGTCGTTAAATTTTTTTGGATATTTTTTCAAGAATTTTGGTTTTTAGAAATCCTTTTGGACAGTAAAATGGCGAGATACGACCGCTCTCTGATGGCGGCCCAGCCACGAAAGAAAAGTGTTCGCGTCAAGGATGCAGGAGCTGTTACCTGGGTGTTTCGATTGCTTCTGTTTATGGTGATCCTTTTGGGAGTGTACATAGCATGGTGGATTTGGGTGTTTACCAGAGATGATCAGGTTGAATCTATGATTGTGTATAAGTATTGAAATACAATACAACTGTGAGATAAAGTTTGAGAGGATATCGCATTAAAAATTCGAGTGTGTTCCTTGTTTTTCTTGGGCTGGGAATCGGGGAGGATACTGCAGAACGTATCTGTTTTATGATGATGAGTTTTTTTTGTGAGAAATTGTGGCAACCTAAGTTGACTTCCATTGAACTCTGGACTCAAGCGATTTCAGGGGGAAGTTGCTGTTGTTTAGCGATACTTGAGCCGCCATCTAAGTCCTACTGCCTACTGACATGCGATCTGGCACAAAACTGCATTCAGATCGGTTATCGGGGTGCAGATACTCGATCGATCACAAACCCCGTCAAAATCAATTTCACTTGCAAAATAAAAACAACAAGTTCAACCCGGTAAAAGTCACCAACACAAGAGCATTTTCAAGCGCTCACATGAGTTTTATTTTCTTTTTTTTATTTTATCCAAATTCGTGAGATGAAACCCCAACCAAATAAAGTAGAATGTAACGAAAATCATCAGGAACCAAAAGATCCGCATAACCAACCGCTTAACGCCCGTATCCCTTACACGTGCATGCTGCCTTCGAACCCGCAAGGACACTATCTGTTTATCGTATCGTCCACATTTTTTATTGCCACCCATTTTGTTGATTAATATCCTGTCTGCTACTGATGATCTTGTCAACTAATATAAAAAAAATTGTTAAACGTAAAAAAAAAAACAAATTCATTTCAAGAAAGATACATTTCTATGGTGGACCTAGATATATTCCGCCTTGTAGACAACTGCAGCTTACGCAAGAGACTGGGAACGATGTACACGATTGTCACAGATGTGTATACTGAAAGCCAAGCTAAGAAATTTTTATTGTAAACATATTATTTCGTTGCTGCAGAGGCGTCAGTTAGATGAGGATACTGGCGTACACAGTCTCCCTTTTATTTTTGAGTAAGTAAGTGCGCCGAACTTGTAAGAGTTTTGCTCAGATGGCACCTTCAACGATGAATTTCTGGATCGATTTTCTATCAGTACGCACCAGTCTTAGAGGAATAGAGGGGGTACCAGTGTAAAGGGCTCGAAACTTTTAACCTGACCTTCGTGAGGGGCGTCTGTTCATAAAAAAAAAAATTAGGAGTCAGGCAGGCTGGCCTAAGTGAAAGCCGGTCTCAATACCGAAGGCGGTGAAGTATGGAGCTATACCTAGATACAAATCAGGACTTATAGCTAAGGACTCTGGGGAAATGGGTACGAGTACGCGAATATGTGGCGCAACAGACCGTATAGGGGCCCAGGGCCTAGCTTCCCGCGACCAATCGACCAAGAGACCAGCACTTTAGAGCCGTATCCAAACGGCTTTCGTTTTACTTTTTAGAAGCTTTCTGTTGATAATTACTAATCTCAGAGAAGTGGGTTTTGAACTTCGAAACTCCCGCTCAGTAGTCCGCGGCACCACGGGAATCAAGCAGTCGATTCAAGACCTCTGAGTTCGGCCGAAACAGATGATCGCTTAACATCAAATGAAGTTGAGTCAAAAAACTTCGCACCCACGGCCACTGTTCAATTTGGATCGTATTGCAATGGAAGGGGCTTGACTGTTTTCCATCTGTGCCTCAAGGGAAATATGTCGCCCTCTCGATGGAACGATCTACAATATGTCTGGGTTCGAGGATGACTTCTTTCCGATGAGCCTCACCTTCGATCTTAATATGCTTAAAACTCCTACAAGAGTATGAGCACAATGTAACGAGTATATTCGTATGCCATTTTAAATGCCCCAACGGTGGATACATATTCTTTCAGATGAACAGGCAGATTGCCATTCATAATTATGTAGATTCCGTTGATCTGTCTAATAGAATAAACGATTATCTAAGCTGCTCCTATAAAAAGCATGCATTGGGCTTCAGTTCCAATTTTTAAGGGTTTCTATACCCATGATTACGTTGTGCAATTGCCTTACGACTAACGAATAATCATTCATAAACGATTAAAGTACATCATTCATAGCAACGAATTTATTCTTAGATCAAAAGGCCATAAAACCAATTTAATCGTACCACCACGAATTAGTCATCTATGACTAACGATTACTTCTTAAAAGTTAGTCATCACCAATGTCTTTCTTATCGATTTAGTTGCTGTCTTTTGATGTACAATAATTTTCTACAAGGAGTCTAAGGACTCATTAAAACAAGTTCAATCATACTACGAATTAGTCATCTATGACTAACGATTACTTCTTAAAAGTTAGTCATCACCAATGTCTTTCTTATCGATTTAGTTGCTCTCTTTTGATGTACGATCATTTTCTACAAGGAGCCTAAGGACTCATCAAAACTAATTCAATCATACGACCACGAATAACTCTTCTATGACTAACGACTAACTTTTAAGTGTGTTATTCGTAGCGATTTATTTAGTTGCTCTCTTTTGATGTGATAACATCAATGTTTACAGGGAATCTAAGGATCTTGTAAACGTCAATTGCTTGGCCTAGTTTTTCACCATTATTTCGTCGACAAAAACACACGACCAAGTTGTTCAGTTTCAGCAGTCTTTCTATAGCATTCAACAGAAATTGTGACTCTTAAAAAATTCAGATACATTTGCAAATATGCCCACGGGGGCATTCCCAAGACTCATGTGGTGCGTGTGTATCCGTTGAAAAGGGGTCTATGGAAACCACACAATCATAGGCTCGTAAATCTAAAATTTATCCATTGAGCTCTGTAGAGAGAACTAATTGTCTACCAAGTATCAGGTCGTGACATCATTACGAGGAATCCCGCCTGAGGTACATGCAATTTCCGATAAAAAAAATCTTATTTCTGTTGGCATCTCTGGCGCTATGCTTGCTCAGCACGATCCACAAATTTCGTTTACATATCCATTACCACGAACCATTGGCTTGATCATTCGTTAAATACTCACTCATCTTTCGCTCTCTTCCCACTCACAAATTCAGTCGACCGAACATTGTAGATACAGAGATACACGTCCGCGTAGCAAGTATATATCCCCCCCTCGTTATTCAGTTACAAATACATGGCTGCACAGGGGGAAGTCTCGTTTTTTCGTCGAATAGATTGTTGCAGATACAAATCGACTACGTGTGTGTTAAATTTGTTTTAAGTGATTTTGAGGAGAGACCCTTAGGGATTTCAACGATATTTTACGATTGAAAATCATGGACAGGCAGTCGTGCGACAGTCGGATACGAATTCAAAGACCGATGGTGTAGCCGATGCTGCTGATTCGTTAGCGAGTATTACCATGGTGTCGCTATCCACTATCCGAACTGATGGATCGTTCAACATTCCAGAGACCGACGAAGAACTGTCGGCCAATGAGGTTGGTGCTATAAATATTCTCATCGATTTTGGAAACTCTTCTGATGGTTGTTGGTTATATTGGGCTCCATGCAAATTTTATCATCGACGTGATGAGCGCTGCTGATGGTCCCAGATACTTGCTGTCGTCCACATGCAAAGCGTTGCTGATATATCCAGCAACATAGATGCCGCATTTGATGTCAACAGCACGGCTGATGTACCCATCCAGGCAAGTATTCCAAGATCCGACGAGCAACAGTCAGAAAATTTAATCGATTCCAGAAGCGTAGCCATTGAAATTGAGAGTAGTTCTGCTGATGACTTCATCGACGACGCTGCTCTCGAACAGAACAGTTTGAAGGACGATGATGCTGCTGATCTCCAGGCAGGCAACAACCAGATGATGATGACAAGCATGATGATTTCAAAGGAGGCCAGTTCGTCTACCAGAACGTACCGGACAGATGGACAGATACTTTAATGGACTTCTGACTGCCGCTGTTCTATTTGCGGTCGGGTGTTGTAGTGTCGAAAGGCAATCATTTTTTTTTCATTCAAATAAAAGAGAAACGTTTTCGTCATTGAGTGGTTTGTTTATTTATTCCCATCTAATCGGTGGCGATACAGACATTCACTAGAAGCCAGGAGGCGCTTGTAACAGATTGTCAATCGATATCGATGAGGCGCTTGGGCCAGTTCTACGCATATTTCCCATAATCTCTCCAAGGGCTGCCCAGGGGGGCCCTTATACTGTGAAATAACATGGAAAACCACTGTTTCTCGCGAGAGTTTTTCACATTTCTTGGTTAACAACATCCCACAAACTTCTCCAAGTTGAGCCATCAGAAGGTAGTGTCGTCAAAGCGCTCCACCAATCGAATTTGTGGATATTGTCCGTCCTAGTCCCCCAGATACCATGTCCACACCTTGAAAAAAAACCCTCTTTTGAAGGTGACACAGTATAAGGCTGACCTACTCGTAACGTTAGTTGTGTTTCAGAGCGTTGGCCACTCAGAGAGGAATACCTACCATTCCCCAGTCCTCTACAGGCACCATCTGCTCCCAGACCATCTTCGAAGCCAAGGATAATTGGCTGGCTTGCCTCTCACCAACTATCGAAACTTTTTACACCAACTAGGACCACGTTAAGCAAGAGCGAGACACCAATAGCCACCTTCTTATATTTTACACATTTCTTTTGTGTCTTTTTTTTGTATGAAAATATCCACAAACACGACAGGCAGTCCCAGTCACTGAATACAGGCTGCCAGCGGCACTTTGCTTTCAGTGTGGAAATAGCTCTCAGTTGGAGAACATTCTCGTTGGAAGGGGCTATTGGGTGGCTTACTGGGGGAGGCTACATGTACCTGGTCCGTATCGCGAGGTTGCAAGACGTTAGGTTTTTATTTTTTGAAATTTTCGCGCAGTGTGCACGAAAGAGGAATTGGTGAAAATGTACTTAGCAATAAATTGACACATTTATTTGGTGAAGGGTTCTTCCCACGATAAAACGGTTAAGGACAAAAATGATGCTCATAAAATTTGCTACAAAAAGTCTCATAAGATATTTTGTGGTATTCTTATTCGTTTCGACGGAAACCAAGTGCGAAATGACTGCGCGAATATGTTTCGCAAGGAAAAGTAAGCGTTTTTAATGAGCCTTGGTCAATGTGATTTGGCGACTGTATCTCCTAAATGCGTCCGTCTAGAACAAAGTATTGAGGGACAATATTACTGTCAATATAATTTCCGACATAATTTGTGAACAAGTCACCCACAAATTTGTCACTGGAGCTCGTGTAATTGAAGTCCGAAAAGGAGGAGTACTGTGGGTGGTTTGGAATCCCGAAATGAGGTGTAGGCTCGGTTTTTCACTTCTATTCTCCGAACCCTTTATCGCACGTTAAAATAGTTTGAGGCAGAATTGTTGGCCATTAAATTTCCTACAAAAATTGTGTTTGAATCTTTGATGTACATTTTACTGGTATCCGTGAAATCGTAGCACGAAAGTGGCGCATCGTATAGCAAAAAATCGACGTGATTTCGACTATCCCTTGTTGGTGTCCGTTTTTCGGCCCTCCTCCTGAATACTGCCGTCTAAAATAAGAACGTTGCAGCTAGAAATGTTGCACACTGAATTTATTACAGGAAACCTTTTGGAAGTCGCTTCCTTAACGGGTCCTTATAATCGAAGAGCTAAGGTATTGGTGGCGTAAAAGTCGCAGCTCACGTTAAAGTTAGATCCCCGTGGAGCCTAAAGGGGCTTTTTCTCAGATAATCTACTGACAGCCATAGAACAGTACGATAGATCGGATGGCACACACTGGTAGCACACTGCAAGGACCTTGCAATTGGGGATTGGCTAAAAGCAGACTCAGTCACTGCTTACTCACGGCTTAAAAACCGGTGTTTTAGCTCCGAATTTTCCAGGCATTTTCCTAAAGACTCACCAAATGACGGCCATTCATCAGTCATTTGTCGGCACGACGGCGTCTGGGAAATTTGTGGCTAAGACGGCACTTCTTGAACTGTGAGTGGAAGGAAGTGGCAGAGTTCACCAATTCCTTCCACATACAGCCTCTTCGACATTAATTTTCCAGACGTGCGTCGTGTTAAAGACTCGACAAATGGCGGTCATCAAAACCTGTGAAGACACGCGACAACCTTTCGACTGCATAGTCTGTAGCTACCTGCAAGGACCATGGGGGAATGGCGGAATGCTATCCCAGTATTGGGCTGAAGGGCGGCTGAGGCACTTTGTGTCACTTCACTCTCCACTCCCGGCATAAGAACTGGCGTTCGAGGCTCAAATTCTCCAAATGACGGCCATCCTTGAACCTGGACCTGTCTCCCATCTGAAAGAACCTCTCGCATTAGTTGCAAGGAGTCATTGGTGATAGAACGCTTCACTGAAGGTTCTGATAGTCCTAAAGAGGCACTCCACTCACAGCGAGGCGCGCTAAGAACCATTGTCGCTGCCACGCTTGTTGGACATTTGAAGTACGCGCGAGTCAGTGTTGGTCCATGAATACTTTTCATCGCATGTCCCTCTATCGACTTATGAAGCAGAGCGCCAATGGAGACCCCAGGCAATACGAGAGCATGCGGACTTCCAAGGAAGATGTCGACATTACAAGGGTATTCCTCTGCCCCTTCCCTTTTTGATGACTGGAGATGCTAATCACCCCAAATCGGTCCAGTCGATGACAAGGGAGATTCCCTAATCTTTCTTAAGCGTAGTTGCAGTGAATTCATGATCATCTCTGGCATCATTTTCGTGGTGCTTGGCCTTGACCACTGCAGAGTCCATGGCCCTACTCTGCGCTGATAGACTACTGACTTGGAGGGCTGATGCACTCTACGCGTGCAGTGACTTACGACAGAAAACACAGAAAGTACACAGCCAGCCGGGACAGCAGCCTTAGTCATGTTTTTGGGCATTAAAAACCCATCAAACCACAAGAATCGCGCTTTGTTTTGTCTGGGTCTACATACTCGTATCCATCGTCAGCAGATAACCAACATCCACGACGGGATGTTTATTCATTCATGACGCCTAACGTCTATACACAAATGCGCGCCGTTTCATGCCTTTTTTGTGAGACATCCACGGAAATGTTTACATGAAACCGCGAGCGGATACTTGTCAGCAGTTTGCCACTTTCCATCACAAAAAAAAACCGAATTTGTGGGATGCTAACTAATAGTGATAACATTGCCTACGATTTACACTCACATACCACACTCGCAGACAACCAAACCAAGTTAATTCACTTCCCACACTCGTTGTGTATCTGTCTGGCAATGTTATGCACATCAGTTATTCTTTGGATTGTTTTCGTTTACCATAATACAGTGGGTAACCAGGCTTCTCCACACAAAATGCTGTTCCACCCGCCCCAACACGTGAACTTATCGTCCGCACAAGTCAATGGACCGGAAGATAATAAAAAAAGGATATTTTACCCTCGATTTCGTACCTTGTCCTGAAATTCAGCGGACACATGAGGTATGGTCAGTCCATGTTGTCGGAATGCAAAGCACTCCTTTGGAGCCATCCAGGTTGCCCCATTGTATTGCCGCAGGCAGTCAACCTTCAACCTCAACCTCCATCCTTACCTAGCAACCAAAGTTGAAAGCACACGAGAGTTGAACCCAGCAGAGAGGACATTTCATCGTGTGTACTGTGGATTCTAACGTCTGCCGATTAAACGGACCGCGGACATCAACGGTGTTGAGGTGGTGAGTGGTAAGCCGATTATTTGAAAAGGAAAACATGTTGACCCGAACTAGGGGTAAACACCATCTGAATAAACAAGAACAGAAGGAGGGTGATGGACCGGCCGTAAGGTGGGTAGTATGGCAATTTATTTGGTGTTTAAGTGCTATTAGGGGTTAGTGGTGGGTAGCTAAGGGTGGACAGTGCCGCAGACGGTGGATGAAATTGAAGGGAAATGGATTGATTTGGAACCTTCCAAGGCGGAGACTGGGATACTCACAGTACACTAGAACTACATCGATAGTTTGCGTGAGATTATCTTCGCTTAGTTTACCTCATTTTGCTCGTCTTTTGTAACCTTTCAGGCCACCGTGTAACCTTGTTTGGCTACCAACCTTCAGTTTCGCACGTTGAGCTGAACTCCACCTCGTTGCTGCTGTTAGCAGTTCATCTTTGTTTTTTTTGCTATCGTCCATTCTTAAGAGTCGAATGAGCCTAAGATGCTGAGATTCCATTCAGCTTCAGGTCTTGACTTGGACTTAGACATTTCCCTCGTCACTTCATGCTGCTCTGGTTACTCTGTTGCTCCCTCAATGATTCATTCTGCCTTGCAACGTGACTGTTACTTTTTTCTCTTTTCTGCTTTGCTCCATGGCCCACCGGCAAACATCGTCAACACCTCCCAATTGGCTCAACCACTCGCTCCTCATAGTCCATTTCCTTTTTTCACAGAACTTCGGTCTTTTTCGACCGTCATTTTCCTCGTAAATATTGCAGGAGCACTCGCCTTCCTCTGCTTCGCTGCAGTCGAAGTGTCGCCGGGAGTCTTTTCCACCATACCCTGCATATTAGGGGTGGCTTTTCTGCCCTCCCTGGTTTGCCACCACCAATGACCAGCCAAAGTGAATAAAACCCAATCCCCAACCGAAGCACGGGCATTCACCCCTTGCCAATGAGCGTGGGTGTGGATTGTAGACAGATGGGGGGGTTTTAGCAGATATCCTTCGCGGTGCTCATAGCGAAATACAATTCATGCACTTATGCACTTATGCACACGCTTGTAAATCGACGCCTCTTCGTCTAATTGACGGGAGTTAATTGTTTTTTGCGGATGATTTCCCTCGGACGCAATTCAAATACATGCAAACGAAGCAGACATCCGTGTGATCTGTAGCCTGCGAGTCCTTTTCCGATTTGCTTGTTACGGTGGCATATGTGTTAATAATTGGTCTCTCGCACCAGTCTTTCTGGTGGATAATTGAAATCTCTTTTTGAAATGCATGTGAGGGGTGAAACAGGATTGTGCATAAGATTATTAATAAGTTTTTAATTGCATGACTTAATTAGTCGTGTATAACTTCTGAAAATGAATTTTTATACATGAGGAGTAGGCTTGTCAACAGCGTCGCGGGGTATGTCATTCCACGATAGCAGACTGTGGAGAGTTTTTCGTGGTGTGTTGCTGAAAGCCCCTTGTCTTTGGGTGCTAGAGTAGTGCAAGATTCACTCTCGACCTAACATTTCTAATATCTTTCAGCAGTTTCTTCCTAGTGTCAAAGAAGAAACCCATCAAGCTACTACGATTGCTAACTAGGTAGCTAGACAACTTGAAATAGATAAGAATTCCTCTCTAAGGTGCATTCGTCAAAAATCATAGAAACCAAAGAGTAAGGCGGCATAGTATGGCTAGGCACGCACATGATACGCGCACTAATGGTTTTCTGTCGCACGATTATTAAGTCGCAAAAGGATGCAACACTCTGTGAATGCACGCATATGCGACCAAATAATCGCAGCGATTAACAAACTATATTTCGCAAGAGACGACACTTCATTGCAATAATCGCAAGTGCGCGACCCATTTTCATTTGCGACTCAAAACCGCCAAAAATCGCTGCGATTATTAAGTCGCTTATGTGTGCATTCATATCGAAAATCCCGTGTCTCATTTTTTGCGGCTAAATAATCGTGCGATGGAGAGCCAGAAGTGAGTGCATACCCACACAATGGTGGCGAAACGCGAGTGCGTGGATACACTTCCCAGTACATGTGATTAATTTTAGCTTGCTACAGTCGCGTCGCCAGGAAAATGGGACAAATCGCAGACCTTTAAGCGTTACGATTGGTAGATGCCAAATGACCATCATGTCATTGAAAAAAAAACTTGGAAAGAGCATATGTGTGCCTACCCGATGTGGGATGATTCATTCTTGCTTTTCATCTTAACTCGATGCATTTCACACGTCAGTTTTTCCATCTCTGGCGATTTCTTTGGTTATCTGGTGCGATTTGTACGTACCGTTGACCCCCAAATCATCTGCAAGAAGTATATTATTGACTGTATCTCGTATCCCACATCTGTAGATAAATGTGTGTAGATACACGTCTATCTGTTGCTCTACTCGTAGATTTTTTTTGTTTGTATTGATTCTCTCACGTCATCGACTTCCTCTCTCAGTTTTTCCTTTTAAGCATTAATACATAAGCAACATACGGAAGAAAGATAGACAGATAGCCCATCAAAAGAGGAAACAAAAAAATCGACCCACTACGGTGGAGATATCTATCGACTTCGGACGTTCGATTAGCATCGCCTCTGGCAGCAGTTTTTGGTATTTTTTTTCGGATTTCCTGTAGTCAATATCTGTTGAGCAAAATGGCTCGAGAAGAGCCCATGGAACTCATAGAGATGACAACCAACCCGATATACATACAATTATCCCCAACCAGAGACGATGGAGTTTCCAGGACAGCCTTGGATAGGTGCATTCAACTTGCCAACAGACCTCTGCCATCAATACCAAAATGTCGAGATGTAACAATTGAATTGGACAGGATTACATCCAGATCACAGCTGGGTATAGCTACGAACAAGTTCATTGAACTAACCGGCGAGGAAGTTAAGCGTGAATGTAGTGCAGATTTTCACGAGTTGATTCCAATCCACGTCGAATGGCGCCAGAGTACCTCAGAGGAACCAGCTTTAATTTCAATGGACCTGGACGGCTATGAAGGACCACTACCAGGCGAAAGGCCATTTAGAACGTATACACCCACCACCATCAGTGAGTACTCGAGTTTTCGATCAAATTTCTGCATCGCCACTGCCGTGTATCTTTTTGTCGTTACGTTTGGTTTGATTGGTTTCTACTTTGCGTATCAAGAAAATATTGTGAAAATATTTAAAAATTTTTAAAAAAAAGTATCTATCATGTGTTTTTATGGTTTTGTACGTGTAGAGTGTACAGAGTATGTGTGTTCATCGTTGGATATTTTAGTTCTATAAAGAAAATTTTGAAGTGTAAGGCATTTGGTGTTTTGAATTCGCCGTAAAACTTGAAATCGGATGATGGCTTTTTCGAAAAGTGAACGAAATTTTCCAAAGTAGCTGCATTTTGAGTGCAAAATGTCGATGGAAACGATGTGTTCCATGAAAAAATTACTTGCGTCGACCCTATATGTTTAGAAAATCCCTGGAAAGTGGTTGGATCCGATAAAGTTGGGCGAACTTAGTGCTGAGCTGAGCATCTGGTATCTACGAAACTGTGCGACACTGTCTAAATATAAGGCTGTCTTGCCGTTAGAACCTGCACTTTTTTCTTTAATCGAGGTCAAGTTTGAACCGCCAACGCGCATTCACGATGGTTTTTTCGAGGGTGACCCATCCTCAAGACACTGTTTGTGTCTGCCGATTGTCAGTGCTATAATTGAAATCTACTCTGCGGTGCCTATCGTCATCCAGATGTCCTCAACGATCCCTAAGATACAATTTCCCTAAGGGCAGTGTTTCCATCAGAGGCGAACACATTCATTGCTGATCGTCAGCAACAAAAAAACAACCCGTTCGCGATCGGCCTTTTGATGCCATCCGTTCCAACGATGCCTTGGTTCACTAGAAGGAGCGGCTCTTCTCTCGAAGGTGAACTCCCTCATTGCTGATCGCCAGCAACAAGAAACAAGCTATTCGCGATCGGAACTTTGACGTCACTGGTTCATTAGAACGAACTATTCTCTCGGCGCTGGACAGCCTCATTTACACCCGTTCGTGATTGGCTCTTCCATTGGTAAAGAAAATTCAGACAACTCGCCTCACATGGGCTGGAACCAGAGCCAAATCCGCTTCGATCCTCCCGTGAAGGAACCATAAGCCAGAAGGCAATATTCACCACCCAAGCGGGGGTCAACAGCACTTCCTCTATGGGAAACACACGCCTACTACCTTCAGCCAAGGCGTCAAATATTTGATGGTAGACGTACCGGACTCCCCGGACGACTTACACCTCCCGAATGTCGGCGATTCTGAAATCGATTTTCGAACTGTTTCGTAATCTGAGCGACAGCTTCATGAAAACCATGAATTTTATGGCACCACATCCAAGAACACACAGGCTTGTCTTGAACTGGAATAGTCTGGCCATCGCCGCTCATGCCTCACTGAAAGCGAGACCAGATCCTCTTGGAACAGTTTCCCGTCAACTCCTCGTTTGGAAACGAAAAGAGCAAGCGATGGTCTATTGGTCCCTCCTTCGCACGATTTTCATCGGTTTTCTTAGGACACCTACCTCGGCTATAAGCCCCCAACATCTAGAGCTTTGGTCAACTTCTAGGACAAGGAGCCCGATGAAACTGATCCTAGAGACCTACTTCGGAGATGCGAAGGATTTATTCGTCACTTTACCTGTTTCGAAGCCCTGGTCTGCGCTCTTGCAGGCCGTTTGAGTGCAGGGAAGCATCATGAATCATCCTGATCAATACCCGCCAACCTGAGTAACCAACTGCGGTGGGCTGCAGAACTGTTTCTTTTTTTCAGCCGCTACCATCCTTGCTCAGCCTTAAAAGTCGATCATAAGCTTGGCTCCCAAATGCGCCAAGGAAATACCACCGCTGTTTCCATCTGTATGGTCCTTCTGATGCCGCCAGGACGCACTCGTCCCCGCCAAAAATCTCTCAAACCAATTCCCTGCTGGTAGTACTTGCCATCGTTCATTGCTCATATCTCAAAAAATTAAAAAAAAAAAAAAATTCTTAAAAAATCCTGAAAATTATAATTTGTCCTTGAAATTTCCAGTTTAATATTAAATTCCAAAGGAATATCGATTTTAAAATGCTGACCTAGTAACCCCACCAGGTCTTACGTCGGAGTTCCTAGAACCAACTTTTTTGCTCAATTATCGGATTAAAATCGTATCCTGGACTGTACGAGTATTTGTGAAGAGCCAACGCATTGGCAGTGAGATAATTCCACCATCGACGGTGGGGTTATAAAGGGCTTAAGATACAAAAATAGATTCGCAAGGAAATGTATGAATGGATGTTTTTTTTTGATTTTTTTTTCGCATTGATTCACTGTCAATGTGAAGTTGTGTCGCAGGCAGTCCTTGGAGGTCAAGTGTGCAACAGATTTGCAGTTATTCGCGGGAGTTCTGTCGTGGGTGAGGGAGAAGGTGGGCTTTACTTCCGATTTGGAACTGTCGAGAAGGGTTGCTGTCTGTTGACCTGGCAACTAGACTCTGCTGCTGTTGCTTTAATTTTTGGCTTTAAGGGGTGAAAGGTGGATTTTTTCAATCCGGAAGAGGCTTAATTTTGAAATTTCAGGAGATGCGATTTTGGATCTCGATTTGGCGTAAAACAGTAGCCCAGTGGATCCTGTCCAAGTTGCTTACTTAGTCTGTGCACTTGCGAGGTGTTTTCGTGTGATTTCAATGCTTAGCTGCTCGTCTGCTCCATTCCCCTCAGATGTCCCCGATCCATTTTTATTTTCTTTGCACTTTCGTGGTGACCACCACTGATGCATATGCCTAAGCCGCACACAGTCAAGTTCATGAATAATTACATAAAAGTGTCAAGGAGACTTAATCATCCATTTGACCATCATCGATACATCAAATCACAAGAGCCGCGATCTCGTATCCGTCGTCAACGTCATCAGATGACCAATGTCTATGTCAAGAGTTTTGTTGCTTAGTTCGTTGGCATGTGCTCGTAAACACAGGATGTTTATCCATTCTTTCGTGGGCGTCATAATTAAAAAATACGATACTGCTTCCCGGAATCTCATAGATACACAAATGCACGGCTATTTATGATTTTTTTGTGTGGATTTTCCATGGCAATGTTTATTGGATCGTGAGTGGATACTTGTCAGCAGTTTGACTTGTCATCGTTCGTTGACCAAACTTCATCAAGCAGAGGTCAACTGCAAATTATGACTACAAACATTCGTGCGTTTTGTTAAGATGTACTAGACTGAACCCACTAGATACAAAAAGAGAAAACGTCCAACTCGGTGGGACTGGTTTGTCATCCTCAAGAAACGAAAGCGGCATCCATTGCACGACACTGTTTCATGACAGGCACTACAGCAAGGTCAGAACTGCAGCAGGGAATAAGCCCTTGCAGCTCTGTAAGCCGCAGTGTTCTGTGTAGTGAAGCCGCAGCGAATGCGTTTTCATATCTCCTTAGGAACAGTCCAGCGAGACCAGAACCGATACACTAAGCTTCTGAGCTCCTTGGGCACCTGTGCTGCTACGAGGAAAGTCAGACTCGACAGTTGGATGCAAAAAGAGACAGCAAACTCCCATCTACCCTTGTAGGAGGGCTTGTACTCTGCTGTATCATGAGGATTTCCACTTACTTCCTCCGCCACTGCCCAGGTCTCTCTTAGAAACAGAAGAAGAAAAATTCTCCAGCAAATATCTGAACTGTGTTTACATATATGTAGGACTGCTATCAATCATCACACAGTCTCGCTCTGCTGAGAACAGCAGGCAGACTGGCCAGGAACGGCTTGCAGACAGACAGCACATTGGCAACTGTGTAATAACTGGCAGCTTACGACCGGCAGTCGACGCTAAGGGATCCAAGTTCCTCTATTGTCGCTCGGTGGTAGCCAAATGGCGGCGTAGTAACCGGACACTGAATCATTGGAAACATGGCCAGGAGACTGGGTATCTTCCCGTAGCAGCTGCAGAGACGATGAAGAGATAGATATGCCACTGCTCGACCCGAAATTCTTCGATTGACTGGACTGGACCTGGCAACAGACTCACACAGTTTTTTTTGAGCACATGTCTGTCTTCCATGTACTTTAAGCGCGCAATGGACCAACTGACGTCCGAGTGGAATTGCACATGCAGCCCTCCTAACCTAACCTTATCTTACCCTTGCATATGCTCATAAAGGGTTCCAACACGGCGGACAATGTGAGATTATTCTTATCAGACTGCGATTATTCCACAGCCAAATGATGTCTTCCCCCAATCGGCATCACAATGGATTGAAACTCAGTCAAGTGGAACTCAATACTCGCCATGGACACGCACACACCGAGAAAAAAAAAATCTCCGCATCATGTCTTCGTCCTTCGAAAATTAAATCATGTCTCCTAGGTGTTCCCCTTGTTAAGCATACACGTGGCCAATTTAAAAGACAGTAGCACTCATTACAAGGACTAATTATTTTTTAATTTTTTTTTTTTTTGTTTTCAAACTAATTTCGAAAATAAATCGAAATTCTATTGTTGGCCCTAAGGGTTGCTTGTTTACAACCGAATTGCCTTATCCACCCCCTGTGGCAGTGTGCCCACGTTTTTCTTTGTTTTATTTTTTTTTTATTTAATTTCATCATAATTCGGGCGCCAATTAACTTGGTCAAGTGGTACTCCTGCTCCAGGTCGCTTGCAAAGGTGTCCAGTCCATGTCGACACAAGAATAAAAATTTAATTTTTCGATCCAGTTCGCATGAAAGAGTCCTTTAAGGTAATCCGATGAAGCGTTTTTAAATCTATTACCGTTGCGAAAGAATAATCCTTGAAAGGAGATTGAAAAGAATATGAAAATCCAAATCCAAAGTCGAATGAATTTCTTGTGGGTGGTACTCTTCAAAGTCACTAGGAGTGGGTGGCTTGTTGAGATCTTACTTGCTGCGCATGCATTTGTCGTCAGTCTTCCTACTTTTGGCCCAAAGGCATAGCAAATGCACTATATCACTGCTCACCCTGAAACCGGTCTCGAGGACCGCCTCAGATTAGCTGACTTTCTAGATTTCATCGAGTCTGAAAGGAAGCTCTTCGTTTGTTTCGGGCTATGCCATGTATCTGACAGTCCCCAGGGATGAAAATTCACGCTCCTACTGTGAAACTTTTTATATTTTCAATGGTGTACCGCAGGGCTCAATGCCCACTCGCCTACTTTTTAGGCGGTTTGCAGCAAGCTTTTTATACATGTCTGTGAAGTTTTCCTTTCCTTTGTCTACGAATCCAACTCAGACGCGAACAGTTGGAATGGGTATCCTAACCAGCCTGCAAAACTGATGACAAATGGCCATAGATACCTGCCGGGGACTGTACCCCCGTCTAGAGTCTCATTATTAACCTTCACATCATTATGACCTGTCGTACCAAATGCCATAAGCTATCAAACAAAAAATCATCCTTTCACAAGGATACATCACATTGTGGCAGACACGAATGCATAGAAACCAATATGTTTCCATGACGCTTTATTCACCAAAAGGATACTTAAATTTCTCCTTGTGACTGTGGTCTCCCTTCAACGATTGAGTTACATTTAAAAACCGCCCACCTCCCCGCCTGAATATACATTACGCATATCGGTCATCACGTTTGTCATTGGCATGTGCATCTCTGCAGCTGATTGGCATTCACGTTGACATGATACGATGTGTGCCGTTAAGTTTTTCTCGATTTATCTACGTGCATATCCTGTCAATATTCACAGTGGGATACAATGCTGAACTTGAAAATTTCTTTAGCAGTGCGCAATGAAATCCCCTCCCAGCACCGCCACATGAAAGAGATTCCTTTCGTGTACCATCGAGTTTATCGTCACCATCCATACGGTACATTCGTCCTGTCTTACATGAGAACCAAAGTCAGGCTAACTTGCTACACGTGTTACTGGGCTGACGAGCGTTTATGAAATAATTTCATGCTGTGCTGGGGGGTAGATTGTCTGTGGTAATGGCACGATGCAGTGATGTAAGGACGAGCATTTATTTTTTCATTTTATTGCGTGAATGTTAGATGCATTATCCTTGCGTCTGTTTCAATAAGATGTAGTCAGGGAGACTACCCCCTGATTCAGATTGGATACTCATTAAAGCAGAATAATGGTTAGAATGGTGTGGATGTATCTTTCGTCCTTCAAGTTGCATCTGAAAGGTTAGCTTTGTTTTTTTTAGAACTCGAACATTTAAAAGGATGCTTTCAAATGCGTAAACCGTGACCTCAACCGACAATCGTCTCCATGCAGGTCGATCTGCCTCCTCTGGCTCCAGTTTCGCTCGCTGACTCGCGATTTTCCTTTATTGCACCGTCTCTCGGGGGTGAATTCGAAAATTTTCGTCTCCAGCTAGGTCCGTCCTTAGCTGGCTGTCTCCAGTTTCGCACGCTAAGTTGGTTGAGGTCCCCTTCCACAAACAATCGTCTCCATTTAGGTCGATCTTTAGCTAGCTGCCTCCAATTGTGTTAGTTAAGGTTCCCTTCCATTAGCGTGCGCCACCTGAATAGCGATTTTCCTTTACTGTGTCGTCTCTCGAGGATGAATTTGGGGCTTATGCACGCTCTACATGAACCAGTCACTTCAGTCATTGGACCTTCATTCACTCCGACCAAGTCGATGCTGCCGGCAAGTCAACTTTTGCGTGACCACTGTGTTTGTTTGCAACATAAAGATCCTTCCCTCAAAGCCCTACCTAAGCAGCTTAGTGCGAGTGGAAAGACTGAAAGATTCCTTTCGCCCGACTGGGATACATGACGCCTTTGACAAACCTGGCGGATTGATCCCTTATTTGCAAAGCTAAGAACGTTTAAAGCCCTACATTGGCAGCTTGGTGGAAGTTGCAGATTCTGTGGAGATGTTGAGGAAACCCCAGGGCACGCCTGGATGCCTAAAACTATCAGAGGGAAATCTACCACCGTTGGATCGACTCCAGATACCCCGGTTCATCAAGGAAATTGGACCGAGAGAGGTGCTCTAAGCCGAGTATCTCGTCGACTGGAGCTCTAAGTCGGTAGAGCACTAGATTCCATAGTTGGATCCACTCCAGATACGGTCTATAAACTATCTGAGGGAAATCTACCACCGTTGGATCGACTCCAGATACCCTGGTTCATCAAGGAAATTGGACCGGAAGAGATGCTCTAAGCCGAGTATTTCATCGACTGGAGCTCCAAGTCGGTAGAGCACTAGATTCCATCGTTGGATCCACTTCAGATACTCTGGGCCATCAAGGAAATTGGACTGGAAGAGGTGATATCTCATCGAAGTGGGGGGAAGCACAACATATTTACGATGCCGACTTGTGCTTACACCCCTAACGTCAATCGGGACTTATTTGCCCAACTTAGGAGGGCTACTAGGCTAACACCATCCACATGGCTCTGCGTGACTGGGTCCTATTCAGAGGGGTTGCAATGAAAATTTCAATTTGAACGACTTGAATTCTGACTCTACAGATAATTCGAGCAACAGACCTGACCTCTCGCGACCATTCGTGTTGTGCGTGTTAAGTATTTTCGCACGAAAGCAAAGCACTTGCAATTTAAGGCCATCTCCGAAGGGCGAATTGAGAAGTTTTCCCTGTGGGTGGGTGGGTGGTACTGGTGTCCAGGGTCCAGATGTCAATTTGGACGTCCACTCCCGTTCAGTAGTGCATTTGAAAATAAATGCCACTCAACCAAACGAGTTTCAACTTCTTCCCTCCTCTCCACCCTTTCTGTAGAAAGTTTCCCATATGCCTCCAGACAGGTACGTCCAATCTAATATAAAACTTGCGCCTCATTCACCGCAAACTGAGGACAAAGGCACAAAAGGCACAAAAGGCACTGTGACAAGTCCAAGGCAATTAGAACAATAATGAAATGATTCTCTTTGAAATCACCTCCTGCATTCATCAGCAGTCCTCAGCACAATTACGCTCCCACCTCCCATCTCCCCCCAGCCAGCTTGGTAGAGGCAACTTAATCGTTATTGATTTTTAGACACCTTCAGTAATTCATAAAGCAGAAGAGAATTACACTCGTCCTTTGACAGAATTAATTTTTTTTTACCGTACGACAGGTTACAAGGGTACAACAGGGTCCTTCGTCCTTTGTCCAGATATTAAATATGTCCATGGTCAGCTTCGTAGAGGCAACTTAACCCTCTTTGACGCAAGAAATGCAATACAAATGAATCGCACAATTAATGTTTGCATCTCGTGTAAGTCACATACGCTACAGGACGAATTGCACCACACACACACACAAGTAGGGTTGGTGGAGGGGAGGTAAAAGTTTAACAAACGATGGGGATACACTAGTGTAGCGAAACAGATCTCTATACGACAGCACAGCATGCATGTCAAAAACATCCTGACAAGCAACAAGCAAAGAAAAAAACCCCTAAATTGGCGCCCGCCATTGACGTCCTCTGGTTTTCCTTGAATATCACGTCATACTTAGCATTGAAACACAGCAGATTCTTTGTTTTTTTTTTTCGCTTTATTTGTCGATAGATTTATTTATACATTTTGAATGGAAATCTATCTGGATACACACACACACGTGTATCCTTGATTAGAATTCATTTCGAAACTCAAAGTAAATAACCTTTTTCATGTCGACAATAACGCCAACTTTGGCTCGATTGTGGAGCATTATGGTCTCACCACGGATCCTTTTGCCATTTACAGTTAAATTCCCATTGACATCGTAGAGGATCAAGAGGAACTCATTGCCCAGAACTCGAATAACAAATTCGGTGGATTTCATTTGTGGTTCCTTGATTTCAATATGATTGCAGCTCCTGCGTCCAAAGATATTCCAACCGAACTTAAGGTGAATTCGTAGTCCTGTTCCGGTTCTGAAGTGCCATACTGATAGGCGTTTATCAATCGGCCAATGCAGTACGAATTGGATTGGAATTACTTTGGTGTCGGTAATTATTTTGTCCTTGTTCTGTTCGTCCTGAAAAGAAAACAAGAAAACAACACAGAATTTTTTTTTTTTTTTTTAAGGAATAAAGGAATGAATTTGCATCTGAGGATAGAGTTACCTTTCGTTCCATGTTGTCTACTATACGACTGCTGACTACTACTGCTGGAGGTAGAGAATTTCTTTATCTTTCTCCTGTTCTCAGGATACTGTGAGTTACACACACACAAAGTCCTTTGTATCCGTCTATAATTTGCGTATGGTATTGGCATATTTTTTGTGGAGTTTTTCTTTTGTTTTCTATCCTTTTGAAGGGTTGCAGTGCATACAAGGATGTGGGGTTTTGCGTAATAGCTCCGCACGCGCACCTGAATGTGCATTGAGAGTGACTGTGTATCGATAGTCGTGGATATAGTAAAATTTTCTTTCTTGACAGTATGGGACGTCTAGGCATTGGGATGACGCAAGGGTCGTCTATGATGCTGGCAAGGTACGAATACATATACCGCACACAGAGATGTCTTATGTGTCTATGCTTTGTTAGCAGCGCTCTTCTTGATTGTTTATCCACCATCTACCGCCTACATCCTTTTTTTTTCTACACATACATAGGTTATAAACGGGGTAATAAATACGAGGAAAACTACGCGACGAGGACTGGTTGCTTACTGGGTTTCCTTGCGATTCATTGTTCCTCGTTAAGTGTTGAAACTACGACGCTGATAGTTGTTCGCTTAATTTCTGCGGATAGTTTTAGAAAACGGTTACAATTTGAATTTTTTGGTGTGGATTTCTAAAGTTTTTCGAAACTATGTGTCTTTACTACTTGTTCTTGAAATGTGCTACTAGGGATGAGTGAGTTTTTTGTCGAAATTTACTTAAGGAAAACGAATTTATTTGATTCATTCTTTCATGGCGTAGTTCTCGACTCAGGAACACCGAAATGGTTGTTCAGAAGCAAAGTATTTTGAAGGAAAAGTAAGTTTTTGAAAAGTTTTTTGAAAATGTTTTCAAATTCGAAATGTCGTGGAGGTGTTTGTTGTCTGTGTTGGGCTTTAAAGTGTCGTTATGGTGTTTAAATGGTGAAATCTGTTCGAAAAATTAAAGTTTTCGAAACGGTTTTGAGGGGTAATGGAGAAGTGATACAGAAAATCGAATGTTCCGTCCTATGAGGTCGAAAATTCAAGATTTTATTCGTGCATCTGAGTGTCCAATTGATTACAAGTTGAATAAATTCCGTTCCTAATAAGCTTCAATCGAAATCTGGAAATGAAATTTGTTTCAAGAAAAAGGATGTGTGGGAGAGAGGAAGTACCCATCAGTAAACGACGTTTCAAAGAATGAATTTTCTGCTGTTTTTTGCAGCCATTTAGTTGCTGAAGAATGGGCAACTTAAATCGCTCCAAAGTTGATGATAAGTCCTTTCAGTCAGACCAGTGACAAACGCTTTCCCTACGACTTTATCACAAATGGACCTGGATTTCGTCTCAATATTTCCTTCCAGCAAACTTGGTTCGAAAAAATTTAAAAATCGCCGCCTCAAGGGTGGAAAAAAGGTTCGAAAATTCCACGAAACCGAACGCAAAGGATTCTATCAATTCGTCACTCACAACTGACAGTACTGACAGGCTCGTCACAATGGAGTTGGGTTCCAAGGGATGTTTCACCGATGATTTTGCGAATATGAGTGAGATTGGCATTTGGTTTGGGTCGTAGGGACTTGGTGTTTGGTCAGTCTGGGCTGAGGAGTTTCATTGAATCGCGTAGTTAACAGTGAAATTACTGGCTTTTCGAAATATACTGCCACTTTCTACCAAAGATTCGTTAGTGATACCCCTGACAGTAGTGGTAACTTTTCAAGTGTTGTTCCCACTGCGGTGGGACAAGGAAATTTATGCAACGCTTGCAGCTTGGTAGTGGTCACTCTCTAACTACAGCGCATAAGGATTGTAAGCCTTCAACTGCTGCACCCACACCACAGCAAGGCAATATAGTTAGGCTAGAATCTCGGAAATTTTCTACTCTCTTTGCCGACCAGCTGGTGGGATGCGTTTTAAGTCCCTTTCGAGACAATACTCGCAAGTTATTGCAAATTTTATACTATCTCCACCTGCTGTCGAGCAATGCATACATCAGTTGAGGTCATTGTTGGACTCTACACTGCCTGATTCCCTCTCCACGCATCCTGCAATAGAATAGACATACATCCCTCGCATCGCCAATGAATTCTTCCATTTCCCGTCGCTCAGCACCAATAAAAAACAATATTGACGACAGAATGCAACCTTGTGGTGCCCCACTTTCAGACAATCACAGACAACCTTCATGACATTTGAACTCACATCGCATGTAGCCTCGATAAGAGTTCCCTGTGGAAGGCCAAGCCTAGCGCCTAAGTAGATCCACTTCTCCACAGCATAGACTCATTTGTTTCCCATTTTTTTTTTCGATTTTTCAATTTAAGATTTGTGGTACGGGGATTCAAAAAGCCCATCATCAAGCAACAGCATCGTGGTCAAGGACCTCGAGCCACCGAAAGGTATTTAAGACAAAAAAAGAACCGATTCAACATTTTTAATCTAAAAAAAATCCTTTTTTTCGATTCCATTGCAGCAGTTTGGCTCCTGATGTGGTACCATACGAACCAATCAATACTCCACCGCATATAGCATCGTATAAGTCCATCAAAAATCCATCGTACGTGGCATCGTATGAGCCATTCAATACTCCACCGCATATAGCATCGTATAAGCAAATCAAAAATCCATCGTACGTCGCACCGTATGAGCCAATAAATACTCCACCACATGTGGCAACTCATAAGCCCATAAAACAACCATCATCTGCGGCACCGCGTCAGCCACTAAATACTCCACCAAATGTGGCAACTCATAAGCCCATAAAACAACCATCATCTGCGGCACCACGTCAGCCCATTATACCACAAATAGTCATTGAACGCTACGTATAAATGCCAACAAAAAATTTCAAAAAAAATACTTAACTACTCCTTGAGAGCTGCACATTTAGGCTTAGTATATGCACGATTTCTATTAGTTTTTAAGGTAAATTAAATTTTTTTTTAATTTAAAATTAAGACAGAGACCTGAGAAAAGTACACACCACTAGTAACTACCAGCCAAGTGGCGTATCTTTTTGCGCATTGGTTAAGCTTAAGCAACTTAATTTTCAGAAAAACCTAAATTTAATCAAATAGATGTCTAAGCAAGCACATTCCACTTTAGAATGCTCAGCGACTAGATCTGTCGTAGCAGTAAGTTCAAGTTCTGGCGACATTTAGATACGAATTAGATAGAGTATCTCAAGTAATATACACTGCACACATTTTTTTTTAAATAGTTTTGATTTTTTTTTTTAATTTTCGAACATCAAAAAGAATTTCTCTCGATTTTCGAACTTTCTTGTAATCAATGTCTACTCAATAATTTATTTAATTTTTTAAAACCATTTCAATACTCAAAGAAAATATTTTTTCAAATGTTTTTCTTAAGTTTTTGTCAAACCAAACAAATAAGAACGGAAAATGAAGCCAGAAACTTTTTGCGAAATTTTTCAAATAAAGTTTAAGGTATTTCAAAAACTAAGCTCAGCTTAAAATTTTTTTAGATTTTTTCAATTTGATGTTAGAGAGTTTGTTTAAGCAATGGCGGACCGCATTTGAGTGGTTCTAGTATTTTTTCAAAGCCTCTTTCTGGAGAGCAAAGGCTAATGGTAGCTTTATGAAAAGAATTTCGATAAGGAGCGGGGCTTATAGAGTCTAGGGATTATCCCATTGAGCAACTGACTTACTTAGTTAAGGTGGCGCTACAGTTCGAAGATTTTTCGGGCCAGAGCATCAGTGTCCATACGCTCTACTCGTACATGACCCAGCCACCTTTAGATGGTTGCACCTATAGAAGCATACGCAAATCTGGTAGCAGCTTGCAACTTAAAACTTTCATACCACTCCTCTGTCAAGATTTCATGTCGAAATTATCGAATACATGAGAGGTAGCTGCTAGCTAACATGGCATTGATGCCAGCTGTTGTACCCTGTCTACCTAACCCATTATTTGCACAGTTTTCCAGCGATCTCTCACTCATTTTTACTAAAAATTCCATTCCATCCATCGCACGCTACCACAAAACGCATCCTCTCGGCGTCGAAGAACATTTTCTTTTCTTTTCCACAAATTTTCATTCCATCCACCGCACGCTACCATAGAGCACATCTCCTCACCGTCAAACCACCCCTTCTGCATTTTCCAAAATGTTATACTATTCACTGCCGATACCACAAAAAAAAAACAACCGCCGCGCCGTTGAAAAACTTTGTTTCATTTTAAAAAATCCGTACACTGGCGCAAAAGAACATCCCCTCGCCGTCGAAGGACCTTTCCTTAAAATTTCATGCCGTTCACGACATGCTGCCACAGAAAATATTCCCTCGCTACGGGACATGCCTTTCTAATTTGATTTTTGCCACCGTAGGACAAATATTTACGCGACCAAGGATGTGCTTTTGACTCACACTCAGTTGTAGAAAGAGATCCCACATGTGGATATCGAGTACCCCTGGCGCAGTGGAGTGCTATAGGTGAACCCTTCCAAATTGTCTGACAAGCCTGCTGTATCTTGGACAGACTGAGCAGGGTATTAATGCAACCTGTCCGAGTATCACACTCACCTCGCATAGAAATACGTTTCCAGGAGTCATCTCACTCAAAGTTTCTACCAAGAGTCCCCGTCGTTGCCGTACGTTCGTCCTCTCTGAGGGCGGTGAGCCAACTTAGAGGACACAAACAAGAGCTACTCCTCCAGGAAATAATCTCTATCGTCGCAACGCTATATACAATATCAACTCGTCTCCCATACGCCACTGGAAAAATCCATCCAAACTGTGTCCCTCCGAGTGGATACACGTCATTTGATGGTATCAATCCCCCGCCACATAGCGGATTATACCAACCACAGCGGTTCTGTGGTTTCCGTGTGAAAATAATACCCATTGTCCGGGTAGCAGTCTACGCCTCATTCACTAATTCAAGCACAAATTGCTGTGTGAAGTGAATGCATACAGAGGCACAAATAGATGGGATGACGTCATCCCATTGCAACCTGGTAGCAAGGGCATGCGAGTTCACTTTGTTTAGTATACGCGCATAGCATGGATACATGTAGAAATTTAGTCCTCGCAATGTCATTGGCAGTGCCATTGTCCCGAGTCCTTGGGGAAATCCCTTTGTTCTGCCCCCTAAGACGAGCATGGGGGAAATTTTCACCCCACCGAAACAGCGCACGATACCAAGGACATTTTGATGCAAATTTTGTCCTGTTTTCCACAAATTTTCAGTCCGCATTCGATTAAGTGTTCACAAGCCACTGTAGTGTGTCAAAAAAAAGTATCTCAAGCGCATAACTTAAGAACTACTCAGTGGATTTGAAAAGAATTTGAAATTTGACTCAACTACGACATGTACGTCGATGTGGTTGTGTAAAAACCATGAAAGTGTGCTGACTTTTCAAAATGTTGGAGGCGCAGCAATTCAGATGGGTTGCAATCCACAGACGACTACTCGCAGCCTTGGCAGAAAACTATCAAAATTCCACCTCTGCGGGTAGCGTAACCATTGCAGCCGACACAAAATGGTGTCACACAGAAGCACCACAGCGACTCGTAGTTTTATCTGCATTCCCAAAAAATTCCACCAATCCTACTCCGAGATACCAACACCAGCCCACCATGCTACCAGAAATTCTCCCTCATTCACTCGCCCCACCACAATCTATTCAACTTCAAAATTCTTTTCCACTTGACTAGGTGCACAGCTCTTTAACACCGAAAGTGCTTCCCATTCATAGGACGATACATACCATTTCCTCAGTCAGCAAGCACTACCTGCAGATACTTGTTGTCAATTGGTAGATTCGACTCGCCTCACCATCCAAAGAAACCGAATCGATCTTCTCATCTTCTGCTACCGTATGGTAGTCACTCTGGAAACCGGTTACCTTTTAACAAGGTTCCCATCCCCCGTTCCCATTGACATGGTTAACCGAAGAAGCAATTATATTGAGGAACTGCTTCGTTAGAGTCTCATACTTGGCTCGTTGTCAGGCCTAATTTAGCAATTATCTCGAGGGGAATTTATCTGAATTAAATTACTTCGACAGGCAGATACTTCATTTTATTTTTTGAATTGGATCCTGCGAGGGACATTACACAACGGGATTACAGCCAACCGCGGAACTCATTGACAAAAGGATAAACGTGCAGGAAACACCGGTAATTACATCATCGCTGTCCATTTAACAGAGTATCTGAAGCGCGTTGGCGTTGTTTTATGGAATTGCGAGGTATCTGGTGGCTGGTGGTGTTTGGACATAGTCTACCAGGAACAGAACATGACAGTGACGTCACAAGAGGAAATGCAACTTGATGGTCGGTGGTTGAAGTTTGATGTGCTGTCTGAAAATGGTTTCGATTCGTCTTAGGTGCTGCCTAGAGATTCAGAGAAGTGGGAGTGGGCTTGTTTGTAACGAGGCTGGCCACTTCGTCCAAGAACTACACCAAAAAAGGGTTACAGTCGGCTGTTTCTCGAGGTTTCCCTCTAGCACAAGCTATTCCGCAGCGCAGGAATGTGTATCGGTACTCCTGTACTCGTGTGCAACCAAATTCCACAAGCACTCAGACTAAAGTCCACTGTACTACCCGTCAGTAACACTACTTTTTTGGCGTAGAAGTTGAAGAAGGGTATGGGGTTTGAACTTGCACCGGGCTGGTCACAAGCAAACACATCTCCTACTACTCCGTGGCCACCAATACTCGTATACGGATAGGATTCTTATGACTGTTCTCCACTGATTGCAGCAGAGTTTTCGACCGAAGATACTGTCTCCTCTCACTTGAAATACTCTGCATTGGACCTGGGATTTTTGCTGCTCATATATTCGACGAAGTAGTTTTTCTCCGCATGAACGTTGCCTTACATCAAGACTCTCGTTAGGCTGTAGCTTGCTAATTCATCCGCAACGTAACAGACGTACCCAGGACAATCTGACCTTTTGAGAGGGCATTTCGGTTAGTATTCCCATGTTTTGCAGACATCTCAAGACATAGCATCTATGAACCTTTAAATAAGAAGCACAGATCTGTAGATAACACCTACGAGCTGAAGGGAAATATGAATGAGTGAAGGAAATGGATGCCTCAGTCCATCTTTAACTGCATCCTTCTCTACATATTTTTCACTCGTTTAAAGCTGATTGCAGCAACGATTCACGAACAAAAAATTTACTCTATACGCGTGCATCCCTCACCCTTTGCAACGCGTAGCTGACTCACAGATACTTTTTTCATCAATGGTTTAAGGAATAAAACACATTCACTTGGTTCAAACCATCTGCAGGGCAAACAGCTTTTTTTTTATTGTCACTGATTTATTAAATGACTCGTCTCTTCCTAGATAAAGACTTTGTGAATAAACTCCAGATATAGGACCACAAGCGTTAGAATCGCAGCTAAAATGCCTCCCAAGGACATTAGCAGCATGTACAGCGTGTTGATGTGAATTTTTCGAGATAAAGATTCCGGTCTCGGTGGTAAAATCCCTCCAGGAGTTCGTCCTCTCTCTCTCGGCTCCACTTGAATTGTTATTTTTGGTAGATTAGTTGAAGTGGCCCTATTCCATTCCACCCGCCTTGGACGGAAGTCCATTAGTTCAATATCGGTAACTTGCTCATTTATCTGAACCCGAGCAGATGAATATATCTCGTTAATTATCCCTCCAATTGGTGAACCGCCTGCTATCTGCCTCAATGGAAATGTAATCCTTGTCGGTATCGGTGGTGGTGGGTAGAACGGTGGGTTATCGAAAAAATCATCCTCAGTGAGGTGAAATATAGCTTTGGACAAAGAGAAAAAAAAAAAAAAAATCAGTTTTATGTAAAATACACACGAGTGGAAGCAATGCTCCACCGCAGAGAATGCAACACGATACACAAAAAATCCCTCCACTCACTCTGAATGGTATTTGTTGCCATTTAATTTGTATAGAGACTTCCGTTGCGGAGAATGATCGCCAATAGAATGGGCTTTGGTTATTATCTACTTGGTGCTGGGCTTTTAAAACCATACTGACCAGGCTTGCCAGGTAGTCTCTGTTGTGAGGCGTGCGAAGCGTATTTTAATTGTTCTCCAAGGAAATTCATACGAATATAACAGTTTGCGATAAAAATTCGCATTTTTTGTTCTTTTTTTACCCAAGACTTCAATCGAAAATTCTGCAGACAGTGAAGTTAAATCCTCGAGTATGGGTGCAGCAGTGCCCTCCGAGACTGTTTTTTCTGTTATACAAGTATAACTATACAAACGTGTATCAAGTGTTTTGATGTTTAAAATGGAATACCACAAAGTTGTCTACTGTCAGTGGTTGTCACTTTGACGAAAGAAAACAGGTCATCGTTCAGCTGTCATTGAGCTGAGGAAATGTTGCGTAACAGTTGCCTTTGTACTGATGACGTCACCACAGAGTTTAAGGCAGTTTAAGGCATGGTAGATGACCTATGTATACTCCACAAGGTATGATAGCCTTAAGATCCAACCAAGCAGTCTGTAGATGCACCGATAAAAGAACGAGTATTTAACTGGTATCTTTCGAAATAAAATGCGTTGGTAAAATATTTGCTTATCAAGGACTGTATCTGGCAAGCCTGTTCAAAAAAAAAAAATTAATTATGCGAATCAACTCAACACCAACGCAGTCCACATAGACAAACAATCAATGCAGCATCCATGAGGTGAGATGAAACAAAAGTAGGTACTCATAGTGGTGTTGATAGAAGGACAATAAACACTATCTGCATCCATTAGATACATTTTTTTTTCCTTCTCCATTTCAGTATTCAATATCTTGAGAATCAGTGAAGTTCATTATTTTACGAGTAAAACGAATGCGAATGCAAATTTTATTTTTGCTCCGCGCAAAGACGAATTGTTTCCTTTTAATTTCCTTGTGTGTGTGTATGTGAGAAGTGTTTTATTTACCAATAAACTCAAGGATGTTCATCGAACCTAAGAAATTTCAACTGATATGTGCAATTTAACGTTTATCCAAGCAAAGTATCTGTCGAGAGTATTTTAAGTAAGTAACAGTGAAGTGATTTCGATGAAATTTTAAAATTTGCATGGATACGAATTTTGCTGAGGATTGTGTTACCATGGCAATCGTGCTGGCATTGCAGGTAAAAGTTAATTTGAAAAATGCAAGAACAAAAAAAAATGATTTTTAAGGGATGGAAGTAATTGTGATGTGATGCAGCTTATCCTTGAACGGATTTCACCGCCCATATCCATCCCAGCCAGGCAGTGCAATTAGATTAGATGCCTTTGACGCGAGTGTGGTATTTTGTGGAAATATCCTGGAGTCTTTTTTTTCCATGCATGTTGCACGTAGAAACTTATAAGCTCTCTACTCCAAGTTAAAGGCTTTTTTTTCAACGTTTCGTTGCAGATGTGATTTATTTGTATCTACGTTTAGCTTGCATTGAACTGTACTCGAAGATAGATTTAAAAAATGGATACAAAAACCTCAGAAAAAGCAGAAAACGCAGACGCAACACCACCACCATCAGAAGGTATTTGAATGCCTAACTAATGAAAACGAGGCACATGCATAGTTTAATGCACGCTTTTTGTCTATTTTTCCAAACAGCCAGCAGCGGTTCCCGACGCCCACCCACACCAACATATGATCCCCTTCAGGGTAATCCTCTGGCAGTTGTGCGCGGACAGAAATGGAGCAAATACGAGGGCTCTAGGATTATTTTGGCCCGTCTTAGGCGACAGTATGGACGTCTTGCGAATATCAATGCCTTATTGGCACCGGCGGCAATTTCTAGTGTAACTCGTAGTAAGGACACGTGCAAGGCAGGAGTGACCAAGCTGAACGGATCCTACTTTCCTTTCTATCAACTGACGCCAAAGACGGAGACATATCGTCTGTTTGTATGCAATATCTGTAATGATGCGATCATATTGCCTCCATTGGAGCACCATATGAGAGCTCATCATAGTTCTAGTTTTGTTTCTTCGGATGTGAATTCTATCACTGATGCATCGTTGCAGCAAGACGAGTCTAAAAGTGGAGTCTTTACCCGAGTACGCAACATTCCGCGATCAACTGCCGTTAATCGATCAATAGTCACTCGATCAGCGTTCACTACTCGATCACTTGCTTTAGAATTCATCGGATCGTTTGGAAGATCGTATCGATCAGCAGCCCCTCGATCTTACGTATCTATGCGATCATGCACTTCAATACGTAGTCAATCACTTGCATTAACATCCACCAGATCAGCCGCAAGAATCGGACGATTAAGTGCAGCACCTCGATCTTACGTATCTGTGCGATCATCTACATCACCGTCTACTGTGTCAACTGTCTTGCGATTTCGTGCAGTCTCTCCATCAAAAGCCGCTTCGCTTTCAGAAACAGTCACTCCACCAACAACCACCGCGTCACTCGAAAAGGCTCCGCGGAAACGTATACCACGTGGAATAACTCGGTCACCTGTGCTGACTCGATCACGTACATTGGCTTTGCGGTGCACTAAATCATCTGCGAAAGCCTCGAAATCACTTGAATCAGCATCAGGACCTCGGGTCATCTACTTGCCATTAAAAAAGGAGAAAGTTTTACTAAAAAATTGGACAACAGTAGCTGTTCGCACTGTACCGCCGCCTGTAAGGAGCATGATTGTCGCATTTACCCATTTCAACAAAACAATCCGAAAACCTAGTGCAGCACCTCGATCTGACGTGCCATCCACCAGAATTTGTTCGCCGGTGTCGCAATCTCGCGCAGCAGCCATTTCTTCGCGACCAGAAACAGTCACTCAACCAACACCCACTGAATCAGCTCCTACTGGACCAACATCTAGTAATGTGTCTGAGCCATCATCCACATCACCATCTACTGTGTCAACTGTCCTGCGATTTCGTACAGTCTCTCCATCAAAAGCCGCTTCGCTTTCCGAAACAGTCACTCCACCAACAACCACCGCATCACTCGAAAAGGCTCCGCGGAAACGTATACCACGTGGAATAACTCGGTCACCTGTGCTGACTCGATCACGTACATTGGCTTTGCGGTGCACTAAATCATCTGCGCAAGCCTCGAAATCACTTGCACGTCGGCTGATCTACTTGCCACTAAAAAAGGAGAAAGTTTTACTAAAAAATTGGACAACAGTAGCTGTTCGCACTGTACCGCCGCCTGTAAGGAGCATGATTGTCGCATTTACCGATTTCAACAAGAACCCTTTGAACTCTTTTAAAGGACAGAATACAATGTCCTCCTGCTCATTGCCACCTCCCCTATCAGGGCGTGTAGAAAAGCCATCCTACTACTTGGACGTGATTTCCAAAGCCCAGACGGCAAGGGATGCGACAGAAAAGTTACTTACTCCCAGGAACGCTATGATACAGCCCCGAGTTCGTCCCTTGTTGTGTCCAGACTCACCGTCTTCGTCATCGTCATCGGGGAGCCAATGGTCTGTAGCTGCTATGATTGCAAGAACTCCATCCCCAACAAATATCCTGTCGCTCCTGTAAGCCCTTCTAGTCATTAAGTCAACTTGCAATGGAAATTATTTATTTTTTATTTATTTATTCAGCTTTAATCTTGAGAAAAATTGTGTTCAGCGAAATTGTTTTTTTTTTTTTTTTGCTTGCTTGATGTAATAAAATTGAGTGAAATAAAAAATAAAGTAACGGAAGGACTCCTTCCTTTCCGTAGAACGGAAAAGGGTTGTTTTTTTGTTTCTTTTTTACAGGAAATGTGAGAGACGGGCATCTCAGTTCTGTATCTACAAGTGCAGTTGAAGCACCTGCAGTCATTAAATAATGAATTTGTAAAAACCAAACCGAAATTTCGATGATCTAATGCACATAAGTGTATTACGATGGACATTTCGGATGGCTGACTTCATACCCGTTTTTGGGATCATTATTAACGCGTGACTTTGCCACACACCACTTATCCGTGGCGCAAATTCGTTGTTATAACTGCCAACGGGGCTGCATCAAATCATCTCACTGTTACCATTACCGCATTAATCTCATTAACTGGCTGCCATTGCACGGTTGGCTACATTGACACCCCGTGCCACCAGTCAACATGACGTCGGCGATGTCATCATCATCGTTGTTTAGTGCAATAAAGTATAAGTGCAGTTCATCGGCCATGAGATACCCGAATGACCGGTGGAGAGCGGGGTATGATGGCAGGTATCTGTGCATGGATCGCGGGTATCTTCGAATGAAATTTAGCTGCGAAGTTAGTGTTTCGCAATGCAGTGGACGCTCGATATAGTGAACACACAATATTTTATACAAGCTATTCTAAATAGTGAACAAAAAAAGATCTCGCTACAGTGAACTTACAGTCACTGGCAAAATTATTTGCACAAGTACAGTTTACTTCTTCTTACGCTTCTGAAAGCCGAAAATGAGAATTTTTTTTACATTGCCGCAATGGTTTTGAGGGCATAGCACCATCTAATAAGTTGTGTTTCCTCCTTTTGCCGCAATAACTTCTGCGAGGCGCCTTGGCATTGAGTCTATCAAATTTTGAATTTGCTCTCCCGGAATAGTACCCCAAGCTGTTATAAAATCCTTCCATGTTTCATCTGCAATGATTTGTGGAATTTTGGACTTCACAAGATGCCATTTCCTATTACCTAAATGTAAGCCAGGGCTTTGTGGAGGCTATTTTAAAGCTACTTGCCCTACTTCCGTTAAAAACTTTTTGATGTTCCAGGCAGCGTGTATGGATACATTATTACGTTGAAGGATGATATCGCTCCCGATGAATATTGAGGATTCCACCAGTGCAATATCATTTAGAATCTTTAAATAATGTGACTGTGTCATATGGTCAGAGCACTGCATAAGTGGTCCCACACCAA
Source organism: Blera fallax (assembly GCA_946965025.1). NCBI lineage: Eukaryota > Metazoa > Arthropoda > Insecta > Diptera > Syrphidae > Blera > Blera fallax. Next base: position 11,177,846 of record OX337249.1, read on the forward strand.
ATTTCACCTCCTTTGGAATGCTTTGTGGGTTGCTTGACGGGTTGTTTGGATCTTGTTTTTGAATTGCAGTAATACAATTTTCGACCATAGCTGCCATCCAAAGAACAAGCAGTCACGTCGGTTCAGAGCACACTTCTCCAAACAGCTGGTAGTTTGTTAATATGCTCCCTTGTAAATTGTAGCTTTAGCTGCATATGATCTTGATGTTATTTGAAGCTTTTTTTGTATGAAGTTGGCTTGAATTTGGATTTTCTTTAACCATATTCGTAACGTCCTTTCACTAATATTGTTCTCACGATCCTTGCTTAGATCCGTTAACACATTTCGAACCTTTTCACATGGGTTATCCGCAAAAGAATGATAATTCAGTGGTCTTCCTTTCCGAAGTAACCTTTTTTCTGCTTCTACGGGTTCGGTTTTTTACAGTTGACAGCATAATCAAATGGGGCTCAACTAATAGAGTGGAATTTAATGCATTCAAAACTCAGTGCTGTCTTCTGTCTCTCAAGCGAAACCAAGACCACCAACCATTATCCATGAATGGTACTTGCATCGCAGAAACCGAAAGACTTGCCATTCTCGGTATGTGTATTAACAATCATCTTCGTTGGAACGATCACATATTCGAGGTCGCCAAAAATGCTGCAAAATGTCTAGGATTCCTTAAGCGAGGCAAGAAATATTTTACCCCGTCTGATCTGGCTTCAATATATAAGGCATTCATCCGCCCAAAGATGGAATACCGTAGACCGTCTTGCACATTCTTGATAGGGTTCAGAATCGCGCGATAAAACTAATAGGTGATAGAGACATTGTGAGCTCCATAGACTCACTAGAGCATCGCAGAAAAGTCTCTTGTCTCTCCCTATTTTATAGCTTATTCCACAAAAAATGTTCCAACGAATTAGCCACTTGCATTCCTCCCCTTCAAAATTTCACCCGCAATACGCGTCACGCTTCGAATGCACATCAGTTCAGCCTCAAGCCCAACTTCGGACTTACTGTCAAATACAGGGATTCGTTCATAAGCCGAACGACACGTATGTGGAATAATCTTCCAGGCTCTGCCGGAAAAAAAAAGAATTTTTGTGTGCTGGTGGCGGATGAAAGCAGCAATGGCGAATCGCTCTGTCGGATGTGTGAAGGTTAGGTACATGGATGGAGTCGCCTGCCATATGAATTTCTTGAAAAATTGTAAAATATTTGAGGGAATGAGTCACCCCAGCATACCATTGTGTCTGCCTTCTGCGGTTCACTTCACATGGGATCCAACACAATAGTGCGTCTAGACCCCTCCCTATAGCCAAACTCTCACTTCGGATAGATTTGCGCCACCAGACGTCTAAGACCCCTCTGCTTTCAAACCTACTATACCCTATCGGGGTATTTTCATGGCAATCTATACAAAATGGGCTCCATCCACTATTAGACCATCCAAATCGCCAAGCGATGATGTACTGTGTCGTAGCAGGTTCTTGCCGGAGCAAGAGATTCTTCAGATTCGGTCTTAAATTGAATGGAGCGGCAGGAGGAGGCCAATTCATCACGAGTCCTGGCAGTATTCACTTCAAAATAACGCCGAAGCGGGTGGATCTACCTAAAGTACAGCCAAAACCTTCCTGAACTCAGCAAGGAGCTGGAGGATCTCCATTGGCTATGTGACTAGACGCTTTGTAGGAGCTCACTGGTTACAGCGTTGGACTACTGAGCGGGAGGTTCGAGGTTCGAATCCCAGAAAACACTCAAAAAGTAGTTTTTCACGGTCCCACCTACCTAAGCCACCTTTAATTTTGCCGTCTGTCAGTGTCGACATTTTAGAGGCATGTCTATCAAGTGCAGATCTAGAGCGAGACATTGGCTTTGCGGTGGAGTGACGCTGGAATCTCCAGCAAACACTACGGAATGATCGCGCATAATGATCATCCAAAGTTCATCGACTGGGAATTCGAGTTTAACACAGAAAGACGTCAGATTTTTCCCCGTTTTCCAGACTTTGTTTTAATTCTTATTGGAAAGGCAAACAATCAGAACGGAACCACCGTTGGAGGCAGTTGTTGCTCAGATATTTCTGCGAATGTGTATCGATTTGCATGTGTGTATATCGCTGAGATACTCTCGTTAAAATTCATCTCGCTCTGACTTTGGCTTTTTTCTGTCTCTACCTCTCTCTCGCTCTTATAAATTGTGCTCTCTGCTGAAGCAATGCATTCATAAAAATTTTTGTACATAACGATACGCCCGCATGTGACGATCGGAGGGGATGATCGTTAACACATGGGCCCACACGTATACCACATAAACTTTGACATGTGTGAGCTAAGAGATACATATCTCCGCGTGCTTATAAGACAGGGGAATGCGTTTAAGTCCGAAAGAGAGAACGAGTACGAAAGCATTGAAGTATATACACACCACACAGATGGATGTGTTGCGTTGCGATGTACACAAACAACAACGTTTTGCCTTCTCTCTCTCTCGATTCACGGTTTTTTTTGTGTGCTCTGCGCGATCGTTTCAAGTGGATTTTTTTATGTTTTTTCCCCTTTTTCTTGATTTTTTTTGTTTGCCCTTGAGAAAGTCGAAACAAATAAGCGAAATACTTTTGATCGACATCCGGCCGTGAATTGCTCTTAAGTGTTGCTCTCGATAGTGATTTTCTTTGACCTGACGATGCACACTTTAATGGACTACCTGGAGCGGAGAATGCTTTACTTTACCTTAGCAGGAGGAGGGAAAGATGCTACTGACCACTTCTATCTGCCTGGCGCTTCCATTTTTCTCAACTCCGTCCAGCTGGGGTAATAGGAGGTGACACTTATTTCACTTGACTTGTGTTGGCTCCTTCCTGTGACACTGTACTCCTCTACCTTCCACAAGACCGGAGAAGCAGGCGACGTCGGCAGTCAACGCGTACGTTAGTTTCATTTAATGTGCTCCCGAACTGTGACTGAGGCACAGCACCCTTTTGGTATCTTCGAGCTCCACTACATGCTCGGTCTCTCCATAAAAGTCGTGAGCCAGTGGGCTGGAATTCAAAGACCTGGCCCCCAAATGTCCATCCGCTGGCGCATGTTGTCGACATTTCCTGACTTTTTAGACTACGATCTCCATGTCGTTGTCTCTCTGATGCCTCGCGATGACATCCACATCGTCTGCCTATCCCAACAGAGCTGTACAGACTTGTTAAAGGCAGTGCCCTAAATGTCGTTCACTATCTGCTACCGCACGAAGCAAAAGAGGTCACCTCACATCGCGTTGATTCCGGGGCATCTACAGAGTATCATCCACGAGCTTGCCTCCTGTCACTATTGCACGGATATCAGAGAAAATGAGGCGATTCACTCCCATTTGAATATTTATCGTCCGAAATCAGTTTCATGCCCCGAAGCAAATGCTTCCGGAGGCACCTTCAACAACCGTTACAAGGCTGCAATTAATGCAGATTAGCGTAATCGAAACTTGGCTCACAAGGGCGCTCATGAAATTACAACCTGTAATCCAACTGCTTACTGCGTATCCATGCGATTCTCCGCATCTGTATTTCCATAGAACTACACCCTCAAACCCACCCCAACAACATGTACACACGCACGTTGGCCATGCATTTTCAACCCATCCCGCCCCTTCCGAACCAGATGTAGTAGCATGAAAATTATTGAAAAATTACGAGAATGCGCAGATATTCGTACGAAATATCTCGTATCCCACACGAGTACATGTTACGTGTCCACCTTGAGAATGATTAGGGTTCGCTCTAAACAGAGCTGCCACTTTAGCAACGCTCACTTGACGTTGATTTAAATATAAAATTCCTAATAAACTGCAGTAGATTCCGATTTTTTTTGCGATACATCCACCTATGTACGTACATATACATCTAAGGAGATTTTCTAGTCGTGAAATTTTCATAGATACATACATAAACCTCTGAAAAGTGAGAGATAAAAAAATGGAGGGGAGGAGGGATTGTGGTAGCGTCACTCTCTCTGCCTAGTGATGCAGAAGAGTCATGCGTCGCGAATTCTTGATTCCACTGGTAGCTAGTCGAGCGAATTTCGGTGGGATTTGGTTTCCGGGTTTGCTCTCTGACGTCATGATTGGTAGATTGGTGGCAAAACTGGAGGTTACGCTCCAAAGTTACGGCATATTTGGGGTAAAGGGTGAGCAAGTCACTTGCATTCGGAGGTCGAATTAGAGACACAGATGGTGTGGGGAGATACAAGTGTACTGCGGCATTTGTGGGGCTGTTGTGGTCCCTCCAGAGGGACCAGGTAGAGCTGGACTGCCAAGCGTTAGCTGACTGACTGCAGATACAGACTCTTAGGGAAGGGTTTCTAACTCTGCTTCGCTGTATGATGGTGGTACAGTCCGGGGCGAACTACACAGAAGAGGACGGCCGCCTAGGAAATACCAATGAATTGGTCACATCTTCTACAGAACTGAGGGTCGCCCTAGACATACTTGGTGCAGAACGGTTAAAAGAAGTCTGGAGTTTGGGCACGCATTGGAGAGAGTTGAAGCGTGTTGTAGAGCGCCGAATACGACCCTGTGCCCCTCGAGGGGTGACAGGACTTAAGCAAGTACCAGCAAACTACTAGTATACACGTGTACAGATATCAAGATCGTCCGTGAAGCAGCTTCATTGTGAATGCAGAAGGCTACTCTCTAGTCGGAGGACTGTCAGTGTCAACTCAAACCCCAAGTGGCGTAAAACGAAAAAACCATTTTCTATTTGATTTCCACCAGATGACATGCATCAAGTACCGCACAGGTGGCAACTCGAATGTATTTCTCATGTAACTGACCTGGCACCCACATAGTGCAGATACATATTTGCCTACAGGTATTTCCTCGACCTCATTCGAAGTACAGCTTCATTGATATTCTAAACGTTAAAGTGTTCGGTCACGTGAATTTAATCTGTATCTCCTGACACAGATACGCTAGTCTTTACCTAAACGTCCTTTCAGTTACCAGTCGACGTCAAGTGTTTTTCGTGAAGTGATAGTTTGCCTTAAAAAAGTATAAATCTGTGCGCCCTTTGAAAAGTGATAAAAATTAACAAAAATTACAGTTTTTCCTTGACAGCATTGGAATCCAAAAAAATTGGTATGTCGTGTCCTTGTACTTAAAAAAAAAATCATTTTTCACATCAAGAAATTTTAAGAACAAGAATACAAGTATGTGTGGGGAATTTTCCAAACCTGGTTCCTAATTCCGTTTAATTTTGACCCTCCCCCACCCTCACAAAAAATTGAGTTTAAGGCCAATGCATCCGTTTTTTTACGGTGGACACTTGGCATTGGACGTAGATACACAGATTAGAGATTGTAGATTGATTTTAGGAGTGTAAACGCCGATCTATTGTGCTACACTTTGGAGATGAAATACGCGGTTTAGAGTACATCCTCCGGTCCAATTTTCTGGTTAAGCTGAAGTGGATCCAACGATGTTAGAGCTGACAGTTTATAGGCATCCAGGTGTTTCGTTCTTTTGTGTACAGCATCTGGAGGTGATAAAGCGATGGGATACAGTGCTCCCCCGACTTAGGACTCCAGTCGATGAGATACTCAGTATAGAGCACCTCCTCCAGTGAAATTTTCTTGATGGATCGGAGTATCTGGAGCGGTAGATTCCCTTCTGACTGTTTAAAGGCATCCAGGTGCCTCCTTCTCCTCCTCCGGTCCAATTTCCTTGATGAATCGGAGTATCTGGAGTGGATCTAACTATGGTAGATTTCCTTCTGACAGTTTATAGGCATCCAGGTGTCTCCTTCGATTGTGGATTGGTGCTTTGGATACCTTAAGAAGGTGCCCTGAGGTTTTCTCAATATCTGCACAGAATCTACAATCTCCGCGTTGCTCAGCCGGTTCCCTGATGTGTTCTTTAGGTCTACAGAGACCCATTAGGAAGCCTTTAAGAATGCGCAGCAGGTTTTTGTCGATATTTATTCAGCCCATTGCCGATAAGCTCCTTGGCCCGTCTAAGCTTAGAAAAATTTTGTTCGTTTGCGGTCTTCGTTATCATATCTGGTCGTAGCCTTTAGAATGGGTCTGGAGCAGGTCTCTAAAGCTACCCCGTGGATGGTGACTCTGTTCGGCACTCCTACACCAGTGTAGACCTGATTTCATGGACACTATCGGACACTATCTCGATGCCTTGTCCGCGATACTTTCTATCGAGGTTTAATGGCCGCACCTGCTCCAGTTCCTGTTGATGTTTTGGATGCGTCTGTGTACCACTTTATGGTCGATACGTCCGGGCTTTACTGCCCAGCTTCCAGTCGAATATTCCTCTGAAGTAGTGTCTCTTGACACACATACCATCCCTGGGCCAGTCCAAAACCCAAGGAAGCTCTATCGTCACCTAGGATCTAAATTATTATAGACTACAGCCTCAGAGATGGCTTGCACCTTTATTTCTGTTGAAGTGGAACCCATGAGAGGCGATGTCCTTCTCCCTTTAAAATGTTGCCACCAAGAGAAGAGAGAGACTCCTAGGCAATTCACCGCAGATTGGATATTGATTTTGGCCTTCAGCACAAACCAGAGTAACTACCTCACACCCTTGAAGTTTTCGTGTTCACACTTTGCCGTCAGTGCTGCAAGGAACAACAGCAGTCGACTGACTCCTGGACACACCATAAAGTCTCACATTGACTTTGAGTCTGCTTGCGCGGTCTTAATCTAGGTCAGTCCGACTTGAAATCAATGAATTCTCCGTCCATGGTCCTGGTGACACGTAGACATTAATCATACGGGGACTTGAAGTCCTTTAATTATGGAAAATTGTCCAGGAAAACACCGTGCGTGTCGTGAACTGACCGGGTGGGAATGCGAATTCAAATAACAAAACCCTTCAGGAAAATTTATCCTGCTATCCACTCAGTGTCCACCCCCCACCGCAGTGCTCCCATTCATAGCTTTGTGATTTGTGAATCGCTCCCTGTTTTCTTTTCTTGGAGCACTGGTGGTCATGTGTGCGTATGTGTGCAAGTGGAGGAGGTAGGCTTTTGTGTGGTACTTAGGAATATCTTCTTAAGTCCTTTCGCCATGGTGTAATTAGTTTGCTAATTAATATTTCGATTTTAATTCCTTTTTAATTGAAGAGGATTGTGTCGAACGGGGGTTGGGCGAAGGATGCTAATCATACACATGAGGCACAAGGAGTGAATGAATAGATTTATCAGCTGCAAACAGGCAAGATGTGCTTTGATTTTTGCTTTTAGCTGTTGATGACAATAGGGCGGAAACAATTGGACTTATTGATGCCCACGACGGCTTAACTCCCCCTTGTGGCAGTTTTGTGGCAGAAATTTGCCAAATGAGGTGTGATGCAGTTATGGTTGCAGACCTGTCGCAGAGCATATAACCGGGATGATTAAGTTCCTCGACATGACTTCTGCTGTTGAACGATCTGGTTGAGCCATTTCGATGGTCATATGTCCTTTATTAGCTGTGACCGCAGTTGGACCAACTGGAATTGGAAATGAATGTCTCGGAGAGAGCAACAGCAAGTGTCCTGCATTTTGGTGTGCACCATGCCCAGAGTGTCCTTTTCCTCGGTGTCTACGACTTCCCCCTCAGGTTTTCTGCTACATGATTCATAGAGGACTCATGCTTTCTAGTCGCGGAAATGGACTCTTTGGCAGGCAGACTCAGTTCGAAATCGGTGACCACATTTTGCGTTGTGCAGGGGGCATGAAGAGACCATCAACAGATACAAAGGAAGGACATTTTGACATTAACAAGCAAATACCGTCGGCATCATCCCCACTATAGAAGGACACACTGGATAGCATATGGTTTCAGCAAGGACTCCATGAAATAATCGAGATTCTCTGAAGGAGAATAATCAGAGTGAGTTCCGGTCACCGCAGGGACATCATTTCCTGCTTGTAATAAAACAAGTTTTCCAGGAACCAGCCAGCCAACGACTGTCGCTTTTCTTCATCAAAGTGCATCCTGCTAAAATCGCCTCCTGGATAGTGATGATGGTTGACATCAAGGCATTGTATATCCCCCGATGTAAACATGCAGCTTTCTACGAGTATCTGAATCAAATTTGTGTCGAAGGATACACTTTACTCCCCTGATGAGCACTGTTTAAACCCTGGAAATTGAGTCCTTCAAAGAACTACTCACGTCTCAACAAGAGAATCCGAAAGCCAGTTCCACAGTAAAAAACCAAAGACAATCCGTTACACATTCAGAAAAACAGCCGCAAAGAAAGTATCTTTTATTCTGCGACCGCACATCTATGTATACATCAAGCAATGTTCTGAACTATTTACGTTTACGTTTGAGATCGACTATTTCAATAACTCCAAGCAAGACTTTCGAATTTTTACAAAATTCGAATCGTAACTATCGAGACCACCGACACAATACGAGGAAAATGCCAGGACATAAAGGAATATCAGGCAGATGAATATTAAAGTTCCAATTATTGCCACTTCACAGCACGGCGGTTCGTAGAGATAATCGTCCCTCAGCCGTGAGATCTGTCGCTCATCCACTGACCCTTGGGTATCTGTTGATTCCGGTGTCGATACATCTGCAGGTTGGATTGCTACAAAAGACACCTTTTTACATTCAACTAACTCACTAACAATAGATCCGCATCCGAGATGCGTTCAACACGAGCACATGCACTAGCGCGAGTATCTTTAAAGGCTCACCTGCTTCTTCAGCGGCATGGATCTGTTCGTTTGAAGGGATTGTATACGTCTGTAACTCGATTTCTTCGTAACTCATTTAGACCGATAAAAACAAATTTTACAAATCACTTTCACAAACTAAAGACGACTTGCTGCTCAGGCTTCGCCGTGCTACTTGTATCTGTCAGAAAAAATTAATCCGCGGAAATTATTCCGAAAAGAAATGAGAGCCTGCGTTGTAAAAGTATGTAGGCATCTTGTTTTGGTTTTGTTTTCGTCTTTCCCATGACCGTGGAAAGCTTTATTTATTTTTAATTATTTTTTTCGCTTCTTTGTGGCTGATAGAAGCGCTACCGAAAGTCCTCTCTTGATGCATAGATTTGCTTTGCAATCTAAGCGAGGGGAGAAATGTAATAGTTTGAGTAGTGCATATATGCAGTTTACCACCCCAAAATGAGCCGGCGCAGTTAATTACTAAATTGGAGGTTTGGGGCTAGAAAAATCTGGAAAGCCATGAAGGGAGAGTACTGGAAATGCATCTACATGCCTCTGACTAGACATACATGGAAGCTTTAGGTTGCGGCCAAAGTGGTTGCAAGGAGTCAGCGACTCAGAAAGGTAAACTGAACCCCCCTCGTCCACCCGCCAAAGAATAGACATCAAAAGGACGGAAAAGGAGAGGGAATTGAAAAGAACAGGTGTTGTCCAGGCCCAAATGAAAAAGCAAAAAAGACCTGCCAACCCCTAGGAATGGAAAGAAATCTTGTTACAAAGCTCAGCAACATGTTAGTCTACAGTGATGGGAGCCAGTTTTTTTCGGGACGAAATGCCGTATGGTATGGCAATGCCATCCCGAAACTTAGTCAAAGGAAAGCTTGGCAACAGAATAGAAACAAGAAATACGAAAACCAAGGTAGAAGACATCAAGCGCCCTTAAAGGACTCATTTTCTTTAAAAAAAAAGTCAGACTTAAGAAAACCCGGTTTACCCAAGGTCTGTCAAGTCTTTTGAAACTCCGAAGTTGGCCTGAAAGTAAAACAGTTGATCGCGCACTAAAAAACCTGGAATCCGAGGTTCTGCGAAGCCGTTCAAAAGCTTCTGAAGTCAGACTTAAGAAAACTCGCTCTACCCATGGTCTGTCAAGTCTTTTGAAACTCCGAAGTTGGCCTGAAAGTAAAACAGTTGATCGCGCACTAAAAAACCTGGAATCCGAGGTTCTGCGAAGCCGTTCAAAATCTTCTGAAGTCAGACTTAAGAAAACCCGGTCTACCCAAGGTCTGTCAAGTCTTTCGAAACTCCGAAGTTGGCCTGAAAGTAAAACAGTTGATCGCGCATTAAATAACCTGGAATCCGAGGTTCTGCGAAGCCGTTCAAAAGCTTCTGAAGTCAGACTTAAGAAAACCCGGTCTACCCAAGGTCTGCCAAGTCTTTCGAAACTCCGAAGTTGGCCTGAAAGTAAAACAGTTGATCGCGCATTAAAAAACCTGGAATCCGAGGTTCTGCGAAGCCGTTCAGAAGCTTCTGAAGTCAGACTTAAGAAAACCCGGTCTACCCATGGTTTGTCAAGTCTTTCGAGGTGCCTTGAAGTCGTTTTGATACTCAGAAAACCTAGGCTTCGAGGTTCTGTGAAGCCGTTTAAATGATTTTCAAAGCCTTGAAATCAAGCCTAAAAAGATTCATTAAGCTTAACTTGTCAGATAGAAGCTGTTCAAGCCATTTAAGGAAACAGGTTCAGAATGTCATTTGAATTCAATTTGAAGTCAGGTTTAAGATCACCAGTTGAGCTTAACCCATCAGAGAGTGAGCATACCCCGTAAAAAAACCCGGTGGAGGGAGGTTCGAACGTACAGCCTTTGATATCGTCTAAAACTTGAGTGTAACTCCTGTGCAACTCATGCAACCTCTCTCAAACTACAAGTCTGTATTTGATCCGTCTTCAAGCCATTTGCAGCCGATTTCCTGAATCTGAATACACTGTGTGTGTAATCTGATTGCATACTTACCAGTGCTGTCCTGCCTATTTACGACCCTGGATCGGCATCTTCCGCACACTTTTTCTTAAACATTTTCCGGGGCCAAGCTTACCTTTTTGATTTAATTTTGATGAGTAGGTTCAACTCCTCTCGAGTCATGTTTACATCCCATTTTGCTTCATCTCTTTCACTCTCTTGGATTAGTAGCAATGATTTTCCCCTCGAAAGATAGAAGTGAATGAACTCTGCAAAATACCCCTGGAATCATCTCCGTTAGCACAAATCCTCCTTACGTCAGGCCTGTATCTAATCCATGCATGATGCACTGAACAACGTCTTCAATGAGCCAATTAAGAGCAAAATATTCTTTATTTGTAATCCAACCTCAGAAAATCACTGTATCTACACGTGTATCTACCGTCTGGCTGTAACGGTCTGGCTTTTGTTGCACCTCATCCATAGATAGATACTTGTAATTGCCTTTAATTGACTGCTGCGCTTCTTCGACCTGGAGCTCAAGTCGATGCGGTAAGACACTCCAGCTAAAGCACCGGATTATCTCAAGGGGATCCATGGTATGGCATGGCATGCTCAGGATTGTAGATTAGCGGTATCGATTTTCAGTGAACGATCCTTAAGTGGCTCTTGAGTGTTGTTCTTGTCACTTAATCTGAGCACAAGCGGTATCCTCAAAACGCTACTGCCAAGCCAAGTACCACTGATGTGGTTTTAAATCAACCGAAGGACCATAACCGCAAGTGGATGCATCCTCGAAATTTTATTTTAACACCGTAGCAGGCGTGGAAACTTGAAGTGGTATTGATGGTAACTTTGTGCTCAAATCTACTTCATGTGATTGTCTGTGAAACTGACGATTGGTTCTGGAGCTGGGAGCTCTGACGTAAAGAGGAGAGTTCCCGATGGGTACCACTTCACGTGGGGCATCATTCAGGAGGTTGGGTATAGTGTTGCCTCGCAGCTGGTAGCTTAATCCTTGGAAATCATGCTGCATAGGGCGAAACATTCAAAAAACAATCCGAATCCCGCCAAACACGGGACAGCCAAGGCAAAGCTGCAATAATCTGCGTCAATGCACAGATCCCCTCTCTAAGAATGTGCACCAAATATAAAGAATACGTCCGCCTTGTGAGCTTCAGCTGGCCTCACTTCTCCATAGAGATCCTAATTGCTATCCTCTTAAGGAGTAAGTGACTGTTAACCGTCGCGTTTGTGTGAAAAAACATAACAAACACAGCACGAGTGGTAGTGAAAAACCAGGCACCAGACCACATACGGTCTATTGCACTATATATTTGTATTTTATTGTCCTCTTGTCTCCACGAGACTGCATTTTCAAGAGGAGTGCCGTGAACAAAAATCAAAATCTATCACAGCAGGGATTGAACAGAGTCAAGGACTTAATTTTCACACCCTTTCCTGTTGTGCATGATTACATTTGTCGCTGAAAATAAACGCAACATCCTGTTTACTGTTGTTTGTCGCAAGGGATAGCGAAAACAAAGTCCAAAGTCCCTGCTCACCCTCTCTCCTCTTGGTCTTGCCAGAACTGCATCTGTCTGTGCTTGTTACCCTAACCGAAGGATAATCCACAAAATGCACTACAGTTTCTGTAATTAAGACACAACCCCGGGTCGGAAATGAATTGTTCAGACGGACATGCATTCAGTTTTTTGCATTCAAAGTTTGCCGGTCCTTTCATCTCATTATTCTTTTGTATTTCTCCCTTTTGACCATTACTAGGCCTCCGTGTCCTTCATAGTCCGGTGATGATATCAAAAACATTTTAACTTCATGGTTACGTCCTAAATATTTTTAATTGACTCAGAGCCGTACCGGATTAAGAGATACAGTCAGAGTGCATGAGTCGATAGGGGTGAAGTACCAGGTCTTTTTTTTCCCGCTTTTCTTCCTTTTTTATTTTTTGGGGGGATCAAAACTCATCCGGCTTTGAACTTTCTCTTAAAAAAAAAATAGACAGAAGGACCTGCATTGCGTATGGGAAAACGTAAAGCAGGACTACCCGTTGTTTTTCTGTGCTAATGGGAAGGGAAATTGCATTTTAAGAAAGGAATGGTTTGTGCTTATGTCCAGGCATTTATTTAGTATTTTTAATTTTTTTTTTAAACAGAGAATTCGTCAGGTTTTTTTTGTCATAATTAAAATGCAAACGAACAGCAGCTCTGTATGTTACTCCTGTCAAGCAAGTGTGTCCTTTTCAAGGGAATTTCCTCTCCACCTCCTCACACATACTGAATATTCTCGTACAGCAGACTATATGTCACACAAATACTGACTCTAATTGCATTCATTGAATAAAATTCGTCGCTTTGTTTTGGTTTTTTTTGTTTGTTGTGTGTTTTTCTGAATTTTTTTGGATTAAAAATTTTAAAATAAAAAATTTTGGTAGAGAGACGGCGCTCTTTCGTCCTGAATTTCGAGTGATTCTACTCCTTTTCCAGTCAGTATACTTTTCAGTGTCCACCTGGTCAATGTGTAGGTAACATATTCAATTGGCAGAGTTATTTGTAAATTAATAATTTTCTGTGCTTGTTTGCGTGTTTTTATTTTTTTCACGTGAAAATATTTAAAAGAAAAATCAAATAAAATTTTAAAGAGTAATATTTTGCTATGAGTTCCACTTTGTGGATTTCCCTAAAAAAAAATCATTAATCTCTCACTTTACATCCTTTAGATACAAAAAAATAAAAATGAAAAAAAAAATAAATAAATAAATACTTTTAGACACCAGTGTGTAGTGTCCGTCGAGTGAATGATTTGCTTCCGTAGAAGTGTAGAACCATAGAATTTCAAATTCAATGTAAGTACCCATACATGGAGGGATAATTAGTGAAATAAATCGAGTCCTGTGGGGACACCAATTGAGATACGATTTGTGGGAAATTTTGTGCGGAGTGAGTGCAGATTTTGGGTTGATAGACGTTTGGAATGCTTTTATAGTTTTTTTTTTTTGGCGATTTTAGGAGATGCACGACTATGTATCTGTACCTGTTTGACTCTGTATCTGGTGCGATTTTAATTGGGCTGGATAAGGGGACTGAATACAGATGTTATTGCAGCGCGATTAGCTCGAATTTAGTTTATCTTTCCTCAGAATATATTTTTGGAACAAAAGAAAGTGACTGGACTTGTAAAATAAAATAATAAAATTCAGTGACGGTAGGACGTATCTCGCTTGGCACAATGCTAAAGTGTTTCCGAATTTTACAGGTGTACCAAAAGGCTGAATACTTTCGCCACTGTTTTTCCAAGTCAAGAGCCCCTGAGATTTCTTTATCTATCTGGGTGATTCCCAATGGCATAATGGACCCGACTGTTAGTTTAAGTGAGCAGTGTAGTCATAGGACACCCAATGGTGTACCACAAGGCTGAATACTTTCGCCACTGTTCTTCCAATTCAGTAACTCTTGAGATTTCTTTATCTATCTGGGTGATTCCCAATGGCATAATGGACCCGACTGTCAGTTTTAGTGAGCAGTGTAGTCATAGGACACCCAATGGTGTACCACAAGACAGAATACATTCACCACTGTTCTTTCAAGTCGAGAGCCCCTGAGATCTCTTTATCTATCTGCGTGGTTCTCAATGGCATAATGGACCCGACTGTCAGTACTAAGTCATAGGACACCCATCTACCTATCTTAACCTAACCTAGCCGATATAAGGATCTTTTTTCTGTGCTGCACCCAACCTGCTTCAAATTTAAAGGCATGTCGAAGGCGAAAGCTCTTATGGCTCTTTGAGGTCACCGCAGATCTGCTGATCAGAAGACGGTATTTTCTAGTGGAGCATCTCCAATGATAGGTCAGTATTGGGCCTTCTCTTAAACCTTATCTTTTGCTACACTCGAATTTTTTCATGTGGATCATCACATTGAACACCCTAGATGGCGGTTCAATTTTTTTCGTAGTAGCCTAGGGTACCTTTGAGTTGGATGATCACATTGAACGCCGTAGATGGCGGTTCTATCTATTTCGTAGTAGCCTAGAGTATCTGTGAGTTGGTCCACGTGCAGAATTTTGTCGCTATTCTTTTATAGAATAATTTCGAAACGTTAGACAACTCTGGTCACCTCCTTTAGTCAGAGAAACTAGTAAACTCCATGACTAACGATTTGTTTCCAAAAACTATTCACAACTAATGTAGTCATGGAAAAACTTAACCAAACCCATTCACTGCAAGAATTCGAAATAAACGAAAGAAAAATCTGATTTAGTCTCAAGCAAAAAGTTCCTCTCGCATGCGACATGACTAACGATTAATTCACAATCATTCATTTGCATGTAATCATGTAGTCATGCTGTCAAACATCATTCATGTGGTCATTCGCTTTGGTGTTAATTATTGAAGGACACTTAAGAATCAAGAACTTTTCAGATAACAAACATGTTAAAGAACCTTAGACAATTAGGACGTCCATCGACGCCTCTCTGGTGGTCAGATGTAAGTATCATCACCATTTTCAATCGGATTTTTTTTTTTCAGTTCGCTTCTCTTTTGTCATAGGAAAATAAAAATCAATGGTTCTCCAATACTGGTCGCATTATTAACCTCCAAGATGACGTGGTAATTTGCGTGTCCACCTTAGAGAATGCTTACATGCGACACCTTGCGGTCAAAAATTTGGCTCGCCAAGGAATACATGTCAATTTAAGCAGTGAATTTTCACCTCCTGTTGGCATTTGGGGTGCACTTGTACGATATTTTACAGGTACTTGACGATGTTTCTTTTTTTAAGGAAATTCTTTGAATTCTCGCCTCTTTTACAGGGCAAGAGAAAAGTATTTTTGGCGTGCCCCTAGCTAGGGCTTTAGACATCGAGCTTAAGCTACATAATTACCCTACAATGCGTATTAACTCGAAATATAGGTTCCATCTGCCCTATTACTACGTAAACACAATTATAACCCTGACTAAGTATAGCCTCAAACAGAGAACAATTCTACTAAACTGCGGCAATCCTGTATGGGTTCGTACGGTAATGTTTCAATAGAATCTACTAAGCTATGTGTAAACCTTCGACTTGCACCTTTCAGCTGCAGCATGAGCTTCGGCATGGCCGAGCAATATACTACGATTCAAGTCAAAATACTCACGAGTTACTAACACTCTTGAGAATATTCTTAAAAGAGTTACCCGGTGGGCTCTTAACTGAAAACCTTGAAGAAGCCTTTCTAGCAGCGGGAGGTAAGGGCCTTGGAACGTAAAATTTTTGTAGCCAATCGTTGTCTTACAATCTCCTCTGCAGCAATCAAGGAGCAATCACGGCGAATAAAAGTCATACAGCTTTTGATTCAGGCCATGCCACGTCCGAATCGTGAGGCCCTATTCCTTCTTTTCTCTTTCCTAAGGCAGATGATATTAGCGAAGAGAAATCCGCTCACTCTGAAGAACTTGATCATGGCTTTCAGGAACTTGGTTTTCCATAGCAACCCGAAGAAAGTCGTGCAACCAGTTAAGGTCTTGGAGTAAGTCTACGCCTAGGTTGGGTGGAGCTTGGCTATATAAATATTTTCATTTAAAGGACACTAATTGTTAATCTCGAGGAAGTGTTTAAAGTAGGGGCTTCAACTCTGGACAGCGTTTACAAGGAGATAGCCATCAGTCATCCGCGTAAGCTTCATTCGTTAATCGAACGTCGGATTGGTCAACGCCACTGGACTGGTACTGATATCCCTCGCAGGCTACGTATTCTTGGAAAACAAAGACGATCCTACGAATCGTGTAAGTTTGAATCGTTTCACACCATTGAAAGCGGACCAGGCCCCCATAAACTTGAAGAAGTAGAGTCACATCGACTACAAGAAAACCTTCGCTTTCATGTGAAATATTATCCAAAACTTTGGCTGAAAAAATCTGGTAGATGTCCAAAATTGGAAAGCATTGCTGAAGGACATGAGCTTGAGGAGGTCTAAGATGAAAGAAGGCACTTGCCAGGCTATGCAGAGCCTGGAGCACCATTTAAGGTGGAAGTTTAAGTCAAATGTAAAAGGTTACTTACTGTGCAGCGAATCAACTCTTAGTGCGAAAGGATGCATACCCGGGAAGGGAAGTCCTCAAGCTGAGAGTTGGATCATGCTTTAGAGAAGGACCGTCTGCGGTAGCGAATAGTAGAAAATATAGATGTTCAATTGAATTTTGTTGTTGTTCTTATTCCTCCCATAGAAGGGGACTTAAGAGAGGAATTCATCGAAGGGCTTGGACTAAAGGTGAGTAAGGGCAATGTAGAGAGCTGTATCTCAGTGGATTCCTTAAGGGCTTCCTCAGGCACTACCTAAGGATGCCTTGTGGCTATGATTGCTTTCGGATTGATTCGAGTGATGTGGGAACGTGGTACTGGCTCTTGCAGGTGTTGGTGGATTTGACGTGGGAACTCAGTTACTGAGCCTGAGTCTGTCATGTGGGGGATTTCAAAGAGATTTCCTCGGAGAAGTGGAGACGAAGTAGAGATGGCTTAAGCGCCGTTGAAAGCGGTGGAAGGATGGATGGTGATTTTTACACTGTCTCGCTATCTAGAAAGATACTTAGACGCATTTGCTGGCGCATTGGTGCAGCTTATACACATCTGTGGCTAGTCAAGGGCGGCTGTTAGCTTGGTGTCAAGACTATCGGCATACTACGGATATCTAGGCACTGTTTCGCACATTCAATTCAATTTCTGACCGACAAAATGGCGACATAAAGTCGTTAAAAAACAATCTGATGCATTAAACTGTACTCTCCAGATTAATATTCTCACAGTCAGAGAGAAGCCAAACACTTTTGTTGCTACTATATGCACCACCTCAACCAGAGATACTTTATAGATTTTTCCAGGAATTCTCTCACTTCTGTCAGATGTCCTTCAATGCTCCGCCTCTTGGTGTGGTTAAGTCTTACATTTGCTTGACTATGTTCCTAGATAACCTTGAAACAGCGACTCGAAAATTCGAATTTACTCATGAAAGTCACGAATTTGAGGAAATACAATCAAACTCCTTACTCACTGAGCATTTGCTTGTTACAGACCACAATTTTAGTGTTCATAAGTTGTGAACCCACAATCCCTGCAAATAAAGTCATAATCTATCCCCTTTCTGGGTCAAGTGCAGCAAAAGATACATTTGCCTGTCTACATAGCCTTTTTACTACTGTGTCTCACCCTTGACATATGCAACCATTTTTTCAATGTCACGGAAGTTGCATCAGAAGTTTGTTAAAAAATAACAAAAAAATCTCGAACAGTTACGAAAAAAACGGTTTTTTTTTTCTGTAGATACAGATGAAGGAAATTGAAATGTTTCCATGGCACTGTTGCATGCAGGCTTGTTGTCCTTTTGATACCCTAACATGGTGAATAGGTATGTATGTAAGGGCCCCTCAGTGCAAACAACGTAAAGTTTTTGTTTGAACCCCTGTTAGCGTAACAGACAAAAGAAGAGGACATTGGGAGTCCTTGCCGCCTCTGATGAAATAATTAAACGCTTGTCGGTCATTATGTTTGTTATTGGCATATGCATCGTTGCATCGTTGCATCGTATGCCTTCGTTCCCTTCGAGAGTGAAAAATTATGCCCAACGTCAAAACTCAACCCTCGCATTTTCTTTCATGGCAGGAGGGCTATCATTTGGAACAACATGGAATGAGCAGCATACAAATATTGTTACAATTCGTCCATATATGCGTTGTTGACGATGTTTTGCATTGTGATGCCAAACTTTTGCACAAAATTAAGGGGAGCGTACGATTTGAATTTTAATCTGGCCGTTTGTACTCCTTGCAGACAAGCTTTTAATAGAGGACACATACGGGGCTTAAGACATCCGATAGAGCGAACCTCTTCAACCCTTTCATTGAAGTTGGTCATAGGAATTATCTGCTTATTATTTTCCGTCATGGATAGGTAAGACACAGTCAGGCCACGACAAAGTCAAGTCATCCTAAACCTTAAACGTGCGGCAGGTGTCCTTCTCCACACCTAAATTGTTGCTCTTAACGTACAAAAGCAGCTCCTATCTTCTGACCTAATGGTCATCAAACCTGAGCTTGCTCTGCCATAAGACATCTGTTGAAGCACCAATTATGGTTCTTGCACGTAGTCGCCACTGATCAAAAGGACAGATGCCGGCGAATGTATCACCATGCGGGCATGACAGACAGACATCAAAATCTACGTCCTACCAAATCTAGTACGGCGCAAACAGAAGTAAGAAATGTGATCCCCAAATTGTGTCAAATTTGACGACAGCCAGTTGAACTTGACACACACACTGGCAGCCGACAGAATCAGTTCACGATCAGTGACGTCTACATCGCATGATCATCTGCGACCACTTTGGACCCGCAGACAACGCTGCAGCAAACATTCCAGAATGCACCTGATAACCATCTTCGACGATCGGTAGCGTCTATGGTGCACGATCATCTAAGACCACTTTGTACAACCACTTTGGTGTAATGATGGGACTTAAAAGAAAACTTAAGCTATTGGCATCCAAACTCAACGATCAAAAGCACGATCATCTGCGACTCCCTGCAAACGCCGAAGAAGAGCTCGCTGACTGAAGAGAACTCTTGAGCGATGAAAGTATTCCAGAAGGCCTCCCAATGCCCAACGTTAACGATCAGTAACATCTATGTCATCAAAAAAAGGATCTGCAAATACTTTGGACACTCAATGAATATACTGGTGTGATGAAGCGGTTGTGCGACCAAAGCTTTCCCAAATGCCCTTGGTACTCAACTCCGATCATCAGTGGTCTCACACTTATCGGCATCCATTTTGGACTCCCATCCAATGATGACAAAGAGCCCGTGATATGATAGTAGGACTAGGAAGAAACTGTGTGACACGATCCTCCAAGAAGTATCTGCGCTCACTCTGGATTCCAAGCTAATGCTGAGAATGAGACAGTGTTATGATGATGGGACTACAGAAAACGCCTGAGCCCCTGACATTCTATACCTCTGACCAGCGGCGTCTATTTGACAAGAATATCTAAAGGCAACCGGGACGTATTTGGACTCTAAGCTGAGCAAAATCCTGACGGCATCATAAAAGTCCTTGACTTTTGAATCAGGCTCATCGGATACTTCAATTCCAGCAGTGTTATTCCGAGAATCCTTGCATTTTCGAGCTGTTTTGAAGCTGTGAAAAGGTTGACAAAGTTCTTTAGCTGATCCTCGATCCTTCCACGTATTTCTGAACTTTGAAACAGTAAAAGGGTTGAGTAAGACCTTAAGCTCAGCTTTGATGTCACAGTTGCGCTGATCCTTCAACGTATTTCTTCAGTCGTAGAACCGTTGAGGAGCACCTTAAGCTGGACGTCGACTACAATAAACCCGAGGTGTTTGTTCCCTCCACGCATTCCTTAACTCTGAGAAGGAAAGAAAGTGTTGAGTAAGCTTAACAGATGCATAGTACGTGTAGGAGGTGTTCAACGACATTCACAAGTAACATTCACAAGTTCCTCCGTTCTCCAGAACTGTGGCCATCGGCAGAGTAGTTGACCTGGTTTTCTTCCGTTTCTTCGAAATCATATTATCTATCGATGACAGCATAAGATATCGTCCTGCTTGCATTGTCCATTTCACGAAGCAAGCAAATGCAGGACACTCGTATCCTCGGCACCGTATTAAATCTCCATGGCATCCGTTGTTTTTTTGTTAAGTTCGACGAGGTCAATTTCCCCCTCATCACTGAAATCCCTTTTAAATGCGAACGATGAGGAGTGAGAGAGTTCGTTTGACTTAATTTTATCTCTATTAAGCTACGTACATTGCAGTGACAGTCACAGGATGTTGCAATCCCCACACCACATCGATATGAATTCCTGGAAAAGTCTCTTACGAAGGATAATCCTTCCCCGTGCACCACCTCTAACACACACCCACTGCAATGAACACACAGACTCACAATGAATGCGTTTATTTATAATCCTAGTGCCATGCACCCAAACGGATATCAGTATCTACAGCTTATTTCGAAATTCAAAGCTAATCACTTTAGTGTTACCTACAACCACTCCGATCCTAGAGCCATGTGGCAGCATCCTAGACTGCCTGTTCATCCTCCTGCCATTCACCAGTGTGTTCCCGTTGACATCATACACCACCAAAAGGAATTTATTGCCCAGGACATTAATGAAAAATTCGGTGGATTTCATTTCAGGATCCCTGATTTCTATATGATTGCAGCTCCTTCGTCCAAACATATTCCAACCGTGCTTGAGATGTACTCGCAGTCCGGATCCTGTCAAAAAGTACCACGCGGACAGGCGTCTACCAACAGGCCAGTGCACGGCACAACGTATGCTCTCAACCGCAGCATACAAATTTTCCTCAATTTGTTCGTCCTTTTACACAAAAAAGAAAAAAAATCAACACATTTCGCGGGTCTAATTTAATTTAATTTACCTCTCCTTCCATGGTGGCTGATGCGGCTACTTGGATCCTTAACTGTTCTGCATTCACTTGTTGTCGATAGACTGAATGTTCATCTCTATCATGGCTGGATTTTAGCTAATATCTACCGTAACCCTCGTACCGGATTCTGAGAACTGTTGCTGGCGTCAGGACTTGTTCTTAAAAACGTGACAGCAAGAATCTGTGGATGCAATTTTTTCCATCGATAGAGGAACGCACACGGGGTGCACTCGTATCTACGTACGTTTCTGTTGACATGCTACATACGTCCCGCTATCTATAGGTACACACATAGCCCAGGTAAACTTTCTGTAAGCTTTGGTCTCCTTCGTCGATGAGTTTTTGTTTTTGTTTTTGTTTTTGTTTTCGTTTTTTTTTCGTTGTTGCTGAGAGAAGCAGTGGGGTGAAGGACTTTTTTTTTCTTTTTAATTATCCCCGTGCCCGTCATTCGTTACATTACGCTTGTTATATACATAACATGTCAAATAAATATGACACTGACGCTGTTGAAACTAGCAGAACATGAGTAGTAATTGTTCGTTAGCTGCTGGGTTCGGCAGGGCTAAGAATAGATACGTTATTGGGATTTGCGGTTTTTATTATTATTTCAAAATTTGCATCATAATGTGTATGTATTGCTTCTTTCTGAAGTTTAAAGCTAAAGAGACTAAGGAAAAGTGAGTTTCTTTGCGATTTTTTTTTTTTTTTTTTTGGTTTTTTGATGAAACAGTCTTCCTTTTCTGCGCAGTATTCCTGTGAGGAACACGGAAGTGGTGATCCATAGGAAAAAATACATCCACCACAAGGAAAAGTGAGTTTTGAAAAATCCAAAATCCAAAAAATCTTTTCTTTTTTTTTTAAATATATTTTGAGTGGACTTTGTTGTGTATTGTGTTGGTGGTTGTTCAATGTATCTTTGAAGTGATTTTGGTGAAATTTTGGTAGTGGGCAGGCAGATTCTGGTGCAGCCTTGCATAGGCTTTGGGCTCATGAAAATGTTCGAAAAAAAAAACAAGCCTCAGGCAGCTCTGACTTCATGTACTTGGATGTTTTGTGCTAGTGGTGGTGGATTTGCGTAGTTATGGGTGGCAATGGTGTAGTGGTAGCGTCATCGTTTGTCGAGCTGATGGTTCACAGTTCAATCCCTGATGTTAGCAAGCATTATATGATAAGAGGCAGTCGAATCAATTGCGAAACCTTATGAGGAAACTACTGCGAAGGCATAACACTGGCAGTAGGTTTGTCATATGGCTGGAGAAATTGTTCGCTCTGTTGATGATTGATATGCTTATGACACCAGGTGGACAGGAAAAAAAAATACTGTGAATCAAAAGCGAAGGCAAAAAATAAATGACAACAAACAAATCTCCCCAGTTATTCTGGACACCACCCCTGGAGCTTATGTGAAACCTAATACACCTGAGTTTTAAACCACTACACCAATCTCTTTCTCTCTCTCTGTCTATCTTTCCAACGTCCGCACCGTGTGAGAACATGTAAAAGGGTATTCATAACCCCTTGAGTGCGTGCAAATTATAAAAAAAAAAAAAAAATTATATAACCTATTTGCCAGGCAACCAAATCCGAGAAGCCCTCTGGCTCTATACGGTTTATTGTACCACCAGCCAGCAACTCGTTTTGCTGGAGAAACTCGGATTTTATTCTATTCTCTGTTGTGCTTTCACCGCAAATAAGGCTTCATTTAGGAGTGTTTAAGCTCAGGAGGAGGTGACATCAGAAGGAAATATGAAAGTGTTTGAGCCTAGCCTGAGCAAAGTGGGACCTTCACATGGCATATGATAGGCAATTTCAGTGGAAAAGGACTTCTAACACAACTGTAGTCTTTGTACCTTTTGTACAGCAGATCGGGAGCAGGTTTTTTATGCCTTTTCCTACCATACCAGCGATGCATAGGTGACTATAGTGAGTGCCTTTTCTTAGGGAGAGCCAAGCTCGCATTTCTTCAGACTTCTCTACACTATAAGTCGCGATTGGCCAATTAAAAGGGAGATTCGATCTCAAGCCAGGAGTTTAACAATCGAAGGGAGAGCCAAGCTCACATTTTTTTAGACCTCTCTAGACTATAAGTCGCGGTTGGCCATTTAAAACGGAGATTTGATCTCAAAAAGGAGTTTGCCAAACGAAGGGAGAGCTAAGCTCGCATTTTTTTAGACCTCTCTAGACTATAAGTCGCGATTGGCCATTTAAAACGGAGATTTGATCTCAAGCCAGGAGTTTGCCAAACGAAAGGAGAGCCAAGCTTGAATTGAATTTTGAATTGAATTTTTTTTACGATATTTACAACGTTGTGTGGCTTACAGAGTTCAGGCCAAATATCCGATGAAAGCCTCACTCAGTGAGCTGGATACAATACCGCATTCAACGTTTAGCTGAGGTGTAAGTCCGCGTATTCCCGCAAAATATATCCATCAGGCATGCTTAGGTGAAGAAGGCTTCCCTTCGCATGCAAGCTGTTCCGCACATTTTCGTTTATTGAGTGAACTTGTCAAAGAGCCGATGAAAGTATTGATACACACCACCGACAGAAAATCTATTTTTGTTTAAGCCAAATTTAGAGTTAAAGTCAACTTTAAATTAATTTACTGCTTAGGGACCGCCATTTTATTGTTTTTATTCTTTTTTTTTCTTATAAAAGTCGCGCATACCAAGGGCCTATAACCACTCAACCACGTCGTGGTCAAACAGCTCAAGCTGAAGCAAGGTAGACGTCTTAAATGCTTTTTTTTTTCCTTTGAATTTTTTATTTTTTTATTTTTATTACAGCGTTATGCAGCCTGATGTGGTGCCAATTTTGACACCACTAAATTCGATGGAACACTATGTTTAATTCCAAAGCATACAACATCTCTTCAAGGCTTGGTAGACGGGTATTGTAATGGCTTTCTTTCTCTTTTGAATGAAGCTAAAAGAATCTTTAAAATTTCATTAAATTTCTGAAAATTCTATTTTGTAACTTTTTAAAGAAAAAAAAATTTATTTTCACAAACTTTGCACGCTTTGGTACAAAAAGAAAGCCAGGGAAAGTAAGACTATGTACAAATTTCATAAGATTTGTAAAAGGATGCTGGTTTACATATGTATGTTGTATGTAATTAAATTTAATTAAACAGTGTTTTTGGACTTTAAAATTTTCCTTTTACAAGAAGCGAATGGTGAGTAGGTGAATGAATTTTTGTTGGACTGTTATGGAACTGTCTTGGGACTGTCTTGGGACTGTCCTTGGACTGCCATGAGACTGTTATGGAACTGCCGTGGGACTTTTATGGAGCGATCATTTAAACTGGCACGGAACCGTCAGGGGAACTGTCATGGGACTGTCAACAAACTGCCATCGACTAGCCAGCAAGTGTAAGTTATCGCTAAATATTGTTGCAAAAAATATTCAATCGGTTGAAAGTTAGAAATGATGGTCCAAGGAACCCGATTGGCCGCCACTTAGCAGGGATGATGCCACTGCATCTGAAATACCTTTTAGATGTTCTCAGCTACATTGTTAGAGATATCTTACGCTGATAGCAACCACTTGTTGTAATTGACGACCATGACATAGTCTAGAACTCATATCTCCTTCTTCCACCGAGCAACTATCAGACAGTACCTAACATCCTTCGAAATGAGAAATAATTTTCAGCACTATCCTTATTCTCTCTATTCCTTCTGCATACTACTAGGTACTAGAATCTACTACGTACAAGCATCGATAACAGAGTTGTCACTCCGCATTTAACGAAAATCTAAGCAAATATCCGTGAAATGTCCGTAAAACTTCCAGAAGGAAATACTAGCACCCGCAGGCAACGCTGGCCCAACAATGACTGACGAAAACTTGCTTTCAAAATAACCAGAGAGCAAGTTACTCCCCTCATACTTGCACACTGCACCAAAACCTCTACAATTCGTATACGTATACTCCGACCGGCGTGCTGCCGCCCTTAATTCATTTAAAACTTTTTGTTGGCTACGCGTGGATATAGAACCGGAAAAGATACCTCCCTCGACTCTGTAAGAGCTGCCCAGAGTATATGTTGGAGTTTTATCCATTTGCCAGACGATAACTATTCACTTAACCCAATGAACGGACCCAGACCGGTTTCATTGGCAGACTTGCTTCTGTTTACTATCAAAAACTTTATTCACATGTGCAGCTAACACAAAAGCCGGTTATGGAGGCGGACGAAAACAGACACATGTCCATGGCAGCTACTGAAAACCAGTTGTCTTTAATATTTTTGGCTTTCAGTACCGGTGCAGCCATATAACTGAACGGATTTCCCTTGCGAATATCGCTGTAGTTGGTCGTCGCACAGTTTTCCACTTGAGCACCATCGCGAATCGCGACGTTCGTATCCACTCTCATGAAAGGAGAAGAAAATATCCTGGCATATACCGTCGTGTACATGGATTGGTTTTAATTGCTTGGCGCTTAACTCAGCCGTAACTTTGAATGCTCATCTTGCCATCAGAGCAGCAGGTGTCGATTTTTTTCCCCCCTTCTGAGCACACATGAAAAGGATTACAGCGGTAATTAAAATGCAGAAACACGTCAGATACATTTCGCAGAGTGAGTGTCCAAGAAGTGTGTTGGTTCGGTTCAGTGTTAACCGATAAATCTGTGAAAAGTGCTTTTTTATGATGACGTGGCAAGGATGTGGGGGAGCAACTCGCAAGATAATTTAAATTGGTACGGTGGACGTCGATGTGTGCATTCCAGGAAGTACAATAGGATGGACCAGGCGTGAGGAGATGGCGCGAACAAAATGAACTTTTTTTCGATTTCGGATTCTATGTCTATATCCCTACCTCCAAGGACAATTTTGTTTTTCCTTTTGAAATAGATACATCAAAAAATAATCCTCCACCCTGACCACCATCGTCATCGAACGGCAGACATTCACAACGTTCATCACATATCCTTGCCATCAGGACGCCAACAAATTGCATCTCTTTCTCCTTCTTAACTTTGCTGACCCATTACTCTGGGGGAAAAAAAATTTCTTGGAGCAGTTATCAAAAAAAAATTTCAAATGTGGAGACTTTGGCAAACCGAGCAACTGAGTACGATGGCCCCAGGATAAAGGTAAGCCCTGGCATTATTCAAGTCTTATGCTGCTTGAATTAATTTTTTATTTCAGATACCCAAGCGAGGAGGCGAAGTCGAGCCAATACTCCAAGGCTAGCAGCCCAGTTGCCTGCATATGAAAATTCAAACGGCATCAATCACTTATTGCATTAAGGTGAAATAAAAAAAAATAAACAGACTCACACCCAAGTGTTTACCCCTTAACACTCTCTCTTTACACCTTTCCATTATCACCTGATAATTTCAAAATCTTCCCCTTAATTAACTGAAGGAGAAAAAAAAATCTCCCCTTCATGAATTAGATAGATAGAATAGATAATAGATAAATAGATACATATTTATCTGCCACCCCAAATGCATAAATCACCCAACACAACACCCATTCCAGAACCCCCCAGCCCCCAAGAAAAAGAAACGAACAGGACCATAAAGGAGGACTTCAATAAAGGAGAATGCGCACAAACAGAACAAATTTCCAAACTACAAAGATGCATTTCGAAAACGAAAGGTTCTCTCCTGCCTTTACAATGCAAACAGTGCTACCACCTCAAGGAGATAAAGCTATTCTTTGACCCAGTGTTAGAGGGAAATTTTTAAAAATTTCCCTGCTGTTTAACATAGATAAAAAATTTAAGCACGCAAGCTACGATACGATATTAGGGTCTTGAGTCACTTTGCGAACCTGTGGTGGATCAATGCTCTCGAGAAGTATCAGTACCGGGGTCTAGGTTCTAGTCTTTTGAATGGAAAAGCCTCTCCTGCGATGAGGAGTCGATCTCTGACGATCAATATTGGACTCGATTGAGTTTTTTTTGCTTTCAGATAAAAGTAAGGACCTCTATGGCTTTAGACATTTTTGACAGTTTTACTTACTTGTACTTACCTTGATGGACAAACACTCGTCTCGCTGCAGCAAATCTTCCCAGTTATTCTGGACACCACCCCTGGAGTTAATGTGATACCTAATACAGCTGAGTTTCAAACCACTACACCGATCTCTTTCTCTCTTGCTCTATCTATCTTTCCAACGTCCGCACCATGTGAAAACATGTAAAAGGGTATTCATAACCCCTTGAATGCGTGCAAATTATAAAAAAAAAAAAGCTTGGAGATCATTTTTAACAACTAACGCCCTACGTCGACCTAGTCCACCATAAAATGTGACTTTTGTCAAAACGAATGACACATCTCCGTGTACATAAAAAACAGGTCTTAGAAGTGGCAGCCCCGGAAAAGTCATTTCCAGTAATAACCCCCCATCGGGAGACAATGGGAACAAAAGTTTACATTTATGCTCTCGCATCCTTTGATTTGTAGTACATTGCATGGTGAAACACAGTGTGCTTCGGTCGAGGTCCATATAATTATTTTTTTTTTAAAATTTAAAAATAAATTTACACTTGCCCGAATAATGAATCGTGGTCCGATTCATAAGTGAGTTTAAGTTGAATAGTTGGTCTAGTGATTAACGAGTTAAATTTTTGTTTTCCTTTCTTAGATCCTTGACTAAGGAAGCTCTACGACTAATGTTTAGGATTAAGAATTCGTAAGTGTTTTCGGTTAAAATTTAAAGAAAGAAAGAAAAACCTGTTGATTATGTGATTTTCATAGCGATCATCCTGAGTCTCTCTACATGGACTCTGGTAGCGAAATTTCCGATTCAAATTCAGATACAAATACAGAGTGAGTTCAAATTGTATTTATCCTTGAATAAATTTCTAAATCTCCATCCACCTCCCCTTGGTAATGTAAGAATGTAAAGTGAAAGGATAATTAAAAAGAATTTATTAATGTTAGTGAGTTACATGCATGCATATGTGTGTATGCAAGTGGGTTGCATTACAACGCCTAACATCGCCACCTCCTTAGGCCCACAAAGGATATTTGCGCAGTAATTTTAAGACTCAAAAAATTTTAGTAAGCGTTCCTCTCAAAATCACTTTGTTCGTATGTGTGTTAGTAATGTGGAGAGATGAACATAAAGCAGATGCGTGTGAGAAAAAAGCACCTAAGTACCCCCCTCCCCCCACCGTAGCATACGAAACGAATAAATTCGATTCAAATTTTTTTCTTTCGCTCACCCCACATAGCATGAACGTGGAAACAAAAAAAAAAACAGTGAAAGAAAGAAATTGACGGTATCCTACCTTGAGTCCTTTAGATTTAGATTTTTTTTCCTAAAATAAAATGGCATCGATGGAAAGTGTCGTTGAAGGGGTCCTTAATATGCTTCGACTGCTTGGAAGGACCACAAAAATTACTGGCACTATGCGAGAGTACAGCAGTCGGTCAGTGTTCCTTGAGTCCTTAATTTTTTTTTAAGATGAAATGACATCGACACAGAGTATCGTTGAAGGGGTTCTTAATATGCTTCGACTGCTTGGAAGGACCACAAAAATTACTGGCACTATGAGAGAGTACAGCAGTCAGTGCTCCTTGATTCCTTGACTTGTTTTCCTAAAATAAAATGACATCGATAGAAAGTGTCGTTGAAGGGGTCTTTTGCTTTAGATGATTTCACAATTATTGACTGTTACTATGCGAGACAGTCGGTGTTCCTACCCTTCTATGCCATGAATCCTTCAACGAACGTATTTTTATCCTCTTTTTCGCCACAGTTTTGAAAACAGAAATCTGATCGAATTGTTGAGCACGTTCATGTCAGTTGTCCATTCGATAAATTTGGTGGTTGCTGTCCATAAACTTGGATTACACGGACCTCCTGTGAGTCGAAGGAGGCTCTCCTAACGTCATTATTCACCAGGTGAACTAAAGCCACCAATGTTAAAGTTACAGTACATATACTTCCTTGGATAGATTCAAAGAGAACCGCAAGATACTTTCGTCCTCTTCCCCCTCTACCAGTGTAGTTCTTAGCGAAAGAAGTCCTTTGGATTGTCTATCGTCTTTTTTATGCCAAATTTATGTTGAAATCCATTGACTTTGATGGTTGCACTCAGCTCTAGCAGTATTGCATCCGATAGAATTCCGTGGTTACTTCCATTTGGGGTGAGTTCACTTGCATTTCGCATGCAACTTCTCCGTTTGTCTTTGGTACCGCTGTGCATCGCCCTGTGTCCATCGGATTAAGGCGAGAACAAAAAAAAAAAAACATTCCGTTGCCAGTGCAATGAATGTGTATCGTTACCCTTATTTAAAAAAAAAAAATAGATAACAGCCGCGACATGGGAGTAATGTCAACTCAACTGTTGAGCCTGTTCCGTCTTGGCCAAGGTGTGGTGATGCGTATCTATGAGTAGAGTGCCTGTCTTAAAGGATATTTTCTCTAAAAAGTGAACAAATTTTGATGAAAAAAACGACACAGATACATGAGATACATTCATCATTGGGAGGTTTGAGGTGTGGTTCGTGTATCTGCTAATTTAATCTTTATCCAATTCGAATGTTAATTTATTTTTGAATTTGTTTTTGAAAACAGTTACGAGGGGATGCAGGAAAAGATGTTGAACCTTGAAAATCTTGAAGACGTTGAGGAAAAGCCAAAGGAAGCGATAAGGGAAGGAATAACACAAGAGATAGAAGGAGAGTTAGAAGAAGATGAATACCAAGAAGAAGAACTAGAAGAATGGGAAGATGAAGAACACGTGGAAGAGGAATACAAAGAACAAGAGGAATACGCAGAACTAAAAGAACAAGAAGAAAACCAAGAACAAAACAAAGCCAAAGAACAAGAAGTTGAGCAAAGCGAAGGGGAAGACGACGTACTAGTAATAGACGAAGAATATGTATCCCCAGATTGCAGGTGAAGACATATTTTTGAGTTTTTTGGATGTATAGGGTCATCCAACACACGGGGTGTACCATTTAAAATCATTAGAAAAACGCAAAATTTTGAAAAGTTATAATTTTTTTATTTTAATCTAAGTGCAAACTCTGAGGCTAGTAATGGAAGGCAACATCTGTCAAATGCCCGCCTCAATTCTGCCTACAAAAAGTCATTCTTTTGATGAAATTTTTCATCACGTTTTCGCATATTTCCAGTTTTAGTCCATGAATCGATGGGGGAACATTGCGATATTTTTGCCGTCTTTGCAGTGAATTTTCACTACTTCAACGCGTTGTGCGAGTGCGAACCGATCCATGTTTAGTAACCCCCTAGACACATTTTGTTGGATGGCACTCTACATAGCAGGGTTTTGAACCCGTTAAAGCTGTCGTGGGTATCAGTTTGGTGCACCTGGGTGGACAAAAATACTTACTGTTGTCAATTTTGTTTGTTCTCTGTGCCATCATTTGTATGCGTATCCTTTCTATACTATCCGCAGCTACCCTAGGTAAAAGCTGAAATTCAGTAGCAATAAAATCAAACGCAATCCTTTAACATCGAGATGAATATGGATAAATCTTTATTTCTACTACAGATACATTTTCTAGTTTTCCTTACCTTTACTGGGTACACTTTCTAAGCTTCCTTAGGATTTGAGAAAAAGGAACGAATCAGCGAATATACCGACATGCAGGACGACCTTACTTTTACTAATTTTGGCTCAAAAGTATCTGCACCATTGGTACAGTACAGGACAATGAGTATGATTGCCGCAATTATGGTGATGAAAATGGTTAGAAACAAAATTACAACAAATTCGCAACATGGTGGCTTGTAAATTTCCTGGATATGACGCGAAGTCCTTTTCTTACGTCGCCTGGTGGATAAAAATTGATCCAGTGCTGCATACTGTACAGATCCTATTGGTTCAACTAGTGTTGAACGTTGAGATACTTCTATAGAGTCTGCTGAGAGTTGCAATTCAGGTGGATATGGAACTGGTTCTGTATATTGAGATGCTGTTGAATATTCCGATGATGTTAAATATCCAGGCTCTAATGAAAAGTGAACTGGTACTGTTCGAGATGGTGCCAAGGTTTGAGCTGATGTTGAGGCTTGTATTTCTTCCGGAGATGTTTGAGCTGATGTAGCTTGCATTTTTTCTGAAGCTTGAGTCTGGTCATCGTTTGAATTGTCATATCCCTCGGAAGATTGTGTTCCTGTGGAAGGATCAGCAGCTGTTGAAATTGGAGCTTCTTCCGCAAATTCGCCTGCCATTGAGGACTGGTGTTCAATCGAAGGCTCAGCTGCTGTAGAAAAGAACAAAAATCATTTATTACTCGCATTGAAATGATTTAGATACATGAAATCGTCGTCGTCGTTCAGTTGTCCCTTTAATAACATTCTAAGGTGCGCAGGTGTTCTCCGCACATCCCAACGAAATCCGTTTCAGTGAGTTCACTCTGCTATGCCGCATCGTCACAACCAAACACCGCAGTCATAAGCGCTTTATAAACCATCTAACACAAATTGCGGAGCAAACAAATTAGCCTCGATTACCTCCAGGCATGGTTCACAGGTATCATCCTCCAGAAGACCCATCTTCTTTAGGTGATACCCGAAATTGTCATGACCTGTAGATAACGCTACTTCCCATTTCAGTGCCCTTCGCTCCAAGCTTAGAACTTCTCCATGAGTGTAGCCAGTCTTTAATAACCATTTTAGCCTGCCTACAAGCTTCTACGGTTAACCACCTTTTCTGGTGTTCCACCGCGATGCAGTTGTTAATCAGGTGCTCCACCTGTTTCCGGACCAGAGAACTCCGAGGTTGACCCTTGCTTTGCTAGAGAGTCCGCCTTTTCATTGCCCTCAGTCGCTACGCGCCCCCTCACCCAGAGCAGCTTCAGCTCATTTCGAGATGAGCACTCATTGAGTTTATGAACGCATTCCATCGCCAAGGGTGTATTTATATCTGATTGCTCCATGCGTCCAAGATGGCTAAAACCTCTTGATCTATAAGAGTCGGCTAAGCCCAGGAAAAATGTCTTGAAATCCGACAAACGGCGGATATTTCAAAATCTCTGGCAGCGCAAGATACCTGCGACTTATACTCAATAAAAAAGCCTAGAAATTCGGGACCTTTTCCAAGAATAGTACTCTGGATGTACACAGCAGGAGTCCTCGTATGGTGGCCAGCGCTTAGAAAGTCCACCTATCTAATGGCACTCACCAAAGTTCAAAGACTAGCGTGCATTGGTGCCACCAGCTTCAGCTCAACCTGCTTCCGTTGACATATTTACAAGAACATCAGCGGCCATTAGTGCCTTGAGAATCAGTCAGTCAGCGACCAACCTTCATGAATTTTGTTGGCTATGTATCCACAACGGACTACATCACGCCATACTTGGACCTTAAAATGCCTTTTACTGCAGCCTACCCTAGCAGAGAAGAGTGGAAAAGTGGACATATAGCTAATGCTACATCCATGGCATCTGGCATCTTCTCCGAATTGCTAGGGATACCGGGATCCATTAGACCACCAGACCACAGTGACAGCAGCCGCCCGTGAGTCCGTGATGGTATCACCTTCTTCATCGACAGCCAGGCAGCTATAAAAGCAAAAAGCTACTGCGAAGAGCTTAAGGTCCTTGGAATACAGCACAAGGTATCGCTCTGCTGGGTTCGTGGACAGCTGATGAACTAGCTAGGAAAGGTACAACAGACCTACTAAAACTAACCGATCTCTCTGTAAGCATCCCGCCTTGCATGCTCAGGCTTGAAGCAGGGAAGTTAGCCACAAGGGAGGCGAAAGATGGAATCAAGAAAACTATGACCGTCCTTCGACAGAACAAGGACCGATATACTTGCACGAAAGGACAGAGGTTCCCCTTCTATCTTCGTGGGTATCATCACGGGGAAACTGCGCCGCTTTGCAGGGGCTGCGGCGGACACCTCCTCTGCCATTGTCCTGGACCCCAACAACAAATTCCTCGGTAAATACTTCTTCTATAACCTTAAAGAGCTCTCTGGCGTACCTACAGACAAGACAAGTCATCAAGGTGGTTTGTACTCGCAAATAAGTAAGTAGTAGTTAGAGTAGCCTAGACATTTACAGGGATTCAATAGGCCTCCCCTATGGGTCAAAATGGACCTGAGTGCGGCAGGAGTCCTTTCTCTCTCTGACACCCCGCATACCTAACCTAACCTAACCTAAGGTTAACCATTAATTTAGAAAATAATAAAAACTAGCCGTAAGCCCTGGTACCTAGTGCTGTAGCCTTTAAGTTAGTAATCTATATACATACATACATATGTATATAAGACTCAGTGTACCTATGTTTGTATGAACTCCGAAACCACAGAGCCGATTAAGCTCAAATTTCCAGGCAATCGTCGGTAAAGTTTCTGTCTGAGAGTGTTTCTGTGAAGTTTGGTCAAAATCGGTTCTGCAGTTTGGCCACAACTGCATTTCGAGTGAGACAAGTCGAAAAAAAACTCCCGACGTGACGTTTAACAAGTTCTGTCCGTTTTAACAAGTGTTCAAGCTGAAAAGCTTCTAGACTCAATAATAGGCCCCATGCACGATGCGATAAGTCTGACAGACATTGAAGTCCGTTCGACTGATCCCCCATCGTGTGTGGCGTTGTTGGATCGTGTGTCAGACGGTCTGACACAGTCGGATGGATGTCAAGCAATGTTTGATATTTTGAGGCGGTGGCAAGTTGTCATCCCGCTGATTGTATCGTGTAAGGCACAAAGTAAAGCACGGTCGGAGAGACTAGGTCGGATAGACAAATCGTATCGTGTATGGGCCATTTTGACAACTGCTCAGCAACGCATGCAGGGTACCCGCTATTTCAAAATCTGTTCAGTTCTGCTGAAAATCTTGTGAATCCAACTCCAAAACGAGGCGAGGATTTAACAGGTTTTCAGTTGCGATGCAGGCGAGTGGACAAATGGACGTAAGATTCAAGTCCCTGACGGATTTTTTAATTCGACACTTCCAGAAGCTTTAGGACTTACGAAAAAAGTTTCCCAGTCAAGCTTTTGAAAGACTTAAAATTTCATGTGTTTTTTTTTTTTTTTTTGTTTGAATTCGTTAAACTTAGCTAAATGTGGGCAATTTCGCAACATTTTTGTCAAAGACGTACACACATACGTACCTGGATTCCTTCAGAATATACTTACTTTCTGTATGACAAAATTCAATACAAAAAAAAAATTGTATCCTAGTGTACCACGTCGTCATCGTGCTCCTGGAAAAAAAAACTGAGAATAGCTCTTATTTTCTGACCAAAAAAAAGTGTAGAACACCCTGCTGACACGTACATATATTTCGAACTGAACGACAACGATATACGCACCACCTTCGCTAACGGTGTCACATTCTCGGACCGTGGACATAGAATTTAATTGAAATTCCTCGGAACTCATTTTGCTGGATACTACGACACTGTATCTACGTGCACTCTGCAAAAATTCAATCAAAAAGTTCAAAATTACTTTTACTCCGACGAAACACATGTGTGCACCTTGCGTGGCAGTTGATATCTGAGAGTTGGTATACTTAACATTGGTACATGATTTTAGAAATACATTCGTCATGTCTCTTTCCGGGAGCAAACGAGCTTTTTTTTTTGTTTTAATGAGCGACTAAGGGTGGAGATTTCTCTCGTGGACTGGAATGGAAGTTCACATGTATTCGTAAAGGGAGGACAATTAAAGCTAGGGTGGCTCGTATACGAACGCAGATACATTTGTGTGAGTACATATCTACTGTCCATAGGCAGGGTAGTGTTAAGACGCTAGCGGGCATTTGTGTTTTTTTTGCTGAGCCTTGTGTGAGTACATATGTATCTATGTGTGTATGTCCACCTGCGCCTTTAATTCAATTGACTGGAAAAACTAGAATCTGACGAAAATAACGCTGGATGGTATCGTTCTATACGAATAAGAACTTTATTGCCAGGCGAGAGCCTGCTATATGCCATCGGGGGCTTTCAAGTCAAGTAGCAGTAGGCGTGGTATTGTTGTATTGATTTTCTTAATTAAAAAAAAGAACTAAGCAATCTTGAGTTTTCAGGCACACCTCAACCCTAAAGTGTTCAAATTCTCCGATTCAACTTTAGAACTTGGTGATTGGTTTCACCAGGTGGTGGGCAGATTTTAGTTTAGTCCGTGCAAAGGGGTACAAAATTGTTTCCTCCGGTAACGTCTCCTTTATGAGTCTGAATGGGAATGTGGTTTGGAATCGTTGGTTAAAAGTTCAAGTCTCTACGTCAAATCACACTAAAGTGAACAGAAAGGCGGGTTGACAGACAACCGACTGTCAATAGAGTCCTGAAAACTTTGAGATTTTCAGTCCTTCTCATATTCGTATATTTTTCGGCCTATCACAGACATGGCACAGAGAGTTAAGGGTATGAAAGGCTCTATTTTTTTTGGCTTTGGCTATTATATCCTAAGATAAACAGTTACAAATCCACTCGACGATGAAGCAGTAATCCCAGTACTTTGTGGGATTTTAAATTTGCCATAAGGAGGAGACCATGGAAATGAATTCAGCCGCTCATGAACTGATTAATTTTTGGTCACTTTTGTCACAAGTCTATTTTGTTATCGTAGTGATACAGAACAACAACCAAACAACATAGCAGAACCACAGGAACCTCGTGAAATACAGGTTCGTCAATGGAATCCAGCTTTCGACACAAATTATCATGTAGCTACGATAAAACTACATCCCAGCCCAAGATATACAGATTCAGATGACACAGATACAGACGAATACTAAATGGATTAAGGTAAAAGCTACATAAATATAAAGAGTTCGAAAAAACACTTGAAACCCTGGCTTTTTTCTTACAGATTACGATAGACTCTAGTCCTGTCT
Source organism: Blera fallax (assembly GCA_946965025.1). Classification (NCBI taxonomy): domain Eukaryota; kingdom Metazoa; phylum Arthropoda; class Insecta; order Diptera; family Syrphidae; genus Blera; species Blera fallax. The sequence continues at coordinate 11,213,702 of OX337249.1, forward strand.
AAATGAATATTTTTAGATGCACATACATACATATGTATAAGTTCTTATTTTCCGTTCATTTCTCTGTCAATGTGAAGCCATATTTATGTTTAAAATTGAAATTGAAATATAAAAATATATTCTTGATGTTTATATATAAATTAGATAAATAAATGTTGAGACTATCATGTCTATAAAAGGCGAAAAATATCTATTACAAAAAAATACAGTAGGCGCTCGATATAGTCAACACTGGAGCGAGCGCAGGCTGAAGCAAATTTCATCGAAATGTGAATATTTTTACACGCAAAACATAGAAAATATTCTGCTTTATATTTACTTACAATTTTGTGTTCATTATATCGGATTGTTCACGATAGCAATGTTCGATATATTAAGCGTCCACTGTGTGTGTAAAGCAACGGTCAAAACCGGCTACCTTGAGGGACCCCAGGCGACGCGTCGCATTAATATGCTTAGATACTAAATTGGTGGTCTTTCATATAGAAGCTGATCCATATCGCCACTTAAACGGGTTTCTTTTCTCGAGTATCAAGGATCTCTTTCTATGACTGAGTATAGGTAGTGAACTTAAACGCAATCTTTATCGTAGAGAGTAAAGGATATTTTTGTGCATTTAGTCACATTTAGTAGTTTGTAGACGAATCCGTCTGTCCACGCACTGTGTCGTATGCAGTTTAAGCCTTTTTTTGGGATCGTTTGTGTAGTAATCTACTACTCCATCAAGACGAAATCAAGAATTTGGTATTTTTTCTTTTCTTAAACCACAAGACGCAGTAATCCTGTCCCTCTACTCAAAATTGCAATACAAACCACGCAAGTCACAATAATGCTCCTTTAGCTTCTCTCTTACATCACAAGATCTCAAAAAAGCGGCACTAAGCAGCATTCTATGTACGAAGGAATATAAGGAGGAAATGAAATTTTTATACCTGTTATCGTCATGACTGTTTACACGATGGTTATCTACTAAGGGTTGAAATTGTATAAGGGAAATCCCTTGGATTCCCTGTATTTTTTTTTACTTTTTCACCCTATTTCCCAATTTAATTTCATAAGAATATAAGGGTGGCAAGTACATATTTACCTAGCAATTAAAAAGAAAGAACCAGAATCATTGGCATTGAGCCAAACTCCTCCTACAGATACTCTTGTATGGCTGCATGTATTCCAAAGGGAAATGTATCTTTTCTATAAATAAAAGGCAATAAACCTCGATGAATATGCCCTAAGGGATAATGCAGAAAACATAATGGTGGCAGGTAGCAATTTAGGAAAGATAGCTACGAAGAGAGGCAAAAGAATGGTAAAAATCTGAAGTACCTGTACGCAAGGATGATGAGTGGGAAGCTGTGAAGACTTACGCGGGATTAAATTAACTTTTGACACTCTAAAGTTGTGGAAGGAGTGGCATGACACTTATTTCATGACTGCGAGGGATACAACCACGGAAATGCCAGTCCAAGTTGGCATGTGTCTTTGAAAGACTCATAGCTCAATCCGACGTCTTGCACAATGATAAGGTGTACGATGGTCCTGACGTACAAAGTGGTGTCTAGCAGGGTTGCGTACTCTCACCACATCTCTATGGAATTATGTCCTCCGCCCTGCCTGATTGGAGGCAACATTAGACTAACGGTGGCTACCTGACGATTTTAAGGTCGAAAGTGGTGTACATCAAGGCTGCATACTCTCACCACAACTCTTTGGACTTACGTCCTCTGCCCTGCCTGAATGGAATCAAAATAAGACCTACTATGGCTACCTGATGATTTTAAGGTCCAAAGTGGTACGCATCAGGGCTGCGTACTCTCAGCACAACTCTTTGGAATTATGTCCTCCGCCCTGCCTGATTGGAAGCAACCTTAAAACAACGGTGGCTACCTGATGATTTTTAGGTCCAAAGTGGTCTACATCAAGACTGTATACTCTCGCCACACACTGCCTCCCATCATCCTTTGGATTTTCCGATTCAAAGTGTATCTCAAACGCAGAGCTTTATACTGGCAATGAAATCTAGTTAACAGAAGACTGCCTCGCCCCAAAGAAAAGTATCGTAGAACGATGGAGGTAGAATTGAGGATGCCACGCATAAGTTAAAAGGAAACGAAGCGAACACCATGGCGCGCAGGCGTTGTCGATGACCTATTTCTCAAAAGGGTTGACCGTCTTTTGCGTTAAAATACATTGCAAGACCGTCTGGACCTCCGCTGGGAACGACACCCGGCATAATCCATCGCAGGTTGCAGTTTAAATTACGGTTTTACCATCCTCGCGAGTTGCTGGATGGCAGCATGTCCAGGCACGGACTACCTGCTCCTACCGATAGTAGGCTTCCACAAAAACTCCGGCTGAACATCTCAGAGTTAATGAGGGTTATGCTTGCACATCCATTGACCATTGACCTAAGCGGCATTATCTTAACCTATCAATACTCATGACCGTCCTTGGGTCCAAACACCCCCCACTCGTCTCAGCAATAACTTCCAAGAGTTTAGCGTGTGTTGTTGCATAAATATGCCAGAGATGGGTACTCCCACGGCTTCTATCTGCCCTTGCACTTGCTCTCAAATGTAACACTAAACTCGTGCCGGCAATTAAAGTTGCGTCTCAATGCAGGTGAACTAATAAACAGGCCTGTGTTCAAGCATAATAACCACAACATCAGCACAACTTAGGTGTCCTCTTTGAGGTACAATTTGTGGACGTGCATTTCCTTTGTTTTTAACTGACACAAACTTATGACCCGAGCACGGTTGACATGTGTGGGCATGCAAACAATTTCAATGGGTGGTATGCCGCCGAACAGGATTTCGTTTCTTTTTTAGTGTAGAGTATCGCCAGGTTGCTTGTATGTGGTGATGCATTTATTAGATGCTTTTTAATGACTCAATGGACTCATCATGGCCATTCATTTCTCAATGATCGCCAATTTAAAGGCTCTCCAGCATGCAGTCAGTTTGCATTTTTAAGTACGCGCTACAGAAGCTGGCATTTCTGGTATGGACTGGATGGAGATTATCTCAATATTCACCGATCAATCTGGAGGACACTCAGATAGAACTCAGGTAAACGATGGCAGCAACTTCTTTCGACATACGTAGGGGATGTATCTGTAACAATCTGATGGAACTCCGTCTGCAGATCGTGGACAGCTTACCCAATCGATGTTGCGCTTGATCGTTCCCGAACTTCAGCAAGTGTCCCACCGTTCTCTGGCCAAACCTATCCTCACGAGGCTGAATAAATTTGAAATAGTATCCTACTCAGCTGCAGACATCATTCACCACATCCTTTGCCAACTGATACAAACCCATGGCAAAGGAAGTGGCGCCTGTACATCGGCTTCGGAATTAATTTTCGGCTCTTCTCGAATCCACAGACTGGATAAGGGATTCATTTGTGGCAACAGATCACAGGAGTTGTAATCATTAAATGGCGCGCTACAGAACTAGTTAAGCATCGGATATGTTAGCCCGCCACCAGCCTCCAGGTTAGGACGAGTCTATCTTTACTAAGTGAAATCACTAGGATCTAAGAACAAGCAGCCTGGCAACGAAAAGCGAGTAAACCGCCGGAGTCTGATACTTTTTTTTAAAAGTATCTCCACAGATACAAATTCAAATCGATCTCGATAGCACCTCTATCCAGCAGCAGCAGGTTGCAACAAACAACAGCAGCATCTGTGTAGTTTTCCTGGGAGATTCTGAACGCCTTTTAGATTCATCTTCAGGCAAACACCATCGGGAAAGAATGAAGCTCCGTAAGCTGAATAAAAAGCGCTAAAGTGAATCATTCCAGATGCTCAGGAAGAAACTACAAGGCATATGAGGAAGCGCATGCAAAGTAGTCATGAACAAACTGAAAAGGGGTACGGCAGGGCAACAAAATACCCAGACATCATAAACTCGATTGTAAGCAGCCTACTTTCGCGAGGAAAGAAGGATTCACACTTATACGAGATGCAGCAGATGAAACGAAGATGTCAACACCCGTCACAATTGAAGGAGTCCTGGAAGCTGCATCAGCAATCAGAAGCAACAAGACGCCAGGAATCAATGGGATCCCGAACTTCGTCCTGAAGAAAGCGATCAAAACCAGACCAGAAGTCTTTGCACACCTCTACAGTGGAAACGGCAACGACTAGTCCTCATTCCAAAAGGGGACAAACCACCTGAACAACCGTCGTCGTATCTAGCCACTGTGCATGCTAGATACGTTGGGGAAGGTGCTCGAATAAGTCATGCGCTTGAGCTATAATTGAGCAATAGAACGAAGGAAACTCAAGGAGACGAAACATCATCCATACAATATAAGCGACATAGCGCGTGAAGCAGGAGAAAGATGGCTCGGAGGAACAAAGCAATACTGCGCTGTTGTAACGCTCGACATCAAGAACGCGTTCAACGCAGGCAACTGGAACTGGATAGTAAAAGCGCTGGGCAACCGGAAAGTACCAACCTACCTACTGCGAATAATAAACAACTTCTTCGAAGACACCGAAGAGGGCCCGAAGACATACAGGATCACGGAAGGAGTCCCCCAGGGGTCAGTCCTAGGACCACTCATCGGTTATGCTGAAGATATCGCAGTACTAATAGTGGCCAAAACACTAGAAACACGACGCAGCCAAGCGATCAGGAACGTCAAAATATGATGACTACAGACATCCGGCCTGGAACTAGCTCATCACAAAACTGAGGCTGTCCTTATAAGCAGCCGTAAAAAAATTGAACGCATCACACTACATACCTGGGAGAGCTAATAGACCACAGACTCCACTGTAGAGAGGACATGAAGTGGCGGAACTGTGCAGACTAATGCCAAATAGCGGAGAACCAAGGCAGCCATTAAGAAACTTATTATCAACGGTGAGCAAATCAATCCTCAATCCAGCAACGAACCGTGAGTCATTCATTAAAATGATCAGATCGGTGCACAGAATTAAATTTCTAAGAGCATGCTGTGCCTTCCGAACGTTCTCAGCGGGGATGCAATAACTGTCATTTCAGGCCGAGTGCAGGAGGAGAACCACTGAAGCCATGCAAGCTCAATGGCAACAAGGTGGAATACCACATCAAAAGGACGATGGACAAATACACTGATCCCCGACATAGAGGAGTGGATAAGCAGAAAACACGGAGAAGTAACGTGGATGACCTACACTGCCAGCATTGTGAACTGTGAAGGTAGGCCACAGAACGCGGAACATGTGCTGATGGAATGCCAAAAGTCCTCAAAGGCTAGAAATATCCTGGAAAGAGGAAATTGGCGATCCAGTAATACCAGGAAACATATGTGTTCATGCTGACGTCGAGCGAGAAGCGTAAGAAACAAGGAAACTGCTAGCTCTGGCAGCTCAGAAGGCAGTGGCGAATCGTCATATCTGCCCCTGCGAAGGAATGCCTTGACTGGCGGTGCCACAGGAGGACAGACAGAACAGAGAAATAGGAGACGTTTTTTTTAAGCCAGTTACACATGCAGCAGCATGGAGTCCGGCATAACTCGTAGTGCGGGCTGCAGGAATTCACCCCTAAATAGGACATCGGCTTGCGTCAAAGAGTTCGAGACAGTTCCAGATAGTTCCTGCATGGCTTACTTTCTTAACTTCCCATGGCACTACGGCTCGGCATGGATCTCAGGGTCCATGAATAAGGTTCCGAAGCGGTGTGTTCTTGTCCCATTCGTCCTACTTGTCACAGCCATCTGTCCTGAGATACCTGAAATTTGAAAGACAGCCCTAAAGGAGTTCCTAAAATCTGATCCAACTTCCAGAACACAAGACGAACTAGCTGAACATTCAAAAAAATTTATTTGTTCATTTGACACATACAGGGCAAAAAAAAAAGATAAAAAGATACACACAGCTTTAGCTTTAGTATCTAATAGTTGAGTTTAGGTTTTTTCTTCTTTCCTTTTCCATCGGTTTTATCGGAACTGAAAAACTTCATGATGACCAACTTGCGCAAATGTCGGAATTTAACATAAAATGCAACGCACGCTCCATGGTATAGATAGTCTGGCCCATTACCAATGCGTATCCCATCAAGAATAACATGGTCACTGATGCTGTGCAGAGCAGGTGTTCTGCGTTGATCCCACGAAACAAAAATCATCAATTCACAAGATTTCATTCGTCGCTCCTTGATTTGGATATGATTTGACTTGCGTCGTCCGAATAGGTTCCATCCAACTTTTAGAAATACTTTATCGGATTCTCGCGTCTGAAAATACCATTTCGATGAAACCTTTCTGTTTGACCAGCGTTCCACGAAGACAGTAGTCTCAGTTGTCTTTTCTCGTGGCTAAGGGGGACGAAAAAAAAAATTATGAGCAATAGATACGGATTGCAGTGATAGATAGTGTATTACCTTCCCTTCGGATGCCGGGTGTATGACAATAGTGAGTAGTTTTTGGGGCATTTCTTATTATTCGTTCTCGTCTCTGATGTATCTGGATTCAAAGTGTTATTTTTCTCCTTTTCTGTATCTAGATAGTTATGGATTAAAATTTTTTTTTTTTTATTTTTTAGTTTACTTTGCACAATTTCTAATTACGCAATCTCGTGAGGAGCAAACCGCACTGCCAGTGAGTTGTTGTTCCCACGACGGATCTGACTGGAATGTGCTGTTCACTAGGTGGGGAATATTGTTTACGTTTGTTCGTTGTGCGACTAAAGCTCATTTGCAACCAGACAAAGAGTGCAGAGCAGATCGGTGTGGGCAAGTTTTGTGTATGAACTACATATGTGCATATACCTCGAGTGTATTGTGTATCCCCACCATACTAGACAATCGTTACTAGAAATAGTATATAGTCAGCGCTGTCGTTCCTGTAACTTGGAAGGTAGTGTGAGTAGGAGTAAGTAGTAGTGAACGGATCGTGTTTTGGTGATGGGATTCCTTTGCGTACAGGAATCTATGGGTAAATCAGGGGAAAAGCAAGAAAAACCTTTCAATAAAATGTGACCCTTGTTGAGGGATGAAAATTTATCATTTTTTCACCTTATATCCTTGTACAAAAATTTGTACAGAAATCTGTCCTTTTCGCATGGAAAATAGGTGGAAGTATCTGATATTCTACAAATATCTACAAATATCTACAAATTTCTTACAGAATTTCGATTAATTTTTGTAATGGAGCTGCGAGTGGTTATCATGTCATTTTGTCCCACATTTCTGACTTCATTCTCACCAAATTTTTGTAAAATGATCCAAAAATTTCCTTCCTTGTTTCTGTGGAAAAATGGGCGGAAATTATCGGACGTTTTGTCTCACAATTCTGGCATTTTTCAAAAACATTTCTGACTTCTTCGGTAAAAGCCCGAAGTACATACATTTTCCATCGGATGATGGGTGTAAGTATGTAGATTTTGGTTGCGAATTTTTGGCTTTTTCGAGCAAATTTTTATAAAATTTTGTCCACAATTTGTTCAAAGGGAAACGGCTTACAATTTTTCAAATAAAATCAACATTTCACTTGCTAAATGGGTGAACATTTTTGGCGTTTTGTTTGAACTTAGGCACATGGAGAAAAAGTCCTAAATTTTCTGTAGTTTCCTGTATGAAAAGAAAAGTACGAATGGGCACAAAGTATCTGGCGGTTTGCTCTACCAAAGGTTTCTCTTGGTGATTTATAGAATTTTTTTTCTGATACTTCTTGTAAAAGTAGTCAGAAAAATGCAATGAGTCCTTACTGACCCTCTTTTTCGAAATAGTATCAGCAATCCACTAGAAGGCTACGTATCCCGTCTTTCTCTTGCCACCATCGCCGGGCGAAATATAGAGCGGAGTCAGTTCTAGGAGTATGTCCTCAGAAACACATGAGCACAAGATCGGAAGGAAAAGGACAAACGACAACACTGTCGTGTACATATTGCGAACGCCAAAGGCGATCCACATACATATGTACATACGTGGACGCTACTAACGTCTGTTGATAGAGGGGAAATTCTGTTTAAAACGACTTTTAGAGTAGTTGACGTCAAAATTGTCGTTTTTTTTTTTTTTGAGAAGGTTTCCAAATAGTTTTTCTCTGGGAAGACTAAGTTTTCTTGGGTGGCAACAGGAAATGTTCAGTTACAAAGCTTGGTTCTCTCTTGTTCACCCATTGGAACGCATTGGAAAAAAAACTGAATTTTTCCAAGAATCGAAAACACGCGGTTGTGACTATGGAGAGAAAAGCGGAGACAGAGACACGTCTTCTGGCATCCATCTACATACATACATACATTTGTAGATATGTGTATGGATACAGATTTTTAATGCTGCCACTTTGCTGCGATCGAAGAGTGCGGGGAATCGTGCAAGCGTGGTTGCGTCATACATATACGGCTACTGCGGGAGACTGTACTCGTATCTACACACTTTTTCACGAAATTGTCCGATCATCAGATTGATTTTTGCATGACTAGAATCTCCAGTGCCATGAAACAATGTGGAAAAAAGTATCTCAATGGTTCGTAGACTCGATTAGATTGTGTGTACCTATAACGCTGTCCGAATTTGTGATTTACTCGATGTACATATGTACATCACTTGGAAAGAATTGCCCAGAAAAGTGGACATACATACATATGTCCTTCATCTGTTTCGGATCAATAGGAATCAGTCCTGAAATGCTATGAATGCGTGAAGCTCTCAGTATCTTCAACTACCAGCTATCTACTGCGAGGAGTCACTTCATCGGTCGTTAAAATCCTCGAAACTGAACACCAAAGCTGCTAAAAAAGGCCAGAAAATACAGCAACATTTTCGGGAAAAGATACTCAGAGCCATTAGTCCAATCCAATCCAATGGACATGGAACTGATTCCAGAACGAAAACTGTATGCATGTACTTGTACTCGAAATGGAGTCCAAAGTATAAAACAAAACTTCCCAGGTACCCACACATCTGTGAGATACAATTTACTGTGCATTCATATGGAAAGCAAAACTAAGTAAAACTCTCCCCATTTTTGTCGATTTACATATGTACAACAACCACAGTCAAATAAACTCTCATTGACAGGTGTATTCCTGCACACCTTGCACAAGCCAATTATGTAGACAAATCCACTCCTGTGAGCAGGAGTCAATCACCGTTACTTGCTTTCCACGCCTTTCCAACTCCCAGAGCATAAGGTGTATTGTGGCATCGAATACTAGTGAGCACCCATATTATGTTGGTGTGCAAATCAGTTTCCTTCCCTAGCGAATTCCTCTACTCTCCGATATGAAAGCATGCCACACCGCAGAAGGACAGCGTTCAAGTAGCCAAACACGTTTCGCGACTCTGTAACGAAGGACATACGTGCGAATATCATCCAGACGGGAGTGAAATAAACTAAAAAAAAAAAAAAAAATTCAATTTTTATTCCTGAATATTCGAATTGAAAAATATTTTTTTTTTGTCGAAATGAATCATTTCGATGAAATTTCTGAATACATCGACAGTGAAATTATCGAACTAGAACAAGCATTGTCTACCGCATTGGTTGACCGTGCTTTTCGTCCGATATACACCCAATGCGAGGAAATTAAGGACAAAGTTACACCCAATCAGGCAGTCTTTAAAAAAGTGAATGGGGAAAGCATGGAAGATTACATCGAATTGGAAGAATTAATTGTATCCCTGGAATCGTTGAATGACGAGGCATACCTCACTGCGATTGAAGATGAAGAAAACTTCGAAGTAAAAATCCATGAGGCAACCCGTCAGGATATCAATAAGGTATGCAAGACGGATGACATCGAATTGCACGAAGTTGAAGTACACGAGCCGGAAGTGAAGAAAGCCAAGGTTTCGTTTGCGATTAAAGAGGACGGGTGCCTTAAAGATACACGCAAGCCGAGGGTATACGAAAATCCAGGCTTAATAGTTGATGCATCAAACGATTCATCATCATTGTCGGTCAGTCGACGCCGGCAAGCCGACCCTTTCGGATTGAGCCTAGCTATACTTATTTTCCTTCTGACCATCGGAGGCGGGTTCATGACCTTTTATATCTATTGTTTCTTTGCGCAGATTTCACGTGAATAATAAACGTTCAAGTACTCAGATTAATCGATTGTGTTTTATTCACTCGGCGGTGGGGGTGGGGGTGGTTAGACAGGACTTTCAGCATTTAACGGGTGTGAGATGGAAGCAGGCCTAGATTGGACTTTCAACAGACAGGACGGTGGGCACTACAAGAGTGTCGTATAGATAATGGTGAGTGAGAAAGTCCAGGTTGGACAGGATTCTCGGCATTTCAAGTGAGTCCGATGGAAGGATGAGGCAGGCGCTTGGATAATGCTGAGTGAGAAGGTCAGGTTGGACTTTCAACAGACATTTCTCAGACATTTGCTAAGGATAGGATAGTGAAAAAAAAAATTCTTATTACTCGAACCACGATATGGAAGTGTAACGCCTTAAATCTCTGGTCAGTGAACAATTTTGAAGATGTAGCATGGCATCACCCAGAACCTTCTTATTTTTATCTTTAGCTAGAGCTATACAACGCTCTGATGCCAACCAAACAACCACCCAAACACAAAAAAAAAATCGAATTCATTACCGCATGTGCACTCATAAGGAGGGGAAGGGAGTTTTCTGGTACAAAAGAAAATCGGGACGAAACTTTCGCGCTGATATTCACGCTTGTGGGAGTTGGCTATCACCATTAGTTCCACCAATTCAGTTCTTTCATTTCCTTAAGTTCTCTAGTCTCACTTCGTTCGCTCTGTTCTTCTGGTTCATTTGGATATTTCAGTTCCTTCACTTCGCTTGATTCACTAAGTTTGTTCAGTTCTTTTAGCTTAGTTTTGTCTCATAGTTCATTCAGTTCTTTTAATTCACTGAGTACACTCAGTTCTTTTAGTTTATTGAGTTCAATCAGTTCTTTGTGCTTCATCAGTTCTTTCATTTCCTTAAGTTCTCTAGTCTCACTTCGTTCGCTCTGTTCTTTTGGTTCATTTGGATATTTCAGTTCCTTCACTTCGCTTCGCTTGATTCACTTAGTTTGTTCAGTTCTTTTAGCTTAGTTTTGTCTCATAGTTCATTCAGTTCTTTCAATTCACTCAGTACACTCAGTTCTTTTAGTTTATTGAGTTCAATCAGTTCTTTGTGCTTCATCAGTTCTTTCATTGCCTTAAGTTCTCTAGTCTCACTTCGTTCGTCCTGTTCTTTTGGTTCATTTGGATATTTCAGTTCATTTACTTCGCTTGATTCACTAAGTTTGTTCAGTTCTTTTAGCTCATAGTTCATTCAATTCCTTAAATTCCCTTTAAGCTCATTTCAGGTAATTTATTTCGTATTTTTCACTTTCGTTGTGAGTTCAATATAATTTTTCGACTCATTGAGTCGAGTCCTCCAACTGGAGAACCACACTTCAAATTATCTCTCCCCGCTGGAATAGTATTTTTCTAAGTATCGCAATCGAAAAGTTAGAGAAATAGCAGCAAGAACAACAAAAAAAACTAGAGAACTAGCTTCCGAGCTTTAGCTCATCAAACTTGTTTTTATGAAAGACATATGTAAGCTTCTGACAGTAAGTTCGTAAAGTAAAAAACAATTACTCTCAAAAGAGTATTTATGAATATTTTTCTCTTTGATGGAAAAAGTTCTCCCTCCCCTTAACCCTTCCATGCGCACCGTTCCGTTTCCCCCCCACCCCCCACACAAAGCATTGAACTTAGAAAACTGCAGGTGCGACAGGGACGCATCTATTCTTTACGCTTGAATGGATGAGTACTAAATTATTATAACAGTAGAACAGATAATAATACATCATTGCCTACATGTTGATCGTACGGATTCCAAATACAGGAACGACCAACGAACATAAACAATGCTACCGAGTCCTCGTAGATACACACAACAACAACGAGCTCCATGAATTACTCAATCAAATCATTTGTGCAGCACATTCTCCTCACGAGAGATTGAAACGAATGAAATATAAAAAAGGACTGAAAAAAAAAAATCCACTCACCTGCATCAAAGAGCAAAAGTTGGTCAGCCTGCTTCGTCCTTCCTCCCAACACAACACACAAAAATATCCCACTGTGTTGCTGCACTGTACCGAACAAAATTCCAGGAATTCTTTTTCAACCCCCCTCCTCACTACACAACGAGTCCTTACTCGTGATGAATTTATGGATGCCTATCCGAGTCTATATTTAAAAACACCAACACCAACAACAACAACAGTATCCACTCAGTGTATTCCTCTCCGAATATTTTGTAAACAATTTAATTGAGTCTCTAAACAATTATCCCTCGACACACAGTGCACACACAGTTAATGAACATTAATTCCACTCGGGTGTACGCACACAAAACTCCAATCGTCCTGGAGACTTTGATCCTTAACAACACAGCACTTGACACCAGCACTGGTTTCACTTAAGAAATTCTCCAACTATCAACTACCCTTGCACTTGTCCCTATCAGAAGTCGTTTAATTACCAGGCGATAAGTGGGTCGCACGACTGCCTACGAGTATGTCTTGGGAGACGTTCCACTTTGATATGGACAACTAGTTGATGCACTCACCAGAAAGTTACTTTTTTGAATGAGAAAGTTTTTTGCATGCAATAGGAAAACAGGACCTGCGTATAGGATAATGGAGATTTATGCTGCTTGCTCTTCTTTTTTGTGTATCGTCGAATCCTTTTGAAGGTTCCTTCATTAATTCAATTCCAGGAAATTTCATGTGCATCTGGATGGTAACGTGAAAGTTGGATAATGTATAGGGCCAGCAATTCCGGGGAGTGGGGTGGCCGAGCGGTTGCGGTGTAGTGGTACGGTGGTGTGGTGGTGTGGGGGTGTGGGGGTGTGGGGGTGTAGGGGTGGTTCGTATACGAATACGAATTCAGTGGGCGGTGAGCCTGACAATGCTGGATGCACATTTTATATCGTGTAGCAATATTTTCATAGAGGTAAAGGGGATTTTTATTGTTTTCCCTTTTATCATCGAATTCGTGAAATGTGAAATGATTTTGAAATTTCTAAAATTGTCGACAGGTGAAAAGGAGGAATTGTTGTGGGTTGATGATGTTGGTGGTTTGGTTGTGAATATCTGATGACAGCATGATGATGAGATACAATGATGTTGTCAAGGTTGGAACAACGTTTATCAATAAAAATCTCTCAATCGAGGTCTGCGAAGTGGAATGGATATAGGTACATGTATGTATGTATGTAAGCGTGCAGGTAACACAATCGAATGATGCCAGTGAAAATGTTATCCTTCGAAGCAGTGTAGTTCCATTGTTGACTGTCAGAAAAACATATTTTACCCACATCTACCAGAAGGGGGGTGTTACGAGCCAGCAAATGACAGAATTCGATGAAATATATTATGACAACAAGAGTCTGCAAATGTGGGATGTTCCTTGACATAATACGTACAACCGACGACATTGCCTGGCGCAGATATTTCATACTCGACGACATATCTAGTGCACTAACCCTTCTTAGATGCCCTGAGTGCACGTATGTATGTATGTCGTCTTGCCGCCTGTAAAATCTGCTACAGCAGGGGTATTTCATGAATTTCTTACTAATCCAATCACGCTCCATTCACGTCACGTTGTGACCTTTTGTTTATTTTTAGTGAGTGAAATGCATTTTTCGTGTCGTAATTAAACGTTACAGGAGCAATGTACTATCAACGTGTGTGTCTGGGTTTGCATAGTTCTGAAATAATTGACGAATATACTCGTTGGGGGGGAGGCACATCACATGTCGCCTCCAAGCATTAATGCAACTCAAATGAATATCCATAATAAATTCTCAGAATTCAGCTGGTTCAGAATCGGAAGGGAGGAAGGTGGTGAAACATTTAGTGTTATCAAGTTATATGCAAAAAAAAACATCAAAGGCTTTACGTAGATATTTTGTGTTGCATCCACGAGTACAAAGCTTTTTTTTTAATTCAATAAATTTCGGAAATCCGCTAATGGATAGAGGTAGTTGAGTGGAATGTTTAACAATAACCATGACCCTGTATATTGGACAGATCTAGACCTGTGAGGTGTACCAGAAAGGGGTTGAATGCATTGTCACAGGCTCACTGTACTATCGACTTATTGGCCTCATTTTGATGCGCATGTGCAAAATCTTTTTTATATAATATTCACCGGGGATACTTTAAAATATATTTTTAAAATTTTTATTGCAGTAAGGCAGCTTTAACTTTTTATACCTTTCACATTTGGGCGCTTAACTGTCAGTGATTCGACCTTAAACGATGTCAAACTGGTAGTAGCTGCTTGTAGAATAGACTTGGAACCTGAAAAGGCAACTTCAACTCTTTATACCTTTCTCATTTTGGGGACTTCCTGTCAGCGATTCGACCATTAACATCCAATGAAGAGGGATACATTTTGTGTTCAAGGAAATGAGGTCAAACTGGTTGGATCTGCTTGCAAAATGGACTTGGAATCTGGAGAGACCACTTCAATTTTTATACCTTTCTCATTTGGGGAACTAACTGTCAGCGAATCGACCATTAACATCAATTGGAGAAGGATACATTTTGTGTTTAGGGAAACGAGATCAACTTGGTTGGATCTGCTTGTAGAATGGACTTGGAATCTGGAGAGACCACTTTAATTTTTATACCTTTCTCATTTGGGGGACTAACTGTCAGCGATTTGACCTTTAACGATGTCAAACTGGTAGTAACTGCTTGTAGAATAGACTTGGAACCTGAAAAGGCAACTTCAACTTTTTATACCTTTCTCATTTGGGGGACTAACTGTCAGCGAATCGACCATTAACATCCAATGGAGAAGGATAAATTTAGTGTTTAGGGAAACGATATCAACTTGGTTGGATCTGCTTGTAGAATGGACTTGGAATCTGTTTTCAGGTACTAACAATAATTTTGTCTTATTAGACATAAGCTGGTCTAATTTCGTCAAATGTTGGGACATATCCTGTAAATGCACTTCGACTTCATAAAATCTGGACTTCCTAAGAACTACACGCTTCGAGGTCTTGGGCAACTGAATTGTCTCCCAATTTTCGACCGTTGGAACGTATTCGTAAGAATTTTTCCACTTAACACGAGGACTTGTATGTAGACGCGTGCTTAAAATGATTGTAGGGTGACACGGGGGGTGAAAGAGTGCCCCTCCGCCCAATTGAAACCCTGTAAATGTCTAAACTACTCTTATTCTAAAACCTTACATGTTTCCAAGTACAAACCACTTTGACGACTTGGCAAAGTTCAGCATCTTGTCTGTAGGAATGCCATAGAGCTCTTCAAGGTCGTGGACGAAGTATTTACCGAGGAATTTGTTTCTGGAGTGTTGGAGTCCAGGACAACGGCATAGGAAGTGGGTGGTGTCCTCAGAAACTTCCTCGTCGCCACACCCTCTGCAAAGTTCTTCTTCTGTCCGGCGTAGTTTCTTCATGTGGTATCGCAGACTATTATGCCCCGTGATGACACCCACGAGGATAGCAAGGGATCCTCTGTTCTTCTGTATAAGTTTTCCAGCTCTTGTTTTGTCGAAGGACGGCCATAGTTTTTTCGTGGTGTTACACGTTTCAATGGACTGCCATCTTAGGTTCGCCTCTCTTGTTGCTAATTTCCCTGCTTCAAGCTAGAGCATGCAAGGCGGGATGCTTACAGAGAGATCAGTTAGTTCTATTAGATCTGTTGAACCTTTTCTAGCTAGTTCATCAGCTTTTTTATTGCCTGGAATACCCTCGTGTCCAGGAACCCAGCAGAGCGATTCCTTGTGCTGTATTCCAAGGAACTTAAGCTCTTCGCAGTAGCTTTTTGCTTTTATAGCTGCGTGGCTGTCGATAAAGAAGGTGATACCATCTTGTGGTATTGCCCTTATGACAGACTAGGTAATCTGTTGTAGGTACATAGCCAAAAAATTGTTGGAGGATGGTCGAATGCCCTGTTGCATTTGACTTCCAGTTCGCTGACTGACTGATTCTCAGGGCACTAATGGCTGCTGATGTTCTTGTAAACATGTCAGCGGAAGCAGGTTGAGCTGAAGCTGGTGGCACCAATGCACGCTAGTCTTTGTACTTTGGTGAGTGCCATTAGATAGGTGGACTTTTTTAGCGCTGGCCACCATACGAGACAGCCATAAGTCAGTATGGGTCTAATAATAGCTGTATACATCCAGAGTATTATTCTTGGAGAAGGTCCCCAGGTCTTCCCAAGAATTCTACTACACGAGTAGAAGGCTATATTGACTTTTTTAATTCTTTCTGCGATATTCATTTTCCAGGTGAGTTTCCTATCGAGTATAAGCCCAAGGTATCCTGCGCTGTCAGAGATTTTGAGGGGGGTGCCTCCAACAGATGGTGCATTGAACTGAGGAATCTTCCTTTTCCTCTTCCCAGTTGCCAGCAGCACCACGTCGTCAGCATACGCGATGATTTTAACGCCGAATTTTTCAAGCTGCAGTAGGGCCTCGTTCAAGACGATAACCCAGAGCAATGGAGAGATTACGCCGCCTTGAGGGGTGCCTCTAGAGGCATATGCTTTCAGTTTTGTTCCTCCGACTTGAGTTATTATATGTCTATGTTCAAGTATGCTGACAACCTAGCTTGCCAGGATGCTATTGATGCTCAGCTTACTTAATGTTCTTTTGACCGCTTCAGTATTGACATTGTTGAAGTCCCCCTTGATGTCAAGATGTGTATTCTTTGCCTTTAAGTGACTTTTCTATAGTACTGATGATGCTTTTCCCTTCTGAGTAAGCGTGTTGGGCTGGGGATAAATCCCCTGGGCGTAGTCTGCTACGGATGTGTATATCGATCAGTCTTTCAAATGTTTTGAGGATGAAAGAGGTGAGGCTAATTGGTCTGAAATCCTTCGCGGTCGTATGACTCGCTTTACCAGCCTTAGGTATGAATACCACTCTTACCTCCCTCCATTTCTTGGGTATATAGCGTTGTTCCAGGCTATAAAGGAAAAGTTCTTGAGAACCGGGATAATCGTTTTTGCAGTCTTTTGTAACATGATCGAGATGATTCCGTCTAAGCCTGGGGATTTGTAGGGAGAGAATGATCTTATAGCCCACTCTATTCTGTCCTTAGTAACCAGATCGGCAGGCGGACCCGTTTCCATAGTGTTATTGATGCCAGTGTCATTTCGCGCGGCTCTGTCGTACAGCCCGGGAAGTGCGTTTTCAGAAGTAGCTTTAGAGAGTCCGTACAGGATTCAGTCCAGTTATCTTCGGGTCCTTGAGAGATCCCAGAGTTTTAGATTCTCTAGTGAGGACTTTCCTCAGTCTCGCAGCTTCTGTTGTGTCCGTTATTTCGTTGCAGAAAGTGTGCCATGAATGTCGCTTGGCTTTCTGCGTGGCATTTTTGAAATTTCTTTGACTGGCTTTGTACAGTTCCCAGTCAGTTTCTGATTTCGTTGAGAAGTTTACGTGTTTCCTTCCTTATTTTGGCTAATTCTTTTTCCACCAAGGGGGTGAAAACTTAGTTCTTGGTTTTGCCATTGGACAAATTCTGTCAAAAGCCTCTTTATATACGGAAGTAATCATCTCGGCTTTGCTGTCAATGTCCGTCGGATTTCGCAGGTTATCCTCTTGTAGAAGGCTTCTTCTTTTCTCCACCTCGCCACTGAAGAGATCCCATCGTGCTTTCCTAGGATTCCTGTATGGCTGAGGAGAAACACAGCTACTACTTAAGATAAATTCGATTAACTTGTGATTAGAATAGGACTCTTCTCTCACGACAGTCCATTTGACTAGAGATAGAGAGTTGTTATGTAACGTGATGTCTAAAACTGCTCGCCTATTCTTGATAAGAAAAGTTGGCTCATTACCTCTATTACCTACTAGAAGATTATTTTCTATAATAAATTCGAATACTGAGTGGCCTCGTATATTGGTGTTACCACTGCCCCATTGTGCATGATGAGCATTTGCATCTCGTCCCATCAGTAAGTCCCAACCCTCATGGATAGATCTCTGGACTAGGCTGCGAGTGAGTGTAGCTGGCGGTTCTTCGGCTTCGTACGGCATATAAACGGCTGATAAAATCAGTGGGGGAATTCCCCTCCGTTCAAGCCTTACTGTTGTCTGGTCTGAATTGCTGTAGGTGGACAGAAGATACAAGTTCTGATCTTACATTCCGCGTTAAGCGGCTCAGTACTGAAGGTTACCAGATTTTTATGATTTAGCCCACAAATGCCACGGGAAATCCATGGCTCTTGTACCAAGGCGATGTATACTTGTCTATCTCCTAGAAGATAGATCAGGTTAGCGATAGCAGCTATGCTGTGGTGAAGGTTTATCTGCTTCCCTCTTTTCCTTTGCCGTTCTCTCCGTGAAGGGTCGAACTTTACACCGTGTGATACCGGTGCGGACTTTGTTGTTGAACCTTTTCAACATTGGCATAGATTTGTGGTTGAGCAGGACCGCTATTTCCGTACCTAGTTCTGAGTGCTCACCCATTTGGGACCCAGTTTCGCACGCTCAGTTGGTTGAGGTCCCCTTCCACCTGCGTGCGCCACTTGAGTCGCGGTCTTCCTTTACTGCGCCGTCCCTCGGGAATGGATTCAAAGATTTTCCGGGCCGGAGCATTTGTGTCCATGCGCTCTACATGACCCAGCCATCTCAGTCGTTGAACCTTCACTCTTCTGGCCAAGTCGATGTCGCTGAACAGCCCATAAAGTTCGCTGTTGTATCTCCTCCTCCATTCACCGTCTATGCAGACGGGACCAAAAATCACCCGAAGAATTTTCCTCTCGAGGCAGCCAAGAGCGACCTCATCCGCTTTTGACAGGGTCCATGCCTCTGCGGCATAGAGCAGGACTGGGATGATTAAGGTCTTGTATAGGGTCACTTTAGTTGCTCGAGAGAGGACTTTGCTGTTCAATTGCCTTCTTAGCCCAAAGAAGCAGCAATTGGCAAGAGTTATTCTTTGTTTGATCTCAGCGCTGATGTCATTTTCTGAGCTCATAGCGGAGCCTAGGTAGATAAAGTCCCTAGCTACCTCGAAGTTATATCTGTCTATAGTAACGTTCTGTCCGAGACGTCGATGTTGGTTGTCCTTCCTTGTTGACAGCATATACTTAGTCTTGCCCTCATTAACCGCTAAACCCATCTTCGCGGCTTCCGCCTCAATACTCACGAACGCTCCACTGACATCACGCTGCGTTCTTCCGATTATGTCAATATCGTCGGCGTATGCGAGTAATTGGACGGACTTTTGAAAGATTGTGCCTCTGGTGTTGGCGCGTGAGTTTTGCACAATTCTTTCAAGAACGATGTTAAAGAAGTCGCATGACAGCGCGTCGCCTTGTCTAAATCCTTTTTTGACATCGAAGGTCTCGGAAGTCTTTACCGACCTTGATGGAGCAGCGTGCATTCCCCATCGTCATCCTGCACAAACGGACGAGTTTTTCAGGGATGCCAAAACTAGACATTGCTCTATATAGCTCGTCTCTATAAATGCTGTCATACGCGGCCTTAAAATCGATGAAAAGGTGGTGTGTATCGATTTGAAGATCCTGGGTTTTTTCCAAGATCTGCCGCAATGTGAATATTTGGTCGATGGTGGACTTTCCTGGCCTAAAACCACACTGATATGGACCGATCAGGTTGTTGACGAACGGTTTCAGGCGTTCACATAATACGCAGATAAGATTTTATATGCAATGTTAAGAAGACTGATGCCTCTGTAGTTGGCGCAGTTCAGAGGGTCTCCTTTTTTGAGGATCGGGCAAACAATGCTGAGGTTCCATTCATCGGGCATACTTTCATCCGACCATATTTTACAGATGAGTTGGTGCATGCTCCTTACCAAGTCATCCCCGGCTGCTTTGAATAGCTCGGCATTCAGACCATCAGCTCCAGCAGCTTTATTGGGTTTCAGCTTAGATATCGCTATCTTAACCTCATCCAGGTCGGGGGGACGGAAATGTTGGTTATCATCGTCCAGATTGAATGGTTCATTCTGCCTGACAGCGGAATTTTGGTCTTCGTCGCCGTTATACAGTCTGCAGAAATGGTTCTTCCATATCCTCAGCATCGACTGCGTTTCCACTACGATGTTCCCTTGATCGTCCTTGCAGGCTTCGGTTCGGGCCTTGTAGCCTTCGTTTACTTGCTCAGATGGAAAAGCAAATTGAATTTTTCAAACAATCACCATTGAATGCGTCTATAAATCACGCATGGTCAACATTCAAGCTGTTGTTTTCAACACTTTACTTCCCTCATCTACAAGTTCACACATCTGTCAGGATAAATAAAGGGACACTTCGACTCTCCTGTTTACAACATCACCAAAAAACAAATCTAAGGAAAACCACTTCACCATAGGTCAGTGCAATCGCTTGCACAACATTAATTTGCATAAATAACATGGGTTCCACTTGACAGTTATGACTTCTTGAGTGGACCGTCGATATTGAATTGCACTCTCAACCGATGCCCTTAAGGCCGACGCAATTATGCCGTGCACTGAATGTGCATACAGGCTTAGTAAAGCGTGACAAATTCATAACAACTAGGGTTGCTGAGAGCCAAACGGCATTAAACGTTAGATTCCAATTTCTTGTCATATTTCGTTTCAAAAAAAAAAAAACTTGAAAGTCCATTCAAGAAACACTTTTTTCTTTTCTGGGATTAATTAGAAAAAAAAGAACGGAAAATTAAGGGGTGCGAGGCTATCCAGGTGGCCGCGAAGCAGAATGAAATAATTTCCAGCTGAAAGGTTGCAGTCCACACAAGGGAAGTGGGAAAAAAAACATTCAAACTCGCCCCGTTTTTTGAGTGAAATAGGCAGCATCACAGGACCACCTGAGCCGAGCTTTCAATCATTCCACATCATTTATTATCCGTTTACGAAATAGAAAACTACGCAGCAGGGGTAGATACATCCCAATCCGCTGGGAGTGCATGTTCTTACACGAATTTGCAGTAGTTGGACGGATTTACAGCACACATTTGTGTCCATATGCATATGCACGCATATGGAGATCCTTTAAGGGAACAAACCGACAGTGACTGCCATGCTATGGACGTTCTGTGGATATTAGATAACTCAGCATCGACAGATAATTTTGTGCTTTAGTGGGATGGTTGACCATAACTAACGGCTGAGAAGGAAATCGAGCGGTAAGGCGCTTATCATCCCAGTCGTACTCTGCGGTGCAGAGGAATTGACTTTGTCGTTGAGGTTGCTCTTGGTGGTCTTGAGTGATTTGCGGTGAGCGGAGGAAGAGATACAACGACGAACTGTACCTCCACCTCCGAGGGACGGCGCAGTAGATGAAGACTACATCTCAGGTGGCGCACGCAAGTAGAAGGGAAGTTCGACTAACTAGACTGATCGACCTGGATGAAGATGAAAATCTTTGAATTCACCCCCGAGGGACAACGCAGTAAAGAAAAATCACGACTTAGGCATCGCACGCTAATGGACGGAGACCTCAACCAACTTGGCGTGCGAAACTGGAGGCAGCTAGCTAAGGATCGACCTAGATGGAGACTTTTGTTAGTGGAGACAACTAGCTACTACGACCTATCTGACTAGAAATGCATGGTGATTGAGGACCAGGTTCATCTTGGACTGTAGTATCACTTCAAGTAAGTGCGTAAGCTATACCGCGTTACGCTTGAAAACACGCGGTGTGTAGTGCAGCTCCACTTCGTAACGCTTCCAGATATGCACGTGTCTCGCACTTGCAATTTCAACAAACAACAGAATCACTGCAAAAGTCACACATTGTCGCCCACCCTTGTTGTCCTTTTGCTTGTTCAAATTGCCTGCACAAACAATAAACACTTTGACTCCGTTCGTCTTCCATCAAATGTATCCCTAACACTCATCGCATCATGAATGCTAATTAATTCACCGCAGGGAGAGAGTATCTATCGTATAATAGCTCTCATTCATTTACTCATTACGGTAACGTCATCCCCCTTATTTACTTTGCACGGAAACAGATTGTTTAGTGTTACAAGGATGTAAGGAGCAAACGTAATACCTTTCACAAGGGCCTCACACTAATTTAATTTGAGTTGCGTGGCCTTACCGACCCTAATCATAGCGCATTGGTCACACTTTGTTAAGTGGGCGATGTTTTGTTGTTTTTTTTTTTTTTTTGGTCGCATTTGACGTCCTTTTTATCCAACAGATGCAACTCGTATCTTTGATTGATGCCACGCTTGTTGTTTTGATATTTTTTTGCACTCATAATTTAGTTTTCCTTGGAACAAAGGATTCAAACGAAGTCTGGGGATTGAGAAGGTGATTTAATTTGTTTGCTTCACAAAACGTGCAAAGTATCTATGTATCGACATGCATCCATTCTACGGCATCATTGTGTCATCGTGAGGGGCATTGTTTAGGGGTTCATTTTCAATATCGCTGGTCCTCCTTGTGAGATAATTATCTGTGGAACCCATCTCATTAATCCAGATTTGCGTTAATTAATATTTGTGTCGGGTAGCTTCCGATGAATTGTTTTTTTTTTTTTTCTTTTGTAAACTGACAATTCTAGGAGTCAATTTGTTTATCTTATGAGCAAGAGATGCTTGAGTAAATAAAACTCGAATTGATTCGCGGATGTGGGACGTAAACAGTTGATTTTGTTAAATTTAAAACCGATGACAGTGCGAAGTCTTTATTGGAGTTCAACTGAGAAAAAAAGGCAACGAAACTACGATGTCAGATGTTGTATCTGTGACACATTGACCCGCTTTAGTCTGCGACACATTCATTGTGCGTGCACTTGTCCATGGACGTTTAACATCCGGTTGTACTGTTGCTCCTCCGGATGTTTAATTTGGGATCTCTCCTCACTCTGTGGCATGTAGCTGCGTAGCTGTGCAATCTTCTCATTCCACCAGTGCACTGCTTCGGTTGTTGGCCATCGATTAGTAATCTCCTCATTCCACCAGTGCACTGCTTCGGTTGGTGACCATCGATTAGAAATGCTATTGGATGGTGCTCCTCCGGATGAGGGTTTGGGATTTCTCCTCAATCTGTTGCACGTGCTGCGTAGCTCTGTAGTCTCCTCATTCAACCGGTACACTGTTTCGGTTGTTGGCCATCGATTAGTAGTCTCCTCATTCCACCGGTGCACTGCTGCGGTTGTTGGCCATCGTTTAGAAATACTATTTAATGGTGCTCCTCAGGATGGCAGTTTGTGTCTTGTCCTGCGTAGCTCTGTAGTCTCCTCATTCCACCAGTGCACTTCTGCGGTTGTTGACCATCGATTAGTAATTCATCACCGCACCGTCACCCCCCTAACTGCATTGTGCTTAATTCGACATTTGCTTTCACTCTCAGGGAATTTGGATAGTGGCCCGTATTCGTAAACGCTCCTTGGGATCGGGTGGCAAACAGTAGAATCCCCAAACCGTGGCATGATTACCAAGTCATCAGAAAAGTTGAGTGTAGGTTGTCCTATATCTCTCCCGGTGAATAGGCTTTGAATAGTCAAAATCAGTGGCGGAGGAGCGAAAAAGAATGCCGCAAGCCTTAAAGCATAACCGACTCATTGAAACGTACTTACGACGTCAGCAAGAACACATCGCAGACAATCTGTAGTATCTTTGGTACGATGTTTCGGTATTTTCGGGACATTTCTTAAGCTTCTCATGTTAACATTTCATAAGGCGTCAAGTCATCAATATCTGTGGCGCAGATGTTCACCTTTCATCCGTAAAAAATGACGCAAATGTAGACTTGCGCGGAACTGCCCTGAAAGAAAATCTCTGAATTTATACTTTTCGGGCTGAAAAAAGTATCTTAGATGCATTTTTCCGATGACTCTTCCATGAAAATTATTCTTTTTCGTTGCGCCTCTGAGTGCATCTTGCAATGTATTTCTCAACTCCTCGCAATAATATCCGACATGCTGTTCACAATCTCTGTCAGAAAATTCAGAAAAAAAAAAATCACCTTTCACCTGGAAAAAAGGTAAAGAGTCATGACGAAACCACACATTTTTCTATGCACTCCACAGGGTATACAAACCAACCTATAGATACATCAAGTCTATGTAGGTACACGTGTATTTGAAGACGACATCTGACTGCAAGGCGACTACCTATAGAATCCAAATGAAACCATCACACATGCAACATCTAAAACTGTTTACTTTATTTAACACTCAACATCAAATACAATGAATGCAAGGAGTACAGGAATACTCATTAAAATTGTGATTAACTTGGTGTGCAGAAAATATGAAATTTTTTAACGTTTGAATTGTTGTGAAGCCCAGAAAGTGGCCATCATCAGTTACATTCGTACAGCTGAACGAGGCAAGCATAACAAGGCCTCCATCGCAGTTGACATGCAGTCTTGTGCAACATCCTCTATATCGGGATACCTGTTAGCCTCAGTATACAAATGCTCACTAGAATTCTCATCAGCCTCGGGCGATTGAGATGCCTTATCAAAATTATATTTGAACTCACCGCCAGTGCGCTGATCCTTTGGTGGTTTCTTTGGCATGTGAATGGGCACTGCAATGGGAGTCTCACCATTTTTAAATTTTTTTGGTATGTAATACAGCGTACCCGCATACGTAAACCTCTCATCAGTTTGTCGATCGAAATTTTTATCGGCCATACTGCCAGTGTCGCGAACCTTTAATAGGTTCATTAGCGTATAAGTGGACATTTCACAAGCACTCTTATTCGTTTTAAAATTTGCTGGCATGTAGTATAGCTCGCCTGCATCAGAGGAATTCTCTTCAGTTGGTATCAATTTCGATGCCTTAGGACTCTGCTCATTTGTTGGATCTAATGGTATGTTGTATAGCACATTTGTATTAGAAGAATGCCTCAAATTTGATGCTTTATTGAAATCAGTTTCGGCCGTACTGCGAGTGCTGTGGTCCTTTGGTAGGTTCTTTCGCATTTGAGTGGAGAATGCATTAAGATTCTCATAATTTCTGGAAGTTTCTGGCATGTAACAAAGCGTATCCATGCGTTCTTGAGACCTGTGATTGTGTCCAGCCAATTTGTTTTCTCTTTCAATACATATTGAGCACTCTTGGAAATTTCTTTGAGACAGTTGAGATGCACCACCTGCAATAGATTTAATTTTTTTTTTTTTTTTTTTCAAATGTCCATCACTTTGTATGTACATATGTATATATACGTATGTATTACCACTTTGTACAGGAGCTGCGCCCAGTGAATCAAAAACATTGAGTGGCAAACATCTGTTTGAAATTTTCTTCGAACGTTCTTTCGCGTTAGTAGACATTTGCACAAAATACTGAATAAAACCAGAGAAATTAATGAAATTATTTTTACTTCACTAGTAGAGGGTTGCACTTGGAACTACGATTTGCACCGAACGCCTGTCACCTGAAGACTGGGGTTGTTTTCTCTCGTAGGTAAAGGTGTTTTGATTGGTGATGACATTGAAAAACAATGCTGGTGGTGTTGTTGTAATTTCGATTGAAAGTTGTATGCATACTGTTGCTATGGATACGGCAATGCAGCAGCTTATGGGCAAAAGCTGCCCACTCTAAGAAAAAAAATGCCATGCATGTACGGCATGTGGGCGCATGGGCTCAGTGGTTAGTGCACTGCACTAACATAGACTCATCGGGTTTGAAAATGAAAAAGTTTTCTGCGTTCCCACCTCTCTGTCAAGCGTCTCAAAGTAATAACTGTCATCAGAAAGCTTCTCAGTGAAAAAAAAAAGGACAAAACAAAACCCTTTGCGAACATCCCTTCTATATGCGTCCAAAACAAAAATCTAACACGCAAAAAGGAATGCTCGGCCATGGACTACGTCAAATATTTGCTTTATATTTGCTACAGTATTTCCGCTTCGACTGTGTTATTGTCATGGTTTAAGTATTTCTTGTAGCGCGGTTCTTTCTAGATTACATAAAAAACTTTGCAGAAAAATAAGTCAGAGCTCAGCCTCGTTCAGAGCGGAGTTACTGTGAGCGGTGGTGGACTTCGACGGCAGCACTATCAGCAGTATTTCTCTTCTTTTTTTTGTCCAGCCTTTGTTCGTATTGAATGGGCAATTTTTGACTGAAATTGTAAGAATTAACGCATAAATTCTTTATCAAGGATGTGCTTACGCGCCTCGATTAATAGAGAAATGCCATGAAGCGATTCCTTGGCACATTCTCCGAAAGTGTACGCAAAGTGTAGTCAAAATCATTGACACCGCGTCTATGTAAGTGAAAGGAAGTCGTGTTTGAGTGCAAATCTCTCGGCAGCCCAGCGAAAAAAACAAATTTCCGTCGGAGTGTTAGCATTTAAAAGTCCCTATGACGTGCATGGCCATTTTTTTTTTTCAAAATTTTCCGAAGGTGTAGGCAATTTGCCAAAATATTTGACTCCGCTTCTATGTAAGTGAAAGGAAGTTCTGTTTGACTGCAAACCTCACAGCTTTCCAGCGAAAAAAAAGAAATTTCTGTCGGACTTTCAGCATTTGAAAGTCCTTATGACGTGCTTGGCCATTTTTTTTTTCAAAATTTCCCAAAAGTGTAGGCAATTTGCCAAAATATTTGACTTCGCGCCTGTGTAAGTAAAAGAAAGTCATGTGAGAGTGCAAATCTCTCAGCTATTCAACGAAATAAAGGCAATTTCTGTCGGAATTTCAGCTTTTGAAAGTGTACTTTGACATCCGCTCAGATCCTAGGAATTTGTGCTACGTCCAAACAACCGTCAAAAGTGGTCTGCTAGAGGGACGAGCATTGATAAGTCTTTGCGATAAGACGGTTAGAAGTGCTTCTGTTAGAGACTTCTCACCGAAAGAGGTTCAACAATCGTCCAACTAACTAGGTACCCATGGATGGTATGCTGGAGATTGTTTCCGGCTTGTATTCATCTCATTTTTGTGAAAAAATATAACACATAGCAAGAATGACCCTGAACCACATACAGTCTGTTGCGCTAAGTATTTTTATTTATTTTTGGCATCCCAAGGAGCTCTTCCAGGCTTAAACCTCTCGTCATAGGCTTCCGGACTAAGTTTGACTCAAGAGCTGTCATTTTAATTTTTGAGAAGTATTCTTCCTGTCCGCCTTCAAACTCCATCTATGCTATCTCAATGAAAGCCTTCACATTTATTTTATCTACTTTTCGGTCTACTGTATCGAAAAATCGAATTTTCAAGCAAAAAA
This sequence comes from Blera fallax, assembly GCA_946965025.1. NCBI lineage: Eukaryota > Metazoa > Arthropoda > Insecta > Diptera > Syrphidae > Blera > Blera fallax. Next base: position 11,240,774 of record OX337249.1, read on the forward strand.
TTGGAATGAAATCAAATTCGTCTAAAAACAGAGAAAGCTATAAGAATTAAAAAAAAAAAAAACAATCGCGCCATCTTATAATTTACCAACTAATACCACGAAATTTGAGTTAATTTCTCAACAATTTTGTCTACAGATACTTGTAGACTCGCAGACTGTCTCCAAAAACTTTTTCCACTTTTCGTAGAAGAGAGCAGAAAAACCAAGTGACGGTGGCTAATTTGAAGTGAGATTGCGTGCTACGTTAATTAAATCAGACAGCCCAATAAAACGTGACACACGAACACACAGGAATGGAGGCAGGCTAATACAATTTAATTTGGCTTTCCCTTCAGTATATTTCTGATTCAAGATGGCGGATTATGGTATTGATACGATTTCATGCTACTTGCCTGACTGACAAGTGGGAGTGTCACTATAATCTCTGAGCGTCTACCTAAATGCTTAATAGCATGTAACGGAAATACTCAGGTCTTACTTTTGCATTCTCTTTCCTTCGTTCATTTTTTCTTTCATTTTGTGTGGTTTTTTTTTTTTTTGGTTCATGCGTATACAATGGCGGCTGTTACAGTTGTGTGCATACAAACGATTTACCCCTAGAAGTATGTGTTTTCTTAGTCATGAAATAAATTAGTTTAATTTTTTTTTTTTTTCTTTAAATAAATTGGAAAAAGGAGGCCATTACGCTTACGAACTTTAATGATTCTACGTGCCATTCTCCAAGGAAAGGGGGTTTTGAATCTAAGAAGGTACAGGACTATTTGCTTTGGCGCACGGTTATTTGGGCGATGTGGATTCTGAGAGTCGTCGAGTTGTGGCGTTATTTTCAGATAGAAACGAAATAACTTTTCGACTTCTTGTTAATCTGTAATCTTGCAATCTTCAAACAGCTTTGTTTTAGCCTTCGTGCTCATACACATCTCCCACCGAACTTACTGGTTGTGGCTTGCAAAAAAAAATATGCTCGTGGATTCTGGTTTTTCTATGTTAATATCGTGAAGAAGTTCGTGCTTGAAACACGGTAGTCCTTCCTTCCTCTTCGATCTACGGCACGCTGCACCAAGCACCACGTGCTCTGACATCCGTAATAGCTTGGTCCTTAAAACGGAGATTCGGTCGCACCTGGGGACTGTAATTCAAATATTCTCTTATCTGTGGCCGAGCCAGTGTAGTCGACTTGTTTTGATTTCTCGGACTAAATCCGCATCTATGTAGATGCAGCTGATAGAGTTCGCGGTTGTCTATTTTCATCTCCATTCACCCTCCACGCTTAAACCAAAAACGATAACTCAAGGTAGTACCAGCCAAATGATAATGATTCACTTCTCATTCCGAAAAGTGTTGCAAGTATTTTACTTCCCCCGTTTTTTGTCAGCCATACTTACTATAAAATCCAGAAAATCATCCAATCCAGAATGTCTCCAGCATGTAGTCTGTGTCTTAAAAAATGCCCTCTTTCAAAACTACTTACTTTGAAAGTGTCTCACGATTAATCAATCGTGACTACATTAGCTCAAATAAAAAACTATTCGTCAATCACGCAAGCAGAACTAATATATAAGTCATTCGATTGGCTGTTTACTATTTTATCTCAGATGGAATTTAGTCACCAATGATGGACGACTAACAATTAATTCTTTAACTACGAGTAAATCTATTCTTATATTTGGCAACTGTTAAACTACAAAGATAGTCAACTCTCAGAGAAAAAATAACCAATCATAATTGCATCAAATTTTTTTTTTTTCAAGTCTAATCAATTGTAGTCATAGCAAAAATTCAATCAAAACTAGTCGTCGTATTCATTCGTTAGTCACAGACAATTACAAAACGGAAATTTTTTTTTCGTGTGTAGTGCTGAAAAAAAAAGTCTCTGGTTTGATGAAAACTGCCAGCGAGCATATGCAGCAAAGGAAAGGAGGCTTATAAAACAAGGGATAACGAGAGCTACTCCCAAGATCAATGAGCAAATCCATATTTGGATTTGGAAAGGGTGAAGACTCAATTTAGAGATGTGATTGCAGAAGCAACATTCAAACGTTTAAGATAAGGATTAACTATAATGAGATGAGGAGATACAGCGAAGAATCTTACAGTGACATCGACTTGGCTCCGCCCGGAAAATATTCGAATCCGCCTTCGAGGGATAGCGCGGTAGAGGAAGACCACGACTAAGGTGGCGCACGGAAGTAAAAGGGAAACTCAAACTCAACTGGAGGCAGCTAGCTAAGGATCGACCTACATAGATGGACAAAGATTTTATCTGGTACTCAGTTTGAAAGGTTAAGAATTTTCGTCAAGAACCTGATTGGTTTCGGTACGGTTTTTAAGACCAAAACTGTACCATCGCCCACATATTCATACTACGGATCTTAGAATCTGTCTCCAAAAATCTCATTGGTCATCAGTGCGATTTAAAGTCAGGAGATAATAGCCATCTTAGGCGTTGAATTTGCATCTTTCTCATCATAAAACTCGTAGAGTTCAAGGTTGAATTTCCAGCGTTTTGAGAAGCTTGTATAGTGTGCTTGCAATGAGCTGTAAAGATGAATACCACCCAATCGGGCGAAAATTCCAATTGGAAAAGAACACCGACACAAAAAGTCGAGTTTGCTGGGGATGTTTACCAATTGAACGCCGCGTCCACCCCAATCCCGAACGCAAATTAAGTATACATGTCGACTTCCAAGCGCTGAAGTTGTTTCCATTCCAACAGCTTCACTTAAATTATCTGTTGTACAAGTACACACCAACACTGATTGAATTAAAACTTTGAACAATAACCACCCACCTCTTTGTGAGTACCATACACATGTATGTAGATCCTTCCGCCCGCACAATTTCTGAAAGGACTCCAATCAACTTTATTTAATGCGAAAAAAATGTCAAAATTTATAAAATGTTTATTCATTTCAATGCAACACACGTGAAAGGACTCCAGTAGACGTATCCGTTTGGGAAGGGATGGCAAAAAAAAAAAAAACACAGGGAGAAGGATGACGCACAAATTGAATTTAGCTTCTGACGAGTGTTTCAAGGAAAGAAAGGGGGAGGAAATATTAAAAAATACTAAAATCATGACCAAATCCATACAAGTACAGCTTCAGGATTAAACACAACCCAAACATCATCACGGCCCATACCACAAAATGAACCCAATCACAGTACATTAGGTCATATTCGCTGGCCGCGACAATTGTTTCCACTATCGGTAGCGGCCTTTCCATCTCAACGTCTAGGATGATTCTTCTTGGTATGTAACGAAGGACATCTTCTATTATATCCTCAACGTCGGGATCGTTTAGATAATCTAAAATTCCTTCCGGCGTCGTCTGACTATTATCAACATCAGCATCATCATCGTATTCATCTGCTGCTGTTTCGGAATAACTATCATCTGCCTCTGGCGGTGGTACTTGTCTTTGGAAAAAAAGTCCAAAAAAATTTGACATCCTTCAAGGAAAAACAGAAAGGGTTTTCACTTTTTTATTATAAAAGATTCGAGAGGAAAATTACGCGTTTCTTACATGCAAAAAAACACAGCGTTTTTCACACAGCGAATCCCTTCAAATGGTCCTGCCTCTCCAGTAGCAAGCTTTAAATTGTTTGGAGAATATCAATTTTATTTCAGATAACTGTGCAACTGCCAGGTAAAACTTTGTTACTTCCAATTTACCAAGAAATTATTAATTTTTATTATGCTTTTGAATAAAGCTCGCCTGTCCTGAGCATCCTTCGTGTTTTTCTTTCGTATCTCTGCTGCTAGATGACGCTTATTTCGTCTATAAGGAGAGATATATGGGTACATACATATGTTGTCCCTTTTATTTTGTCTGAGATACAGATTCGGTGCATAAAATACTATCCACGCTATTAGTAACACGTACAGGCGCGGTTGCATTATGTTTAAAAAAAAGTTAAAATTAAAATATTTTCTTTTTAAATTTGTTGTCAATTTATTGCCAACATGAAAAATTACCTCCGCAACAACATCGAGGATGAAGAGTGCAGAGCACAAGATATGTGCGATTCGATACAGCGACGTTGGTTAGAAAGAGCTAAATCACTGCTCGGAGTTTCAAAAGGATACTACCACCAACACGGCGAAGAAACATGGTGGTAAACAGATGAAGCTAAAGCACTGATTAGTGGCAAAAAGGTGGTGGCATTCAAAGCTTCAGGCGAGCTTTATTATCTTCTTATCGCGAAGAAGAAGTGCGACCAATGGAGTTGGAGGAAATATTTTCTTCGCACCAGGCCATCCACAAGTTACGACCAAACGATTTGAAAGAAGGTACAACCATCTTCAAGACAGCTGGCCAGAGAAGAGGAAATCCTCAGAAGATTCGTTTGCCAAGGTAATAATATTCGTCCTGGGGGTGACAATCCACCTTGTCGTCACATCGCATTTGTCTTCCACTTCGAATATGTTGCAGTGAAGGCCGAAAACTAAGAGATAGTGTGAGCACAAGAATAAAACCGTGCCGAAGGATGATGGGTTGAGGAAAAGAAACAGCAGAGAACGCCAGTGAACAATCACTGATGGCGATGGCAAGAGCTATTGAAAACATGGCATCAGAGGCCGTCATGATAGACGAGGAGATCCCGAGGGAGATGGGGGTGCATTTACTTGGCGAACACGAGGAGACAGTCCAGACTGATACTGCAAAGGAGGAGGAAAAAAGTACAGAAAATAGTAGATGTCTTTCGGCATCATATAGATGGAGTGGCAGGCGAAGAAGAACACCCACATGCAGTCAACGAAGACACAGTCCTCCATCCAAGAGGTCGGGGCGGTTATCAAAAATGTGAAAAATAGCCAAGCTGCCGGCTCTAATGGATTACCAGCAGAGCTTTTCTAATACCGTGCGGATGTTTTGGTAGTGTGGATGCATCAACTCATCAACGTAGTATGGGAGGATGAAAGCATACCCGATGGCTGAGCGATTATTTGTCCTCCAAGAACTACAGGGGCATATCCCTGGTAAATGTGGTGTATAAGATGCTATCCAACGCTCTCCACCCTCATCGGCACGTATGTACCATTGTGGCTTCGTGCCCCTCAGATCGACGATAGACCAAATTTTCACATCAAGGCAAATCCTTTAAAAGACCAGTGAACGAAACTCATCATCGACTTCAAAGACACATTTATCGTCGTGAGCTCTACATAGCTATGGTCGAACTCGGGATCCCGTCCAAACTAGAAAACACGCGATGGAATTTGTAGTTCGGAAACAATACTTCTGAACTATTCCAAACGAGTACCGGATTTCGGCAAGGAGATGCGAATTCGTGTGAAGTCTTCCAACTAGTCCTGGACGCAGGGCAGGCATCATCAGGGATGGCACTACCTTCAACAAATCCATCCAGCTGCTGAGATACGCAGATGACATAGACATCAACCCGTTGTCAACAAACAAAGCATTAACTTCGAAGTGCTTAAGGAGTTCACCTACTTCGAAGTAAACCTCAACTCCACAAAGGACACCTTAGTCAAAGAAGAGAGGAAGAGAACTCTTTAAAGAAAATGGCAGTGAAAGCCTCTCAACGGACAGATGGCAGTGAAATTACAGATGTTCTTGAGTAATAAAACAAAGAATAGATAGAATAGAAACCTATCAGTTCTACAAAATTCCTACATACAAGGCATGCCTGCAAGGTGTGTCAGCAGTAGCCCCTGCTTATCCTTTAAAGCTTGTGTCACGCAAGGGGCCGGTCTGGGCTCTATTTTCTCCCTGCTGCAAATTGTAGCGAATTTCTTTAGATGCTACAGCACTACTTCCATGGAGAACGGCATGCATAACGTAATAGAGGACCTGCAAAGGATAGAGAACTATATATCCACACATGGATAAAACGATTGCTATCAGCTTCGGAAACAAAAAAAGGCTCCACGCGCCATAAAAATGCAGAGCTACTACATTCATGGCTAAATTGCCGGGCATGACTGTAGGTAATAACCAGATTAACTAGAAAACTTTTCTTCTCGAGACTCGCGTCATTTCTAGAATAAGGCTTGAATTGTTGTTGTTCACTTTTTTGAATAATTTAAAACAAAAAAAACTTTTGTCGACAGAACTGATTCCAATTAAATTGACTTTAAATATGTGACACCCTGTGAAAAATACCCCTCACATATGCAACGTTCGCAGAACATACACTCTTTCATCATACACCCCAAGAGTATGCAACATAAATATCTGGTCATCAACCGACTTCGTTTAAAAATTATTGAAAATTCTCACAGAAACACCAGGCCACCAGAAATTCATGAAAGCATCGAACCGTATCCTGCGAGCATTGAAAGATTTTGCAGATGTTTGTGCTGACTAAAAGTGTTTGTTCGTAGGCGTGGCATGACGTACACATATGGGCGTAGAAATTTATGGTGGCTTATAGGCCATCGAATAGGCTATCTTGGAATGCTCGAGCAGGGGGCATTGGGCCAGCGGAAAGTGCCGAAAAGGCACTTGGAAGGCTTGGATTTGGTCAAACTTTGGCGAAGGGAGGATTGTGGGCGTGGCATTGCATGTACGGACTTGAAACTTGTCTCAGCGTGTAGATCAGAGGATGCGGTAAGGGGTTTGGGTTTGGGAAAGGGGCATTCTCGACAAGGAAAGCGTCGAAAACACGCTTTGAATTCCCTTTTTGTTAGCTTGAGTCCCAGGAGTGGAGTACGGTCGGATATTTTGCAGATTTTTGTGCTGACTGAAAGTGTTTGTTCGTGGGCGTGGAATAACGTACACATATGGGCGTAGAAATTTATGGTGGCTTATAGGCCATCGAATAGGCTATCTTGGAATGCTCGAGCAGGGGGCATTGGGCCAGCGGAAAGTGCCGAAAAGGCACTTGGAAGGCTTGGATTTGGTCAAACATTGGCGAAGGGAGGATTGTGGGCGTGGCATTGCATGTACGGACTTGAAACTTGTCTCAGCGCGTAGATCAGAGGATGCGGTAAGGGGTTTGGGTTTGGGAAAGGGGCATTCTTGACAAGGAAAGCGTCGAAAACACGCTTTGAAGGCCTTTTTTGTTAGCTTGAGTCCCAGGAATGGGGTACGGTCGGATATTTTGCAGATTTTTGTGCTGACTGAAAGTGTTTGTTCGTGGGCGTGGAATGACGTACACATATGGGCGTAGAAATTTATGGTGGCTTATAGGCCATCGAATAGGCTATCTTGGAATGCTCGAGCAGGGGGCATTGGGCCAGCGGAAAGTGCCGAAAAGGCACTTGGAAGGCTGGGATTTGGTCAAACATTGGCGAAGGGAGGATTGTGGGCGTGGCATTGCATGTACGGACTTGAAACTTGTCTCAGCGCGTAGATCAGAGGATGCGGTAAGGGGTTTGGGTTTGGGAAAGGGGCATTCTTGACAAGGAAAGCGTCGAAAACACGCTTTGAAGGCCTTTTTTGATAGCTTGAGTCCCAGGATTGGGGTACGGTCGGATATTTTGCAGATTTTTGTGTTGACTGAAAGTGTTTGTTCGTGGGCGTGACATTACGTACACATATGGGCGTAGAAATTCGATTGCCTATAAGCCAACATAAATTTCTACGCCCATATGTGTACGTTATTCCACGCCCACGAACAAACACTTTCAGTCAGCACAAAAATCTGCAAAATATCCGACCGTACTCCACTCCTGGGACTCAAGCTAACAAAAAGGGAATTCAAAGCGTGTTTTCGACGCTTTCCTTGTCGAGAATGCCCCTTTCCCAAACCCAAACCCCTTACCGCATCCTCTGATCTACACGCTGAGACAAGTTTCAAGTCCGTACATGCAATGCCACGCCCACAATACTCCCTTCGCCAAAGTTTGACCAAATCCAAGCCTTTCAAGTGCCTTTTCGGCACTTTCCGCTGGCCCAATGCCGCTGCTCGAGCATTCCAAGATGGCCTATAAGCCACCATACATTGCTACGCCCATATGTGTACGAACAAACACTTTCAGTCAGCACAAATGCTGTGTTTTCATTGATGTTGATGCTGCCAGCTGCTTTCCTGTATTTCTGGTGGCCTGGTACTTTGCGAAAATTATTCAATAAAGATGTTTGCTGCTGGACCGAGATGTATCTCTCACATTGTCCTTAAGACCTATGTTCACTGCCATCGTCATACATTCATACATATGTATGTACATCTAGAAATCCACCAAAGTTAAATCAAACAAAAGTACAGTTCTTGGGTAAATGTAAGCTTTATTAAATAAAAGTATGAAAATGTTTTGCGCTATCAAAACTGCTTGGTTAGATTATTGCTTTTGAGTTCTGCAAGTGGATCTCGACTGGAGCTAGGTCTTGACTTAGTGAAGCCCTTTCGAAGACAGGAAAGTCATTATATAAAGTGTTTTCGTAGTTTAATTCACATTTTCTATTATCCTCGGTAATGTTCTACAGCTGTGTGGAAAACAATTGCGCTGAACGAAAAGTATCTGGAAGAAAACAAAAAAAAAAAAAAAAAAACGATTTAGCAATCTGTGTAGTTAGCAATAACGTTTAGCGACACCAATCGCCACACGCACCTACATAAGCTATCTTGTTAATCAAACTCTCGAGGGTTATTTCGCACTGGCGATCGAGGCATCATACTGTTCCTGACGACCTTTGGCTGTCGAACTACGAACAGCGATTGGAGTCTGGAATATTTTGTCCCTTCTTTAATCTGATGAAAGGTTATATGGTCGGATACCGAGCTACTCACCACGGAATTTCCTCCAGTTATACTCGCACCAATGGAAGATCTAAAAAGAAAAAAAGCATCTGAATTTATTACTGCTGAGCTGTTACAGAACGTCCCACCAAGAGCTACGTTTAAAGCATGTTGAAGAATCCCCACGAAATACCGTCGTACATGCCCATCTCCTTACTGCCCATAATGCCGAAAATATTGGGAAAGATACTGTTTAAGACACTTAAACCATTTATAAAGGATAAGAACAGGATTCTGTCCCACGAATTTGGCTTTAAAGCCCAAAGGGAGCAGCTAAGTCTATTAGGCTCAAAACACCTTTTGCTAGAGGTTATACAACAATATTAGAGTCCTTTGCGAATAAAACAAGAAGACGCCTATTGCTGGTTGAAAGCGATTAAATCTGAATTTCTCCAAGGAAGCACAATAGAACCAACATTGTACATACTACACGCCACAAGTGATGAAGTTTTAATTCAAGGAAACGCCACAACACACGCATAGCTTCCATGTATTTAATAAAAAAAAGAGAACACGCCAACGAAGAAGCGGTGGTTTCTGGTGGTTGGTCAAATAATCCACCTAATTACGAAGGCAATCCTTTTAGTTGTACTTGCGTACAAAAGAATTCGTTACGACTGGACGACTGGTAGGTATCGGATGACGTCTTAATTCTCAAATTGAATGAAATTAGTCGATTTTTCCTTTTTGCCACATTGTGCGGAAGGTGATTGAAGACGATAAGGATGGCACTTGGAGGCAGGTATAATGATGACTTGCCATGGAGTGTACATAAGGTACCCAAGAAAAATGTCGTTTGTATTGGATTATAATAGGTTTGTATAACAACGTTAATTAAAGGTTCACAGGCTAAACACAAGAAAGAGAAGTGCGTCGAAATGAGCATCGCCCATTAGAGATGGTTTGGCATTGGCATCGGAAGAATGAGATAGCAAAAGCAAGTGCTTTCAATGGTTTGCTGTTTGGATTCTCCTTTTTTATTATTATTATTTGCCACACATGACACACTTTGTAGGCCTCATCACAGACTATGGGTAAGTGACTGATGATTTGATAAAATCAAACGAATACCTAACGTGATGGAGTGGAGACACAAGTGGCAGTGAGGTAACTCAGAACAACTAGCACTACTGTCAGCCAGCTCTAGAATTAAATGCAGAAAACAAGTGTCGGTCAACCCCAGAATTCAACCCTTGGATACTACCGTCCATTCAGCAAAAGGGGTAAAAATATGAAAAAAAAAAAACTCTAGAGATAGACGTAAACCATCAACCAGCCAAACCACGAGGCAAGGAGGCAACTATTGCACTGACGTTGTCCACCCCTCATCCCCTAGAAGGTTGATATTCAAAAAAAATCATTCAAATCAACCACGCCTTACGTGCTGAGTAGATACGCATGTCGATAAAGAACCCATTACGTACATAGCTTTCAATAGAAGGCCATAAACCTGCTGTGTAATTTATAAATATTTTTAACAAACTAGTAGCTTCTATTTCAGACTTCATCACGATGGACCTACTTGCACTAGTATCAGAAACGACATAACAAAAGGATCAACGAAGGGCGAAGGGGGTCCACTTGCATTCTCAAAGACGTAGCTAAGGATCCTATTGAGTAGAATCGCAGCAAACAGCCACAAAGACGTGAGTAACTTCATAAATACCTGATCACTTCTGGAAATACATCACAAACGCTCACACAACCAAAAAACTCTCGTCACATAATGATAACCTGGACGCACTTTAAAATAAAGGAACCCCTAGACACACTAACTGAAAAACTTATTGATTTTTCCTCGAGATTCCTCGAAGTCTGTGACTATAAAGCAGAGCACCAATAAATTATCATTTGCGAAATAACTCACCGGGATGCTCCTGACAAAACAAACGCCTCCAGCCGCTTAGATGTGAAAAAATTGGAAAATTATTTATGTACTTCAGGATAATGGCTCAGTAAAAAACATGACACTTGGTAAAACCATTTTGAACGCTTTCGTTCGGCGTTTCAGTCACTCCACTTGCCTTGGATCGCTAAAGGAATAAAAAAAAAGGAATTCATTATCATCAGTCTTGAAAAAATCTACTAATTCTTGCTAGATACTCCCTGTCCAGGATTCCGTTCTGATAGTGTTTCCTCCAAAGCCAATTGGACAAAACAATTTAACGGCGAACTATACAAATGAAATATTTCCCAGCTTTTCTTGCAGGAGAGACAGCAATTGCTAAGCAGATGGCATTTATTAACTGCCTTTCAACAGGCGAATATGGCATTTTTCCCAGCTTTCCTGGGAGGGTATAGAAATTTTCAAATCCAGTCTAACATTAGGCTGTCTCAGTTGGCTTGCAAATGAGGCTGGAATAGCTCCCCGAGATCACAATTAGTCTTCAGATATGCCGTAGATTGAAATCTTTTAAAAATATATTTCCTGGTGTCCTTGCACCCTAATCTAGAAGAACGTCAAAATATCGCATATATAGGGATCATTCTATTAGGTTCTTTGGAACAATGGTAGTGTTAATAAATGCTTAAGTAATACTTATCCCATCCTTTCTGGAAACGGTATTGGACTAAATTTTTCTTTCGTATTCCGCAACAGTCTTCATTTAATGAGTAGATTTGTAGTTTGTACGCATCTCTGTTGATGTACATATATCTCTTGCCATAAGGATGCTGTCATCAGCGAAGCTAATCGAACGAAAACACTTGCTTCGACCACTGAACAAGGCCAAGTAGCGAGATTGAGGAAGAGAGCACCAGGACTGAATATCAACCGACTTACGGACGGCCGAGTCTAAATCTTATAGCGTGAGACAACGAGAGAGCGAGACGGCACAACTGTTCGGTAAGGAGGTACCATTTCACTGTGTCGATCGGCAGTGTGTGAGAGGACGCCAAACAGTGAAGACGTTTTTATTAATAAAGAATTCACTTATTTTGTTTCAAAGTTAAGCTTTATTTTTTACGTTGTTTCAAAGTTTTCTATCATTTTTATTTTGTTTTTAAAATCTGAAGTTTTTTGACAAAAAACGACGGAGTACGTAAGGCGGTCTGCTGCGGAAAAGATGCTCCCTGGCCAAAAATGTGGTCCCAACAATCAAGTATGGCGGTATAGATGGAATAATGAATAAGGAGATGTACAGATAAATATTTAAAGAACACGCCTTAAGAGCCGAACAGAATGCGTGTCTGTGTCTGTGTCGCAAGCTGTCAAACTATTAAATGTATGGAAAGCCGTAAGCCGAAACACAATGTGTGTCTGCGTCTGTGTCGCGTATTGCGAAGTTGGATTTTGTTCAACTACAAGCGTAGCTACAAGATTGACGTTTAGGAATTTGTACACTAAAGCTTTAGTTGTTGTGTAAATGGAAGTCGAAAAATTTATTGAAGCTGTACGATTGAATGAAATTCCTTGGAATTTATCCAATTGGCTTACTATAGAACTTTTTTTCAATCTTTCTTTCACCAAGCTTAATAATAAATTAATTATGCTGTTTACGCATTCTTGTTGCTTTAAAAAAAAGGTCCTCGTCGCGCTCTTTGAGGTGTTTGAAAGTGGTCTCAAAGAATCCTCTTTCTTTCCTTTGCTCATAAAGGGGGCGAACCCACCACCTGTGTTGCCTCATTTTCCTTAATTTAATTGCTAAATAACACATGTGCAGAACACGCATAATGAAAGATATTTCTTCCTGCTCGTCCATCTTCACAAATAAAAAACACTTTGAGCACTAATAAAATATATTTCTAAGAAGTAAACACACAAGATACAAATGTGACAGTCGCTTTCATTGTATTTGCTTTAACCGCAAGACGCGCGGCAGAGGTTTGACAGCGCTACAAGACACAGACACAGATACGCATTCTGTTCGGTTCTTTACCATCGGGTTTGCGACTGATAGACTAATAGAAATGTAAGATAATGATCTGAAAAATTCTTCCAAGCTTTGCCGAGGATACGTGGACCAAGAACAAGAAGGAACACTGAAAAATATGAAATGGCCTGCCCAATCACCCGACTTCAACCCATTACTTTATGACGAACTTGACAGCGAGGTCCTACAAGTAGACTGGGGTTTAATAACAATGCAAACAAGCTGAGCTAGAGGAGAACTAAGAAATCTTTATTTTTTCCCACATCCACCTAATCTTGCATTTTTTTGGGATCTGTTCAGCCTTAAAGAGAGAGAGGATAACATTTTATCGAAAGATTTCCCATTTAAAGAAAATTCCGTATTGAACTTTAATGAAGTTATTAACGTAGTGAACGGTAGTCATGGGATGGGAAGTTTTATACAACTTTGCTACAACTGCAATCCGCGACAGTTCCTGAATTTTGGAAGGCGGTTTTTGAACACGAATAGTAACCATAATTAAAGTCACTATAAGTTTACTATGTACTTTCGGATAGCTCAAGTGTCAATCTGGTAGACGGCCGTACCATAAACGACTAAGTATATATGCTCTGTTTTTTGTAAACATATCCACAAAAATGAAGCTACAAAGTCTATGTGACTAACTAAACAAGCTGATCCATAAAATACCTAGACTGACGACCAAAGTTGTTCAAACACGAGGTGGATTTTCTACGAAAAAGAGGTCTACTAACTCTAGTTTACTATCCAAGTCCTTGTATTTAAATGAACTTCATTTTAATACATAAATATAATATTGATGAAGCTTTTCACAATAAATTTTGATTGTTAAAAGGGAACGGAAAAATAGTTTTATTTCAATTTCTCCGACAGAATGTATTGTCCGGAAAACGAGGGCGTGCAGAGGCACCCCTATTACAGATAACATCTGCGGATAGTGATAAGTCACACTCATTTAATCTGGATAACGTACATTTTTAGAGTAAAATTACTTCCAAAACGTTTTAAAAATCTTTTTTTTTTTAAATAAAACAACGCACGATAATTTTTTTTACACAACATCAATATATTTATTATGTCAATATTTTTCAGTACACATTTAAACATTTATATATATCTATCAAAAAATTATTATATTTATCAAAAAATATTTTTTTTTTATGATTTTCATTAAATATATATTTTTTCTTTTTTTTTTTTGGTATAGTCTTAAGGGGTATCAATGAAAGCTGAGATGTTTGTAGTGTTACACTTGTACCCCTTGTACGCTATAGCTTACTAGATAACCAACCAGTGCTTGATTTTTGAAAGTGCCCTTAAACTCGTTTTGGACATGCCTTGACAGAAAAAAAAAATCAATTTTAAGTGCAAACAAGCAACAGTCATTCGTGTTGTGCGTTTAATTTTGGGATGACTTCAAAATATTGAATATGATTGCTGCGATGCTGTTTTGCATCAACTTAGCCGACACACATAGCAGCACTGAGGCTATGTTTACTTAGTTTTAGCTTCATTTTGGTGAAGTGAATACCGATGCCGGACGATTTCTCCTGACATCCACCCATTGCACCCAAGTTCGTCAGCTTACTTCAAGCTGCCATGCCCACAATAGCGTTACAAAATAGGGGATCACCAACACTGGGCATGAAATTACCAGCAGCTAACGATGGTTGGTTATTCTTCTACATAAATATCAATTCCTTTTTAGTTAGTGTTTTTTTTCGTTTTGTGTCTAAAAATATTAGTCTTATGCCAAAGGTTTTTTTTTTGAATTTTTATTAGTTTTGTTTACAACATTTTTAGGTGTATTTACTTGAGTTGCCAAAAAGATGTGTTTTTTTCTGGGCTTTTTTTGTTAGTACAATTTATAGTCTTTTCACCCTGTTTGTGTATTTATGTATATTTATGTTTTTATTAACTTTTTTTGAGATTTATTGATAACGCAAAGCAAATAAAACCCTTCAACGTATTTTTTTGTAATTTTTTTTGTTTCATAGACAAATTTACATATTTTGTTTTGGCTTTTTATTTATTTGTTTTACACACACGGATTATATTTATGTATATGATTTAGTAGATAAGTTTTATTTTTTGAAACTTTAAAAACTAAAAAATAAATGGAACCGAAAACATATAATAGACTGTCGCACACTAAGAAAAGTTTTGGCTATTTTCGTAGACCGTAAGATGGCGATTGCCTACAAATATTAATCACTACAGTGCTATGCCGATTAATGAAACCATATCCCTAATTTCACCCCAATTTGGAGATGAAAAATTTCGATGAGCCTTGCAATCGAGGCCACTTGCAAAGGTTATACAGAAAGAAAAAAAAAAAAAAAAAAAACAAGCAAGAAGCAACTGACGATTTTGTGAAATGTTATAGAACGACAGGCATGTATACACTTAACGATATTCACGACTTGAAACGCAATGAAAAGTGGATAATTTTCTTTTCTAGCACATTGAACATCACTTCCACTGAAACTTAATAAAAAAAATAAAAAGAAAATTTGCTGAATTTACTAAATTTGCTGGGAGACGTTATAACATAGATACTTAACGAAATAAATGGGTACCAGGGCACATGGATATCGAAGGAAACGAAAGATTCATATCAGATTCTAACAGCGGACTATTTTGCTTTTACAGCGTTTTTAGGTTTAAATGATTGGGCAAAGTTGACTGTAGAAGAAGGAATCTGACGGGGTTTGTTTACTATGTAGAATGGTTTTAAAACTGTCTTGGACATATGTACAGGTAAGGATGTGCAAAAGATGCTGAAATATTGAGGGAGGTTAAGGTATTCCACATTTATGCAGAATAGTTTAAAATATGGGGAAGGTGCCGACAAAATGTCCTGTTTTGTTCAACTAAAAACGAAATGTTTCTTAAGATGCCAACGTTCTTTCGGTGCTACAATCTGAATTGACCGAGAAGGGATAGGAAGTGTAGAATTATTCACTTAATAGTCTCGATTGTCAGAGATTACTATCCGTTCAGTTATAAATAACCAATAAGACTAGATAAAATAATATAATTTCGTTTGATTTTAAATTAAGATCTTCACAAAAAAAATGATAACATTTGTGTAACAATTCAGCACTAGGTAGGTAGGTAGGACGACAGATAGCCTTTCATCCTCAAATAACCAAAATATTTCAGGATCTCTTACAAGACAATCTATTATATGCGCAAAAAACTTGTGAACTATTACTGTTCTATTTCGTTAAATTTTCATGAAATAAATAAAAATTGAAGATTTTATTTAAAAAAAAATGTTTTTTTTTAGTACAATTGTCACTTCGTTGTCTGAGCCATAAACCAAACCGTATCCACGTATCCTATTCGATGACGGATGGCCGTTTTTTTTGACAACCGATTGTTTTAACTTAATTTTCTGCTAGTCGACTATAAGCTTTGTGTGCCTTAGTTTTCTGCTTAAATAAAAATATGATTTTAAGGCAAATGATACGTTGTTTTTTAATTTGATTTTCTGTTTAGAAGATTGAGTTTTGTTTTTATTTAAAAGTTTACCAACATTTATGAAGGGTAAAGGGTCCTTGGGAGAATTTATTTTTTATTTTCTTTGGTTGAGAGGTCTAAATTATATTTCTGATTTGGCTGTTTTGAATATATATACATATATAGGTCACAAGACATTTATAAAAATATATAATTAGTTGTGTATGCATATAGTTGTTATCATATCTTTTAGATTAAGTTTTAAGTTTAATTTTTCTTTCGAGGTTTTTTTTTTGTTCTATGGTTCACAAAACATTTACATATACATATATGAATAATTGTAAAATCTTTTTTAAAGTTTTTTAAAAACTTTTTTGAGTTTTATTTATTTTTTTATAGGTTCCAATTTATTTTTCCTTTCTGATTGGTTTACATTTTTTATGGTTTTCACAACATTTAAGTAAATTAATGATTTTTTTTTTATTTTTTCGTTTTACAGATTTTTTTTTGCCGAATTTCATGTTGTTTAGTCGTAGTGTTTTTTTTTTGTTTTATCTCCTTTTGGATTCAGTTATAATAAATTTTTTTTTTTTTATTATATCCCTTACATATAGATCAAACCCACCATACACCGCAAATAATTATACGAATAGTTTCTGTTTGCCCATTTAATTTTAAATATATGTTTTAAATGTTTATAAGCTTATTAAATATTAGACAAGTAATATGGTTAATATATAATATAATTAAGTTTTGAACGGTTTATTCCTCCCACTCTTGATTACTTTTGTAATCCTTACACTATGTCACTTTGTATAGTGACAATTATTTTTGTTTTCTTTTTTTTTTAGCAATGATTTCAGATACATACATATATAAAAATGCAGTACACTCAACATTCATTTAGTTGTTTATTTTTTCAAATGCTATTTTAGTTGGTTTGTCGCATTCGTGTTGTCACATTACATGACATGTTTTTTTGTTTCGCAGACTTTGCGGAGATTCGAGTTATATTTGTGAAAATTATACGTACACACAGAAGATGAATTTTTCTTATAAAATTCTTTTCATTTTTTTTCCAACATTATACCAAGTTATTTAAAATTTACGTGCACACAGAATTGCCATGAGTACATTTCCGTTTGCAAGTTTGTAATGATTTTAGGTGATATACATGACACACATGTATATTGTTTTAAGAGACGCTTTAATGATATATTTTATCTGATTAAGACTACTAAATAGAATAAAATAAGATTTTATGCTTTCGAATGAGCATATTATTCATTCAAAGCCACAATGACGCAGCAGCTGTTGTTTTTGCTATTTTGTTCTTTATTAAGGATTGAGTACGTATGTATATGTATGTGATTAAATATATTTTTAATACTAGTATGTATAGTTTTTATGTTTTAATATGATTAAATTCGGTGCATTTCTTACAGTACTATAAAACATAAAAGTTTGTAATTAGCTGACAAAAGAATATTTTGTTTTCGGTTATGTATTGTATTTTATTTTATTTATTTGATTAGTGATGTGTATGCTTAAGATTAATTTTATTATTTACTTATTGTTTGATATTAAATTAACATTTATGGTTTCTTAACTTACAAAGAATATGTTTTTATTTAGCGATTTATTGAGATATTTTATAATATTGTTCAAATATAAATGATTCCACTGGTTGTTGTTGTGGTTTAATACTTTTCTGGCTTAAGAGTGTAATTTAATTTGCATGACGACCACTTCTTGTTTTGCTTATATAATATATATAGTTTGTATATATTTTTTTAGTTTCTATAAATTAAAAAAAAAAAAAAAAACTTAATTGTTTTCTTCTGTTTTAGGGGATCAGAAACGGTTGAGATATGTATAGTGAGAGACACGTGAATATTTAAGATGTTTTTCAGGCAAGAAAATAAAGTTGTTTTTTTGCATTAAACATAATCAGGAAATAAACCGTACATTGTACTAGAGGTGCTTTTTTTTAGTGAGTTCCTCATGCCTCTCACTTTTGGGGGTGCTTGTTTAAAGTGAGTTCCCCGTGCCACTCACTTTGCAAAATTAAAAATAATAATAAAACCTAAGCAGAGTAGCAAACATTTTTAACTCAGGAAGCTACTCGAATGTTAGAAATACAAGAAGAAAGAAAAAGTTTGAAATTGTGGAAAACTGCATAAATTTTGCAGCGCATTTTTTCTTAATTTAAAGAGTATTTGCAGGCCTTCTCAAAGAACAAAAAGCAGATCTTTGAAACGGGTTTTTAATCCTTTTTAACTAATAAGCTACCCAGGAGGAGCACTAGGCAAAACAATTTTTCCAAAATGTTCAAAGCTACATAAATTTTGTAGTTCGTTATGTTAAATAAAAGAACATAATCAGGGCAGCATTTCAATACGCTCCTCGAATGTAAACGCAAGATAAAAAAGCTAAAAACTACATAAATTTTGCAGCGCGTTTTGTAATTTAAGGAGCCTTTTGAGGCCTTTTTAAAAACACAAAGCAAAGAGTTAAAATATGTTGAAAACTGCATCATTTTCGTAACGCTTTTTAAAAACAAATCAAGTTAAAGAGCCGTTTTAATCCTTTTAAATAATAAGCTGCCCATGTGGGAGGAGCACTAGGCAAAACAATTTTTTCCAAAATGTTCAAAGCTACATAAATTTTGTAGTTCGTTATGTTAAATAAAAGAACATAATCAGGGCAGCATTTCAATACGCTCCTCGAATGTAAACACAAGATAAAAAAGCTTAAAACTGCATAAATTTTGCAGCGCGTTTTGTAATTTAAGGAGCCTTTTCAGGCCTTTTTAAAAAACACAAAGCAAAGAGTTAAAATATGTTGAAAACCGCATCATTTTCGTAACGCTTTTTAAAAACAAATCAAGTTAAAGAGCCGTTTTAATCCTATTAAATAATAAGCTGCCCATGTGGGAGGAGCACTAGGCAAAACAATTTTTCCAAAATGTTCAAAGCTACATAAATTTTGTAGTTCGTTATGTTAAATAAAAGAACATAATCAGGGCAGCATTTCAATACGCTCCTCGAATGTAAACACAAGATAAAAAAGCTTAAAACTGCATAAATTTTGCAGCGCGTTTCGTAATTTAAGGAGCCTTTTGAGGCCTTTTTAAAGAACACAAAGCAAAGAGTTAAAATATGTTGAAAACCGCATAATTTTCGTAACGCTTTTTAAAAACAAATCAAGTCAAAGAGTCGTTTTAATCCTTTTAAATAATAAGCTACCCATGTGGGAGGAGCACTAGGCAAAACAATTTTTTTCAAAATGTTCAAAACTACATAAATTTTGTAGTTCGTTACGTTAAATAAAAGAACATATCAGGGCAGCAATTCAAATCAGGGAGGGGGGAAGGGGGAAGGGGAGGTGGGAAGGGAAGGGTGGATGAAGGGATGGGGGGTGTGGAAGGGGGAATGGGGAAGGGAAGGGGAAGGGAAGGGGAAGGGAAGGGAAGGGGAAGGGGAAGGGGAAGGGGAAGGGGAAGGGGAAGGGGAAGGGGAAGGGGAAGGGGAAGGGGAAGGGGAAGGGGAAGGGGAAGGGGAAGGGGAAGGGGAAGGGGAAGGGGAAGGGGAAGGGGAAGGGGAAGGGGAAGGGGAAGGGGAAGGGGAAGGGAAGGGAAAGGGAAGGGATGGGAAAAGGAAGGGGAAGGGAAGGGGAAGGGAAGGGGAAGGGAAGGGGAAGGGAAGGGGAAGGGGGAAGGGAAGGGGAAGGGAAGGGAAAGGGAAGGGGGAAGGGATGGGGAGGGGGGAAGGGAAGGGATAGGACGGGGAGGGGAGGAGGAGGGAGATAGAATATCCACGGAATGAAGAAAGCTACAATGACTAAACTTTGGGGAAATGAAACAGTAAATACTGACCGTTGTAAAGTAGAGGGCGAGGATTACCAAGACCCGAAGAAGTGGACGTTAAGCCACTCTTTGCGTCTTGAGGAGAAAAAATTGCGAGGAAAAAGTGGACGCCAAACCACCTTCGCGAAACTGATCGTTCTAAATAAGGGGGAAGAGGGAGAGAATCACCATGAAAAGTGGACGTCAAACCACTTTCGCGCAGTGAAGCTAAATGCTACAAATAAGGGGGATGAGGGAGAAAATTACCACGAACCAAAGAAATGGACGTCAAACCACTCTTTGCGTCGTGAGAGAAAAAAATTGCCACGAAAAAGTGGACGCCAAGCCACCTCCGCGTAGTGTGAAAATGATCGTTCTAAAAAAGGGGGAAGAGGGAGAGAATCACCATGAAAAAGTGGACGTCAAACCACTTTCGCGCAGTGAAGCTAAATGCTACAAATAAGGGGGATGAGGGAGAAAATTACCACGAACCAAAGAAATGGACGTCAAACCACTCTTTGCGTCGTGAGAAAAAATTGCCACGAAAAAGTGGACGCCAAGCCACCTTCGCGTAGTGTGAAAATGATCGTTCTAAAAAAGGGGGAAGAGGGAGAGAATCACCATGAAAAAGTGGATGTCAAACCACCTAGGCGCAGTGTGAAGCTAAATGTTTCAAATAAGGGGGATGAGGGAGAAAATTAACACGAACCAAAGAAAATGGACGTCAAACCACTCTTTGCGTCGTAAGAGAAAAAATTGCCACGAAAAAGTGGACGCCAAGCCACCTTCGCGGAGTGTGAAAATGATCGTTCTAAAAAAGGGGGAAGAGGGAGAGAATCACCATGAAAAAGTGGACGTCAAACCACTTTCGCGCAGTGAAGCTAAATGCTACAAATAAGGGGGATGAGGGAGAAAATTACCACGAACCAAAGAAATGGACGTCAAACCACTCTTTGCGTCGTGAGAGAAAAAATTGCCACGAAAAAGTGGACGCCAAGCCACCTTCGCGTAGTGTGAAAATGATCGTTCTAAAAAAGGGGGAAGAGGGAGAGAATCACCATGAAAAAGTGGATGTCAAACCACCTAGGCGCAGTGTGAAGCTAAATGTTTCAAATAAGGGGGATGAGGGAGAAAATTAACACGAACCAAAGAAATGGACTTCAAATCACTCTTTGCGTCGTGAGAGAAAAAATTGCCACGAAAAAGTGGACGCCAAGCCACCTTCGCGTAGTGTGAAAATGATCGTTCTAAAAAAGGGGGAAGAGGGAGAGAATCACCATGAAAAAGTGGATGTCAAACCACCTAGGCGCAGTGTGAAGCTAAATGTTTCAAATAAGGGGGATGAGGGAGAAAATTAACACGAACCAAAGAAAATGGACGTCAAACCACTCTTTGCGTCGTGAGAGAAAAAAATGCCACGAAAAAGTGGACGCCAAGCCACCTTCGTGCAGTGTGCAGTTGATCATACTAAATAAGGTCGAAAAGGGAGAAAATTACCACGAAAAAGTGGACGCCAAGCCACCTTCGCGTAGTGTGAAACTGATCGCTCTAAAGAAGGGGGAAGAGGGAAAAAGTGGACGTCAAACCACCTTCGTTTCAAATAAGTGGGATGAGGGAGAAAATTACCAGGACCCGAAGAAGTGGACGTCTAGCCACTCTTTGCGTTATGAAGGCAATTGTTTTAGACAGAAATAGGACAAGGCGGCAGAGAAAACAAGAGAATCAAAATTACTTAGTAAAATTATTCTAGTTGACATTGACCATTTGGTCACAGTTAAAAATAAGTGTATAAAAATCCTGTTTACAACCTTCTGAGAAGGCATTGCCAAGAGACTGGGGTTTACAGACACGGACATACTCATATGCCGATACTGCGTGGAGATAATACATTTAAGCGGCTACTTTTCCATTTAACCTACAATAAGTAGGTTTTGTTAATACTAAGAAAATAAAAAAAAAAACTTTAAAATAAAACTACTCCAGGAATATTTATGGGGCGTTCCGGATACACAGCTTAGCTTTGTAACTCTATTTAACCTAATTTAACCTAATGTCTAAACTATAATAAGATCTCCAAGGATAAAAACCTTCAGGTTTGTGCAACTTTGTGAGGTTATCCAGGGATCTTCAGGGGTCCTTTATGACTTAAGCGCTTAGTACAATAGCTTGGCTATAGAATACTTTGTAAACTAACCTAACTTAACCTAGAAAGCAAAGAAAAAAAAACTATCAACAAAGGACATCACAAAAGCCTTAAATTTTGCCAAATATCAGAAGAATAAGGAGAACAAAAATACCAGCCCTATAAACCGACTACAAAGTTAAAAACATACGAAATGGAAAGGTCATCACAGATAGCAGTAAAAACTTTGCAGTCTTAAAAAAAATAAAAAAATAAATAAAAAATATACAAAGGTGGACTCAAGTTCAGACATTTGCAAGACACCTTGCCCTTATTCTGAAAAAAAAAGAAACCTGAATAATAATGCGATGGCCTGGTAAATGGAATTTAAAAGCAACAAAAAAAAAAAAAGGCGGAAGGAAATGGCCTTAAAGACCACGAAGCACGAATGAGATTAAAACGAGCTTTGGAGAGATATTGTAGTGATTTATGAAGTATGGTATTTTTTAGTTTAACTAGATGGAAGACAATTGGATCATTACCAGCATTTACATGCCAAATGCAATGACACCTTTGTCATAGCACTTCTTCTACAACTCGGGAGCTATAAGACCCATAGTCTCAACTACGGATCCAGCATGCTCCCGATACTGAAGTAGACGAAGGTCAAGATAGCGTACGTATATTGTAGTTCTACGCTAATGCATTTCAAGTTGTGAATTGTGAAAGTAGAAGTAATCGAAGTTTTTTTTTCTACGAGGAAGACGAGACGATAGTTAAAGTTAAGCCTCTGAAAGATATGGAAAAAAGGCGTGTGATCGATACCCAAAGGAGCACTTATGAAACGAAAAAAAATCGTTTAAGGTTGCGGAATTGAGGAAAATGTTGAATAAAGAGAATTGGACATCTCTCTTGAACTTAAATATACAGAAAGCAGAGTCTAAGTACCTAAAAAATTGTTAAGAAAAAAAGAACAAATTAAAAATGAAAGAAAAACACGAAGAGAAACCAATAAAATAAAAAGCAAAATAAAACAAATCAAGACAAATTATATAAAAAAAAAACAAATTAAAAAAAAGTATAATTTTCACCGTTGCACAAAAACTTGGCTGTGCAAGCTGAGAAAGTTGTTAATTTGGCTAAAGCCTTTAGCAACTTTTTAAACTTCAACAACTAAGTCCCTATATAGCGAGTGAAAACTATACTGCTTTGGGGTGTGTCTTAAAAGGCACAATGGGCCGAGTGTATCAACTCGATGAAATGATCAGTTTCCATCCCAAACAATTGTAGGGACAATCGTATAACAGATGAAAATTCTGGAAAATGAGAACATATGTTGAAATTGAGAATTTCTTACGACCAGTCTTAAGCTTAAGCTGAAGTGTGGTCTATCATGACCCGTTTAATCGAAATTTGCAGAATGCAATGATGAGCTTCGATAGCTCACTTGAAAAGACTTGGATTTCCACTGGTACTACACAGCTTAGAATTCCACAGCACCGAGTTGGTGACGTTCCTGTTGATATTTTCGAGTCATTATTTAACAACCAGCTCGGGGGAGCAATAGAAGTATTTTCTCAATCCTTATGCATCGACAAGAAGCAAGTCATGCGATGCACATCTTGGAAGACATCGAGGTATTGTGGGTGGAATCCCTCAATATTCTTCCCAGATGAAGGATTGAAATACTCATACTTCGCTGTTATGAGATTCTCTTCTTTGCGTTTGCAATAAAAAAAAGTAAAATTGAAAAATTTTACTTGAAGTACATTTTTTTTCCAGATAAATATATGCCCATCGTACCTTAAAAGGCACACCCCAAAACCCTCCCTCCCACCCACAAAATATTGTATATTTTGTATGATTTTAGATTTTAAAAAAAATATTAAATTTTAAATAAATTGTTTAATAAATGTATTTGGCGTTCTCCACGCCACTCAAGGTTTCTTCGATTTATATTTAGCCGTGGAGATATGATGGCTCCAACATGCTTAGTAAAAAAAAGTATGATAAAATCCCTTCTTAATTTCAGTTACACTTTTGGTACATTTTGTTTTCTTAAAAAGAAAGACTTTTGGCCCACCCCGTAAGAGAGTTATGAATAGTTTTTGAATGTGATGATTCTACAGGTCAATAGCAGCTATTTTTTAAATTTTTAAAAAATTTTACCGGCATAACTTGTATCTGCTAGATGACAGCCCGATATTCGACCTTTTTCTGTTCTGTTTTTATATAACGCTTTGTATAGTATTCAATTATTATAACATACAATATTAATCTATTCTAGTCTTAGTTACTGATGGTGAGCTATGATCTACATCAAATTGCAATCAGCTAACTGAGTGAAACATTTTATAGATACATACCTACACATACATAAATATATCTACCTTAAAATAGAGCTTATACTTATTTCCTAAGTAAATACATTAGACCTACTTATATAAGAGAGGTAGAAAAGTTGTGTGATTCTTAAAATGTTTCAACACTGGTCAACGGAAAAAAAGTATCTTACTGCCCATGATATACATATAAGGGATAACTTCTCCCATTTAATAATAAGTTTTACCGAATTGGCTTCAGTTTTTGAGATAACGTATGCTTTTTAAATTTTTATTTTATCCCAATACAAGCAGTATTGATTCGATGTCAGTTCAACGGCTGACAATTGCAGTTTTTCTATAACGCTAAAATATGTTCCTAAAACTGCAACAAATAACTACGCATCTAGTTCGTTTGAATACTTAAGGATACATAATAGGAAATCGTAAGTGATTCTGCAAAAGATTCGTGATAAGTAGTCAAATTGCGTTTTTTTAAGTCGACGCACTTTGCTTGGACAGCAATTTTAGTTCTCAAAATATCCTTATTTCAGTCACACTTGTATGATAGCGTACTAACACAGAGTTATTAAAATAACGGACAACCAAATCCTTTTTTGGAAATAACTCAACTGTAAGCCAGTATTATCAGCGCGGTACTACTTGAAAGAGAAACCTTTTTCTCATACTTATTCTAATTAAACGTTTCGACTTATAAGGTAATTTCCTAAATACTTGCATAAAAATTATTTTTCATAATTTTTGTTTTACAGAAGTAAATATACTGCTAGGGCTGGAAACGTTTCAATGATCCCAAAATTTGTAAACTCATGGGAAACTCAAATTAAAAAAAAGTTATAATTGATATCATAACTCCTGCCCGGTTTACGTTTGTGTCACTTGGTAAGGACGTCTTGGATAACCATAACGATAAGCGATAGTTATGTATTCTATTCTATGTTGGAGGAAATGTCTTCTTCGCCTACTGATACAAACCAGTCTATCCATGAGCTGCGACAAAACAACTCAAGCAAGGGTACAGCCATCTTCAAGATAGTCGCCCAGAGAAGAGGAAATGTTCAGAAGTTCGTTCGCCGACGTTCCTTAATAATGCTCAAACTGCAGTCCTGCAATTTTTGCGTTCATTATTGTAAAAAAGCTGCATTATCATTGCATGAGCTTGGCAACAATTGTGTTCATAAAAGTAAAATGACAGTCAGCATGCTGTCGAATCGGCATGTGTTTTTTCGATGTTGCAGAGTTGCAGGAAAAAAGCAGGAGAGAAAATGTAGTAAAATTATTGCAAATTATCGCTACAATATGTTCAAAATATTTTTTTCCTTAAAATATGAAATAAATAATTTGTCTTCCATAGGAGTGAAATGGAACAAAAAATTTGGCTCGAAACCGATATTTGCTGGTCTTTCGCAGAATATTTTTCATTTACATATGAACGTAATTTTTTGACAGTCGGTTGTATTTACATTTATGAACTCATTTTTGCCAATGCATGACTGCCGTATCAATGCAACTATGTTTTGTGTTCATAAATGTATATAAGGAATATTTGTTGCAGGGTTTGGGCAACATGTTTGCAATTATGAACTCACCCTATGCTCTTCAGAGCTGCGATATTCATTAAAACTCTGTCGTAAACTTCCGCACCGACACACCTAGAGACAAAAAAAAAAAAAAAAAATGACCGCAAGATCAATGTTTTCTGATTTTCTGGTGCCTATCTCCTTATCCTTATTAATATGTAATAACAAAAAATCTATTTGCTTTGTATTAGCACATAAAAATAGACATAGAAAACGCAAGAATTGAAAACAGAAAAAAGCAAAGTAGAATATGTGCAGAGGAATTTTAAGGTGCAATACATCAATTTAATTCTTTTCGTAGAGTTGTTAATGGAGTAATGAAATGATTATTCAATATCTCAGGGCTATTGCCTGGATACACTCGTAGGTACTCGTATGTTGACGTGACCAAGATACTGTCCACAGAATTATTTCCCTTTTGTGGGTTCAGACCTGTAAACTTTTTAGTTTGTAATAAACTGTGCTCTAAACATTGATAGCTGAAGCGAAAAAAAGAATCCACTACACAGACGTTTGATTATATTTTTATATGTACAAAGTATGTACATGTATGTATGTATACGAACAGATATATTTATGTTGGCTAACAGATTATTTATATTATAGACCATAGAACATGAACCGTAAAAGGTCTATTTCTTATTTTTTATTTTTAAGAGATTTAAAATTTTGCGCAGCCTTACATTTACGGATAGGGCCTCTCACAATTCAAAGAAAAGCTTAAACTTTAAATAACATCGAAAAAATAAAATTTCTGGAGAAAAAAAAGAGTGGGCGACGTGACACAACGTTGGACTACTGAGCGGGAGGTTCGAAACAAAAAAGTTTTTTCACGATCCCACTTCTCGCGAGTGTCTGACAATCGTCCGAGAGTACACAATAACTGTCATGAGAAAGCTTCTCAATTCACCTTTCGTTAAACTGTGGGTTCCTTCCATTTGTGTGGAAAAATTTAACTTACGAAACACGAATAAGCCCCAGACTCCATACGGAGAGAATGATGATGGATATAAAAAACCGTGCCCCTATCAAGTTCATATAGCTAAACTCAATGCCTTGGAGATCGTAGGATGATGGAATGCGGAGGGTACATAATTAAAATAGATTATTTTCTGCGTCAAGAGCATCTATTAAACAAATTCACTTCACGAATTGTAAGACACAATCTTTCAAAAAAGAAAATTTCCACCTTTATGGAAATAAAAAGTTCATAAGTCGACCTAGACGCTCTGAAGGACTTTGGGTTTTTCCTACTTTCGAAATAGTAAGCGATTTTCGTCCAATAAAGACGAATTTGAGTAGTTTGACGACGAATACAAAACCTATCCTGAGGATTGAGGGGATTAAGTTGAAGAACAAAAAAAATTCAATAAGAACCCAGCCGCAAAATATTTCTGCACACATTGCATAGCAAAAAAAAATCTATAACAGGAAATAACTAGAAGTTGTAACAAAGGCTTAGGGATAAGGACATAACAGTACAAGGTGATATCAGACATAAAATAGACTTTAACATCAATGAAAATAGTTTAAGCAAATATTTGCGGATATAAATAGCGAGTTAAAGTTCTGTTTTGCAAATCTTGTTACGGTTCATGTAGCCAGGTCTGTCTATTTATATAGAGTGTAAGGGATCAAAGTTCATGAACACTGAACCAATGTACATCTTCAACGATTTATGTTTCATAAAAGACAAAAGAATCACTACTAGCTAATTTGTTTTTTTTTTTATTATTCTTTTTTTCTTTGTTTTGTTTAAGTATCTGTGAATCTAGAGTTGCAGAGCCAGTACTTGAACTAGGTAACTGCTTATTTTTTTTCTTATTATAGATCCATTACGGGGTCTTTGCAAATGAGCTTCGTTTGAAAAAAAACACAGAAAATTCATTTGATATCCTGTATTTAGTCCAAGCTACTAACTCCAAAAATAGCAAGCACAGTAGGAATGGGACCTTAGCTGGCTGGATGGGATTATGAGGATGTAGCACCACATAAAAAAACGTAAAAAATGACAAAATTCATCAAATTAAACTAAAACTGTGCTCAGGTGTGTTTAAAATCTTGGATAAAAGTGTGGGTTCGCCCTTTACTCGCAATCGGCTTATGACTGCCCTTTCTTCACGAAGAAAATCCAGTGTAAGGCTGCTTGCATTACATTTTATCGGTGACGTTTCAGGGAGGTCTTTTGCAAATTTTTAAGTATCCACGGCCAAGAGTTTGGGCTGGGTTAACTGATAATTGGATAATTTAGATGCAATCATGATTTGTCTTTTTGTCTTTTTTGCTAACTTAGGCAGAATTTTTTTTTTTTGAAAAATTCCAAATTTTCAGGAACAGGGCTTTCTTAAAAATATTAATTTGCAGTTACCTACTTATAGCAATGAGCCCACAATATGTTGTGGAATCACTAGATCTCACCCTTCAAAACGATACTGAACTCGACCCATTCGCGAGCTCGAGTTCGTTTGCTACGCAGGAAGCCCTATGTGAGCTATACCCTATACATGGGTTGGATAAATATTAACATTTCTACAAAAACATATCAAAGCATATTCAACAGTATAACGACTGTGATGGAACGAACATTTAGATAACTAGAAATAGAAAACGTTTACTCAGTAGATGTATTTATATGCTAGTGTCTAGATTTAAGTATATCTATTCTTAAGTCAAAGACAACAGCGATGCAAAGCCATTAATATCATTCTTAAGCCTAACACTAATACATAAAAAGCAAATGAGATAAAGGGAAACAATATTTAGTTATAACTGCAATTTTAATGGACCTACGCAGGCTTGAAGGAAGCTTTTTTTTTAAAAAAAAAATGCGTACATTATTTGCATTATTTCAGCAAAATCGTAGGCAAGATAATCGAATTATGCTTTAACAGAATTGTCACAGTTCCGTGACTGGTAAATGATTTAAGAGATTATTATTTTTTACCACAATTCGCACGGACGGGATAAATATGGAGAAATGATTTTTGGTCCCGTCTGCATAGACGGGCAGTGGAGAAGAAGATATAATCATGAGCTGTACGAACTATATAGCGACATCGACCTAGTCAGAAGAGTTCAAATACAACGAGTAAAATGGTTGGGTCATGTAGAGCGGATGGACAACAATGCCCCGGCTCGGGGAGTCTTCGAATCCACCTCAGAGGGACGACGCAGTAGAGGAAAACCTCTCCTAAGGTGGCGCGCTCAAGTGGAAAGGGACCTCAACCAACTTGGTGTGCGAAACTGGAGGCAGCTGGCTGAAAACCGAGCTGGCTGGAGAGGCCCAGGTCTACCCCGGATTGTAGCGCCACCTAAAGTAAAGTTAAGTATATCAAGCCAACAAACTACAAAAAGCTTAAGACTTTAGCATGACAATTAGTGAAGAAGTTTGTTTAACGTCAGTTGGTAAACAAACCTAACTCGACCAGAAACTTCGATATATATCACAAAACATGTTAAATTTGAATTGTTGAAGAGTTTGCAAATCTAAGGATTGTTAAAAATGCCTGCCTTTAAATTTGTTTATACCTAAAACTTTTTAAATTACACATATATATATCGATTCAACATTTTTATACAACAGACTTTAGAAAATCAATTAAAAAGGTTCAATCGTCAAATGGAGTAGTTAGCTGAGATAGAAGGGCTTTTTGACACCAAGTAATAGCTACTTAATAATATTTCATACACCTACAGAGTAAAGCTATGCCTTAAAGTTAATTAGTTTCTCTTTTATTCAAACGATCCTGCATTAGCTTGTCATCCCAAATGTGGCTGAATCGAAGATACTTTTTTGTATTCTCCTTGCCGCCAAAGCTAGGAATTCACAATTTTCAATATAACACAAATGGGCACATGAACCTTACGATTGCTTGATATTTTCTAAAAGCCAATTTTATGATTTCATATTGTTTAAGTTGGGTGACCATATGGATTAGATGAGTAACAATTTTAAGCGTTATACGAATAGATTTCAGCGTTATACAAAGATAGTCGAGTACTAAATTGGCGTCGAGCATATACATACAAGTCGAATGGTGGTGTAATCAAAATTTAAGAATATAAATAACCTCAAAAACTGGAATATATTTGATGAGACTTATTATTAATTTGAGGCGACAGCAGCGACAGTGGGAGTATAGCAAAACAGGTGTATAAGTACTACAACAGTTTTTTTCTTTTTCTTTAAATAAAAAATGCCGCGAATAAAAAAAAAAAAACAAACAACGTTGCTATGAATTATTATGAAAAAATTATGTATAAAATAATGATAAAATCCAAATTTTTTTTTTGTTAGTTTTTATTCAGCTTATAACAAGCTATTGTTGGTACAAATATATAAAATTTTGTCAAGAGTTTTTTTTAAGTATGTATTTAATACGATGAAACAGAAAAGCAACTGTGGATAAAATAGAGAAGAAAAAAAAATAAAGCGAATAAATAAAATTGATAAGATTCATTTAAAAACATAAATAAGCGAAGAAATTCAACTATGTATTAATAAAAAACTTGTAAGGCTTCAGAATGGAGAAACAAAAAAGCTTAAAAGGTAGTAATGGTAAGGACCGTGTTATAGCTGGGAGTACGCGGTGGTCTAAGTTTTTATCATCTGACGAGCATTTGTACAGAAAGTTCCCGGTAGAATGAAACCTTTACAGCAGATTTGGCTGTTGTTGTTGATGAAACTGGGCAAAACAAATTTCTAAAAATTGATTGTAGCTATACATATGTACATATACGAGTATGCAAGTTAACGCCAAATACATTTCAACATAAATAACATGCGCAAATCCCAATAGTAGTTTTCCAAGGAACCCGGACACCCTACACCTGCACGCGCAACAGTTTTCTATACTGAAACCCTACATCGCACGCGCAACACGTTCCAGAGTCAAGATGCTGACACATCGTCTGGAGCTCACCCGGTACCGAATTAAAAGGGTGGTACAGGTGAAAGGGAAAAACAAAGGAGGAGATAGTAGTATGATATTTTATTTTTTTCAAAAGTGGTAAAAACAAAGAATGAATATTGTACTAAAACTTTGGAAATATATTCTGATAATTTATTGACTTGCGTTTGTTTATTTCCGATAGAAAAATCTCTGTCAGCATAACTGGTTAATACTAGCTACACATGATGGTAAAAGCAATTGGAGAAAACAAAATACAAAATTGGTGTTCTGAAAATATATAAAACAGGGCTTGCAAGAAAGACCATTGTCTTGTCGATTAAATGACCTATAAAAATGAGTCAAATAAACGACAGGAAATCAGGTAGAAACAAGCAAAAAAAAAAAAAAAAACTAAAAAAATCGGACATTGATGTCCGTAGCCAGCACAACTTTGCCAGGCACAGTAAGTGGAGATATGAAAACAGTGAAATTGCACGAAACGACAACCCAAGGTAAAGGTGCTTCGGCACCTTAGGCTTAAGCTTAGGATGCTTAACTACAAGTAGATTAGAAAAATGGTAATGCAAAAGAAAAGACGTGGTCCTAAATATGTCGAACAGATTTCGATATTCAGATAAAGTTTTGGAGAAAACAACAAGAACAACACAAACCTTTAGAATATAATTCATACAATCGAATATTTTTCAAACTGATAGTAAATTACATGAAATAAAAAGAGACTTATACAGCAATTTGAAAAACAATCTTTATATCCAATTCTGTCTTTAGTAAAGCACAGAAAACAAATTCAAGAATGCAAGCACAGTTATGGATAAAAACAAAATACAACTATAAAAGAAAAACTCACTTCCCCAACGATGAACTTCAGTGGAGATTTCGTAATAGCCTGGTTATGTTTTCAAGGAATAGATTTGGTAATCGTGTTCAGAAACTTCCAATCCGCAAAGAAATGGATTCGATTGAAAAGGCAAATGAATGTAAACTGCATAGCCTGCCGTGCCATAGGCTAGGACCCATTAATCAAAGACAGAAGGAGAGTAACTCGTTCACATAAAACTTTCACATTTACTACATTCATCGGAACTCGGCTTAGTAAAAGGGCTAATAGTCGACTCAGATGAGACAATTTAGTCAACTGCGGACGGAAGTGAGCAAAGAAAAATATTTATAGCACTGGAAAGCGAAAAATAAATTATATCGCTTGTGGGTCCATAGAGCACCCCGCAGTTGAATTTAAAGTTACATTTCATCGCTCATTCGTATGATAAATGTAAGCGGGCTTCTTTTTCTGTTCGATTTTCTCTCACAAGGAGCACAGAATCTGCAACTATGTACGTCTTATGGACAGAAAAAAAAAATATTTGCAAAATTAATGTAGTTTTGGAAATTATAAGAATTTTGGTGATTGCCCTAAACAGTTTGATATTTAAAATGTCTCTCTTTCTAGTACTTATCTCAATTTAACACAACGCGTACTGTTACTGATTCTAATTTAGAATGAATTTCACGAATATGGAAGCCTAATTATCACCATTGATTTCAACCAAAGATTTCATTCAAATGTCTACTTAATGCTACGTACATATTCTAATGCGCTATACAATTCGAAGTAAGTGTTGCTTAGGTATTAAGATATGAAATAGAAAATTATAAGAATTACCGTGCATCTAATGATAATGGTGAATGTTGAGTTGTACACAGCTGAATTTGAGCGTTGTATGATGATCACAGAAGTCACCATGGACTTAGTTATATATTAAAAGTTTATGTGTATATCAGTCCTTATGATGTGTAATAGTCTGTCTCCCTGTAAATAATAAATAAAATATTTGAATAGGAAATTAGTTTTTGTAAGGTTCTTACCATTCTGAATATTTAGTAGTCCATTTCGCTTGGTGCAGGAGTTGATCGGGCGGATACCGTTGGCGAGGCTGAGTGTTGTCTTCGGAAATCAATTACAAATGCATCCTCAACCTCTGATTCAGGAGACGAAGGTACAGAGCTTGATGAGGGAGTTATCGAATCCTGCCTACGACGGCGTCGGCGATTGTCATTATTTCTTGAATTCCTTCGCCTACCACGTCTATTACGTCTACCATGACGACGGCGGTCAGGAGGGTTGGGACTTTGTCTATCTGTGGATTCGCTAGAGGTATCACTAGATTCTGCTGTGGGTTGGTCCGGAGTCTCTGGTCTTGGTGAATCATTTGGTGCGGTTGAAGGCGATTCCGAAGGTTGATATGTAACTGGCGAGTTGCCTACTATTTCCGAGTCGCCACTTGCCGCGTTACAAATGCAAGTGCATGGGTGATGCTCCGGACGGGGAAATACGTATCTCATAGGTGATGGCAACTGTCCAGTCTCATTCGTGAAAAATCTAAAAGCTGCTGCATAATTAGGACCTGCACATTCTTCTGGTTTTAGTCCCGGTGGTTCCATTGGTGTTGTACTCGATGTTGATGCCCCTGGTGCTGTTGCTGCCTGCTGTTGTTGTATCATATATGCTAGTGGCATGTCTGATCTCAGTATTTGTTGTTGCGTCATACATGATTGTGGTACCTCTGATGCCATTTCTTGTGGTATATCTGATTCCATGGCTTGTCGTTGCATCCTACATGATTGTGGTATCTCTGATTCCATGGCTTGTCTTTGCATCCTACATGATTGTGGTATCTCTGATGCCATTAGTTGTCGATGCATCATACATGAGTGCGGTATCTCTGATTCCATGACTTGTCGTTGCATTCTACATGATTGTGGTATCTCTGATGCCATTAGTTGTCGATGCATCATACATGAGTGCGGTATCTCTGATTCCATGGCTTGTCGTTGTATCCTACATGATTGTTGTATCTCTGATTCCATGGCTTGTCTTTGCATCCTAAATGATTGTGGTATCTCTGATGCCATTAGTTGTCGATGCATCATACATGAGTGCGGTATCTCTGATTCCATGGCTTGTCGTTGCATCCTACATGATTGTGGTATCTCTGATGCCATTGCTTGTCGTTGCATCCTACATGATTGTGGTATCTCTGATGCCATTGTTTGTCGTTGCATCCTACATGATTGTGGTACTTCTGATTCCATTGCTTGTCGTTGCATCCTACATGATTGTGGTATTTCTGATTCCATTGCTTGTCGTTGCATTATACATGAGTGTGGTATCTCTGATGCCATTGCTTGTCGTTGCATTCTACATGATTGTGGTATCTCTGATGTCACTATCTGCACCGTACATGTTGTGGGTGCTCCGGGTGTTATGTGTTGTTGTATAACATAGGATCTTGGTGCACTTGATGCTGTTGGTTCGTGTGCCATACATAATGTTGATGCTATGGGTTGTTGAGTCGACCATGATCTTGATGATATTGGCATACATGATGGTGGTAACTCTGAAGCCATTGGTTGTTGCAGCACACATGATGGTGGCGCATCTGATGACGTTGATTGTTGCATCATATATGATGTCGGTGCTCTAGATAGTGTTTGTTGTGGCACAAAATATGATCTTGGATCTGCTGATGCTGTTTGTTGGTATGCCATACGTGATGTTGATGGCATTGACCAAGAACTTGTTTCTCCAGATGGTATTGTTTGTTGTATGAAACAAGACTGCGGTAGTGGTTGTTGTGCCCAACACGAACTCGGTTGTTCTGATGCTATTGGTTCTTGGATAAAATATGAGGGCGGCGCTCCTGATGCTATTTGTTCCTGTGTAAAATAAGATCTGGGCGCTGCTGATGCTATTGGCTGTGCAGGCTGTTGCATTAAACACGATCTTGGCCCTTCTGATGCCATTATTTCTTGGACGAACTGCGACTCCAAACCACCTGATCTTGATTGCGAAGTTCTTGATGCTATAGGTGGTTGAATAAAGCGGGGAGTAGGCAATCTGGGCGGCGGCGATACTTGTTCATAGTATGGCCGCCGTTCTCCAGATCGTCGACGCCCCTGCTCATATATTTCTGTCGGTCTTGATTGTTGTACAAAGCCTGATGGCATCGACTGTGGTACAAAACAAGATGTCGAAGTTCGTGATACTATTGGTGGTTGCATCAAATGTGATCTTGGTGCCCGTGATGCTATTGGTTCTGGCATCAAAAATGGTCCTTGGGTTTCTGGTCCTATTGGTTGTTGGACTACACATGATGCTGGCTGTCCTAAGTATGTTGAACGTTGTGTATATTCTATAGTTGTTGTTGTCACTACTTCTGTATTTAATGGCATTGGTAGATAGTTCGATGAATAGATGTCAACTGGCAGAAAAGGACCCGTTGATGGTGCAGATCCCGTATAAGGTAAATGTCACGCGATCGATGAAGATCCTGTCGGTGGTGAAGGTTCTGGCCGTCGAGATAAATTTAATGGGGGCTCTTCTGATTCCATTGTCAATATCACACTGCTCCGTTCTACTGGCATTGGTATAAGGACTTGATGCCTGATGTTTACAGGTGCGCGAGTACAGTTAAAAGGCGTATCATTGTTGTCGTCGCCATCATCACTGCCATTATCGGAAGACACATCCGTAATAGGCTCATATGGGCAATTGCCATCTGTTCCTATAGATTCCTTGGGATGTGTTTCAGCTTGTGATTGTTCTTGTTCGTTCGCGATAGCTTGTTGTCTTCCAGTTCGTGTTTGGCAGTCTTCTTCTGCATCGCCTTGTTCTTGCTCCTGCTCTTCGTTAGTTTGAGGTATTTCAGCTTGCCGTTGGCAGTTTTCTTCTTTTGATTTGTCTTGTTCTGCCCTCATCTTATTTATCTCGTCCTCGACAGTTCGGGGTATTGCATCTATCAATTGGCAGAGTTCTTCTGTATTATCGTCTTCGTTCCTAATCTCGTCAGCCTCATCTTCGCTAGGTTGGGGTATTTCAGCTAGCAGTTTGCAGAGCTCATCTGTATTGTCATCTTCTTCTGCCTCCTCCATTTCGTTGACCTCGTTATCGTTAATTTGAGGTGTTGCTTGTGGTTGGGAAACTTCTTCTGTATTGTCTTGTTCTTTCGTTATATTGTCTACCTTGTCTCTACTGGTTTGGGATGTTTTAGCTTGTGGGTGGCAGACTTTTACTGTATTGTCTTTCTTGCTAGTTTGGGGTATTTTAGCTTGTGATTGGCAGTCTTCATTTGTATTGTCTTGTTCTTCTCTTATTTCTATTATTTCGTTTTCGCTAGATTGAGGTATTCTAGCTTGTGGTTGGCAGACTTTTTTTTTATTGTTTTGTTCTTCCCTTATCTCTTCTACCTCGTCCTCGCTAGTTTCTAGTTCTATTATAACTATTCCTTCTTTTGACACTTCGTTCTCACTTCGATTCGAACTTCTGCTTTCGCTTTTGGTCTTATTGTCGTAATTACTCTCACTTTGGTTCTGGCTTGTAGTCTCTTTATCGCTCTCGCTTTCGCTCCATTCAGCCGCTAAGGCTAATCGCAAAATTTCCAGCCGGTTTTGCCTATTTGGGGACTCCGGCATTTTCACGTTAGGGTCTCCTTTCGAAAAATTATCACTGTCTTTATTCTTTGTATGAGATTTAGCATCTGCATCTGAACGTTTTTCAACTTCTTTTGTTTGATTTTTGTTTTGACTTGGATATTGATCATCGTCTTTGGTTAAATCAATAACCAGCGACGGGTCATCATTGGATGCACGGTTTTCATTGGTGTTCTGTTTCAACTGTTTTCCGATTGAAAGGCAGGATGCTCGACTATTATTGTCAACTTTATTTTTTGATAAGTTGTCTTGTACTGTTGCCTGACAGGCGGGGCTATCTTGACAGGCGGGCGTATCCTGACAGGCGGGCGTATTCTGACCGGTGGACGTATTCTGACACGCAGGTGTATCCCGACAGGCGGGCGTATCCTCACAGGCGGGTGTATCTTGGCAGGCGGGCGTATTCTGACTGGCGGACGTATTCTGACACGCAGGTGTATCCTGACAGGAGGGTCTTTCCTGACAGGCGGGTGTATCCTGATAGGAGGGCGTATCCTGACAGGCGGGTGTATCCTGGCAGGCGGGCGTATTCTGACTGGCGGACGTATTCTGACACGCAGGTGTATCCTGACAGGAGGGTCTTTCCTGACAGGCGGCTGTATCCTGATAGGTGGGCGTATCCTGACAGGCGGGCGTATCCTGACAGGCGGGTGTATCCTGGCAGGCGGGCGTATTCTGACCGGCGGATGTATTCTGACACGCGGGAGTAACCTGACGGGCGGGCGTATCCTGAAGGAGGGGGGTATCTTGACAGGCGGGCGTATCCTGACAGGCGGGTGTATCCTGGCAGGCGGGCGTATTCTGACCGGCGGATGTATTCTGACACGCGGGAGTAACCTGACGGGCGGGCGTATCCTGAAGGAGGGGGGTATCTTGACAGGCGGGCGTATCCTGAGAGGTGAGCATATCCTGACAGGCGGGCGTATCCTGACAGGCGGGTGTATCCTGGCAGGCGGGCGTATTCTGACCGGCGGATGTATTCTGACACGCGGGAGTAACCTGACGGGCGGGCGTATCCTGAAGGAGGGGGGTATCTTGACAGGCGGGCGTATTCTGACTGGCGGACGTATTCTGACACGCAGGTGTATCCTGACAGGAGGGTCTTTCCTGACAGGCGGCTGTATCCTGATAGGTGGGCGTATCCTGACAGGCGGGCGTATCCTGACAGGCGGGTGTATCCTGGCAGGCGGGCGTATTCTGACCGGCGGATGTATTCTGACACGCGGGAGTAACCTGACGGGCGGGCGTATCCTGAAGGAGGGGGGTATCTTGACAGGCGGGCGTATCCTGACAGGCGGGTGTATCCTGGCAGGCGGGCGTATTCTGACCGGCGGATGTATTCTGACACGCGGGAGTAACCTGACGGGCGGGCGTATCCTGAAGGAGGGGGGTATCTTGACAGGCGGGCGTATCCTGAGAGGTGAGCATATCCTGACAGGCGGGCGTATCCTGAAGGGGGGGCGAATCTTGATAGACGGGCGTATCCTGAGAGGTGAGCGTATCCTGACAGGCGGGTGTACCTTTTTGTTCACTACACACTGGTTTTGTGTTCTCTGTTTTCGAACCTTCTTCAATTGGTACTCTGTTACCAATCCTCGAGTTTTCTTCCACTTCTGATTCGCTTGCACCTATTCTTTCAACAAATGAACGCTCAGATTGTGTGTTATCATTTGTCGAATCCTTTTCTGTACTGTCGGAACTAGATTCTGTATAGGAGCTATCATTTGTCAAACCTCTTGCCATAGTATAGCTTTCATCAATTGCACAATTTTCTTTTTCGCATAAATTCACTCTATTAGGAAGTATTTCTTCTTCTGCATAGCAAACGGTTTCTGTGTTGTCTTTTTCTGAAACTATTTTGATCGGTTCACTAACAGCAGTTTTCGAGTTAGCACTTCTCAAATTAGCGAGTGAATCTCCTTCTTCATAACAAAGGGTTCCTTTATTGACAAACTTACGTTCTGGTTTTGTATTTTCTTCTTCCATCGGTTCACTTTCATCATCTGCTTCATTGTCGACTTCCTCACTCTCTTCGGAATAAATACTTTCTTCGTCATCTTCATCGTCGTCGTCATTATCATCGATATCGTTATTTTCGCCATTGCCCACGTTTTCTCGTGTTTGTTGGGCAGCAGCAATTATAGGCATTTCCTCTTTCTCCTTTTTTAAATAATTACTGATCTTATGACGTTTTAATTTGATACGTAGTTTACGGCACATCTCGGCATCACGTGGAGTCAGCCTGATTAAAGACACTGTTAGATCTACACATTTATATCGCAATATTGTAGCTTTGTCAGCAGCGCTTAGTTCGAAACCATTTTGTACTGTTCTATTAGCCATGGTTTTGCGTTCTGATAAGCGTGTTGACGCCCTTAAAGAAGCACGACGTGGTGGAAGTGTTCTCGTTGGTATTGGTTTTGCAGCAGGTTGATTCTGTCGTGTTGTTATGACGGTTTTTGGCACAGATTTTGTGACATTTTCAATATTGGCTCTAGTTAGCCTACTTATACACCTTAATCTCATTGGTTTAACAGTTTTTTGTTTTTTATTTTGTGGAATATAATCAGAGCCCGTATCGTCATCACTTTCATTCGCTGTGCTTGCTGTAGCACATTCATATAGTATATCGTTCAATTCTTTATCACTGTTATTTTCACAATTCTCCTCTGTTTTGCGCCGTTTTTTGCATTCGGGACTTTCATGAACTTCATTTTCATTTTTATAAATATTCTGTGCCTGACGACTTCTGGTTAAACGTCTAGTCAGTTGGTTTCTAAATCGTACGGAAGCTCTTCTTTCGGGCTGTTTTCTTGATATTATAATTCTTTTCACTTGTTCGCTCTTAGGACACGGTTTGGTTGGCAGTTCTTCTTTTTTCTGAGAAGTAGAAGCAGTCTTTGTTTCTGACTCTTTAATTAGTTCTGATTCTGAATTTGTCTTCTCATTATTTGTGTTTAGCGTCTCTTTTAGTAATTTTTTTAATAAATCTTCAAACAATTCTGTCTCATTTAATTGTAAATTATCCTCTACTTCCTCATCGTCGGTGCTATAGCAATATGAAGGGAAATATACAACCGGTTCCTTGTCTAACTTTGATTTATTAAGTGCCAACACTGAGGAATACATCGTTGGTGAATCTAACATTCGTCGGAAATTTACAAAATCGCCTAATGCTTCTTCAGTGTTTTCTATTTCTTTGGGGAAGATATTCTGCTCCTTTAGAAATTTAACACTCACTCTAAACACATCACCACCAAGTATATCCACAAGCCTTGTTCTACTTAGTATTGAAAAAATATGCTTGTTTTCTGTGCTGAATGTTGTGTTATTTAATTCATCGTTCACATAAAGTGACTTCAAGATTTCGGCATTTATTCGACTGTTCAAACGCCCTATTAGTATTTGA
The DNA here is from genome assembly GCA_946965025.1 of Blera fallax. Taxonomy (NCBI): domain Eukaryota; kingdom Metazoa; phylum Arthropoda; class Insecta; order Diptera; family Syrphidae; genus Blera; species Blera fallax. Next base: position 11,280,520 of record OX337249.1, read on the forward strand.
ACATCATTTTCATCATATGTCTTGCTATTGGCGATTTCATTTTCCATTTTTTTTATTATTCTTAGACGTTCTTCAAGGTACGCCAGGTTAAATACTAAATATTTGGCTCTTGAAATAAATTTAAAGTCTTTCAAACACGTGGATGAGAGTTCCCAATAAGGTTTATCTAGTTTTAGTTTAGAGATCATTGAGAATAATGTCTTAAGACAGTCGGAAGATGAGTCTGTCCGCCTAATCGTAAACAAGGCTAACGAATTACGCCAGGTGTCTGAGAATAATTCTGCCGTTTGCATTTTTGCTTCTATGAATTCATCTACTTTATTACTAAGTACACCATTAGGTTCCAGGTTGTCTTCTAGTTCGATCATTTCTGAATATTTTAATTTGATTATTTTTTCTTTTTTCAAAGTTAATATTTGCTCACCCGTTTTAGATATATATGGAAAGAGCTTAAAAAAAAAATAGAAGAATAGTTTTTTTGTGCAACACTATGTCGTATTTTTTTCTTTTTGTTAATTGTACTTACCTTTCCATCGTATGCTGGAGGAAGTCTTCTCCGGCTCTCTGCACTTGTTTTTTCATTTTCAGGATTTTCTTGCTCATAGGTTGGTTCATGATTTTCTGAATCTTGTACGCTGGCGATAGTTTTCTTAGAATTAGTTTCATTTTTAATTCTACTATTTTCTTGACGAATTGCTCGTCGAGAGGTTGTAGGCTTGTCATCTTCGTTTTCGGAAATCTCATTATCTGGAAGTGACTGCAAAATAAATTTATAATGAAAATTGGTGTCTGCACTATTAGGGTATAGTTTTGCGTTGCATTTGCCATTCGATGTTCGAGTAAATTAATTAAGGCAGCAAATAGCGGCATTTTGCTTACCTCTGGTGGAACTGTTATTTCAGGGATTAAGGCAATATCAGCGTATTTTACACTTTCCTTATATTTATCTTTAAGAAGTACCAAGGATACATCGTTATTTTGTGAAATAGGGTTTATCTGAAAAATAATATTTGAATCAAAATTTTTAATTGGAAACATTGCTAAACATTCATAATAACAGAACCATTTGGGAAGAATACAATTGCAGCCCTTACCCAATGAAAAGTTTAAACAAAAAGCAAAATTCTTTGACAGTTGCAGGCCATTTTCAATGTTCATTACAAACATAAAAGAATACACTATTGTCGAACAGACATGGATAACAAATTATCCTTGGGAATACAAAGTTATACACTAAACCGGTTAACTCTCACCGGAATGTACAACTTTGTAAACATGTACATATGTTGGCTCTGACGAAAGGAGCTACAAAAAAAAGAGATCAACATTGGATGCCTTAGCACGCCTGGTGTAGCAAAATACTCTACCACAACCTACAAACGACTAGTGTCGTTTCATCATAAAAGATCACTTCTGACTTCAAGAAGTAAGTTTGATCCTGTGTATATGGAGCGCGATGAGAAAGGAATATACAACCGTCAACTCTGAGTTGCGAAAAAAACGTGTACTTTTAACAAATCCGATCACAGATCCTAGGCAGTCAAGAAAATTGGAAGCATTGTGCACGGGTCTGAAGACAAGTGTGCCTCTGACCGAGAAAGTTCCACAGGGAGGTGTAATTTCAGTTGACGCATTGAAGGCTGGTATCAAAACCAGAAATGAGACCTTTATTTTCAACTGCTAACCGAGACCATGGGCTATCTGAAGGACGACAACTTAGGACACATTTAATAAACATATGTATCTGTAGAAATATAAAACAAACTTACGTTTTCTATATCCGTGGCGATAATGTTGACTTTCATATTTGCATCAGATCTGTTACGTAGCATATCTGAAGAAAAAAACTGTTCTTTAGAAAACAATCGTTGATATTCGGTTTAGGTAAACTCACCGTTATCGTCAAGTATATCATCGGAAGAGTCCGGTGAATCAGATTCATCTATTGTCGCGTATTTATTAACAACTTCGCATGTATTGACCCATCTTGCAACATCAATATCAATTGCATTAGGATAACGTACTGTTGTTTGTGTTTTCAGTTCAGTATCGACCGATAAAACTTTATTTTTTTTGCTAGGGATTTCATCCAGTTTGGTTGGGATTTTTCTTTTGTTAATAGATTCGACCGGATGGTCCATTTTAGTTGGCTCCCTGGGCTTCGCATGTAAATCTAGATTTTTACTTTGAGCTTGCGAAACGGTATCGGCTGTTGAATTATTCCGCTCTATTTTTTTCTCTATAACAGAGTCGTCATCCACGTCTTCATTATTACGTTGTGTGGTTGAAAAAATTTCCTTGGATTTGAATGCTTCATTGTCCAGTGGGGCGTCTATTTTTTCTTTTAATGCAATTATTTGTCTTCTTCTCATCTTGGCTTTCAAAGTATCACTTAATCCCGCAAACCATTTGTCTATTTCATCATCAAATACAGAGAAATTTGTAATTGATTTATTCTCTGCTGGAGCTTTATGTGTTGTACTTAATTTTGGTAGCTCACTTGATTCTGACGCTGTTGTCATTTTCTTGTCTGTTTGAGCCTTCTGTGCTACACTAACTCTGGGCGATGTTCTTGGCTCAGATGCTATTCTTACTGCGATTGGTTTGTAGCTTCCTGGAGCTATCTGTGCTGCACTAACTGATGATGACAAACTTGGTTCAGATGCAGTTCTCATTTTGTCGTCTCCAGAAGTCTTCCGTGCTGCACTTACTGTTGGCAATTCACTTGGATCAGATATTGTTCCCATTTTGTTATCTACTGGAGCCTTCTGTGCTACACTAACTGTTGACAATTTACTGGGTTCAGATGTTATTCTCACTGCGATTGGTTTGTAGCTTGCTGGAGCCATCTGTGCTGCACTAATAGTTGGTAACTCACTTGGTTCAGATGCAGTTCTCATTTTATCGTCTCCAGAAGTCTTCTGTGCCGCACTAACTTCTGGCAACTCACTTGCATCAGACGTTGTTCTCATTTTGTTATCTACTGAAGCCTTCTGTGCTACACTAACTGTTGGCGATTTTCTTGGCTCAGATCCTATTCTCACTGCGATTGGTTTGTAGCTTGCTGGAACCATATATGCTGCACTAACAGTTGGTAACTCGCTAGGTTCAGCTGCAGTTCTCATTTTGTCGTCTCCGGTAGTCTCCTGTGTCGCACTAACTTCTGGCAACTCACTTGCATCAGACGTTGTTCTCATTTTGTTATCTACTGGAGCCTTCTGGGCCACACTTACTGTTGACAATTTACTTGGTTCAGATGTTATTTTCACTGCGATTACTTTATAGCTTGCTGGAACCATATATGCTGCACTAGCTTTCGATAACTCGCTAGGTTCAGCTGCAGTTCTCATTTTGTCGTCTCCAGAAGTCTCCTGTGTCGCACTAACTTCTGGCAACTCACTTGCATCAGACGTTGTTCTCATTTTGTTATCTACTGAAGCCTTCTGTGCTACACATACTGTTGGCGATTTTCTTGGCTCAGATGCTATTCTCACTGCGATTGGTTTGTAGCTTGCTGGAACCATATATGCTGCACTAGATTTCGATAACTCGCTAGGTTCGGCTGCAGTTCTCATTTTGTCGTCTCCAGAAGTCTCCTGTGTCGCACTAACTTCTGGCAACTCACTTGCATCAGACGTTGTTCTCATTTTGTTATCTACTGGAACCTTCTGGGCTACACTTACTGTTGACAATTTACTTGGCTCACATATTATTTGCACTGTGATTACTTTATAGCTTGCTGGAGCCACATGTGTTGCACTAACTCTTGCTAACTCGCTAGGTTCAGATGCAGTTCTCATTTTGTCGTCTCCAGAAGTCTTCTGTGCCGCACTAACTGTTGGCAACTCACTTCGATCAGACGTTGTTCTCATTTTGTTATCTACTGGAGCCTTCTGTGCTACACTAACTGCTGGCAACTGACTTGGCTCAGATGTTATTCTCACTGCGATTGGTTTGTAGCTTCCTGGAGCTATCTGTGCTGCACTAACTGTTGGTAACTTGCTAGGTTCAGCTGCAGTTCTCATTTTGTCGTCTCCAGAAGTCTTCTGTGCCGCACTAACTGTTGGCAACTCACTTCGATCAGATGTTGTTCTCATTTTGTTATCAACTGGAGCCTTCTGTGCTACACTAACTGTTGGCGATTTTCCAGGTTCAGATGTTATTCTTACTGCGATTGGTTTGTAGCTTGCTGGAGCTATCTGTGCTGCACTAACTGTTGGTGACTCACTTGGTTCAGATGCAGTTCTCAATTTGTCGTCTCCAGAAGTCTTCTGTGCTACACTAACTTCTGGCAACTCACTTGCGTTCGACGTTGTTCTCATTTTGTTATCTACTGAAGTCTTCTGTGCTACACTAACTGCTGGCAATTGGCTTGGCTCAGATGTTATTCTCACTGCGATTGGTTTGTAGCTTGCTGGAGCCATCTGTGCTGCACTTACTGTTAGCAAATTTCCTGTATCAGATGTGGTTCTCATTTTGTTATCTACTGAAGCCTTCTGTGCTATACTAACTGTAGGCGATTTTCTTGGTTCAGATGTTATTCTCATTGCTTTGTAGCTTGTTGGAGCCATATGTGCTGCACCAACTTTTGATACCTCACTTGGTACAGATGCAGTTCTCCTTTTGTCGTCTCCAGAAGTCTTCTGTGTCGCACTAACTGTTGGCAACTCAATTGCGTTAGACGTTGTTCTCATTTTGTTATCTACTGAAACTTTCTGTGCTACACTAACTGTTGGCGATGTTCTTGGCTCAGATGTTATTCTTACTGCGATTGGTTTGTAGCTTCCTGGAGCTATCTGTGCTGCACTAACTGATGATGACAAACTTGGTTCAGATGCAGTTCTCATTTTGTCGTCTCCAGAAGTCTTCCGTGCTGCACTTACTGTTGGCAATTCACTTGGATCAGATATTGTTCCCATTTTGTTATCTACTGGAGCCTTCTGTGCTACACTAACTGTTGACAAATTTCTTGGCTCAGATGTTATTCTCACTGCGATTTGTTTGTAGCTTGCTGGAGCCATCTGTGCTGCACTTACTCTTGATAACCCGCTAGGTTCAGATGCAGTTCTTATTTTATCGTCGCCAGAAGTCTTTCCTGCCGCACTAACTGTTGGCAACCCACTTCGATCAGATGTTGTTCTCATTTTGTTATCTACTGGAGCCTTCTGTGATACACTACCTGTTGACAATTTTCTTGATTCAGATGTTATTCTCACTGTGACTGGTGTGTAACGTGCTGAAGCCATCTGTGCTGCACTTACTGTTGGCAACTCATCTGGATCAGATGTTGTTCTCATTTTGTTATCTACTGGAGCCTTCTGTGATACACTACCTGTTGACAATTTTCTTGATTCAGATGTTATTCTCACTGTGACTGGTGTGTAACGTGCTGGAGCCATCTGTGCTGCACTTACTGTTGGCAACTCACCTGGGTCAGATATTGTTCTCATTTTGTTACCTGCTGGAATTATCTTATCGCCTGCTGAAATCAATCTCATTTTGATTGCACTGTCGCCTGTTGAAACTAACTGGGCTGCACTAACTCTTGACCCTTTTTTTGATTCAGATTGTCTTGCTTTCAATACCATCTTCCTTACGACTTCCAGTACTTCATCACTTATTTTCACAGGACCAACAGATATTTCTTTACTTTCTGCATCGAAATTTAAGTTTATCGAGTCAATAAATTTACCAATTCTATATATCGGCTTGTCCAGTGTTTTGGAATTGTCTTCAGGGATATTCGACTGTTCTTTTGTTTCCGGAACAACATTTGAAGTCGGGACGGAAACTGGTATTATTTGTGATGTACTGCTACTCTCTGCCGGTTTTATCGTATCTATAACTTCGTCCTTTGGTTTTTCAAGCATGATAATATCATCTAGGATGTTTTCGAGTGTATCCACATTCTCCGAAGGATCGAATAAAGTTTCAACTGATGTAGCAGGAGAGATTGTTGTTGATGAGGTACTGGATGGTGGTGAAGCACTTAGATCAGGCGAAACAGATCGGGATGTATTCGGAGATAATTCAGGGGCGACATCATAAACTTTTGGGTTGTAATTGTAAGGGTAAGCTAAAGGAACGACGTTATATATTAATTTGTTATTAGAAGCTGTACGGACGACGCTGTAAGTTACAGGAATGATACCACGGAAGGTATTAGAAGCTACAGGATCAACATTATAAGTTGCAGATGCGACACTTGAAGTTGCAGGTTTGAAATTATAAGCTGGTGGAACGATATTATTACCAGCAGGAGCGATATTTGAAGTTGCAGGACTGTGTGTAGAAGCTGCAGGGCTGTGTGTAGAAGCTGCAGGACTGTATGTAGAAGCTGCAAGACTGTGTGTAGAAGCTGCAGGACTGTGTGTAGAAGCTGCAGGACTGTATGTAGAAGCTGCAAGACTGTGTGTAGAATATGCAAGACTGGATGTAGAAGCTAAACGATTGAATGTGGAAGCTGCAAGACTGAGTCTAGAAGCTGCAGGACTGTGTGTAGAAGCTGCAGGACTGTATGCAGAAGCTGCAAGACTGTGTGTAGAAGCTGCAGGACTGTATGTAGAAGCTGCAAGACTGTGTGTAGAATATGCAAGACTGGATGTAGAAGCTAAACGATTGAATGTGGAAGCTGCAAGACTGAGTCTAGAAGCTGCAGGAGTGTGTGTAGAAGCCGCAGGACTGTATGTAGAAGCTGCAGGACTGTATGTAGAAGCTGCAAGACTGTATGTAGAAGCTGCATGACTGGATGTAGAAGCTAAACGATTGAATGTGGAAGCTGCAAGACTGAGTGTAGAAGCTGCAGGACTGTATGTAGAAGCTGAAGGACTGAATGTATAGGCTGCAGGACTAAATGTATAGGCTGCAGGACTTAATGTAGAAGCTGCAGGACTGAATGTTAAAGCTGTAGGACTGAATGTTGAAGCTGCAGGACTGAGTGTACATGCTGCAGGACTGAATGTAGAAACAGCATGACTGACATTATAAGCAGCAGGAGCGACATTATAAGCTGCAGACGTGGCATTATAAGCAGCAGGAGTGACAGTCGAAATTGCAGTAGCAACATTATAAGGCGTAGCAGCGAAATTAGAAGCTGCAGAGGCGACATTGGAACCTGCAGAAACCCAAGAATGTATTTTACTAGTGCGCACTGATGGAGAAGTAACCGTAGCTGCTACCGTACATTCTGGTGGTGTCTGAAATTGGTTGCTGTTTATAGGTGAGACTGCAGCTGTTAAACGGGGCACTATTCCTCTCTGAATCGGCGTTTGCGAACTCTCGCCCCTTAGAAGGTTTTCGAGAATATGCATTTTTTCTTCCATTTCCGAACAAGAATTTGAGGACCGAACCATCTTTTTTTGTAAAGGAATGGGTCTAGCACTTGGACTAGGTGCCTTCGCCAGAATTCGAATGTCTTTGGACGGTACCTTCCTGCTTAGCAACGAAAGTTCCGTTTTTGCTTGGTCTGCTGCTTTCATTAAATTTGAAAGCGGAATGACTAAAGTGATTGCTTCTTTTTGTTCGGGATCGATTTCCAAATCATTTAAATCGACGATTTCTATACCAGCGCTTGTTTGGATTTGAACATATATAGGATGCATCTTACGCAAGACCTTCGGTACGTTAAGGTCAGTGTTATTCGGATTTTTAAATTGTTGCGAAGGCGATGGGTTCATAGTTTTTGTGTTAGAGGCGCTTTCGTCTTTATTATCATCATCATTGAAATTCGGTTCGCCTTCTACAGGATTTTGGTCTTCTGTTGAAGCGTTGCATGGTGGTTGATATGGCGATGATGGTCTTTGATTTTGGATGAAATCGAATATTGCTTCTACATCTTCCTCATTATTCTTCGTTAAAGGATATGGTGCACGTCTTTGAATTGACGCTACTTGTTTAGCTGACATCTGTACGAGTATCCTTCCAAACTCGATTTTAGCATTTAAAGACATGGCTGCATTGTTCTTATTAATAAGAGACGGCGATTTAGCCATTTGAGCCAGGTTTGGGCTTTTGGCGATGGAATATTCTTGTAACTGCTGTAGCTGGGCCATAATCAATTCGGTATTTAGCTGCATAAGCTCTTCCTCGCTTTCTTCCAGAATGCTTTTGTGAAGTAGGTCGGGTTGTTCTACTTGACTGGAATTGACAAACAATAAATTCTCTTGAAGGTTACTTTCAAGCGGCGTATCGGTTTGTTCTTCTTCTTGGTTGGTGATGATAGGTTTATTAGGCTGTTGTTGTTGAACGGTATAGTGCGGCATACTATGCTGGGGTTGCTGACTGACAGAAAGGAATGTATTAGGTTGTTGTCGTTGAATGGAGCAGTTAGACAGCAAATCATATTGTTCTTGTTGACTACAACTGGACAGCGAATTAGATGGTTGTTGAAATATAGATGGTTGTTGAAATACGTAGGGATTGCTTCTTCCTGCAGTAGAGATTCCCCTCATAGATGGTGTAATTTTTGGAGCTGATTGAACTAATATAAATTTTGGAGTTGGAGTAGCTGATGGAAGTGGTGACGATGATATAACTTGTTTAGCTGGCATAGTTTCTGAAGTAATTATAGTTCGTGGTGATAGTCTATTCTGTGAAGATGGTATAGTTCGTGGAGATGGTACAATTCGTGGAGATAGTATAGTTCGTGGAGATAATACAGTTTGGGGAGATATTACAGTTTGTGGAGATAGTACAGCTCGTGGAGATAATATAGTTTGTGGAGATAGAACAGTTCGTGGAGATATTACAGTTCGTGGAGATAGTACAGTTCGTGGAGATAGTACAGTCCGCGAAGATAATACAGTTCTTGGAGCTGTTGCCGCTGATGAAACTATTATAGCCCGTGCAACTAAGGTAGGAGCTGGTGATGTAGTTTTAGCGAATAGACCTTGTGAACTTAGTATAGCTTGTGAAGCTGGTAAAGCAGTTGTAGCTAGTGGGCCTGGTGAAGCTAGTGTAGCTTGTCGAGGTAGTGCAACTGATAGAGGTAGTGAAGCTGTTGGAGCTAACATAGCTCGTGGAACTAGCGTAGATGTAACAAGTAGACTCGATGGAACAGCTGTAGCTAGTGTAGCTGCTGTAGTAACTGTAACCAATGGACCTGTTGGAGCAGCTGTAGCTAGTGAACCCTCGGGAGCAGATTTAACTAATGGACCTGCTGTATCTAGTGGATCGGCTATAGATAATAGATCCGCTGTAGTTAGAGGATCTGCTGCATCTAGAAGATCTGCTATAGCTAGTGGATCTTCTAGAGCTAATGTTTCTGCTGTGCCTAGTGGATCTTCTAGGACTGATGAATCTTCTGAAGCTAAGGAATCTTCTGTAGTTAATGGATCTGCTGTAGCTAATTGATCTGCTGCAGCTAATAGGTCTGCTGTAGCTAACAGATCTGCTGTAGCTACTTGGTCTGTTGGAGCTAATAGATCTGTTGTTGCTAATGGATCTCCTGAAGCTAATGAGTATTCTTTGGCTGGTGGATCAGCTGGAGCTAGTACAGAGTCTGGGGCAAGCATAATCGCCGAAATTTGTGTAGGAACTAATGTAGTTGCTGGAAGTTGCGTATCTTCCGAGCTCTGTGTAGCTTCTAGAATTAATGCAGCTGGTGAGACTATTGAAGCTGATGGAGCTGGTATAGTTGATGAATCTAGAAAAGCTGTTTCAGATCGTACATCTGATGAGCCCAGTACAGCTTCTTCTGAAGGTGGATCCTCTAGTCTAGTTAGTGGAGATATTTTATCGGCCATATCTATTAACTTATTTTGCGCAGTTGTGTCCTTTCGTTGTTCTTCAAAGGAATCTGACGTTAAGGTCTCTTCACCCGTTGAATAGTGTCTAGAAGAGTTTCTGCTTCTTGGTGTTTTAAACATTGGCGAAAGAGTAACGACAAATGGAGAACTGTGCTGCGTGGTAACTGTCGCTTGTCCGCTTTGCGCAGCAATTTCCACGGATGACACTACTTGATAATCAGTTACTTTTACAGGACTAGACGTTCGTTGTTGTGGTGAAAGCACAAGTTCCGCAGAATTTTCAGTTCGTACAATATAAACCGGTTGGCTTAGGTATATTGGTGTAGACAAAGTCGATCTTGAACCGTATGCCTCTAATATTTTCGATTGATTTATATTTGCAGCGTTTGCAACTATATGGATAGTTTCTTGCGTTAAAACTTTTATCGTTTCTCCGCTTTCATGGATGTGTTTTCTTTCAGAGATTTTCACTTCTTTCGCGGGAGGCTCTAAGGCCTTCGATGTGGTAGGTTTTATTAGAAGTGTCGGCTTTCTACTCTTAATTGGCCTCCTTGCTGGTGCTTTAGCTTTAGGTTGTTTTGGATCGGCGACAACTGGTTTTAGAACATCTTCTCCTGATTCAGTATCAAAACATTCATAGCCATCTTCAATGGTACCATAATCAATTTGCGGTTTATCTTTGTATTTCTCATAATCAATGTTAAGATGCGTTAGCCGATCATTAGCATCCGCCATGTACTGTTGTACCAATTGCTTTTTCTTTTTCTCTTTCGTTAGCAGATCACGACATCGTTTCTTTAGGACTTTCCAACATATGGACCATGTTAGACGCTTATAACGTGGCGATATTAGTATTGCAAGAATATCATCATAGTTTAATGTTTGTAATCGCAGATTAAATAAAATTCGATTCAATTCATTGTACTGATCGATATTATCATCTTCGTAGTCTGTAAACTTTATGAGATCTTCTGTATCGGTCACATAGTTTATCAACGCATATGCTGGATATTTAATTGAGTCAGCTGTCTGCAATGAAAGATTATCAGCAGCACCTGCAGCAGCTGCATAAATCACTTCTGCTGAATCTTTATCTTTGGCCTCCGGTTTTACTGTCGCTGGCTTTTTATTAACATTTTTTCCAGTTGCTGTTACTGTTGCAGTCTTTTTCTCAACTGGTTTTGTTGGCTTTGCTTTTCCAGCTGGCCTTCCTCTTCCTGATTTCGTGACAGTTTTTATAATTTTCTTATTACCGCTTTTATTACGTGGACCTTTCTTGCCTTTTGGCGACGCTGTAGCAATATTTTGATTTGATTCAGTTACTTCACTTTTTTCAGTTTCTTCACATTTTTCAGTTTTTTCACATTCAATCTCAACTTTTGCTTCTTCTTTAACGTTTTCTTTAATACTAACATTAGCATCAACAAGATTTGCTAAGAATGCACTACTTGTACTGGGTTTTTGAGTTTCAATTGCAGCTACTGCAGTCTTTTCAGGCTCTTCTTCCGGTGGCTTTGGTGAAATTGATACAGGTTTTTGTTCGTCTTCATCTGGACAGCTTTTCTCTTCTTCTTCGGAATTTATCACAGTTTTTATGGGTTCTGCCACTGATAGTATTGGTTTGAATTTTTGCGATTGCTTTTTAATAGCACGTAAATTTCTACTACCACATTTTACTACTGCTTCCATATATTCTTTGCATGGATGTAAAGAAAATGTTGTTAGCCATGCTTCTTGTTCTAAATACGGGATCTTTGTCAATAATTTGGCTAGTTCTCTATAAAATGTTGCCAATTCTTGCTCTTTAGCAAGTATTTCGTCGACTGATTGATCATCTGTGTATTTATATTCCTCCAAGCCATTAACTTCTTCACTCACAATACTTAGGAGGATTGTGATTTTTGTTGTATACCATTCTGATCGAGTCTAAAAAATGTAAAATAAATAGAAAAAAAAAAAAAAAACGATAGAAATCCAACCAAGACTATTGTCCCTAATAACTCGAGCGGATAATATTATTTAAACACTGAAAGCGAAATTTTCTCTACAAGTTGGGTTGCGCTTGGTTGGTTTCTTGTTCAAATAAAATTATCACATTTTAGTTATTATTTAAAATATAACATAAAAGTTCGGTTGTTACTTATAAAAAGGGTCTCACCTTTGATTTTGATTGATTTTCATCTGCATGGTGTAGAAAGGTCTATGTAAAGCATTTTAAGATTCCTATGTTAGGGTTGGGCTCGTCTACATTCACACATATAAACCCCCTCAGAGTTCCCAATGTAAAAGGGATTTCACATCAACTTAAAAATGTGCAACCATTTTCGTTTCTTTCAGTTTTTATCATGAAGCTACAGTCCGCGCTAATTTAGTGTAGATGAACTCGTTTTGCTCGCACTAAGAGATTAAATTGACTCTTCGTTTACTCCAATATCCAAATGGGCTTCGTATGTTAATCGAACAAAAAAAACAGCAAAAAATGCTTGCACACTTTTCGACTGATGCCCTTTCCCCTTAAGTACATATACAAGCAATTCTTACAATAATCAAAAAAAAAAAAAAACACTGATCTACATCAAATTAACAAGCATTTACGTTCGCTTATAAATCAAAATAGTAGGCAGGTTCCATCCTAACATATATCTTTTGAAATGCTTACAATGAACCCTTTTACAACCTATGTAACATGAAAATGAAGAAAATCACAGGTCAGAGGACACTCTCTGTAAATAAGGACCAAAAGCGTTGTATTTTTTTTGTTATAATTACCCGTAGCTTGACTTGTTCATACGAAAACTTTAATGCTTGCAAATTGTGTGCTTCGGAAAATAGCTTTTCCGACACCACAGCAGTCGTTTTCATCAACTCTTCTGATGATTCTCTTTGTTTTATAAACATTTGCACTAATTTGATATAAACGTCGTCATATGGTAGCAACATTTTAAGAGAACTAAGTGAATGTAGCTTCCTTAGCTGATATTCTGTTAAGAACATGATATATTTATTTACAGCACCTCCGAAAATATTGTTGAATTGTCGATCGGGAACTTTTAGTAGAAACCCATTTAAAAATTCCACAAATGTCTTATTGGATTCTTTGAGTGCAGTAGCAATAGTAAGTCCTGATTTTTCAAGTGGACCCGTTTCGTTACTCGTTACATTGCCATGGAGATTCCTTTGTATACATTCAAACTGATGGGAGGTTGTGTGGAATTTAGTTCTCAACTCAATTTATTAAAAAAAAAAAAAAAAAATACTTTCTTACCACGTAGTGTAAATCCTGTGCTCCATTTGATTCGCAAATAGCTGTCAGATATATGTGAGCTACGTATTCTAAATATTGTGCTGCATTTGGTGTGGCATGCATAGCTGTGTAAGCTGTTGACGCTGTATCTTGCCATGCCCATAGCAGCCGCAAGCATATGTGTTTGACTAGCTTTATCATACCAAAGTCAAACATATTAATCGCTCGGAGAATTATTAATGACATTCCCTCTTGTTGGATGAACTCGGAATCTGTGAAGGAATTACGATTCGGTATTGTTGTCTGAAACATAACAAATAATTTTGTTCCCACCTTTAGGGTCCAAAGCCTCTAATATTGTGTCAGGGCCACTCATACGTTGAAAATTAACATTTAGATATTCAACCATCCATGGATCACGATATATTGAGAACATGTATGGCCAAGAGTATGGATGCATAGTTATGTAGGCGGCCGGAAATACCTTCATCATATGTTCTACCAAAGATGTCTTGTTTTCACCTGAACATGCGATCCAATCCCGACCAAACCACAGATCTAAAGTATACCGGCCAACCCAACTAACGACAATACCTACACTAGGGGAATACTGATTCTGTGTAAGATAGTCTCCAATTCTTTTCCATGCCATTAATAGGACTGACAGCCTATCTTGGGGTTGCAATAGATGCACATTGGCATTGCATTCCTTTATTTTATTATTGGAAAGAGAAATTAAGTTTATTTCAGGGATCTAATGCAAAATTCAACTTAAAACTAACCGTCGTCAAGTCCTCGAAACCGATTTTCGTTGCGGAATCTTTAAATTCCAAACGATCACGGTCGTTGTGTGGGAAAAACAGATCCATGATAGGATAGTCTTTGCCTATACGTTAAGGTTATGGTAGAGAAAATTCTGCAAAAGAAGAATACATCAATCAGCAAAAGGGGTTTTAACAGACGATTTCGATGATAAGAATTATGTACATAGAGCAATGTGTTGGATCATATTGCCGTCTCCAATGTAGAGTTAATCATCCAGCTTAGCCGTGTGTCTAATTAGAAATTAATAAGAAAACAATACAGACTCTGAGAAGGAATAATTCCACATTGAAGGCGAATGATGTTTTTAGCGTTTATACTAAAACTGCGCTTATGTTCGGTGAGGTAAGAGATTACATTTATACATATGTATATCTGCTGATTGACCAAATGAGTAGACTATTACAAAACAAGATGTGTACGTGGTACATGGTACGGTTAAGCACACATTAGAGACTCAAATAAATATGTTATGCGAGAGTGTTCTCTACGCTGTATAATAAGTATAATTACAGGTCAAGTAAAACAAAAACTTCAAAACCTTAAATTTAAATTTAAAGACACGACTGTATCGTATATGTACTGCTTAATGAATGCTTTGTAATGAAAGACGAAACTACACGGCGACAACAGGACGATAGCCAAGTGCGAAATGTGTACGAGAGTAATGCAGGTGATTTTATGAACCTTTTTTAAGAACTATAGCACGTAGCTAACTGTTCTTACTTTTAGAGGTATTTCAAATTACATACGTATCACAGTATAGCAAGTAAGGAAGTAAAAAAAATCAGCAATTCATTGCATTGGATCACTTTTACATTCCGCCGCAGAAATATAGGCGTGGCACTGATGCAAAATGATATTTTTTCACTATACCCTTAATTTTTAAGAGACTTGTGCAGAAACATTCAGGGCAGTTAGAGTCCACCTGGAATGGATCTTATAGTCTTATAGTATATGTCCCTCACTTTTATAGCCTGATCTTAAAAAGTAGGCCTGACACTGCTTCGAACTTAGAAAGGCCTATTCTCGATTTTTTTTAAGTTAAAATCGATCTTGAACGGATCGTATGATTTACTATCCCTTACTTTTATACCTTTACCACGGAAGTTGCCGTGGTACTAATATGTATATGTAATGGGATCTTCGTACTTAAAAGTCACGATCTGCCCCTACTTTCTTTGAAATCATTTCTTTCTCATTTCCAATTTTTACGACGTTTTATCAGAAACTTACAGAAAAGTTACAGTCCGTCTAAAACGGGTACTCTGTATAATATTTGGATTGAAACACAATTTTATAGTTTTGAATGCATTTCTTAATAAGAAGTGGACGCGGTTAAGACTTTTCTTCGATCCTAACAATATTTTCACGATCTAAGCTCTATCTTTACCGAAAATAGCTTCGAAAAAATCAGTTTTCTTTCTTTTAACAAAGCAATAAAGCATACGGTGCCACTCTTAAACGAATTTTAAACAAAGAAAGAAGGTAATTACCTTGTCAAAACCTTTTTTTTTTTGTCAGTTTCTAGTGAAAATATCGAAAAGGAAACGCATTTTGTTTAAAAAAAAGCTGACATGTCTGTGGACGGGTTTATACATTTGTTTTGATCTAAGATTGATGATATGCGGGCGGACATTACTCAATCGAATCTCATTGCATGTGCATGTTTCACGAGGTCTACAAACTATGTCGAACCACATACGAGTACATACATTTATCTCAATGAAAAGGATATTTCTTAATCAGTTTCTCGATCACGATTCAATTGAACACTAGCGCGGAGTTCTAAGAATGAGGAACCGCAGCATAACATCATACGAGGATAATCGACTTTCAGACAAAAATATGAGAAAACCAAGGATGTAAAAAAGGTTGTGTTGCATTTATATTTTAAGAGGATGAACGGACACCAGAGCGTTTATACTTCCCCACCAATTTCTATTTCGAGCTCTTTAGCTGTGATTTATACTAACACCAAACTGCCAAAAAGAAGAAAAGTTTAAATTACATTTTTAAGGCCCGCTCTGGGGGTCATCCGATACATTCTGCCAATGCTGCTGAATTAATAGAATAACGTTTTTCCATAAGAAATAAAATAAATTTAAAATTATTTATAAAGAACGAACTTCAGATATAATGAACTACTGATCTACTTATATAAGAAGTAAAATTTCTCAAAAAACAAACTATGTTCGCCTAGTTACTTAAACTTGTACTAAATAAAATTTTCTACGGATAAAGATAAAAGAAATATTTAAAAAAAAAATCAATTGAATGGAAATGACAAAAAAAAGAATGAATATTAAACGGCACGACTTTGTCGTCTGTTTGGTGAGTTTTCGTTAAAAAGAGTTAGAATACCATATTTACGATCGGTTCGAAACGTATTGAATCATGTCGTTTTGTCATATAAAATTGATGGTTATATCCTTCTGAGGCAGCAACGATTTTAGTCGCAAAAAATAGAGCTCATAAGTTTCATTGTGAACGAGGAGACATGACACCTAGCAATCGCAACGCTTAAAGTTTGCGATTTGTCCCATATTTCTGGCGCAACAGTGGTCTATGTGGTTGCAAGAAAGTTAGATTTAGAAAGAAACGCAAGTAAGAAAATCCGCATAACATACTTAAGAAATTGGAATAGAGTAAGACATCTGAATGTTTACCAGAGAGAGGTGGTACTTCTGCTATTTCACAGTCAGAGATTGAGATGCTGCATGGTGCCTTATTGGCTAGTAGCCCAACCTGAACTATGGTTCTAGCTAAAAATATTCTAAATCTGCTTAAATCTTTGTTTGTTTTGGATCTGTTGAGGCTGGAACATGTTTGTTGCAAGTTGACGGTAAAGAGTAGAAACAACATTATTTGGACCAAGTTTTAAGAGCGATAGAGTTATACTTCACAATGCTTGGATCTACCTAGAGGAATTCTATGCATCCTTAGCAGGGTGCGCAGGACCAACGGTAGATACAAACGAGGAAGGATTGATGAGACCACACAGAGGAACGAGATATAATCATACCCATCAAGATTAGTAGATGTGTTTATGGAAAGTGCTTCTCCTCTTCACTATGGTTTTAGAATAAGACTGAAATCATAAAAAAGTAAAGCGGCGATGCGAGAGGTGTTGTAAGTACCTTAGGGCGCTTTATTTTAACTTTTCCACTCCTCTACGGTTTAAGCATAACGCAGAAAACGTAGTGAGTCAAGCTGCGATTCCTGTGTTTTTAAAGAGCTTCACTTCAAAAAACATAGAAAACACGATTTTTATAAGGCTTTTCTTAGGAAACAAAAGATTGCAGGGAGGCCTCTAAGACATGTGTTTCGAAACGTTTCACTTGCAATATGAAAAACTATTTGAATCACTACTTTTCCACTATTCTATGTTTCTAGCATAAGGCTGACAGCGAGAGATGCAAGAGTTGCTAAATGTATATCGATGCTGTTTTTCTTTCACCTTGTTTTTGATATAAGACTGAAAATAGAGTAGAGAGACATATGGATGAAGCGCTTTATATGAAAAAATCGCTTGCAAAGCCACTTTTTATTTCATCGTGTTAACCCACCAATGCATGCTGACATAAAAGAATAACTGAAGGAACTATGAATCAACTACGTCAAATATCGCTGATCTTCCTGAGCAAATGTTATCGTAGCTGTTTTATTTCAGAACTTTGCGATATCTGATCGTCGGGAATATGTTTTGCGTGGTATTTTTAGACAATTTGTGCTGTCGATTAAGCTTTCTCGGGTGTGCTTGTGATTGCTGTATGTTCCTTCTTGCCAAGCTAATATTCTTTGCTTTTTATTCTTGTGGAACAGTAGACATTTGTCGGATTATGATTACAATAGGTCTCACAATTCCAGGGCAGCTTTAGTTGTTGATTTTCAATTTCAACTGGAATCTCATTGCTTAATCTGGCATTTTTACTAAATACTCTCTCATGAGTGTTTTTCCTTGCATGGTCTAATTTTCTTACTGTACGGATGTAAATTAAGCGACGACCTGTAACCACACTGTAGCTAGTGGCCAGGCTAGTAATCGTTTTGTTGAGTTTTAACATTACTTTTAATCAACGATACTTTTTACAGAGTATCTTAAGTGCTTTAGCAATTTATTTTACTTATTTATGAATTTTTTTAGTTGAAATGTTGATGAAGCCGAGCCTGGTGTATCGTCGGAACAAATAAAATACATCAAACTTACCATGGATCTTCTTAAGTTAAGGATCCTGGACTTACTTAAAACTATTACATTAATAACACAACAAATTTACAACATAGACAAGCAGTTACAAGTTTACAACGACAACTTAAAGCTCGAAATCTGCAAAGAATTGCAGAGCCCACTCAAAAACACATTGACCTAAGCAGTTAGTTCACATCTTCCAAACAGTTTGCGGTTAAATAGTTTGTTTTTCTCTATTTGACGCTGATCCTACAACTTAAGACCGACCGAACCGATTTCGACGCCGTTTAACTTTTTGGTTACGAAATCCTTCACGAGAGGTTTATCTGCACCTTAGTCCCAGTCAATCGTCTACTTCTCTACGCAGTTGGAACTAAACTAAGGGGCCTAATCCTCTATTTCACGCGTTGCAATCCTGCGGTTTAAGGCAACCGAACCGATTTTGATGCCGTTTAACTTTTTGGCTAAGCAATCCTTCCGGAGAGGTTTATCTGCAGCTTAATCCAAGTCAGTCGTCTACTTCTCTACGCAGTTGGAACTAAACTAAGGGGCCTAATCCTTTATTTCACGCGTTGCAATGCTGCGATTCAATGCAACCGAACCTATCTCGATGCCGTTTAACTTTTTGGCTATGCAATCCTTCACGAGAGGTTTATCTGCACCTTAGTCCCAGTCAATCGTCTACTTCTCTACGCAGTTGGAACTAAACTAAGGGGCCTAATCCTCTATTTCACGCGCTGCAATGCTGCGGTTTAAGGCAACCGAAACTATTTTGATGCCATTTAACTTATTGGCTATGCAATCGTTCACGAGAGGTTTATCTGCATCTTAGTCCAAGTCAATCGTCTTCTTTTCTACGCAGTTGGAACTAAACTAAGGGGCCTAATCCTCTATTTCACGCGTTGCAATGCTGCGATTCAAAGCGACCGAACCTATCTCGATGCCGTTTAACTTTTTGGCTAAGCAATCCTTCACGAGAGGTTTATCTGCACCTTAGTCCCAGTCAATCGTCTACTTCTCTACGCAGTTGGAACTAAACTAAGGGGCCTAATCCTCTATTTCACGCGTTGCAATGCTGCGGTTTAAAGCGAGAGGTTTATATGCAGCTTAATCCAAGTCAGTCGTCTACTTCTCCACGCAGTTGGATTTAAACTAAGGGGCCTAATCCTCTATTTCACGCGTTGCAATGCTGCGATTCAATGCAACCGAACCTATCTCGATGCCGTTTAACTTTTTGGCTAAGCAATCCTTCACGAGAGGTTTATCTGCACCTTAGTCCCAGTCAATCGTCTACTTCTCTACGCAGTTGGAACTAAACTAAGGGGCCTAATCCTCTATTTCACGCGCTGCAATGCTGCGGTTTAAGGCAACCGAAACTATTTTGATGCCATTTAACTTTTTGGCTATGCAATCGTTCACGAGAGGTTTATCTGCACCTCAATCCAAGTCAGGCGTCTACTTCTCTACGCAGTTGGGACTAAACTAAGTGGCCTTATCCTCTATTTCACGCGTTGCAATGCTGCGATTCAAAGCGACCGAACCGATTTCGACGCCGTTTAACTTTTTGGTTACGAAATCCTTCACGAGAGGTTTATCTGCACATTAATCCAAGTCAATCGTCTACTTCTCTACGCAGTTGGAACTAAACTAAGGGGCCTAATCCTCTATTTGACGCGTTGCAATGCTGCGATTCAAAGCGACCGAACCTACCTCGATGCCGTTTAACTTTTTGGTTACGGAATCCTTCCGGAGAGGTTTATCTGACCTAGAATTCTTCGCCGGACCGATTCCGATGGTGTTTACTTTGTTGATTAGGGAATTTTTCAAGAAAAGTTTACGTATAATCAAATATTTCGGTTTATCTTGTAAATGAAAAATTTTTATCACGAATTCGTTGCCTTTGTAAGTATGCCATCCTCAAGGTAAGCTAAAAGGGATAATGTAACACGTTAAGGACGCAGTGATTTCCATAATATCCTACGCACGCAACTTCGTTTTGGTTAAATAAAATTCTTTTTCATAGCAGACGGGAATTTTCAAGCGATTTACCATCAAGAATTCGGATCCGTCGTGCTTTTGGAAAACAACAAACATGTCGATTGGATCATATAATTGTGCCAAACATTGAAAATCAAAAACGTTATATGCGATGAGCATAGATACAATGGAGTCATGGATACGTGAATAGCGGTAAGAAAAGAATTTATACATCGATAAATGAATAAATTCTTTTTTAAGTTGGGTGGGTGCCGAATTTTTCATAATTCTCCAAAATTGTCGTCGAAATTTGTTCGTTTCTTTAATTCTTTTTACAACAGTGCGGAATGAAAAACAAAGTACGCTTCTACCCCGATGTAAATGGGAATCGATTGTATCTTGTATTCTAAATTTTTATATAATGTCAATGAATTTATGCCCCACCGGGACAGGGTTCAAAAATAACTATAAGTCGTCGCTACAAACTTGATTGTTAGTAAAAAAAAAAATAAAAATTGTAAGTAACTTCCGTAAAAACATGCAATTATTTAAAAATCATTGCGACCATTGGACGCAAAAAACTAGTGTGTTTAAAAAAATGTTTAAAGAAAACTTACCGTAAGTTTCTAAATATTTTAGGGTGCTGTAATTATATTGAGCTTTTGAATTTTAGCTTCAAAGCATCTGCAAAAACAAAGAGTAATGTTATCTATAAAATGTAAGCTCATTGTTATTTGAGTTAAAGAAAGCAAGCAATCGGTGGATAACAGAACTTGGTTATTTGGATACTTTAAGAAAAACTATTCTATATACAAAATGTGTGTGCAAAGACTAAGGAAATAAAGCATGCTAATTGGAGTAAGTCTAGTTAACTGGAGCCAAAAGCTTTATACAATTTCTAGAAAAAAAATGCTGGCAAAGCAATTTCCTTTATTCATTATTATTAGTAAGACTGAATAAGTTTCCTAAAAAAAAATGTAATTGCGGGCCTCAAATTAAATCGAAGGCCAGTGCAAAACCAACGCCAAATTCAAACTGACCTGGAATAGTCCCACAGGCATTGTTTCTATAAAAAAATTATGTAATCAAAGAATGGCTGCAACCTTAGCGGCTGTTAGATAAGTACTCGCAGAAAATAAGACTAACGAAGTCCGACCAAAGTTTGTAGATTTTCCTTGTCAATGGATGTTCTTGGGGATAGTACTTTTGTTTGAAGAATACGTATCCGAATATGTTCCAATTTGGTGTCCATAAATATCAGTCTGTATGTTCGATGTCCGGTATTCATCAATCGCTTTATCCTTCAATAGTAAGACCCATGCAGAAAAACACTGCTTTGGGTGGATGAAGTGGTCGCTGTCAGTTGGCGTGTAGTTTTATGTTAATCGTTACTACTCTTACCTTTAAATCCTTTAACGACGACGCAAGATGACATTTAAAAAATGTTTTTACTTAAATAAATCTATAAATGCGAGAAGCTAGGTTACGAGAAACTAGACTCTTTTGCCACAGAGTTGACTTTATGTACGAACGAATGCAGAACTAAATAATTCTGTAACGACTAATAATGTAATAATAATGTAATGTAATGCCTAAGTCACAACTAAGACTAATTTTTATTAGTTAAGGCGAATTATTTATAAGACGATGAAGGCAGTTTGATGTTAGTTCTATTAGTTGCGATAGTGACGATTATTTTGGTCCACACGGGAGCGGTGAAAAACGTTTGATTTTGTAATGATTGAATTCCCTGCGACTGACTACAAATTTAACTAGTTAAGGACAACTACTTTTTGTATGATGAAGCTAGTTTTGCGATGAATTCTTTTACAAAAATACAGTGATTTTGTGATTATTGAAAATTTAAATTAGGTCTTTAGTCATCAATCGACAACTACGACTGAATTCAGTAAACATTATTTGCCTACAATAACCAATTACCACTGTCACGAGAAAGCTGCAGAAGTCCATCAATCAGTGTTTTCAAGATATTTGTAGATTTTTCTATCCTAATCGCATTTCTAATGACCAGCTCCATGAGCGAAAGTGTCAAGAACCGATAGATATCACTATTCGAAGGCAAAAGTGGCAGTGAATTCGACTCACGTTTTTTACTCACGATATTTTTGATCCGTTGTCCTACCAGCAGTAGAAGTTGGATGAACTCGTGACTTAAATCGTGGCTAGATTTGCTATGCACAAGGAATTAAACACACCCTAGCCTCCACGTGAAATCGTGTTACGCGTTTCCTCAATTTCAAATTTCTGCTCCGATTTTCGCCCGAAAATCGTTACTAAGCGAGTCGTTTTGAATGAAAGAAATATGCAACGGACGGTAGGTGGCGTTTAACACAAGCTGTCATGCCTGACAATGCCCCAATCGTCATGGTGGTTCGCGGTCATATTTTTTTTCACTCAAGTTTTATAGGTTTTCCGTCATATTTTTCTTTTTTTGTTGAGTAAGCAACGAGGTAAATGGCTTGTATTTATCGACAGCACTGTCGATCTATTAAATGTGTTTTCGACACTAATAAAAAACAAAAGAAATTTTCATCTAGACCGTCCTGAAATCAGTCAGCCAAAGGCACAACGATTGCGAAGAATAAGAACAAGCCAAACCAAAAAATTAAATAAGTAACCACTGCTTTCGAAACTCAGTCACAAACATGTTGCACACACAGGCAGAGAAACTCCAAAATTTGGTCTCCCATTTGTGGTTCGCTCTCACATTAAGAAGAGTTTGAGAAGAGACAAAGTATACAAAAGAAAGCTTTTAACAAGAAAATGCAGTTTGCATCCTTATGTGCAGGACTTACGTCCGCAAGAACATGTGTCGAACAAAAAATTTGAAAAAAGACCTGAAGACATGCGTCTTAAGAACTAAGACCAGCTGTTTTTCAAACCAAACAGCTGGTGATTGAAGGGAAACTTGGACGTACATACAACATACGTAGATGTTTTGCCGATTATGGAATAAATTTTACAATGAGGACAGGGTAGGTCAGTTTTTTTTTTACCCGCTTCAGTTGCAATGGAGGCATTTAGCGATTTTCGTAGTTTAAAAAAAATATTTTTGTGCTGTTTTGCAATCGCATTAAGTAATGAACGACCGTGTTTAGCAGCTTCGTAGGGTGGATCAAAGGATCGCTTTGCCACTCCATCCTTACAGGGTATTTTACGGTGTATAGCATATTAAAATCGGAATCAGGAAGATTTCTGTCCAACACTCCTGTTTTTTTTAAAAAAAAAAAAAAGCCAAAGCGCGAAACGCATTATTGATTCCCCAAATTTATTGGCGGATGTCTAGGCCAGAAAATTAGATATTTCATAAAAGCAACCATAGAGTCTGAACGTTCGCGGATCATTGGGAAAAAAAGGTAACACCCTATTAGTAACATCTTTAATCATTTCAACCGCATATCCGTTTGATCGCACCTATAATGCATACAACCCTGTATACCAACAAGACAAAAAAACTGAAAATGTACAAAAAAGGATACGACAACTACCACCAACAGTTTAATCCAGGATGCAAGTATCGATTATTCCCATGATGCGTAGAGATGCGCACAGATTGCAGATTTCTTACTGTTATACACAATTTTTCACTGCGAACATTTTACTTATAAAATGGCTATTGCATCACAGACGGAACTTCAAACGGATATTGATTTCTCCCGGATAGAACAAGGGCGGAACCGGTAAACTGAAATTGTATTGCCCCCGCACTTGCACTGCCACGGGGGGAGGAGGAGGATTTCTCCCAGCTCCCCCATAATTCCTTCGGTAATACACACAATTTTTTAAATTTAATTTCCTTTTTATATATTCACAATTTTGAAATATTATTCACCTCACAAAACAGAAGATAAAAAAAACACTGATTTACGTCTTAGAAAATTGATAGACGCTGATAAATTGATGTTTTTTCACGACGATGAAAAGGGATAAGGGCGAATTTTGTGCGCATGTGCTGAGCTAAAGGATGTAAAGAAAATTTATTTTTCACTTCACTTTTGGTATACACATTTTTCGCAGTGAAATTTTTCTCAGACATTGCAAAAAATTTTGGATTTTTAATTAAAACCAATTTTAAGGGAAATATTTCACAAGAAATGCTTTAGTTTTTCAAACGATTTGCGGCAGGCAGATTAAAATTCAGATTTTAACGACTTTTCTTTGCAGGGAAACATATATATATATATGTATGATCCAGGGTACGCAGCAGTTTAAGGACAAAAGAAGAGAATTTATTTAATTTAGGAAGAAAAAGCTTTCAAAACTTTTCAACAAATTTAGTTTTTTGAATCAATTAAAAAGAATTAAAAGAATAAAAAAGATTTTTTTTTTAATTTTTTAAAACACTATTTCACTTTAGGTAATTTTAACCGGAGGACAAGTGAAACTTACGCGACGAGTTATAATTTAGAACTGGACGATAGGTTGGTCCAACTATTTAGTTGAAGCCTTTGTATCCAGGCCTACTAGAAAGCTGTCTTCTGTATGCAAAATTAGAAGGCGTACCAGCAGAGGGATAAGCTGTTTCATTTTCCCAGCGATAGTTTTTATGTGCTTTCGTGCTTGAAAGTTCAAAATTGACTGCGAATTAGAACCATAGGAATAGCTTTATCGCTTTTTAGTTCGACATTTCTCGGCTTGTAGAAAATGTCGCTGTCCGTTGTGCTTGAAAGTTCATATTTCAATACAAAGTAAAGGGTGTTTGAGTCGAAACGAATACAAACCACAAGACGCAGTAAAATAATGTTTTTTATCTTTTCTAAATGCGTAACGATTCCAATACCACTTCTCACTGTTTGAGTTAAAGTCGGAAGTACTCAAAACCGTAAGCTTCGAAATTAGAAAAACTAAGACCTTTAACCCTTTGTGGATCCTTAAAAACACGCGATCACTGCGAGATCACAACCACCATGATGTCACAACTTTGTATATTTTGCGATTGCCCAATGCATTTAAGTGTGTTAGACTGAGGTAGTTCACTGGGTGGTAGAAAATAATGTTTATGTTGGTGGTTCCACGGTTCCACTACCGGCACACAAAGGGTTAAGGAAACCTTACGAAACGACTTCCCATTTGCGCTTACACGGCGCTTTTTTTTTCTTGAAAATTTATTCATTTTATTTTCTTATAAGAAAATATTTTTTTTGCAACCGAAATCATGGGTTGCACCCTGTATCCCAACCAAAGCTTCTTAGCGAAAGCTAACCAATAAGAGTTGTAGCAAGAAAAAAGCATTGGGATACATAAAGAAGTTGTGCTTTAATGAAAAGCTTTTTCAAGAGATGGCGCTTGCAAATGACAAGGAATATCGCCCTGAAAAAGTATTGCTTCCTTAAGTTCAGCAAGAACTGCAAAAAGTTGCTAAAACAAATCCTGAGGACTCTTTTCAAAGAAAAAAATATTTTCCCAACTGCGTAAAACAGCTAAAACATCGTGTTTCTAAGGAAGGAAAACGTTTTTCCAACAAAAAATAAAAGGAACAAACAAGTCCCTGACTACGAGAAACACCTGGAAACAAATCCTATTTCGAACGAAAGCTAATGAGATGTGGTCTTAAAAATGCTTTTCTAAGGAAAAAAGCTTTGCGAATGAAAAAGAACTTTGACAGAAACAACTGACAAAGTCCTATTCGCCGTAAAAGTTAAAAAGAGAGAGAGAACGCTATTTCTTTTTTCCTTCAAAGAAAAAAAGCTACACAAGCGAAAAAGGAATATTTCCCTGACTAGCTCAACAAAAGTTGCAAGAAACAGCTGAAAAATTTTAGAAACAAACAAAAAAGAAAGCGGCAAACCCATCCTTTGGAATAATACGAGAAAGGTATACAAACGAAGAGGGAATAACAAAATACAAGAAAAGGGATGGTTTCTTACCAGCTGACGCCATCAGCTGTGATACCATTACCACCGACAATTCGCAATAAGCAGACGTGAATATCTTCTTGAATGGATGGGGGTGGAATGGGCTAACAGAAATTTTATGAGCCAGGTATAGAAAATCATGCCGGGTCGGAGGGAGTGCATTAATAAAAGGTAGAAACAGGCAACTACGTCCAAACGACCAAATGCAATAGGGGATGACGGACTGACGCACATACATATATAAAGTTCCACTCACAATTGAGATGAAAAATGACGCCATGTTGTTTTTCTAGGATGCACAAATCGAAATATTTCCATAAAACAAAATGTATGCGCATCAGGTAAAAAGGGTGGTGGGTGGGCGGGGGGGGGGGGGGGTTACTAGTAGATTGTTTGGCGGCAGTAGATTGAAATATATTCAGGGGCTGGGGGAGGTTGAAAATCACTGGTATACACAATTTTTCAGTGAAAATTTAAACTTTGATTGAAAATTCTTGAATTTGAAACTGAAACTATGATGCCAACGAAGCTGACAATCAGTTTTTTTTTTTAAAAAATACATTCAACGACAGACAGACGACAGAAAGGAAGAATGAATTATTCTTTTGCAGATTTCTAACAAATCTGGAAGAACCTAAGCAAGAAAAAAAAAACCAAAAACTGTTTGATAAAGTGAAAGAAAAATTACAATAATGGGGGGTGACAGTAACTAAGTCTTTGAAATTGTCAAATTTTATTCGATAAAATTAAATACTCACATCAATTAAATCTATTTCTATGCCTCCTCCTTCTGAGGGGATAATTGAAAAATCTTCTTTTTATAACACAACACATTTTAAGGAGTTCAAATTTTTCACGTCTATTCACTAAGAGCACCACTTCACAAATGATGTATCTGCTCTACCCTTATACACGATGTACCTTTGCTAAGATTGAAGAAAAGCTTTCAAGCTGAATTATGTTAGTATATGTGTTTCTCAGCGATTTTCTTGTTCTCCCTCTATCTCTGTCTATCCTCGTTTGAACGGGTAAACGTTCGATGGACCAATTATATAGTTGCACCCCTATAAAGAGAGTTCTGGTCCATGAACGACTGACTATAAGTAAAAATACATGTACATGTACAAAAAGCTTTTTTCTTCTACGAAATTTATATTTGTATGCGTGATTCTCTCTCTGCCATAAGCTTTCTCTCTCATAAGAAGCAAAAGAAGGATCGAAACAATAGAAAAGGATAAGAAAATATCGCGATTTGAACCAAATTTATGTAGACAAATAATCTTGCATTTTTAAAAGACTGACTGACTGACTTAGCGTATAAATTAGAATCTAACTGTAAGAACAAGTTACAGACATTATGCTGCAGTGACAGTAGAGTACGTAACTGGGATAAAGCGTTGCCGAGCAATTGCAAAAGAACTTGGCTACAAGGTAGCTGGATAAAAATTGTTCACTTGTTCACTTTTGTTCCAAAATAGGCGACTTGAATGCCAAAAAAAAAAGAAGGATTCCAAAACATGTCACTTTTATAGGAAGGATGTTGTTGCAGATTTCCCCGTTTTCAAAATGGCGACAAATTTTTACACACACAAAAACGGAAAAAGATCTCGGAAAATTCTAGCAGGACTTGATTTTCACATCACTCAGGTGAACGCGTATACATACACACACAGCCTTATATACATGTGTATATGTATTTACAAGCTATGCAAATTTTTCATAATGGCAGCAGTTTTTCCTGAATTTTTCCTGGATTCTAGAATTTTTCTATTTGTCGTTGGTTTTGCAAAAAAAAAAAAATAGAAAATGGAATTTCACTTAATTTTTTTCCTTAGTTTCACTTAAAATTACCGAAAAATCTTCACAATTTTTAGTGTTATACATTTAAAATCTTAAAGAAAAAGGATATATGTATGTACTTACAAGTCTCAATTTCACTGAATTTATGTATATCACAGTTTCTTAAACAATTTACTTATACATTAGCTGGTGCAAATGTTTTTTGTTATTGCTTTCACAACACAGATTGTATTTTTATATATGTGTATGTATGTAGTGTTCTTTAGTAGGAAATCACTAAGGATGGACAAAACACGTCCAGTCCGCACGAAGAGCACTTTTCTATTAACTTCAGAGAGCTCCAGCTTTTGCTGAGGATGTTAGGAAAAGGCAATGAAATTTCTGAGTTTGCGCAGTGCTCTCTATCTGTGCAAGATCTAAGGATGGATTGAAAGCTTTTTGCGTAGGGAGAGAGGTGTTTTATGGGTGGTACATCCCCAAACACCTGGTAGGCTTATGGTCAACAGCTTCAACAAGGCGAGAAAAAGGGAAGTGCAAACTGCGACGTTTATTCATGGGTGATATATAGGAAATCAATCTGTTTGCAAATATGCAGGTGTATTGGCGAGGAATAGGGCGGTTGGGTGGGTGGCTTGACAGTTGATGTTTTCCTTGGGAATGGGGGGGTTTTCCTTGTGGGTTGAGGAGGTGAGAACAAAAAAGACCACGAGTTAAATGGAAATTCCCTAGAAATCAGCGCTCATCAACTGAAAATCGCAACTCATGTCCTTAGCACTTAATAAATTTTTCCCCCTTCCCCTTGGAAAAGAAAGACTGAACATTTGAAAATATTTAGCTCATTTGAAATGCCATCAGAAGGAGATATATTGGTCGCACTTTGCTGCATATACATACATATGTACGTTCAGAGGCTTTCGAATTGAGAATCTAATTTCCATTCCACATGAACACTTGACGTCCAAGGAGGATTCGATCAGGTTTAGGTTTTCCTTAAAAATTACTCATAGAACAGAATGGAATTCAATATGCAACATTGGACGCACCCCACATCCATATAAGCATCCATAGCACAGGAGAACCCAAGTAAAGGAAGCATCCTTCTAATGGAGAGTGTTGAGTAAGGGGAGTATCATTTCTGCGGAGGTTATTTGACTGTGGGGCATTTTGAGGTGCGACGAAATTGAATTTTCACCCATCCCCGATCGACAGACAGACATATATGTACGATTAAAATGCGAAACGCATTAGACAAAGGCCCGACAAATAATTCAAATTACGAAAAAGGACATCAATTTCCTCTATTTTTATCATCTCCCTCATTTTTCCCAATTTCCTAATAGAATCAGCGACGTGAACGTAGGAAGTCACAAACCAGGGAAAATCAAAATAAAAACAAATCATAAAACACTGCTTTTTCCTCCTTCAATGGCGATAACAAGGAGAAACAGATTAAGAGACAGAGTGGCAACAGCCCTAACCTAACCAACGAAGATAATGTAGAGGGTGAGATGCTCCTTACACCCCTTCTATACCAAACGCCCACCATATACGATGCACGATGTACGCAAAGCAAACAAACATCCAAACCGGGTAACAGGTATCGGATGGGTGGTGGATGGGTTAATGGATGGAATGGCGTTCACACATAGTAAACACATTTGCCGGGAAGCGAACTGTGGGGGGAAGGAAAGAGATAATTCAATTCATATGCATGTAGTAGGGTGTAGCGTTATTACGGAGCTTCCGTGATGTTTTGCACTGTCTGGGCTTCCTACCACCCCCACCCCTCATGCGAATACGGTTATTACCGATTCCAATGCAAAGAAACAAAAAAGAACGCCGGCGCAGTAAATGCAAATAACAAACCACTCGTTGCAGTCATGGTAACCACGTGGGTGGCCATACTTTATATGCCCTGCTCGTGCCTCATCCCCTGGCGATTATTGATTTTCGGATGCCGTGTTAGTGTTTGTTGTTTTTGTGTTATGGGATGTTTTTCTGCGCGCGGCTGTTTGTTTGGGAAATATATATTGATTCGTACATGAAGGAGATGGAAGTCATGTTGGGAAATTCTAAATGGGACAAACGAAAGGGAGAATCCCAGTGCGACGACGATTTTTCAACTACAGTGTCTCGACAAGAAAGGAACTCAATCGTGATACGATGAGATGTTGGTGGTGCGAGGAGAGAAGTCACTTATTGACTGGAAGGGTGGTTTGTCAGAGTACTAGAGTACGTTACTATGAAGATTTTTTATTTATTTTTTTTGCTTTGTCCGGCCACACAGTTATTGTCTGCATTTAACCCTTATGAGGAGTTTTTATGCCCACAATCGAAAAATATGTAGAAGGCTTAAACCAAACCCTGCCACTGAATGTATGGAAGTTTATGCACTGCCTACTTTGTGTTGCAGCCCTACCCACAAAAGGCAAATTCATTACAGCCAGCTCGGAGTTTGATATGTTCCTTCAATTGGTCAGCATGTAAGTTTGTTCCGCCCTATGCATTTTGATTCTCTGACGCACTCCAATCTGATGGACATTGCACTAAGCGAGAACATAATTAGGGCGGACCGAAACGTCCACAGCGACTAATCCCGGGAGTTTTATTCATTTGTATGAACACCGAGCCGATTTGCATGGTGGGCAGGACTATTCAATACAAAGTAGGAGGCGCATAAGTTACATTACTTACATGGCCAAGTCAGTCACATAAAAATTATAGTTAAGGAGGTGGTGGGTGGTGACATACAGACAGACAGATAGATTGTCAACCGATGAATCATAGGAAATGCGACGCTAAGAAACTAGTGAGCCCAAGATTTCTTAAAGAACTCGATAGTAGCTGAGCAAAGTATTCCTAAAAACACTAGAAATCGTGCGAGATGCAGGCACGGATATCAGAAATAGAACAGCTTTACTCAAGACCCAGCTTCCCGTTAAACAGTTCTTCGGAATCTCAGTGGGAACACAACACATCAGCCAAATTCAGATCTCAGACGCAATGAAGGCATAAACACTACCAACCCCTTGAACCCCATTGAAGGCACCCATGACTGCATACCCATAGCCGAATATTCATGTAGACAAAGAGCCCGCTGCAATTTTTTGGAGTCTAGTTGTTGTCAAATTTATTCATATACACAAATATATTTTTACTTTTTATACAGGGTGTCACCAACAAAATGCTGCCAGACGGTCATATTTGATTTTACATATCTCAGAGGTTTACATTTACATATTTGCAAATTTTTTTTGTAATATCTCACTCCAAAAAATTGCACCGGGCTCTTAGACTAATAGGCAGAGGGTTCATTATTGCATCGAGAGCAGAGCCAGGCGCCCCGTTCTATGAAACTCTGTAGAAGAGGCAGTGATGCTTCAAGAGAAGATAACTTCGGCTGCATCGAGCAGAGCCAGGTATGCTGTCTATGAAACTCACAGGAGGTGGCAGTAGTGCCGGCAGTAGAACACACCCAGGAGTGCTGTCTCTGAAACCCAGTGGAAGAGGCAGTGGTGCCCCAAGAGATCATAGCTTCGGCTGCATCAAGATCAGCGCCAGGTATGGTGTCTATGAAACTCAGTGGAAGAGCTAAAGCAGATCAAGTCGAAGGTTCAGCAAAACATCAAGAACACAGCCAGTCGTGCTGCCTATAAAACTCAGTGGAAGAGGCAGTGGTGCTTCAAGAGACGATAACTTTAGCTGCATCGATAGAAGAGCCAGGCGCCCCGTTCTATGAAACTCTGTAGAAGAAACAGTGACGCTTCAAGAGACGATAGCTTCAGCAATACATCGATAGCACACCCAGACGTGGTGTCTCTGAAGAGGTAAACTGGAAGTGGATCAAGAAGTGGAACGTTCAGGAATACATCGAAAGCAGAAGCATTTATCGATAAATTCAATCATTGCCATCAATTTGCGCACCTATCAGACCCATTAAATCGTCCTTTAGCAACCAATATGCCACCAGTATGCAAACAAGCTCAGGAGTAGTTATTCAATTGATTTAAGGGGAGGCTTTGCATAAAAGCATCATCGGAAAAATAAATGTCAACGTGAATGAAACAACGATGGAAATATCTCAGCACAAGTCCTTGCAAATGGTGCCGCAAGTGTAATGGGAAAACCCCATCAAACTCCATCGGGAAAACTCTTTTCAAAGCGAAAACTTCATCAGGATGAGAGCGACGAATCCACTTGGAAAATAAAAGGACACAATAAACACTTATAACAACGGCAAAAGAATGGAGAATTCAACGCCAAAAGGAAGGAAAATATTCCCTCATGACGCGGCAAACAACAAGCTGAAATAAATGAGTAATGCAGAAATAAATGTGCAAAAAAAAAACAAGCAAAGAAAGCCAAAGTTAATCCAACACAAATCCTTGCCGAAGCTGTAGCAATTACTACGAGTATAGTGAAACCCCAACGGGTGTTAAATCGTTCCTTTTGACCACAACCAACACCAAGGAGGCACTAAATATCGTAAAAAATTATGAGATAAACACGGGGAAATATTTTGAACTTAAGAGCATTTGAAAGCAAAATCAATTGGATCACATGTGTATGGAAAGGGTGTTCCCAGTGCGTCCAAGTGTCGGCGTTGGTTTGTAGGCCAGAAAAGCTAGACGATGAGCTCCTGAAGTCCACCGACGGAAGAAATGCCACTTTCAACTTTCAACGTAAGCCATATGACCATCCATTGCAACCACCTATTGCAAAATAATCCAAGTCTCATCTGCGCTTTTATTGCATCACAATCAAGAGCTGTTCTCAGGCCAGATCATTATCGAAGATGAAAAATGGGTTCTTTACAATAACAGAGAACAGACCAGCACAACAATCCAGATATCCGCTTAGGGCCTTACTGTCAGTATGCTAGGATGCTGAGGGAATAATCCATTCTGAGATGTTGCCTCGTAACCATACTATCGCCGCAGAAGCCTTCTGTCTCCCATACCGGTGCACAGTGATTTCTCCCATAAGCCAAAAGGTCAAACAAACTCATTTTTGTTAATGCAATTATTGTCTGTGATAGTTGGACAACAAAGTGGTATTAAAGATTCTCTTCTAAAACAAGTTGTTGGCAGTCAGGCGCGTCGCGAAGTTGGGTGTTTTTCACAATTTTTTAAAATACGGAAATCTGAACATTTGACATTGCGGGTTAACCATTTTTGGTCTATTTTTTTAAAGTTTATTCTAAAAAAAATGGGATGGAAATATTAGAGCAATGTGTTAAAATAGTTTTCAGATAATTTTCTTCAATAAAAACATTACATTATTTATTAAAACCGCCATTGAAAGTGATGCATAATTTGGGTATTTTTCTCATTTCGTGTATTTTTGAAAAGCCGAAAGTTGTGATTCTCACATTTTCCCACAATAATTTGTATATAATAATTTAGATTGATCATTCCTCTTTAAGAACATATACTCTTATTTTTGCGCAAATTTGCGAAAATCGTAAAATTTTGACCCGAAGTGAAACAATATTTTTCTCTTTTTTTTTTAGATTCAAGTAATATGATCAAGCGTATTGATATTTTTGATTTGTGGCATAGGGCGAAGAAAGGTCGCAGTGCGGCCAAGATTAATGAAACATGAACAATTTTTAAGGAAACTTACTATATTGAACGTTTAGACGCACAGAAACGGATAACTTCGCTATGCGAAACCTTTCTTAGAAAATGGAATTCATGTTCGCGAAAAGAAAACATGTTTTTATCTGCGTATAGTACTTGGCTTGATTACATCGAAGACTTCGGGTCTGTACAGAGCCCAATAGAAACAAATAATAATCAAGGTAGGCCAAAGAAGCCATTTTTAGAAAGCTAGTGTCGAACTAAGAGAAGACGAATTGCTAGCATTACTGCAATAGATAGCGATATTGCTTGTGCTTTGAAGCATTATCAGTCAACAGACAATCTTCACGCCAAACAACTTAATCCAAATGATGCTTTAAAGCAAAGTTGACAAAACATCAGTACCAAGTCAACAGGAACTTGGTAAATGAAAGCCCCGAAGTTGATATCTTTCATAGCTATCCTAAGGTTCTTAAAGCAAAGCAAGATTGTTACCCGGAGCTTGACAAAATAACAATTTCCGATTCATCGGCCAAAGTTTCCCTTCAAGGACTTCTAAATCATACTGCCCAACGGATTGCAGAATCCCAACGAGAAGTTTTTGAAAATTTGGAGACTGATTTAGGTAATACCATAAACTAAAAATCTTTTACCGACCAAATTTATTGTGTTTTATTGTTATGCTTATCCTTTCTTTCTCTTATGTGTGCGTGTCTCTCTGTAATAGTGTCTCTTGTTTGTTACAACCAATAATCCAGTTGCCAGTGTAACAGTGTCTCTAGTCTGTATTTAACAACAGCAGGGGAGTACAATGAATGTAATGTCCGAGTAATGTATTAAAAAATTTTAATTTTTTGTTAAACATGCAGTCTTGCCTATAGGCCAATTTACGGAAGAGGCTGCAGAGGCAAAAAACAAAGACGTTAAGATCGAACAATACTCGAAAACATCTAGGCTATCAACAAATACAGATTTATTTAATAGATTACTTCTAACGTCAGATCCGTTGCTTTCCAACGAAAGAAATTTGAAAAAAAAACAATGCCAAAAAAAAAATCGATTTTATCTAAAGAAGATGTTTATTGCCATAAGCAATAAAAATTCAATAAAAATATAAAATAAAAGACCTTTTGTAAGCATCTTCTTTATTTGCTATCGTTTAAAATTACATTTTTAGTTTTGACCGCCCTTTCCATACAAATGAAACCAATGTGCGGTGCAATAAATATTTGTTTACCACATCACAAGATCATTGTGCAAAAATTCTTAACAAAAATGTATGCAGACGGGTGTGACTTTTGAATAATTAAAGATGTGCACGCCTGTACGAGGCATTTGCATGCAAAAAGACGCGTTAATTTCCAGAAGTTAAGGCAGTTAAATTTAACATCATTTACACGTCTAGTAAATCTCATAAAATTCTGATAAATATCGACGCAAATTCATAGTCACGAACCCATTTACTGGAGACAAAACGCGTTTATAGTTCACATACAGAATCTCCTCTCACCACTATATGTATGTACTCTGGGACCATGCAGCAATCAAAGAAATTGAAAAGACGTCCATCACCTGGGTCCATCACCATACCTCTGAGACGATGCTGCAATCGAAAGAATGGAGAATGTCTGGACCGCCAACCTCGAAGAAAAGCTAAAATTCAATTGTCAACGAATAAGGTAATGGCGTCGGTTTTTTGGACCTCAAAAGGGAATCATCGGCTTCGGCTTCGGCTTCGGCTTCGATTTCTATCTCCTGTCTTTTGTGTCGGCTGTGGAAGGAAATAAAGAAATTTTGACCATCGAATGTTGAAGACGCGACATGGCTGAAATCGACGTTTGAACTGCCTCCCTACCTCCCTTATCTGTCTCCGTGTGGCTTTTATTTGGGCTCCAACCTAAAGAAAATATTTAGAAGGACAAATATCTTCAAGGAATAAAAAGGCTGAAGCTGCTCTGATGAAAGGTTTTTATTTTGAGAAGATAGTTCAAAGATCAAATGGGAGAAGTGTATTGGGCTTTAAAGGAGAGGAGATCAAGAAAGTAATTTGTAAAACTCCGATTTTGTTTTCTTGGTAAGATCCACCTTCGTATTAATGTTATAAAAACACCCCTGGCTGTCCTGCATTTATAAAACTATGTACATAATTTAAAAATAATATAGTACAGTTAAATTCGCTTATAGCGACCTCGGTTGTAACGATTTCGGTTATAACGATCATTTCGGTTATAACGACCTTTTCGTCGTGGTTTTTTGTCACGAAATTCGGATATAACGACCAAAAATAGAACAAAACGGGAGAATTGTCGCCTACTTTTGCCTTATTCCTGTGTTTATTGTCTAGACAGGACACAGTTACATACATATATTTGAATGCATCTGGAGTTTATTTTCTTTGATTTTTGTGTCAGTTGTGCTAATTTGTCATTCAGAAGCGTTCAGAAGAAAAAAAAAATGTATCTATGCATGTACATACATATATACTTGTAAGAATTTGAGTTAAATGAAATAAAAACATAACATATAAAAAAAAAAAAAATAGAAGATTTTTTTTCATTCTGATATAGCGACATCCGCTTGTAACGACGGAAAATTCGTTTCCCATGAGTGGTCGTTATAACCGAATTCAACTGTATAGTATAAAAAAAAAAAAATATCCACCCTCGTTATATGTATGAGACCACAAGACGAACTATGAAAGCCCCCGACGACTCACGTAAAATAGTTTAAAATATACAAAAACAATAAACACAAAACCCACCACCAAATGAAACCAATAAGAAACAAATTTTAAAAAAATAAATAAATAAAACCAGAGATCACTTGCTCTTCACACACAAAAAATAAGGGAATAAGGACGAAGTGCACTTAAAATTTAATTAAAAATACTACTCACATGGAATATAATTCGTTGTCTCCACCGTGCTGTAAATTTCACTGACCACTGAGAGTTCATTAAGTTAAACAAAAAAAAAAACTTAAAAAAATTATTTACAAAATGGACACAATTCAAAGTAACTCAACAAAAATTCTGTTCAGTGCACTGACGCATCAGCTGTATCAGAAGAACTTGCTGGCTGGATGACTTCTTAACTGAAACTGAATCCCAGTATTCTGACGATCGGATTTTGTAGTTTAGTTCCCTCCCATTTCTATGTGGTACCACCACTCATACCAAATGTGGAGAGTACCCCCACTAAAGTCACACAATGTCTATGTATGTATATGCCTGACTTGCACTCACCACTGTGCTTGAATTGCACGCATAAACAAGAGTAGTTAACAATATTGAGTGATGAGTGGAGGATAGCTGTAGGTACATAGTATGGGCACTGATTGGCTAAAAACTTTTGCAGTTTATTTGCATGTATCTATGCGCGTACAATTTACTGTGATTTCTGTCGTACCTTCCCGTTCCAACCCCCGCCCACAACTACCAATACCTCGTGCATCCCATCCCAATGCCATTCGCAAAACACAAGTATAATCGAGGCATAAGTGCATACACATTGAA
The DNA here is from genome assembly GCA_946965025.1 of Blera fallax. Lineage (NCBI taxonomy): Eukaryota > Metazoa > Arthropoda > Insecta > Diptera > Syrphidae > Blera > Blera fallax. The sequence continues at coordinate 11,317,273 of OX337249.1, forward strand.
ACACTAGTGAGGTGCGAGGACAAATATGAGGGGCGGTGTGAGGGGTACGCTATGCCTGGGCAATGATGATGGATGTGCGAGAGCTGTTGATAGGTACGAGTATCGACGGGTGTTGCCAATTCACGACTTCAGCATTTGATTACATTTTCTTACGAATTATTGCAATGTGATACGATTGTAAATGATATGTTCGAGTTTCAAATATCTCCACACTCGCTGAGACTGGATTCGAAAAAAAAAAGATTTTCTACGAAAGTCCCGTTGTTTTCACATGTGTTTATGGATTTTTATATCAACAACGACATGGCGCGAGATATCAATGCGTCATTCCATTACCACTCTATTTCTACTCTAGCAATACAAACGCCTATTAATGAACATGAATAATGAGTGAGGGCGAAGAAAACTATGTGTTATGAGTTCACATTTCAAGCTTGAACCATAAAGAGATTGCCAATTTGGAGCTCTAAGTATATTGGTTATAGGGGTGCATTCGCACTGCGACCTTTGTAGATCTATTGTGCTCTCCGACTTGGAGCTCTAGTCGTTGAGATACTTCCCCAGTCCAATTTCCTTGATAAATTGGAGTGATGAGTTTCTCTCAAAGTTCCACTCTTTTACAGTATTCTTCTTGAATTTGTTTTTCCCGTATCGTAAGCGACTCCAGCCCACAAAATGGTTCCGGGCCGGCAAAGACGATTTCTGATCCTATTCTATGTGACTGCGTATAGAAATTGAAAGGACCTATCTCGACACAGAATTAAAGAAATGAGTACTAGAAACTTGAACTGCTGAAGTACTAACTCGTTGAACGCCTGAGACGCTGCACAACTGAGCCACTAAATCACTCAGCCGATAAGCGACTGAACAGCCGTTGAGCTACTGAACAGCCGCTGAGCCAAGGAACAGCCCCTTGGCTACTGAACAGGCGCATAGCCGCCGATCAGACGCTAAGTCACTGAACAGCCGCCAAACTACTGAACAGTTCCAAACCCTCTGAACAGCCGCTAAGCCACTGAACAGTCGTCGCTAAGCCACTGAACAGTCGTCGCTAAGCCACTGAACAGGCGCTAAGCCACTGTACAGACGCTAAGTCACTGAACAGCCGCCAAACTACTGAACAGTTCCAAACCCTCTGAATAGCCGCTAAGCTATTGAGCAGCCGCTAAGCCATTGAGCAGCCGCTAAGCCATTGAGCAGCCGCTAAGCCACTGAACAGTCGTCGCTAAGCCACTAGCTTAACCATTTAACCACTCAATCCCTGAACAATTGAACCGCTGAGCCACTGAACAACTGAAAAACTGAAACACTGAACCGCCGAAGTATTGAAACTTTTGATGGCAACAATGCACAGCTATTACTCGTACATACATCGACACAGGCAATATTACTTCAAAAGGGACGATTCGATAGACAAGGAAGGAGTAGTTTGGAATGGGTTGGAGAGGAGGGGGTGTAGGGGGTATATACTTTTTCAGATATGGAAGGACAAACTGTCTGGATGGACGATACTCCGTCCTAGCATCATCTAAAAACCATTAAAAAAAATTCTACATGCATAGAAAACACATTAGAAACGAATGAAAGAAAGGAGATGACAAAATCATAAACCAGCCCGGTAGAATGCGTTATGATGTGTTATAAGCGATTCGCAACTAATCGAACCCATCGTGGAATGAGACCAGAACGATTGGAGTATGAGCGGCTAGAGTATGGGCAACTAGAGCATGAGGGACTAGAGCATGAGCCGACGCCAATTTACTTCACTACGTCAATTTTAATGTACTCACACATCTGTACCTATGTAAGGACTTTGGTCAGTCCTGTTTTTTTGTTCTTCTTATTCACACATCGGCGTGTTATAATCCCAACACAACAGGGAGGATAAAAAGGAAGATTAAAAATCTATCAATGCCGTTGTTTATGCCCTTTAGATACCCAATCTTACATTCATCACAATATACGAGTACATACATATGAGCGACAAGGTAGGACAGAAGCAAAGAATATACAATAGTTGAAGCCCAAAGCATCATTTGGGAAGAGGGGGGGAGGGTGTGCATTTCCATTTCTCCTAGATGCTATATTGGCCTAGCACACATCTCACGCAGATTGAGATACAGCAAGTGCCAAAAACACAAAAAGAAACAACTTTAAAAAAAACTTGACATCTTCATCGTCAATCTGCTTTCATTGCCACATAAATCGCTAATTTCTTCATTAATATGACGCCGTCAGTTAGCTCTCAAAAAGCTTTCGACACATGCACTTCCTCTCCATGGCGTCGAGCTACCACAGGTATTTCATAGTACTACGCATACACTCTCACATTTTTTTCAGGACTGAGCTTTTACCTTTGCGCGACTCTATGCAATTGCTTCCAGGTAATGAAAAAAAAATAAAAATAAATTTAAATTCTTGCAAATGAAAGAAGTCCTGAATGCCTAGTATTCATCACAAAAAAATAGAAATTATTGCAGGCTTCCTATTGTATATGCGTTATTTCATAATGGTGGGTAGGAATTCGCCTTGGTAAACCGATACCAAAATATCTTAAAAATGTGACGAATAATGATGGTTCGTAGCGACTCGGCGAACCAGTAGAGATGCAGAAAAGTGGGAGACTTATGATCCCTAAAATCCTGATCATAACCTCGTCGAACAAAAAGAAGAAGTATCGAGATGTTTTCAGAGAATTTTGCTGAAATTTCGTGCCCATCAGATGATTTTTCAAGACGCTAAACAGACCATTTAAAGAAGTTCTCCTTAAAGGATGCTGACAGAGCGTCTAGAAAGGTATACCAAATGCATGCATACGCATGATGCCATTTAATTTAATAAGCCAGTACCATCCACAAGCCAGTATGACTAATTAAAAGAAAGAAATGCTTTATACTCCCATACCTGCAAAATTAAACGCTAATTATTTTCATAGCCAGGCAATCACCCAAAACATCCGTTGTTAAAAATCTACAGCAAAACCCCTCGAATGACAAATTAAGTAGAAAACCGGAGAAATAAAGATGAATACATCACACACGCAAGAATGATTTTTAATTTGCCTCTTTGGTACATATTCCTACACCATCATCAGTCCGTTTCACACACATTCGGTAGCACCCGTACGATTGTTGTTTACCAAACCCATTGCTGCCACTGCCATCGCTCTCAAAAAAGGGGAACAAAACAAAAAATTCACTCTACCATAAGATAGCTTCTAAGAAGAGTTTCCTTCCATCCTCCTACATATGCACAGAAAATTAAAAAGTACAGCAAAGGATCTCGACATCTACCAGTGGATAAAGTAGTTTATGTGTGATTACCTGTCCCATTTTTTTCGGTCCTATTTTTTTATAAATTAATTTCGCATCAACAAGAATTCACTCTTCTGATTCTCAGCATAAATATGGTTTGAGTACATTTGTCGGAACCTTCTTTTGAAGTTTCAGTCCTTTCATTAGACTCTCACCCCTTTTTGACAAAGCAAACACGAAGCGAATGTATAACAGTTGCAAGAAGAAAATCATTTGCTGCATAGAATTTGCAAATTTCTAAGCGTAAGGGTAATAAGTACATGAGTACATGTCACTAAAGGAAGATAAGGGATGTGTATTTCGAAGGGAAGGGGAAAGTAATTATGACCTAGGCACCCCTGATTAATTTCTGGTTAGCTCTGTTAATTAAGAGTTATACTCTGGTAAAATATAAATTGTCACGAAAGGAAGGAAGTGCTCATCCAGCCTTGAAATGTTAAATATTCACTGCTGCTTTCTTGTCTACAGTAGATAACAGGACAAAAGGACGGATAATTATTAGAAAACAATCGATAGTAATAAATACTTTTAATAAGGGGGAAAATGCAATGTCAGTTAAAAACGTATTATTTAAGTGTGCTACGGAATTAAGCGAGCAGACTGCTATTCATAGGCATCGCCAGTTTGAGTAATGTTTCATGAATAAATCGAGTTTTATTGCTATCTGTGTACGGCAGTGAATAATCGGTGTAATTATCGTAAAATGCACTACATGACTTCGTACACGTGATGAGAGTATCATTGGTTTGGTAAAGTTTTCCAATATTCTGCCATAATTGCACGTCGAATGTTATCTTTTATCTCTCCTGTGCTAACGTAAAGCGTTTTATTTCTAGCTTCTATACAAGCGCCAACTACTTGGAAACTCAACTGAAGTGAGAATGTTGCAAAGAAATTCCTGAGTGCGCTATATTCATTCAAGAAGGCAGTGGTAGGCTCCACAAACCTTATCCATTGCTTGTACATTCAGGTCGATCGTAAGATTCTCATGGTTTACTAGTGTGGGAGAACACCCTGGAGAGATATTCCAACAAGTGGGCAAGTTTTCATAAACAATTGCGCTTTGACATAGTCCAGAGATTCCTAGCAATGAAAAGAACAACTTAACGTACTACTACCTGCAGCGTTGACTATCGTACTGCAACGTAACAATGGAGGGATCAACACACTGGATACATTAGCGTCCTATCGATACACTTTCATCCTGCAATTGTCACCGACCACTTACGCACTGAAACAGAAGACTGGATGCTCCATTAACAACGGCACCACAGGTCATGTTGCATCATCTTCGAATCGACATCTTCGAGTAATCCTATCGATCCAATGTCATCCTATAGTTGTCACCGACCACCTACCACCTATGCGCTGAACTCCTTTCCAATTTTCACGACGAAAACTGGACGCTCTATTTATGACGGCCCTGGAAACCATGCTACCCTATCTTCCAATCGTCATAGCCAAGGAATCGTCCAAGAAATCCTTAACAATGAAGGGAGCAACATACTGGGCTCATCAGTATCCTGAGCTTACAAAGAAACGTTGAAAATATTAACGAACGGATACAAAACTTCGATGCCGGAGTCTTCCTTTTCTCCTTCAACCTCCCGAGCATTTCAGGCCAAAGCCGCTGCCAGATTGGCGATACCATTTCATGCGTTGGCCATCAGGCAGCCTTCAACAAGACATCTAAGGGAGTTAAAGACAACCACGTCAGTATGACTTTCCAGGTAATTGTGTAGCTGGCACGAGAAGCCTCCTCCGGTACAGTAATCTCGTTTGTTGGGTTTACATTGACACCGAAGCTGTAGACTAGACGAAATAGAATAGACACCACCGCCATAGCGCCAGGCTACTATGGCCAGTACTCATACGAACTATGACAATTGTTGTTAATGGAGTGGAATTGCTGGCAATGGAGTGGAGAACACACTGACCGACCACCTATGCACTGAACTAGTTTTCAATTTTCACTTAGAAGACTGGATGCTCCATTAACTATAGCACTTCAAACCATGCCAATCAACATCGCCGAGAAATCCTTGAAAATGAACGAAACAACACACTTGGGCCTAGCAGTATTCTACGCCTTACAAAGAAACGTTGAAAACATTCACGAATGGATTCAAAACTAACGATAAATTCGATGCCGGAGTCTTCCCGAGCTATTGTAGCAATCGTCAGGCCAAGCCCGTTGCCAGGTTCGCGATACCACTACATGCAGGCAGCCACGAAAGTCTGTCACATCCAGCACCATGAGATCTAAGGCACTGGAAAGACAACCAGGGCACTGTGTATTGTGTAGCTGGTACGAGAAGGTTCCTCCGGTACACCAATGTCGATTCCGAAGCGGTAGATGAGACGGAATACAGATGGAAAGATAGACACCACTGCAACAACTCATACATACTGCGCAAAATGTCAGCCTGAATTGGGGATCGGTAGCGTTGATGTTCAGTTTTGCAAACGATAGTCCCATTCACTGCGTTTTGAAATGTTTACTTTGCAAGATTTGCGCTTCCGAACGATCAGCGTTGGGAATGAAGATTATTTATAGAACCCATAAGTGGACAACCTAACTCCGGATGATGTCAGATACGCTTTTAACTTTTATATGTGGATGGCACCTATGATTGTCGAAGCTGAACGAGTTTAAACACGTAAATGAATCCCATAACGCTTCTGGTACGATATGGTAATAAGTTGCGATACGAAACACGCTTCCGTATGATGGCAATACGGTTCTATGAACACGCGCTGTAGTTCACTTGTGTGCAACAAAATGGACCTGCCTTTGGTCTAAGTGTGATTTTTTTTTAGAACAAATAAACCGAATTCCAGAGCTCTCAAAACTCAATTCCCATCCATTGCACCACCAGTCTGAAACTCTGCTTTTGCTCGGTGGCTGTGGTTACACTCAACCTACTACACCCTAAACCCTCACACAAAAGAAATCAAGCTTCCTGGCGAACCTTAATATAAATGCGGAATAGTTCGTGGCGTTCTCAATGAGCAACTACATACTAGTTGCGTATAAAGTATGCTCTTACGCCCACAAACAACGAAGTCATACGTAGAAGCAACACTGATTATTTCTTTCATTTTAATGGTTATTCGCTACAGCATACTTTCGCGGTTAATTAATGGTGTTACTTCCACGGTATACTTTATTTATTTCACCTTTACGTTTACGTTTACGCTATTGCACTCCTTTCATTTAACATAGCATTCAATTACTCCGAAAGTAATTATAAAAAGGTGGATGGGGACCCTAGCCATCAGCAGTGGGTGAAATAAGACACGGCACGAGCAAATTTGTCAAGCCTTCTTTCAAACATTACCACTATTCGATGCTGTTCACACTTGCTGTACCATTTTCTATTATTTTCATCTGTTTTTGAAATGTCTCACACGATTTTAAAGCGAGACGGGTTTGATTTTCTTTCCAGATGACGTTCTTTAGAGGACCCTTGTACTTTGTCAAGTATCACTTTGCAGAATGTTGGTTGGTTGAGTGTTTAGCATTCACTTGTCGTCCAAGCGATGCAGATTCAAGCCTCGCAAGGGAACAGCAACAACGGCTGCCGAATATAAACACAGAAAGAAATAAAATAAAATAGTTCATACGGCTAAAGAACCTTCAAAGTTGCCTGCAGCTGATCTTAGATTTTGTTTCAAATCGATTGATGGGCCCGCTGTTAATTGACAAGACGTACAATGAATGGGGCTGTGGCTTATCCTAGCTCTTTCGACCAACCCAACCCAGTCGAGAAAACCCAAAGCGTTATAAATTCACTAAATCTAGAACCAATTGATTTTCTCACCTGGAAGTTCTATCGGTTCAGTGACTGCTTCAAAGAGTTGACTGCAAATGCAAAAAAATCTTGCGCGCGAATTCAGTAGCAGTTCCAAATTACACCACAAATTCGATTTACGATGGAATCATAACGATCATTTACACGGTCTTCGGCGATTTTGCTTCGTTTTGAATGCGGAAAAAATTGGTGTGCGATTTTGAAACTACTGCCCACACTAACCATCGCCACATGCTTTTAATATACGCATAAATCTCATGGAAACGGTAGTCATTGCATTAGTTCCACATTTTGGTCCTAAATCGATTTAAACATCCTTCGCGGCGACCATTGCAGTACTCCGGACCTCACATTTTATTTAGTAATGTAAGTGTACAATATACCCAGTGTTAGAGGCGTTATTATCCTGATAGATGCATTGTAAAGGACATTTCTAAAGGAAGAAGTTTGAAAAAGTTAGGAGAAACTCGTTCCGGTACTTTCGGCTTCGGTACACCAAACCATCACACCTCTTTCCCGGCTATGATGAAGGAGAGCTCCAGCCATTTAACTTTCCACCCTGGGTTTAATGGACGCTTTCAATGGTTTTACCCTTTTGAAATACTTGACGCTGTTGATTACTCGTCCGTCTGTTGAAAGATTACAATTAGATCAGCCACAAAATTACTCCTTCTATCAGTTGACATCGATTTAACAATGGTTTTTAATAATTTTTGTCCATATCCATACATTGATCTGTCCACAGACACTAAAGAGCTAGGATCAACCCGAAAAATTGAGTCCCTTTGAACCAATGAAGAGATATAAACAATTTGATAAGCTCATTCCACCCAAGAAGCGAATACCTCATTGCCGTTGAACTTGGGCAAAGATTCTTGTGGACTGGAAGTGTGAAAATTATGGCGCGAATTCTGAGAGGTCGACTAAGGTACTCAAGGTTGATATCATATCGCTCCAAGCTTAGACCAGTATTGCTCCTCTTCCTCCAGTATCGAGAAGTAGACTCGCTTCAAATCCTTAGGCTTCAAGTCACTGACGAGTTGTGTCTTTCCTTGAGGTGAACTATTGACTTTCCTGTCCAGTCTATTTAATACTGAGCACGTCTCCTTTACGACATTGAGAGGTGCGTGAGCCTTACTGATTCCAGCGCTGGTGGTTATGTTCTGAAACTTTTAGTCCCCTAATCGTCTCCTTAAGTATTCGCTCATTCATTTGCACTATTCAGGCGAGTTAGAGCTGATCTCTTAGCTTAACGGTAATGAGGTGTCCGCTTTTAAGGTAATATTAACGCAATACATTGTTCATTCTCCCTTCAACACCTCCGTTCCAGCCATTTTTCGGTGGATTCCAACCATTTAGCGTATCCGATACCTTATACCTTATCGCTGGTCTGTAGCCACACCATGCTATTCAGCAGCCAAACAAAAGCATATGGATCCGTCACTATGTTTGCCTGACCATATGCATGTCATTCGTTTGTAACGTTTGAACTTAAGATAAAAACATAAAAATTGAATGTGATGAAGCGGCAACAATAAAGGAAACATTGAAAAATTTGTTCCTCTTGGGTGGAGAATTTTCGAATTCCTAACTTTTCAAACAGTTTTCACCCTTCCTAATGGACCTATCGAGATAATAACGCCTTTTTTGAAGCTGCATGACATCAACAATTGAATAAGGGAACAGAATGTGTGATTTTATAATGACCACGGTTCCCGCAGGATCTAAGCGCAAATAAAAAGCAGTGATGATGGTTAGTTCACTGAATCAACGGGTGTAGTAAGCATTTCGAGGATTGCAAACCACTTATTGCTACATTTGAAAAGGAGAAAAAACCTGAATATGAATCCCCGTAGACGACGTAAAGGAATCTTTACCATTCCACCCCGAAAACCGAATTTACGACGTAATTTTAAATAAAAGAGGTAACAATAATAGCTGAATTTGATCACAACGTTTTCTACAATTTCAGCAGATGTGTACCCCATCGAGATGACGCAAATATGTACAACTTATTTATATGCAACAAAGAAAAATAAAATAAGATGCAAAAAGGGGCGATAATTGCATTATAAAAGCATGCATGAAACACATGGCCTTTAGCAAACTACTCTATTAAATAAGAAAAAAAAAAAAAAAATTCAAAAACCTCAAATGGCCGTACCGGTGAGCAAAAACGCATCATCACCTCTACGTGGAGACAGACGTCTAACAAGAGGTTATCAGAAGAAGGACGTGCAGCCGAGGAATTCCATCGACGGAAACAACGGACCAGCGGAAGCCTTACTTGAGCTACTCCGACGTATTTGGCGCTCAGTAGTAAGGAACTTTCACGACTGAGGTAGGGTCTTGAAAAGGAGACGGTGGCGAAGGAGCTCTTAATGGGCTAACGGCAGCGCTCGCATCCCCGAAGTGGCTAACTGCCATCGGTGTAACCGGCCCCTCGTCCTAGAGGTTGTATAAAGGGACCTGGCTCTCCAGGTTGGGGATTGTAACTACTGTTGATCCGACCCGCAGAGTCTTTGTTACGCGATTTCTGAACAAAATTGATAGAAAGTGGGATGAAAAGCATTCGAATCTCCTTTCCATTCGATTTGACAATTGCAGAAAAAAAACTCCGCCCAACTTGGCTTAGATTTTATCAAAATCAGTTGCATTTAAACAACATTGAGGGGGAAGGCCAATTTCGATAACGACTTGATGACAAATAAGACCCATTACCGCTAGGTCTATTGCAACACCAAATGGAAAAATTATCCAATCCAACGCGCCCCTGCATTCAGTTTAGGCGTGACAGTCGATGATTCGAGTGCAAAACAAAGCTAATCCCCCACTCACACCCAAAAAAAAAAAAATACGTCTGCTGTACCCCCACCTTCAGGTGAATATCCAGATAGTCAAATTCGACGAGTGGATGCATTCTGGTGTACCATGAAAAATCAGTGCTTATGACGGGGTGTTTCACATGGACTCAGCTCCTTCTTTTATACAAATAAAACAAGGTAGAGCACTGGAGCATGGGTATTGCTCTTACGTTCGCAGATTAACTGCAAAACATTGTTTGAATCTGCTTGACAGGACATCCAGAGACTTAATTAAAAGAGAATTAATTGAAATCAACAATTATTGGCAAATCGAAGGCAACTTAACGAGCTTATGCATTGAAAAGACCTCCGAATACGATATTTGAACAGCAGGCTAACAGAGTCATGCATTTAATAGACATAACCACACGGTAGATATTTCAAAGAAATTAGTGAAAAGAATCTCTCGATACATGGCATATATAGCAGCCTCCATATTCACAAAAAAGAAGTTGAACGATGACATCTCGGCTGGAACCAAGAGAGAAGGGACGTCATAGTTCATCTTACGCAATTAAGTCATTTACTGTACTTCGAACAACAAAAACCATTTGAAAAGCCGAACCTAGCTTTACTTGGGCCCAATCGCCCCATTCGCGTGTTGATGGACTAACCAGCAACATCACAACAAATCCGCAAATGAGATGATTGGTCACCAGAGGAACTGGCCCTTCTACACAGACGGCCATGAATTGGAAGAGTCCACAAGGCAACAGTAAAGACGAACTAGCACTTCTACACGGATGGCTACGAATTGGAAGAGACACCACGTTAATGTTAATTAGGAACTGGCCCTTCTACACCGATGGTTCGAAAACAAAGGCTGAGCAGAAACCTTTTAGGGCAACTGACAGTTTAGATAGAATACAACGAGTACAGCGTATTTCAAACATAAAAGACAGCCGTTAACCACGCATTATTGAAGGAAATATCGTCTGAAAGGCAATTCTTGTGTACATGTGACACCCCGGCAACCGTAAGGCTCTGAATGCTACAGTAATTATGCCAAAGGTAGTACCAATCTAAAATCCACAAATAAGTGAGATATTACCAACCAATGCTGGGTACTGGGGCATTGAGATAAATCGGTAATGAAGTGTAAACGAATGATAGGAAGGAAGCTACTAGTAGTCAATAGGCGAACTTGTGTGCTACGGTGAAAAACTAATACAACCCATTTGCTTTGCTACAGTTCACAACACTCTTCGATATCATAAAAGAAAACTAAGACTGAGTGAAAATGATAGTAGCCTCTACGGTGACAAGGAAATTTATGAGGATACCACTCTACAGAATTCGAATCTACCCGTCAGTTACTTCCCTGACAGAACCACGACGCCCATTTCTTCAAGTAGCTGGAGAATTTCAACTGAAAAGCCTTCTAAGATTCATATTTTCATTTTGAAGGGTTCTGAATCTACGATTCTCACTTTACAGATTGCCAGAGCAATCAACAATTCGCATAATGAACTCAACTTATGGCCTACGTGAGTAGTGACTATCAGTACAGGGCATCTGTTCACCCTATCTACACCCAAAACATGTAATCTTTGTGAAACTAGAAGGGGAGGCGGGTAGGTGGCAGCCCACAACTGGGTACCACACATATCACATTACATTCAGCTGCATTGAAACAAATGAATCATTTCCCCGGCAATTTAACTGAATTCCTATCAATATCTGGAAATATGAGACCGTAGTCTCAAATCAACCTTATCATGACAAAATTTAAACACAGATCAATGTTTACACATCCACCTTATGTGACAGCGGTAGCCAGCGTGCCTATCAGAATATATTTTTGCTCAGCACTGTACTAATGTTATTGTTTTTTTTCTGTTTCCTCTTCGGACGGCGTTCCTAAATACATATGTACACATGTATGTGAATGCATGTGCCGAGCCGACGACGGTGGTACGACAATAAGAAATGTTCTCCTTCTCCCACTTAGATTTTCTTCTTGTTTTTCTACTTTCCTTGAAACCACTCATTTTGAAGGAAATGTATTTCTTAATAAAAACTGAATTTCCCAACAAATAATAATCTGTCTCGAAATAAAATAGATCTCTTCTCTTACCCCCGAACAACGGCAGTTTCCGGCATTTTGCAAAATTTATTTTCAGAGGAAAAATGAAAAAAAGAAAAACTTACAGTTCGAATGCTTCCACCAGACTTTGTACATCTTGAACACTTTTTGCACATTTCTAGGGCACATACCTAATAATTCAATATTTTTTTATACTCAATCGAATGTTTAACTTATTAGCGCACAAAAATTAATAAGAAAAAGAGTAAGAAAGAAACACGAAACCACGAATAACTGCACAAACAACCGAGCCATTCGATTTGTCACTTGCTAATGAGAACGAAATTTCTGGTGTTGTTACTCATGCCAAAGTGTGGAATGGAACGAAGTCAGTAGTAGATCATTAGATGAGATTGAATAAATGAAAAAATTGTGTGAAAATTGAAAATAAAACAGCACTTTAAAAACATTCTTAAATTTTAAGTAATTTTCAAAGACGCAATAAGAAAATCGATATTTTAAATATGTATTTATATGGCTTTAATGTATATATGTATCTTTATATACTGTCAGAGAATAGGGTGTGTGCACAATAATTTGTATACCTTAACACAGTGTAATACGTCCTACACAGTGTAATACGTCCTACACAGTGTAATACGTCCTACACAGTGTAATACGTCCTACACAGTGTAATACGTCCTACTTTGTTAAATCCATCCTTCAGGACGCACTGATATATGTCAAAGATACTGAAATATGATAATAAACTTTACATAGTTGGCAAGGACCCTTATTGAATCCTCACAAAATGAAAGGTATCAGAAGTAACCATAGACCATAAAAATGGTCTAGAAATGCTGATTTTAAGGTTTCGCTACTTTTCAGGTCGAGAAAAGTACACAGATAGGTAACTTAGCCCTCTACCACTCACGGATTGTAGCGTTTCCTTTTAATATTTATGAAAATTTAATACGCATGTCCTTCCACGGTAGCGGCACGTGAGTGATATTTAAGCGTCTTTAGTCCTATTGGCCATCAACGTGAATCGTATTTAAAAATAAATTTGCAATGAAACCAGCTTCTAGAAATATAAAACTGTAGGAGGTTTGGGAAGAACTTTTTTCTATCAGACGCTGAAGACGTATTGAAATGGCGATGACAGTGGCGTTGGTTACTTATTGAATCGTATTTGACTTGTATCCCCCTTCTCAGAATTTTATAACGAAATATGGATATGAAAGCCAGAGTGAAAAGGCCAAGGAAATTGCATACGTTTCTAAGGGTAAATTCACCAACACTAGTGTCATGTGCACTGTTATGTATTCAAAGCACAAACGTCATATTTAAAGCGTTTGTTCTTTTCTCGAATTTTCTTAATGCACTTGTATACGGCTTGAGATTAAGGAACATCCTCATATATGTTCCTTGGAGCACTGACTACTGCTTCACAAGCCTACGAACTACGTCAACTAGCAGTTTAGTGGATTTTTTTTATTGTGAATTTAAGATTTCTTACATGCTAGACAAAAACGCTTAAAACTAGTTAAATTTATTTAATTTAGTGGTATGTCGATGTTACCTATCAACATTTACTAACTGGAAACTATGAAACTTAATTAAAACTATAGGCACATTGTTAAGCTGACAAATTACTTTAAAAATTAACCTTAGAGCCACCTTATTTTAAAATAGGTAACTTAACGGGCTATTTTTTCAAGCGTGATGCTGTTTTGCCTAAGAGATCTAAAAGAAGAATAACTTTTGCCAACCACTATATCTTCGGACTGAGAAGGGAATTAAATAGTAATGGCTTATCCCTTTCTAACTAAGGAAGTTCTGTACAAACTTATAATTCTAGTCCTGCCTAATGACGCTGAAGCATGAACTCTGTCGAAAGCGGATGAATATATCGTCGGTCGTTGCGAGACAAAAATTCTTGGTAAAAACTTCGGTCCTATTTGCATTGATATTCTTTGAAGGAGAAAATTTAAACGACGAAAAGACTCAAACGACGAACGAGTTGTACAGCAACATCTACTTAGTTAAAATACTGCACACCAGGCGACTAAGATATCTAGGTTATATAGAGCAAATTGACATAAATGCTCCGGCCCGCAGAGTCTTCACATCTAACCCAGAAGGACAGCGTAGTATAGGACGACATCGCATAAGGTGACGCGTACAAGTAGAAAGGGACATCAACTGACTTGCAGTATGCAACTGGAGGCAGTTAACTAGGAACCGAGATAACTGGAGACTGGAGAGGCGTGTTTGCGATGAGATCCCTCTCCATCGGCTCAACATCTCTAATATCGCAGGCCAATATAGCCCTTCTGTCGATGGTGATGATGATGACGACGATGGGGGTGGATAACGTGTAATAGGTTTGCTGAAATTCCAAATTATTCTTTTGTAATATGAAGAATACCTAAATATTTCATAATAAACTCATTGTGGGGAAAACATCAAAACACACCACGCAAGTAAATAGCGAATACTAAAATCTTTTGCAGAGGTAGATTTCTTTTAAAACTCTTCCCTGGTGTGATTTTCCGATTTTTGAAATGAAGTTTGCGTCCAAAACTGTCAATTGAAAAAAAAAAATTACAAACACACTCTAGAAAAGGCCATTAATAGTATACCGTGATGAAATATCGGTCACAATTTGCTAAGCGATATAACGAAAGCATTAATAATTTGACATAAAATGACTGTGTTCTTGTTGACATTGTGATTTGTGCATCTGTTCTTATGTTAACACGAAAGTTCTCTCGTATGTGTGTGGCCAGAAGGGTTTACAACTGTATCAAGTTTTGTTTCTCTTTCTCTTTTAGTCGTCGCCTACTAATACATTTTTGTTTGAATTCTTTTTTTTTTGTCTGTGGCTATGCAGTTTTAAATTTTACGCAGGCTATTACGCACAAATATTCACAGATACGAGGACAAGATACCGTTGAACTTAGTTCTGAAAGCGAAGGTGAGCAAGGTGACGATAGCAATAGTGTTGGAGATCCAATAAAACACGTTGACACTGCCAGTTCCTTAGCCAATGTGATACGATGGGGACAACAAGTTAATATTGATATGGCGATATGTTCACTTTGAGAGAGCTTTAAGAAAAAGCTTTACAATTGAAATCTCAACTTGAAGTGAGACAAAGTCGTATAAGTGATTTTTTTTCCTCAAAATAATATTCAAAATATGTGTACTATAATGGCAGGACCATTCAATTTAACATTACCAATAAAAACACGCATAAATAAATAAATTTATTGATAACTTATTTAATTTTTTTATGAAAAGATACGTCCACTGTATCTCGTTATTTATTGATTGGGCGCTAGTGTAGAAGGTGGCCAAAACTCAAACCTTCTGAGAAGGTTTCAACTTTTGCTATCTTTTTACTTTTACGGTTTGTGGGCTTGCTTTCCGTACACCCAAGTCACAAACCCAATAAGAGTGCCAGGAAGATGAAGAAGAGGGAGTGGTGGTCGTAGGCTATAATGTCAATAAGGGCAAACGGGAGAAAGAGAAAACGATGGTCCAACGTTTTGTACAGCCAAATGCTTTCACTTGGAAACTTCCAATCAGCATTCTAAGCAAGAAAATCGAAGAACGATACGTGCTGGACACCTCTATCAGCTCCGAGACAACTATCTGGAAATCATCTTTGATAAGAGCAGTTCCAATACCTTTCTGAAATTAATTTCGTCGGAGAGATGCATGAATTGTCTTTGAAATCATTGCCATACTTTTAGCCATCAACATCCATGCAGAGTTAAAAAGACTAAACCAGAAGCTGCTCGCGGGAGGAAAGAAAAAATCCACTCTCCCTCATTCTTGTGCAATCAAAATATTCGCCTTCTCCTAGTAGTGGTCGCTAATTCGTGAAATTCACTATGGTTTCGAATGGACATCAGTATGATGTGCCTCTAAAGATTTCATAAACTCAAAACATGCGTCTGGAGTTATCCCCACTAAACTATTTTTTTTACAACTGCAGATACTTGCGGAGAATTTCAGGTTTAATATAGAAATACCCAGACTCACAGATGCAGTCATTCATGCGTTTAGCGTTTATCCTAACACATGTGGGATGTATTGTTCCGGCAAATCTACACTTTAATGAATATTCTTGTTGAACATTTTCGTAAATGAGATTAATAGATATTCAGCTGTTTGCCAAATGCAACATGGATACAAGCGTGAATAACAATTGAATGCAAGGAGAGTGCATGCCAATTTACGACTCGTACGAGTAAATGTTTGTGGGGATTTCCCACACTCCATATGCTGAGCATCTGAGTGCCAGTATCAATCAGCACTTTATCCAGCGAAACACTCTTGAAATGTATATCCGTTAAATAGTATGCAGCTAGATGACCACTCAACGTTTGATGTTAACATCCTCGGGTCAAAGAAAATAGATTACCATTAGAGCGAAGCTGGAAGCTATTTTTACAATACATAGGTTAACATGTACGATGAAGAATCTTATGGGGGTTTATTTGGCTTTGAGAACAGAATCAGTACTTATATCTTACATTGACCCTCGTCTCAAAAATGGATCTACAAACGTATAACAGCGGCGTCTAATTGCAGCTATGTATGTACATATATCCGCAGATGCCATGGAACAGATTTGCAGAACTGGTTTTAAGGTGATGGAAAAAATTATTTGTATTCTACTTGGGGAATTTTATTCTCACTTTCAAGAGCAACTCTAGGTTGGTGTGGGAATAGAACCATAACAACGTTTTCCAGAAATGTTACGAACGCTGGTGGATGTCCGTTGCCGTCGTTAAACGTGTTCATCATGACTAGTTGCTGTTGGTTTCACTGCAGAGTTCGATGAAACACCTTTTTCTACTGCGTGGATAGTGTTTTTAAGATCATTTCATGTTGTTCTTAACGTTAGCTGACATTGGAGCTCCTAATAATTGATTTGGCTTCTGGTGAGGGTATCTTTGTCTTACACGGTGGTATTCTACTCTTAGTCTCGCGATTTCTGGATGATGTTGCTCTTCGTTCACAACAGTAATATTCTCCACCAAAAAGTGATTTACCACAATGTCAGCGTCTAATATTATTCAAGGCAAGAGGCTGGACGGCGAATTGTCGTAGTCTACATTTCTCAAAGACCATCTAAAAGATAAGGACATTCACCGACATTAAGGACGATTCCCATTAGGGATTGACCCACCCATACCGTACTTACCACAAAAAGTTTCGAAAATCTATGATGTCTCTCTAAAAACTGTTTCAATCATCAACGTACCCACACCCCCCAAAAGGATATAGCCATTTCCTTCATTTATCGATTCCTCATTTTGTTTGTTCAATTTTTCTATAAAAAATATTAAAATATATATTTACCCACAATTTCCACCCCCTATTTGCTCACCGTCCGAGAGAGGCGAATTTAGAAGAAAAGTCTTTTATACTTAAACAGGATTTTAGGGGGATGTTGACTGTTGGACCTTTTCGTTTTTGTATTTTACTCCTTCCACCCCAACTGCTGAAGCGCGCCCGCCCCTATCTAAATCAAATACTTTGGCATCCTCTTAGGCAGTAAAGTTAAAAGCTTTTGTAGAGAGGAATAATTAAAATTTTCAACGAAAATTAAATGTTTGCTGTTTTCGAAAAAGTTATTTTTTTTTCTTTTCTCCTTTCGAAGGACATTTGAAAGCAAAAAAAAAAAAGTGAAAGAAGAGAAAAACTGCCCACACCAATCGAGAATATATTTTTCAATTAATATTCAACTTTTGCCAGCTATTTGCTTTGGCTATTCAGCTAAAGGAGTCTAAAGGGTCTCCATGGATGCAAAGTTCATAAATTTTCAACACAACAAACAGATAGATTAATATATAGATAAAGGGAAGGACGTCTTCGCGTAAACAACAGATAAAAAGGAAGCAAGTAACTTCCAGAAAAAAACAACAGGATAAAAAACAAGCCCTAGGTACCGGAGAGTTGTTTAATTGAAAAAGTTTTCTACGAAGCTGAATCATTCGTCCTTTATTGGTGTTTTTAGGGTTATATTTCTTTTTTATTTTACAATAATTTTTTTTTATGAAAATTTTAAAGCAAACGGGTGGGGGAATGAATAAATATTGAATGAATTCTGAAAAGAAAAACGGAACCGTCTCTATGGCAATGGTTTCATTGACACAAGTATCTTTGGCTAGAGACTAGAGCGCGTTTAGCCAAATTCCATATAAATTTCTTCCTTGTAGCATATCGAGACGTTTTACTTATCATGTTCAACATGACCGTAGATGATCTTGATGTCTTTTGCGTCTTTATAGAGTTCCTGGCCGCATTCCTTTCTGATATCTCTTGAGTATTTATGTCCTCCAGCATACCATTAGCTTCTCAGGAAGAGTTTCCAATGTAAGCTGGCTGTTTTATCTGAAATTAAGACAAGTTAAATTCTAATTTAGAATTATTTGATTCAATGTGGTTTAGTGAAATCTCAATAAATACTTGGCTTGACCTGCTGGGGGCGGTCTTTAAATTAGGATCTTTCCACTTTAAAGGCTGCGAAACACAAACCACATCAAGGTTTCCATAAAAATCTAAAGGAACCTCCGCCTAAACGATCAATTTTCCTTTTAAAACCCTAAATGCCATTTATTGCCAATTAATTCAACCAAAAACATCCAAAACACATACAACGACAAACAATTTATAAACAAATAGAAACTATTACATTTTGTTTCAAATTCTCGGTGTCTCATCCCTGCACGTACCACTCTCCCAACTCCCATTCAATTTTCACTTGTTGCAGCCTAGCCGATATGCAAGTGAGAGTCATTCAAGTTGTTTCCTGTTCGTGTGTTCTGATCGTTGAAACCGCAAAAGAATTTAAAAAATTTATTGAAATCGTTTTTTCCTCTTTTTAGCTTAAAATTTAAAGTTTTCTTGTAAATTAATTCGTGTAGTTTAGAGTGAAGGGTGTTTTCCTCGGCTGATTGCATAAAAAGTGTTAAATTTTTACCCCAAGTGTTTTGCAGCTGAAAATCTACGAATCCAGTTAGTGAGCGTTGCTTTTCCACCCATGGATTTAAATTTTCAAAATTTTAATTTATTTTCCATGGTGAGTGGTTTTTCGCAAGATTTTTTATTGATTTTATTAAATTATTTTCTTAAAATGTTAAATTTCCTTTTTCAGTGCTTTCGTTGCATGTATGCCCATGAACCTGTTGCGTTTGCATAGAGCAGGGGTTGCATGGATTTTTTTTTCCACTCTTGTAGGACGCTTTCCGCTGTGTTTTCCTTTTGTTGAGGTGCAAGAGGTAAGGCGAATCCATATAAGCATATCCCAACTCGAAATTTAATTTTTTGTTTTTCCGCAGAAAATTCAAAGTGGACCAACAAATCTGTTCTACTCCCACCCGGTCCCACCAATTTTGAGAAAGAGAAAGCAAATTGCTAGCGCAGTGCGTTGTTAACTTCGGTTCGTGATCGCTTTGAAAAAGTATTTAAAAATAATTTTTGCAGTTTTAGCTTTAAATTTAAAGTTTCCTTGTAAATTAATGCGTGTAGTTTATATTGAAGTGTGCTTTTCCGCGTTTTATTATTTAAAAGTATTAAAATTTGTTTAAAATGTTTAGCTTTTTTTTTGTTTCACGAGTGCCGTTAGGGAGCATTACTTTCCCACCCATGGATTTAAATTTTTAAAATTTTAATTTTATTTTCCATGGTGAGTGGTTTTTCGCAAGATTTTTTATTGATTTTATTAAATTATTTTCTTAAAATGTTAAATTTCCTTTTTCAGTGCTTTCGTTGCATGTATGCCCATGAACCTGTTGCGTTTGCATAGAGCAGGGGTTGCATGGATTTTTTTTTCCACTCTTGTAGGACGCTTTCCGCTGTGTTTTCCTTTTGTTGAGGTGCAAGAGGTAAGACGAATCCATATAAGCATATCCCAACTCGAAATTTAATTTTTTGTTTTTCCGCAGAAAATTCAAAGTGGACCAACAAATCTGTTCTACTCCCACCCGGTCCCACCAATTTTGAGAAAGAGAAAGCAAATTGCTAGCGCAGTGCGTTGTTAACTTCGGTTCGTGATCGCTTTGAAAAAGTATTTAAAAATAATTTTTGCAGTTTTAGCTTTAAATTTAAAGTTTCCTTGTAAATTAATGCGTGTAGTTTATATTGAAGTGTGCTTTTCCGCGTTTTATTATTTAAAAGTATTAAAATTTGTTTAAAATGTTTAGCTTTTTTTTTGTTTCACGAGTGCCGTTAGGGAGCGTTACTTTCCCACCCATGGATTTAAATTTTCAAAATTTTAATTTTATTTTCCATGGTGAGTGGTTTTTCCGTTTCTTTATTGATTTTATTATATTATATTTATTATATTATTATATTATTTGCTTAAAATGTTAAATTTCCTTGTTTGGTGGATTTGTTGCAAGCGTGCCCATGAACCTGTTGCGTTTGCATAGCGGGGGTTGAATAGATTTTTGCTTTCTCCCTTGTAGGCTGCTTTCCGCTGTGTTTTCCGGATGAGGTGCAAGAGGTTTAAGGCGAATTAGCCACAATCATATCCCCACAAGCTTATCCCCCCCATTTTATTTTTCTTACCGGGTCAAAAAATCTGTTCTGCTTTCGCCCGTTCCCACCGATTTTGAGACAGAGGGAGCAAACTGCTTGCGCAGTCCGTTAAAGTTGTTCAGTTCAGTTCGTGATGGCTTAGAAAAATTGTAATTTGTGCAGTTTCAACCTTAAATTTGTGATATTTTTGTACATTGATGTGCAGATTTTATTTGTTTTCGTGCTTTTTGTTGGAAATTGGTAAAATATCATGTGTTTTTCATGTGAAATGAAAATGGGCAAAAATTATTTTTGTTTCTTTATGTTTTGGTTGGTCATCGTGAATCGTTAGGAGCCGTTAAATATTTTGTGCATTTGAAAATTTAAATTTTCCGTTGGGTGAGTTTTTTTTCAAGGTTTTTTGTTTGTTTATTTAAATAATCAGTATTTGATATGAAAATAAGGGTTGATATGTCTGTCCGTATGTCTTAAGGACCGGGACGAGGATTTTTGGGTGGTTTTAGTTATTTTGTAAACTGTGCATTGAGGATGGTTTTTTTGTTTTTAGGTGTTTTGCCTTGCGCGATTGATCTTTTTTTTTTTGCGAATTGGATGCGTCGCACAATTATATCACACTGCGCGTCATAGTTTTTTTTCCTTTTCCTGAGACTTTTTTGAATGTATTGGGTTTTCGGTTGTTTCCAGTCTTTTTTTTCCAATACCCATGCTTCAATTTGGACTGCTTACGACGATTTTGTCATCGTTGGATAGCTCTTATACTGCCATTTCAAGGCAGACTATATTTATTGACAATCTCACCTTCACCTTTTCCGTGGAGAGCTAATGGTGCTGATAAATCATTAGTTGAGTATAATTGTGCTGATTTGGGTTATCGTGGGAACAGAGAAATCTTTGGACAGCTCTGAAAGAGCAGAGTTTCTATATTTGTGGCCATCCAATACCACCTTCACTCCGTATGGAGTTAAGAATGCGGTTAAATCAGCCTGTTGAAGTATCGTTAGGTGGATAGAAGCCCTCTGATATTTGTCGCATAGGTCCTTAGTTGACCCCATAACTCTAAGAACATGCAGGATAAATGTGTCTTTCTACTTAGTTTTACCACAGATAATAAACTACTACTACTAGTATATTTATTATCTGTGGTTTTACTTTAGTTCTTCAACTTTTAAGAGTCCACATCATCCTGTCGTAGAGAGCTGATGACGGGCAGATTCTATTTTTCCGTCGTCCTCTAGTAGTAGTTGAGAAAGTATCTTAGGACAACTGTGCCATGCCAGAGACGATCTTTGTATTTATTAACCTAACCACAAAAAGCCTAGCCCTTTCGTGTGTTTAGATTGTACTCTCATTTGCAGGCGTCATGGTAGAAATTCAGCACCGATTGACTTTACTAGTAACGTCATCATCAGTGAACTTATTTAAAGAGCTCTTTGGAAGCTAATAGGAAGCCCATTGCATTTCGATTGGAGTTGCGATAAGCGATAAGAGCCGGGACTCTAGGGAAGAGGAAGAGGACAGAACTACACATTGATTTCCGTTTAACTGTTTACGTTGGAGCAGGGCTTCGAACAATAAGTAATAAGGAGCATCGATAGTATTTTATCAGCTTTTATCGAGTATGGATGTTGATTTAGTAAGAATAGTCAGACTCACTTTGTGGCACCATCATCACTACAACAGTTTTTTGGACACATTGTGAAGTTTATCTGGAATTTTCGATAAAATGTAGGCAAACTTTTCTGTTTTCCTTCACATACACCTCCTTAGGAAAAGAACATAATCTTTCTCGGAAGAGTGCCTGCTGCTACGGCTATTATGGGGGATTCCAAGCTTGGCTGCGTGATTTCCAATTTGCCAATGTCCTGTATTTATGGCTAGAATTCTGACAATATCTGGTGTTGATCTGCTCAATAGCTCATTTGACCTAAGTTCGTTATAGCTGGGCCATGTCTTTCCTTATAGAAAGCGTGTTCCACTCGAAGTTCGCCAGCTTTAAGAAGTGATTGTGAATGTTACCCTTAATGACTTCCAGCAGAACATTGACTATTTCTGCTACAGAGCCCCTAAAGGCTGATTCTTAATTGGTTAAATCGTCCGTTGGCGGTTCTCAAAGTTACTGTGTTCTATGCCTCAATGAAGTTGATTTTTGATAAAAAGCCGAGTTTGTTTAGTTCTTTCTGGTACTGCTCTTCAAGTTTTGATGACGAGGTTACTGAATCAATGGCTTTGATACCAGCTGGGCTATCAGTAAAGATAGCAATATCGCGGTTGAGCGTTGGGAAAGCGTGCAGTAAGTTGAAATACACAAGCAAAATTTGGTAAACGAAAGGATCTAGAAACGTTCAGCTTGTCCGAGAAAATACCTGCACCGACTCCGCAGTCCATTTTCAATCCGTCCGAAAAGGTGGATAAATCGAAGTCTTTGATCAGTTAACCGCTTTTTCATTCTGCTTTGGTAGGGAAAGAAAGCTGCGAAAAGTTTCCTGAAGTTTAAAGTTGGGGTTCAGTTATCAGTCTAAAGCGAAACCACATTGATTGGTACCGTCTCCAGTGCCGCAAGTTATAGCTGTCTAGCACCAAGATTCTCTGAGCAGGATTGTGCAGAATAAAGCTGTAACCTTGATTTATAGTTCGAGAAGGATCGAGTGAAGCACCAGTTAGAGCGTGTCTCAGGCAGGATCTTAAAGCGTTCGTGACTGTCGACTATTTTCTACATAAGGCAGGCCATCAAACTATAGCTCCTTCGATGGGATTCGAACGCACAATGGCTGTTTACATTTAAAGGGTAATTTTTGGCTAAAGAGCACATTTTGTGCCGAATGTTTTGTTTCATGCGTACAAAGCTATGCTTGGTGTCATCATTCGTTGTTCAATATCCATCTTCTAACTAAGTTTTGGACGAGGATAGCACCTGGATATTTTGCGCTAGGTATCCACTCTGTACAATACAATCTAAGCGTCTTAATAAATTGGAAATAGCACTACAACAGCTCCAACGTAAACTCACTGTAAGGGCTCAGTATGCTGGAGCTGGTTTTGCATATTATTAAGGCATTTAGATGGTATTGTAGTGAGTAGAAACCAGCCACTTTCTTTATGTTCCAGTGCAAAATAACTAGGCACAATCCTCGACCCAAAACTTAGTTGGAAGATAAATATTGTACGAATGAAGAAACCAAGCATAAAACATGCAACAAAACTCTCGCGAAAAATAAGGTCTTTAGCCACAAATTACCCTTTATCTTTACACAGCTGGTGTGCGTTCGATTCTTCCCTACGAAGTTATCGTTTAGTGGTTTGACAGAAATAGAAAATACAATGCCGACAGACTAAAAATCATGGATGCCTTGAGATCTTGTTCCAAAGCTGCTATAATAGTGACGCTTCATTTGGTCGCTCTCGAACTACACATCAAGGATACAGCTTTATGCTGGGCAATCCGGCTCAGAGAATCTAAGTGCTGGACAGCTATGTCTTATGACACTGGAGACTTTACCGAACAACATGGTTTTGACTCCAACTTTGAACTCCAGGAAAGATTTCACAGTAACTTTTCCTACATTCAAAGAAGAATGGAAAAATGGTAGAGTAATCAAAGACTTTCATTTAACTATCTATACGGATTGAAAATGGACTGCGTAGTCCGGTGCAGGCATTTACTCGGACAAGCTCAACGCTTCGAAATCCTCCCGTTTTCTGAATTTTGCCAGTGTCTTGTTTCAAGCGGAGCTTCTCGTGATTCAGGAGTATTGCCGCCAACAGCGCGCTTCATCAAGATTCAACCGCAATATTGCTATGTTTACTGATAGCCAAGGTGGTATCAATGCGAGCTACCACGTCATTAAAACTGGTAGAGCAATGCCAGAAAGAACTAAACAAACGAGGCGTTTATACAAAAATCAACCTCACCTGGGTCCTAGGATATAGTCACTTTGAAAAAAATTAGCGAGTGGACGGATTGGCCAAAAAAATTGAAAGTCTATTTGGAAATTGCTGCATTTTCAGTGCTATCCAGTGTAGTTTGCTTCGTTTCGCTAGAGCTGCCACTCGTATCGCTTATCGCAGCTCCCTTAGGCCTATGCGATACCCAGTGGGGCACCGCAGTGGTCTCAGATGCCGCATGTGGATTCTGCTCGTATGTCGTATCCCATCAAACGTTAGCAGCGGAGTCACACAGTCGATTGCGGTCTGTCTTTTTCTACCCTCCATGTGCTGAACGTCTTCTTTTGTGTGTGTGTTTTTAAGGTGACTTCTTCCTAGTGTCCAATACTCACGTTCGTTTTTTGTAGTGTCCAATGGTAAGGCGCCTTCTTTTAAGTGCCCCACGTCTACGTTTCTTCTTTCTCTGTTGATTGTAGATTCCGTCATTTAATAATGCGTCTTCAGGAAATGGTAGTCCTTTTGGCACCGACTTCTTTACAGGCAGACTGCCTATTTTTCCGGTTTTTTTCCATATCGACAATCTGCAAAAGTAGTAGAATTTTAATGTTCAAAGTTATACTGATAGTTTTTAGTTAGAAACACGTCAAAATGGGATGGACCTGGGGGAGGACATGAGTTTTTTTTACGATTTTATTTGCACGTCCACCTCGAGAGTTTTTTTTTTAGTGCTTTCTGCTGAATTTTCGAACTAAAGTTCAGTCGAGCTAGGTTGAGACTCTGTCCAAAGATTGAATTTGGAGGATAGAAATGAGGTAAGATACTCCTCTGGTCGGGGTACACTCCTACTTGTGATAGAAAATTCGCTTTAGTTTTTGTGCAACCTCCCTTAACTCAGATTTTTTGAGTTTCTATTTTCCACGGGGTACTTTATGCCCCCAAGTCAAAATTTTTTTTATCAATTTTGAAATTCTACAGTCAAATTCAAACTCTCTGGTTGAAGTGGTTCAAAAATTAGATAAACAGACATACAGACACCGCGTTGTACTTAAAAAATGGAAAATTCCTTAAACGCCTTAGGTAACGAAGGATTTTGAAGGTTTTTTTTAATTCGTTTTATCCCTTAAATGTGTACTTATCAATCGCATCAGAGATGACAGGCTAAACTTCTTCTAAATCCTACCACTTCTCCTTGTTTTCCAATTTCAAGCTTTACTCTTAATTTTTTTTTTTGTGTTTCTAATCTCTAACGAGCTCAATCGTTTTCCCTGTTTCTTCGTTTTTCTTTTCATTTTTTTTTTTTTCATTTTGTATTCGCAGATACCACCTTCCTTCCATCTATTCATATCTATGTATAGAAAGCACCTTGAGCTTGAAGAGTATTAGCACTGTCGTACTGTCGTACTGCTGTGTGAATATTTAAGAAAGGGGCGACTTAAGGGCGCTCACAAATGAAGGATAGTAGCATCCACTGAACCACCACCGGGGCGGGGGAGGTGTAAACGTCCGACAAGAATTTTTCGAAAGTCGCTTCGTTAGAAAATTTTCTTTACCCCAACACACACAAAAAAAAAAATTAAAAAAAAAAAATTCAGGCAATATTAATAGTCGGCAATTTTGTCATCCCCTCTGCGTTAGAAGATAAAATGGATAATGGCTTGAATAAGGAGGAGGGATGAAGGGTTTTTTTCTTGCCTCTGCGTTTGCCTTTGCTGGCGAAAGGAGTTTAGGCAAAAAATTGAACACCAACCCCCTTGTTCAATCTGATTTGAATAATTTTTTTTTTTCATTCTTATTTTGGTATTTTTCATTTTAATGCTTTGATGGTGTGAGTGGAAGAGTATATAAAAATACAACCCTTAAACGAGGAATGGAATTATTGTTCCCCTATATACATACACCGGCCGGTAAATGAGAGTAATTCGGAAGGGAATAGGCTTACGAATTGAAAACCAGTTCTATATTATTTACCACAGCCTGAGATTGGTATTTTTTTTGGGGTAGAAGTCCAATGATGTCCCGCGGCAACGCAATCTTGAAAGGCAATAATTGAAGAAAAAGTTTCATCAGCCGCTTGGGGCTAAGGACCATGAGGTTGCTCGATCCAAGTGTCCGACGCACCTGAGCTGCAAGCACTAAAAACGATTTGAAGGTTTCTGGAAGTGTCAGTGGGTGAAAGGATTTTTTTCCTATTGAACTACACTGCGATGAAGCCACAAAATGGATCCTGTGCGTGGCATTGGCCGTAACGGCTCCCGAATATATGAAGAATTTCTTATGTTGCAGCTATTTTCCTTCTCTAAACGCCACTCTAAGGTAAATCATGGAAGCATGCTCTGTACGCCTAGATGTACTAGTGGCTGCACCTCATCCATGTGACTTCTTTCTTTCGTTTCAAAAAGTTCCTCTACACACCCAGACATTGTTTCAGACCTTCGAAGCATATTTTGTACATAAGCACCTTCAGTGCCCATTATTGTGGTGATTACTGTATCTTCGGCTCTTATTTCAGGACCACCTGCAGTAACAGTAGTTTAGCTTAGCTAAGGTTAGCTTTGAGAAGGTTGTAAAGTATCCAAAATACTAAGCCGTGTATTGGGCCCTTGGCTAGTCCTCATGTACTCTTGCCTTACTAGTGTGGCCAACTTACCTCCCTCGGAAGTTGTAAAGATTGTGAAGAGTAAGAGGATAGCTTAAGCTCTTTTCCTTTGCTACTCTAGATGAGTCTTTCTTCAGCGGATTGAATCATCAGAAGAGTATGTGCATTTAGCAAATGGCGGAGGTTATAGTCGCTTGTTCATAGGGCTGTAAAAATGGAGCCTTTAACCATGGATAGAGACGAGTTTAACAGCACTTCTCGCTTCATGCCTTAGAGCCCATCGGCATTGAAATTATCGTTTTGCTTTAATTACGCTCCACCGTGGGGTGCCGTAGTTAGTGCGTAGGAAAATGAGCGGAATGCTCGACGTTCGTTTGTCGAAAACGTTTCCTCTAAATGTCTTCTCAATTTCTTCTTTCGAATACGGCAAATAGGTACCTCCTATGAGTGTTCATGTCGAAAGTATAAGACGCACAACACGAGAATTAATAGCTGTTTGCGTTGAATATTTCATCCTTTGAACTTGTCTATCATTAGAGCTCTTCGACATTTCCATCATCCTGTTGGCTTGTTTCCGATGTTTTTGTAATCCCACTAGTGTCTCTTTTCTTTATCATGTTTCTCGCTGTTTCTTGTCGTTGAATGTACCAGAAGCTAGGAACTCTAAAGCTGAACACTGTTTTGCTAAGCCATTCACCTTTTCAGAAACTTGTGTGTCCCTTTAACCTAGGAACCCCGAAGCTGAACCCTGTTTTTGTTTTGCTTTTTGACCATTGTTTCCGATGTCCATTACTCTAAATTCCGAATATGACCCTTGTTTTGCTAGGGCGTTGACTTTTTGACCGTCGAATCCGATGTTTGTTAGTGGCTCACCTCTCTATAATGTCCCTTGGCCTTAAATGACTTCAGAACCCAAGAACTTCAAGGATGTCACTAGGCTAAGTTGGGCCATTCACCTTTTTATTTCCTGTCCTGATGGGCTGCCTAAACTGATAGAGGACCTGCCTAGTCGTTTGCCAAAGCAGCTGTTGATGACGTCGGGAATGCCACCGAGTCCACGATGCGTAACCAAAAGTCTTAAACAAACACTGAGGATATAGACGACAAAGAATTATTGATTCTCACTCTTGAATTCCTTAAATTCCGGATATTTCCAGGAAGTTGCAAGATAGCTCTTCCTCCACAGTCAACACCGTCGCAATAGGAAACTCCACAGCACTTTGTGCAGTCTCTTTAGCTCAATTCAACTGTTTGCCTTGTCCTCTTGCCAGTATTCAATGTTCCTGCTCTTGAAGGTCCCAGCATTTCCTTTCAAACGCAACATGCAAACTCGTCCTTCAATGTTCTCTGACATAACTTACCTATCTCTCGTTTCAAGCGATTTATGAGACGATGATAAAGACCTTGAAATACTTTGTTGTGTCTTTCTGTCAGGAAAACAAGCTTTACACACACGAAAGGGAATCAAAACTTGACATAGGTGTGCGTATGTTGTTGACATACTCGTACTTTCACCCTCTGCTCCGTCACATACTCGTATGTCTGTGTGTCAGCCACCCCTCACATATCAACCATCTTTATCGTACATATCTACGAGTATCTTGTATAGCAGACGGGGTCTTATTCCCATTAAGCACACACTGTGATTTTTTCGTTCAGCCTAGTGAAGGACTACGACTACAGATGTCCAGATTTTGAAGGACCTACGCGTAGCCATTTGCATATAATTTTCTGAGTATTTTCCGTAGAAGTCAGCGAGCATCTCGATTGTTGCCAACAATTCAAATCGAATAGCGTGTCCTTCCCCTTGTCTACACAACTTCTTGTCCTTCTCTGTGTATCCTTACTCCTTTTTTACGACTCATATGTGGGGAAACCGAATCAAAATTTAATTACATTGCAATTGGAAAACATCAAGAAAACGTGTTGTGTGTACGTACTCCATCCAGTAATTCAGCCACCCTCAGGATTTCCTAGTAATATCGTCCTTGAAACACACGATGGGACGTATTCTATTTTTAAAGAATACCAAGGAACATGAATGTGTTACATCCTTGGATTTATTGATTACCATTCAATTATTTATAATTGAGAGCCGCTGTACAATCGCGCAAAGGAGTCTTACTTTAAGTGTGTATTTGGGTGTAAAGCAGTCGATTGAGTATCGATTTTACCTGACATAGAGTGGAGATTCTATTATGGGCCATGACTCCATTAACTGGGAGGTTTGCTGCGTGGCAGTGCAATACTGAGTTGAGTGCTCCTGTGGAGTGTGCATATTCTGAGGATGACAGGCATTGGAATGCTTTCGTTTTGGAAACTTAAATCAAATTCTCACAGGTCTTGCGGAATATAGAATCCTGTGAAAACAGTTGCCCGACTCAGAGAATTTTCTGATTTTAAAGAATTTGAAGTGGAAATAAAACATGAGTAGTTTTTGGGCAGGACTGTCGGTCTTCTTTTTACTGTGAGCTCGCGACATTAGTGGTGTCGTCGACGGTGTAGAGATTTTTGTTTTGACTAACACCTTCACCAGGTCACCAGTCCATCATTGTGTTGTCCTGCCACAATTTTACGCAATTCTGTGTTCGGGTGAATTTGCTTTCACCAGCTGTAGCTGCCACCGACCAAAGTCGACTCAAGACTGAAGGACCCGCCATTACGTATCATTCTCCTTGAGGCATTTATCCACTTTTTTTAACGTCTAGATGCTCAATTGTTGCGTAAAGAGTATCAAAATGTCTTAAGATTCCAATGTTGGGCATACTCGTAGAACAGTTCCATCTATCAACTAACAATGATGCCCTGACAGAAACCGCACACCAAAATGTAGGCGAAAACTGTACATGCAGGCTATGTCTAGAGTCTTAATTTTAAGGGATGTAATCCGCTGGTTAGCATTCTGCCATAACTTTTCACTCTCCAACCAAACGCCAGGCCATGGATTGGTTATCCAAGGAAGGCAGTCATAATGCCAGATTCTTGCAGGATTCTTTGGTTTTTTCTTTGATTCCGACGACAGAAATTATTATACTTAACGTCCACAAATCAATTGAAATTAATGGCGCAGAAGGACAAGCAGAAGCAATTGGTAGAGGAATCCACATGGATTCCACATAATCCAAACGACTTCGAAAATACCCTAAGACTTTTTCTCTCTACAGAGCTAGAAAATAGGGAATTCGGATCGGGATATAGACACAACACAACGACCAACTGCAATGATGGAGCATCAGGACCACGATCCCTGATTTGGAGTTACATGTCTATCTAGGATAAAAATGAGATTTTTTCGCGTGCTATCCCTAGGCCGACATGCAGCTCTGGATCAAAAGAAAGTGATCAAGCCATGGTTCCCCCCAAAGACGGATCTACGTTATTGTGCTTGGTAGCTGTGACTGCAGTTCCCTAGCGGGGTTTGAACTTACACCGGTAGGTCACAAGCAAACACGTTACCTAATACTCACTGGCCACCACTGAATGACACCAGCACTAAGAACGTCTTTTTGACTACTCAGCTCCCTGAGATCATCCATGATGCTTTGATTTCTAGATTTGCGTGATTCTTTACCTAGATGCCTACACTAACCATCGTAGGTGGTGCGGATAGTGTACTTTAAAGCCTCTCAACATTCTGATCACAACACTCTATATCGAAACAAAGATGTCCTCCTTGTGGTTTTCTGTCTCAAGGAAGGCAAGACCTTCATGAAAACTCCCTCCCTAGTATTAGAAAAATAAAATTGCCTCCCTTTATGAGCCTTTCCATGGCTTAAAACTCCCGATAGGTCCTTTGAGATCGTGGCGGAAATAATACATTCAAAATACCTTTTGTCCCCAGTGAGTGTTACCAGGAAATCCCCTCATCCTCCCATGCATTTGCATAGTTCGTTCCGATTATTTGCATAAACCTAATTTTTGTTCACTTCTCTTTGGGCTTTCGGTTTCCCTTCATCCTCGTGTACAATATATTTTTCTTTTACAAGGATTTCTCTATCGTTTGTGGTATGAGCAACTGATTGCTTCCTTACTTGCTGCCTATAAAATGGGGGATGCGCAATCAAAACGTCACAGGGTTCAGAATAAAAAAAAAAATAATAATTAAGACGAAGCCCAGAAGGGCGAAAACGTGGCCGAAACGTAAAAAAAAAAAAAAAAATATAGTATAATAAAACTCCCGCGTAAAACAAAGGACCTTTCCGCGATTACATAAACAAAAACAAGAAACAAAAAAATAAGAAATGAAAAAAGCAGAACAGAAAGAAAAAGGGATCGTTTCAAAGAAAAACGCCAGGACAACGCTAAAGCTGCTGCTGCTGGTGATGATGATGATGATGCCGATGCTGATGCTGATGATGGCGATGACGACGACGACGACGACGACGACGACGACGACGACGATGATGATGATGATGATGATGATGATGATGATGATTTCTTTCCTCCTTCTCACAGACGAATCCTAGTGGTGGTGGAGTGGAAGAATTGAAAGCCATTTTTATTATTGCTTATATCTTTCGTTACGACACACAAAAGCGATGGATGGATACGGTGGTGAGACGATGGTGGGTGGTGTCCATCGGTGTGAACAAAAGTGTGCGTTTTTTCTCCCCTCGTTTGCTTTTTCGTAATTTCAACAACTTCTCCCAATCGCAGGGGGACGGTCACGGACAGAACAGGAAGAGATAGAGCGAGAGAAAGAGTCCTTTTTTGTTGGCGCTGTTGGTTTTCTTTTCATTTTTTCGTCTTTCGTCGTGTTTTGTTTTTTACGGTTCCCTCCTCGCAAAGAAAAACAAAATTAAAGACCATTAAATAAAGCAACACAACAAAAAGACTACAAAATGAAATACCATTTAAAGCGAATGAAAAAATAAGTATCTCTCATCTTTTTTTTTTTTTTGCTTGGATCTTCGGCGCGCACACACAGTGAGTTAGTAAGTAGGTTGCCTTTTTTGAAGAAAGTCTTAGGAGCAAAGGAAAACACCATTGCAACACGATAAAGGAATAGGAATGCCTTTGCCGGAGACGGTCGCTCTCGATGATGGTGATAAAAACGGAAGAATACTTAATGAGGGTGGACAGAACGCGGGCGGTGGCAGTATGGGTAGATTGATGGCGCGTGTTTCGCTCTTGTACAGAGTCCTACCTCTCTAACGATATACAAATGAAGCGCGCTGTAGGACGATAAGGTGCAGAAGGCGGAAGGACAGGGAGGAGAAAAGAAATGTGCGCGCCAATGGTTGAATGAGTGAAATCGACCGTTGGTATGAAATTATTGTATTCATTGGAATTATCAGTAAAGGACCAACCAAAAAATAAAAAAAACGACGCAGGACCAAAGAAAAGGCAGCACACAATTTCACAAAATGGATGGATGTGCGCTTTTGTGTGCCACCAGTACCAGTGGCAGTGCCAGTCAATGTGTAAGACCTTTTTTTTGTTTTGTTGTTGATGTTTCTATATAGGCACATCCATACATACATATATACTGTGATAGGTAGGGTATAGATTAGAATAAATAAGGCACATAAATTAGAGGTCCTGTTGGCGCTGATGCTTTTGATGTTTTACTCGTCTCTCTCTCGATAATGAATGTTAATTGGTTTCGCCTGAATTTTTTTTATTCGTAAATGGAATTTATTTTTCGATTGGACACACCGACTAAGTGGGAGTGTGAGCGTGGAGGGCGCGAAGTGTTGGGTAGTTGGCCTATTTCTATCCTGAAGGTCTAATTTGTGGCACAATCAAGAAGACAACATCTCTGCTGGGTAAAGTGGTAGAGAATTCGCTTTTTTGCGGTTCACTTGGAGTTGTCGCGAACGTCTTTTTTTTTTAAATGTAAAGTCCAACTTAGAGTTGAGCCCATGAATCTACTCGATAGCACCCAGGCAAAAGCAAAACAAATATTTGGCACACTAGACCGTATGTGGTCCAGGGCCTAAGCTACTCGCGACCGTTCGCGCGGTGCGTCTTATATTTTCGCCCGCTAAATGGAAGGAACTTATAGTTAAGAGCCATATCCGAAGGGTTTTGCTTCTTTTCTCAAATTGAGAAACTTTCTTGTGGCACTTATGACCCTCGGAAGTTAGTCAGACATCCCCGATGGGTAAGACCGTGAAAAAATGTTGGTGTTTACAGAAGTCCAACGCACTATTCACTGAGCCACGGCGCCCTAGACACGAGGGATTAAACTAATAGATGATCCAACACAAGCAGACATATTTCAAAGATTGGACAACTGAAGGCGACATGTACCTATTTGCTTTCCATCTTCCGGCGGCGAGTACTGATCTGAGCGCCGTCTTTTACTGGTTAGAGCGTTAAGCTATTGAGCGGGAGGTTCGAGATTCCAATCCCAGGAAAATAATAAAAAAGTTTTTTCACGGTCCCACCTCTCGCAAACGTCCGACAGTAATACCTGTCATGAGTACAGTTCTCAATTTTTTTTTTTAAAAAAAGGAAATTCCTTTCGGAAACAGCTCTAAACTGTAGGGCCTTTCCATTTGTGCGAAAGAGTGCAGCACGCACAGCACGGAATGGTCGCGAGAAAATTAGGCTCTTCACCACGTACTATCTGTTGCGCCAAATATTTGTTTTTTGTGGGTCTACAGTGGAAATTTCTCTTTCAGAATACTTTTTTGAAAACTCTCCAGCCATCTGACACGAGTTGCTCTAGATTTGGTTAGCGAATGGCCCTTGGCTTTGATGCCCAGCATGCTGACGATAGCTTATTCATAAATATTTTTCTTTTTTTTTTGGACCGCGATTTTGAAAATTGTTAATTTCCGTTAACGAGGTTTCTGAATTGCTTTTCTTTTCGCCGGCTACCTTACTGTTTCTGCTTAGATTCGTTGCTCCAATTGCACATTTATTCCAAGCACCACTGCCCTAAGATGGATGTACATAACTTCCCGCAGCATTCGTATTGTGCGTGTCTTATTTTTCAACGCACAAATAGAAGAGACATACAGCTTCATGCCGTATCTGAGGGGCGGGAATGACGATCTTTCTTTTCAGTAGTCCAACGCATACTTTTGTGCCTGGTTCCTCCAACATTTCTCGCGTCGCATCGCTTTCTCGTAGCCTAATGCTTTTCAAGACGGTCACCATTTTGTGTTTTACTAATTTCCGATCGACAGGATTGAGCCGTCGCATAATAAGGCCCACCCTTAATTTTTGCTCACCGTCAGATATTAGCAGTCTAAGGAAAGATTGTCATACAAAACATTCTACAGTAGCGTGAACAGTACCGACCCCTGTGGGACTACATTCATAATTCTTCCTCCAATTCTGTAGGCATCAGTATCACAGAGTCACTTGCCTATCAGGCATCACCGCACGCTGGTGTCATTTCCATTTTCTGTTGCGGTTTTCAATTTGTGGAATCAAGGACATTTCTTATGGTCAGGGTGAAGGACTTCTTAAAGCCTCGTTTCCATTTTGTTTTTTCTCTGAATGTTACCC
The DNA here is from genome assembly GCA_946965025.1 of Blera fallax. Classification (NCBI taxonomy): domain Eukaryota; kingdom Metazoa; phylum Arthropoda; class Insecta; order Diptera; family Syrphidae; genus Blera; species Blera fallax. The sequence goes on from OX337249.1 coordinate 11,351,796, forward strand.
ATTGTGTCACATCGGAAGAATAATGGTTCTTCGGTAGGCCTTGACTACTACTTTGTGTGAGCTTTCTCTGAGGTCAACTGTCAGCTTGAAATTGTGGGCAGAAGCCTCTTAACTCAAAGAACCGACTTATTGCCCTACCCTACCTTCAATCCCAATCCTGTCACAAATACATTTCTTAACGAACACACACAAAAAAAAATTAAAATAAAAAAAACCAACGAAGGACAATAGAAGGGACTTTTCTATTTTACATAATTTGAATTTTTTTTGTTTTAGTTTTCCCTCCTGTTTTTTGTTGGTCTTCCTTTTATTCCCTCAAGGAGCAAAGCAATTGAGAGATACATCTGAGAAGAAGAAAATGCTTTTGGCATAGATTCCAATTTGAATCACTTTTTCTTGTTCCTTAGTGGTGGTGGTGATGGTACTGATGGTGGTGGTAGGTGATGGGGTGGTGGTGGATACCAAAAAAAGAAAGGAGGTTTGTTGAATTCACAACTTCGAAATAAGGACAAACAACGACGATGTCGTTTTTCTTCATTTTCATTGATATCATCTTTGCACGGAGGGGGGTTAGAGTATCCTTTTTGGCATTTTAAAAAGACGAAGAATGAAAAAGATGAAAAAAGAAACAGAAAAAAGGCAAAACAAATGCGAAGGATAAAAAGGAGCTGCCTCTAATGAGAGGCAGAAAATTTAAATATTTCTTACGAACACCAATGTAATAACTCAACTTCTTATTTATATTCTTATAACGAGGAGCGAGCGTTTTATACTCGAGTATATACATATATCTGTAGGTGTATACCTACCTACCTACACACAAAAATTGAAAGAGAAAATAATTGGAAGCTGTTCCTTTACCAACCAACCCACCCACCCATCCAGTAACGAAACAGCAAGGACTTGGTTGGAGGTTGAATTTTTTTTTCTATTTTTTTTTTTGTTTTGTTTTGCTTCTTTTTTTCGACAAGAAAACGCGGGTGACCATTTCGCAATAATGAAACATAAAGGAGGACATCAGACACCCTCGGTAGGGTAGAGCGCGATGGAGCGTTTTGCACGCAAAAAAAGGAAACAAAAAGGATTCGAAAGAAAAAAAAAAGTTCCACTTAGTAATGCTGTTTGTTCGCTTACTTAATTTTGTCTCCGTTAGAAATGGATTTATGGGTTGGCGTGATAATTATTTTTATTTGCTTTGCTCTCTTTGTGTGTATAGTTGGAGCGAATATAAATGTATCTACTAACTACGAGTGGGTGTGTAGAACTGCTTCGAAGGATATTCTTTGTGAATTTGAATTAATTGAAAGGGTTTCCGGTACAGGCCGACGGAGAGATATTAGCCAGTATATCGAAAGTTGTTAACGACGTAGCTAGGACTAGAAATAATTATATTTTCTGCGAAGCTATGATCAAATGGGTTGGCTTGGGTCCTTTTGTTGCAGAGCACCGCAGTTAGCTTGAGACGTTTTATCGCTACTATAGCTAGGGAAGTGTAGAGGCCAAATTTTGTGTGAGCTACTAAGGAGCTGTTGAAACTCTCTGGCTAGCACTGTTGTCTGGTAGAGAGGCCTATGTTGTCGTTTTTATTGTCTTTCTTTGCCAGAGGGTTGCTCATTGACTGCTCATGGTGTTTTTCCAGCGTTAGAAGGTAGTGAGCCAATTTCGCTTTCTTAGGTGTCTGAGAACGAGCCGTTCTATGAAAATATGAAGAAAGGTCCGACATCATCCTAAGGGCTTATGCCACACGCACAGTGATGCGAGGAAGCGATGCCGTGCCGGAGGGAAGTGTCTATGGCAATAATACCTAGACTCTGGAGCTGCCGATTCACTAAGAGTACTAAATTTTTTGATAACTTGAAGAAATTTACATCTACAACAGATATGCTTACCGCATCCTAATCCAAACCCGGCTGTAGATGGATGTGACCCGCTCATTTCCAGTCAAACATCTAGTGTGCATGCAGTCAACTAGCATCATTCGAATGGTGCTTTCAAACGAACCTGGAACTCTACACAGGAATAGCTGGCCACCTGTATCTGAGATGTCAGAAGACGAACACAAGTTTCAAGACTCAAGGAAATCTGCGCGACACGACTTAAACGAATCAGAGTAGTGTGCAGGTAGCTAAAAGTCGTCCAATAAGTGTCGGAAATAGGCAGCCCAGCTAGAAAAATCCTAGCATGTATTAGAGGGACGGTTTTTTTTTCTCTTTAATCGCTAGGTTACTGTTGGCTGCGTTACTCTTGCATCCAGTATTCAACTGTTCTCAGTTGCGTTTTCCCTCGTTTGCCAGATGGTTGTCTTGGATTCTTCTGTTTGCATTGCCTCTTGTCCTCTTCGCAGTCCTCTTGTTTCTTCTTTCTCCCTACCAATGTCCCCTTAGTTAAGGGACAGCTCTTCTTATCCTCGTTTTTCGACATCTTAGTCACATTGTCTAGGTCGTTCTCGATTTCTAGGATTTTATCTTGGCTTCCATACCACCGTAGTCTACTTTCTATTAACTTTTCTGTTATTATTGTCACTCGGAGGCTTCCTCTAATGTAAGTGTTTGGGACCTTTCATAGGTTCATTCTGCATCATCTCATTCCATTCAGCTTTCCTCTGATTGTTTGGCACTTCATCCAGCTTGTCTTGATCTTTGCAGTTGACACCGTCATCTAAAGCTGTTGCCCTTCGAAAACGGCATTGAGCTGTGGTTTCTTTCCATTCGTGAGAAAAGATTGTTTGCACCAAAACTTAAGGCTTTGATTGGGACCGCATTTTGCTCTTTCGAATCTCGGTTTAGGACTTCAGCGGTTTGAGTTGGGGTATCAGAAATCGATGTCTTCACCAATTTGGATGAAACCTTAGTCCGAGTAGAAACAAACATGTCAACGCCTACAATACGCTCCCTATCGTCGAGTGTCCTGTCCTCTATCTTCTCTGTTCGTATGTTTTTCTTCTTGGTCTAAGGACTAGCCTTGAATTCATTCTTTTTTGTTAGATCTATGTATTACTAAGCTGGCTAGAAAATGGTTCATCACAGCATAGGCGACTCTACTAAATACGACAGGCCCTACCAAAGCACCTAAAGGACTTCATTAGCGATTTATTTCTCTCCCTCCTCTATCTCTCATTCCTGGGATCCGCTTACGTACAACACCACACACAAGCAGAGGCTTTTGGAGCTCTGCGTCTTCTGCAATTTAAGATACATAAGATGTGAAAGAAGACGATTCTGATCGTTGGCGGCGAAAGGCTACTTCTGAATTTGTGAGGGCATTAATTATCTGCTTTTCATAAGGTTGGTGGTTGAAGTTACATGCGCAAATGGAAAACACTGCGAAATTGAGTCGAAATCAGTCCGAAATTCTTGCTCAGAAAAAAATGAAACATTTTACCAATAATTTTCGGTACTTTACGACTGTGATTTGAGACCTTAGCAATACCACATCCTTTCTAAACATTTCTAAAACTTAAACGTAACTCGAAATTTGCATTTTCCGCCATTCAAAAGCTCGAAATCAGCTCAAAATTCCTTCACTATTTTTTTCCTCTATTCCACTATTGATTAAAGGCCGGACTGCCATTGCTAAATGGACTTGGATGCGACTACTGAGCACATAGTAGGGCAGGACTTTAAAAAATCAGTCAAGTACTCGTAGAGCGCTTCTTTATGATAAATTTTGCACAACAACCCTAGATCTAATAGATTTTTAGAAACAGGACAAGTTTTGGAACGTATTTCGAATTTGTTCAGTCAAAAGTCGAGTTTTCAGGTGAAACGCACCATACGCCGAACCGGAATACCTATAATCCCGTGTATTTTATGACGACTTGAATCAATTGGGTAGTTTTAGTTTAGAATTTCATTATAGTTTACCCTTGACAGCAACCCGCACTTTATCCGTTGTTCACTTCTTATCCAGATGGCGTTGACATGACTTCGTCATTTGAGAATAATTTTCATGGAAACATTTCTGTTTAGACACTTTGAACTCTAACACAAACTATGAAACCTTTCAGGTGCACTTTGTTAGTAGGAAATAAACGTTTAAACTCCTTTATGCTTTATTCCGCACCTCCGCGCTTGACTTCCTTCGAATTCCATCGTCGGATTCGCAAAGGTTTTACTGCGATAACTTCGTCTTAAGATTTATTCCTCTTCAATCACACCACTTGACGACGACAATCACTGACCGAATGACCATTGCTCGACGGATGGGCAAACATCCTTCCGAATCGTGTGTTTTCCATAAAACCCGGAAAAATCAATGCATGTTCCACACACGCGCCGTATGAACATTTTCTTCTTTTTTTTTGCTCTCTTCTATCCAAACACCACCCTTTGCCTGCCCATGCAATAAAAAATAGAAAAAAAAAGGACACATAGGTACAATGTATTTGCATAATGTCCTTCAGATACACATTACCTTCCTTACTGTCAATAGAAACGTGAAAGAGGAACCGGTTTGACCAGTTTTTCTCACGCGCGTGCATTATATCCGGTTTTCATCCTTCCGTATGCCGTCTGTCCGTCAAACGGCCGCTAGTTTATACAACTGACCTAACCCTTCCCTTGAAAAATGACCCCATTCAGCACTATGACCGACGACCGGTTCTTGCTCTTGAAGTTAGGTAGAAAATTAAGCAGCACACAAACAGTAGATTTGCATATCCTGGAACGGCGACGATGTGCGCTTGCTAGACCTACAGACCATATGCAGTGTCCGTTTCCTATTGTGTACGGGATTTGTTGTCAAGCAAGTTTTTCTAACCCTTTTTTGCGTTTGCATGACCCGTCCGAGTGTATTACGTATCCTTTAAAGGATGATAATAATTTATATTGAAAAATATCCTGTGAAACCCGTTTTTAGTTTTTTTTTTCTTTTACCTCTCGTAATGACCAAGTAGCAGGAGAATTTTTTTTATCCTAACGGCCAACGACACACATCTGTCACGGGGCGCCGGCGGTTTGGTCCGGCTTTTCTTCTTACAAAAGATGTTTAAAATTTTTGCACACACAAGCACACATGGCCCTCCGGCTAAAGGAGGTAGAGCCAGTCTAAATATCTTCTCATTTTCACCCCTTCAAGGATAATGTATGCAAATGATAATGAAGATGCGAGTAAATCTCACGTATCCTTTACCTGTTCCTTGGCGTTTAAGAAGACGTAAGAAAGGGGTTGCATGTGGGATATGCAGACGGTTTCTTTTTATTTATAAAATATTTTCCGCAATATGAGTTTCCTTGGGCAGAGATAGCGACGAACAGTGGTTGTCCTGCATCCTTTCTTTTTGTTGCGGCTTGTTGTTATTAATTTTTTCCTTCTTCGTCTACATGAAGCACAGGACAATGGTCATGGGAAAGGAAAAATATGAATAGAAATGAATGCAAATTAAGGATATGGACGATGAGTTGAACCAGATGGTCCTTTCGGGTCCTTCAGTGAATATCTTACCCGCTGCCATCCTCTGCACTTTTGGTTGCAGATATGGGAAAGTTGTTCTTGTGTTCTGGTGGTTGGGAGCATAGTGTAGAAAATAAGTATATCCACTGTCTAGAATGAAGGCTATGAATCCTGGTTTTTTGAAGTTCTTACAGGAGAGACGAAACTACAGCGACTTCCTCTTGAATAGCTAGAGGTTGAAAGTTTCTTGTTAAGGCATGGAGGCTTGGTAATAGATTCAAAGGGTGTGAGTGACTATAGTACTTTCTCAAGGCAAATCATCCCAATGAAGCGCAGGATCTGGAGTGGATCCAAGCGATACAGATCTCCCTGCGAAATTTGATAGACTACCCGGAGGTTCCTTGTTTGTGAATCAGTCCTCTTATGAAACGCAGTAGGTGGCAGTATCTGAAGTGAATCATAGCAATGCTAGATCTCCTTGAAAGGCCGCCTGAAGCAGTGGGCTTTTCTTGCGAATCAATGGTTATATGAAGGGCAGTTCCTGAAGTAGATTTTAGCGAGGATACATCTCCTTGGGATAGTTGTTAGGTCAGCAGGAAGTTCCTTGGTTTGTGAATCAGTGCCCTTGTGAAACGCAGTATCTGCAGTGAATCCCAGCAATGCTAGATCTCCTTGATAGGCCGCCTGGGTCAGTGGCCTTCGTTTGTAAATCGATGGTTATATGAACCGTAGTATCTGAAGCGGATTTTAGCGAGTGTAGATCTCCCGTAGAACCTGGAGTGGGTCCTAGTAATGTCAAATCTGCTTATGATAGTTGATAGGCCGCCAGGAATTTTCTTCTTCCGTGAGAGTACTCTGGAGTTTCCTCAGCATTTCCGTTTACCTAAATATCTGGTTGACCCGTCAGAATGCAAAGGAGGCGTTAGTGGACTTTCCTTTTTGGTCTAACTCTGCATTCTCGTTTTAATTCCTCTTCCTTCCTCAACCCATTTCGTTATTCATCAAGACCCAACTTTTGGACTGATACCATTCTAACGAAAGCGGTCTCCCACCCATTCCCGCTGCTCATCGCAGTCAGCCTGGCAAATGTAGATCGTACAACTTTACGATGAGAATCCAGGCGGCATGAATTTTTTAGAGCCTTTTCTGCACCCCTTTGCCTGAATGACTTTTCTGTGGCTAGTGGTAGCTTGTTATTTTCTTGTTGGCAAGCAACACTAGCCTTCGTCTTAAAGCCTTGACGTAGAGCCTGGCTTTTGATGTTTCGGTGACTTTTTTTTTATTAAGACTTATATTTATCGACTTTGCCCTTGAGAGATGTTAAACGCTTTTCGGTCGTAACGATGCCCATGCTTACTGCTTACTTGCCTAGGTGGCTTTACAGTCTGGGGTGAACCAAGGCCCCAACCAAAAAGCTCGCCATTTAGCGTAGTCCTTAGCTTGATTCCCCCATTTCTATATTACACGTTGTTTGAGGTTTCCATTTACATTATATGCGCCACCTAATGCGAGGCCTTCCTCTACTGGGACTCTGCGAAATAGACCGTTGGTGTCCATTTGTCCTACATGCCCACGTCATCTTGTAAGTCCAAAGCGCAGCTTTTTCTTGGCCAGGTCGATGTCGCTGTGCAGCTCTTAGAATTTACCTTCAAAGCTTCTCCTCCAATGTCAGCAAAGGACTTGGGTGATTGGGGTTTGTATAAAGTCTCCTCATTTAATACTTAACCCGAAGAAGAGATATGCAAGGGTTAGTCTTCGTTTGATTTCTGTGCTGATGCCGTTGTTAGATGTACTAGTGGAGTTAAGGTAAATAGGATGCCTTAGGGAGGTTTGTTTCTTCTTAAGAGTTCCGCTCGCATTATAATTTAACACGTAATTGTATTTGACGCTGGGTTAGAATCGCCGGCCCTAGAGCACTCTCTCTAGTCCAGCTCCAAAAAGTAATCTGAGAATGAAAAGCGGGTCCATGGACGGTATATCCTTCGGTACTCTTCCAGAAAATTCATTGTTTTATGCGTCAGAGCCCCACAAGACTCCAGAGGGTGCTCCGGAGTTTCCATGGAATCATTGCAAAATCCGAAGAAACCTTCCTCTTCTACACATAGTTTCCTTAAGTGTTTCTTAAGTTTGCAGGGGCCCATTAGGAATCCTCTTAGGATGCGTAGGGTTTTTCTTGCTTAGGCGGATGGATGCTTCGAAACTATTCCGGTTATAGCTCCCTAGTAGTTTCTTCGCTTGCCTCAGACGTTGAGTACTGTTCCAGGCCGTAGTCCTGTTTTCTCTAGCTTCCAGAATTCTTCCTAAAGAGTGTGATCCCCTATTCCATAGAAAGCTGCAGGTCCTACAAAGGATTCTGCTGACCCTTCCTTTTTGAAAAGTGCATCAAATTCCTTCGATTTGATGCACCTTTCCCTTCCTATTGCTTCTTAGGATCGTGTTATTTGAACAATTTTCGACCACTAGGTTCCAGGAGTACCTGCTTGGCTGAAGTTGGGCACGTTCTTATGGCTCTGGTAATACAGATGCATACCAGTCTTTGCACTTTGTTAAGTGTCTTCCTCGTTGTGATTCGACTGGTTCGCATTGCCCATGCTATTGCTCCATGGATTATCGGAGGTCCTATTATGGACGCTTGGGCTACATGGCCAAGATTTGCCCATATAATAGGAGCACACGTTGGCTTTCCCGTTATTCCCTCTGTGTCTCTTCCAGATGAGTTTAATGTCCAGGTATCACCCTAGATATGTACTTTAAGCTTCCTTTTCCTCGTGAATGGTACTATTGTCTTGTATGCTGGGTTTAAGTTGAGCCCACCTGTGTGGCACCAATTTTGACTCACTGTCAGACCCTTTGTATGATGTCACAGAGGATTTCTTAAAATTTTCTTTCTTCTGGCAATCAGTACTACTATGTCGTCGCTTGTTGGTCGATTCCGTGGGTGGTTAGCTTATCAAGCAGCTCATCCACAACTAGACTCCACTTTAGAGGGAATAACAGTCCTCCTTGTGGGCAAGTTGCTTACAGATTTTCGAAAGACTCTGCCTCTGGTGTTGACTTGTGAACTCCATCCAATCCTTTGAAGTGTAATGGCGAAGGAGTCACATGACAGCACGTCACTTGGTGAGATCGTTGGAGAAGTTATTTGGCAGCGCGTCACATTGTCGAAATCCTTTTTTTGACATCGAATGTCTCCACTAGGTCGATGAAAAAGTTCAGTGATGGCGCGTCATCCTGTCTAAATCCTTTTTGCGACATCGTTAGGTCGATGAAAAAGTCCATTGATAGCGTGTTATCTTGTCGAAGTCCTTTTTTCAGTATCGAGCTTGATGGAATAGCGAGCATTCTCCATCGTCATCCTGTAAAGCCGGACCAGTGTTTGGCAGGGATTTCCAAACTAAACATGGCTGTCGTAGGCTTTGAAATCGTTAGCGAAATGGTTGGGTATCGATTTGGATTTTGTCCAGAATCCTGCCGAAGTGTCGTCGATTGTGAATTTTCCTTAAAACCTAAAACTGCACTGCCAAGAGCTGACCAGTTGTTGACGAACGGTTTACAGATGTAGAGAAGGATGTGGAGAAGGATTTCTGTTCACTTGGTGCAATTGAGAGGGTCTCCTTCCACCATACTCTAAGCTGTCCAACTGTCGCCATTAGGCATAGCTTATTCAGAAATCTCCCCGTTACGGCCTCAAATAGGTATTCCCAGCGTAATCCTCGCAACTAATTGGATTTTTTCTCCCACCCCCTTCGCTTCTAAACACTTTTTACCGCACTATATTTTCATTTTTGTTTTTTCCTAAATTATATACAAGCTTGTATATACGAAGCCCTATCTTAATCGCAATCAACCACTTCTCAACTTCCACCCCATTTTTAAATACTTCGGGGTTTTTTTTTTTTTCGTTTCCGACCGCCATTCTTGAGTACCTACTCCATGGACACTTTTACGTCCTTTTTCTATACCAAAGCCCAGATCTCTTACCCCCTCTCTCGGAACGCAGATGAAAAACCGTGACACGCGAGCTAACTTAAAAGTTTCTTTTTGTTTAAAAAGAAAACCGTTAGGGAAAAAATTGTAAAAAAAAAAAAATTAATTTTTAAGAGAATTAAAAGGCGAGTCCTAGTTTTTCTTTGCGTTTCGAACTTGAAAATCCACCCTTTTTTTATGAAAATTCCACCACCACCATGAGAACCGTTACTACCACCACGACTACAATGAAAGAAGGTCCATCCATCTAGGAGTTTTTTTTTTTTTTTTTTCATACTTTCTTCCAAAACGCGATGAGAATTAGGAGGACTTGATGGTTTGGTCTGAGAAATAACAGCAGCAGGAGCAGCAGCAGCATTCACAGGAGAGAGGGTGAAAGTGCAGGAGGACAGCGTGTACTACTCCTGAATAGTATATATGTGTATGTAAAGTATAAAATTTATATTTTTGATCGCGCAAAAAACGACACCCTGCCGCCGGGGTGGTGAAGGGAGAGGGTGTGGGAGTGGGGGGCGGGGGGTGGTCGTGGAAAGGAAGTAGAGAGTGGCAGGCAGCTCTCGCTGCTTTATTACAAAACATAATTCTTTCTGTTACATCGTCCTCATCGTCCTCATCGTCCTCATCGTCCTCATCGTCGTCGTCGTGGAAGTCGTCCTCAGTCCACCCACAGAAAGGGGCAACAACAACAACAACAACAACGGCGATGCCTTTCTTTATTTCGTAATGTTCCTTCATCAATTCCCTGATGAAGGCGATTCATGGAGCGATTTTCGTTTCTTTTTCTTTTTTCCTTTTTAGGTTTTTTTTTTTTCGTTTTTTTTTTTGATTATACACTTTTCTCGTTTTGTAATATTCCTTTTTGCGTGCGGCGCCGCGCCGCGCTTGTATTGCTTTTTACTGTTTTGGGGTTGGCTTCTTTTACTTTTACTACGTCTTTGGCTGTGCTATTGTCCTTTTTTTTTGTTCGCTTCCTTGTGCTCTAGAAAGTATAAATTTCTTTTTTTGTCCGCTTTTCATTTTGAGAGATTTCTTACTTATGTATTTATTTTTCGATGTAGCATTACTTTGGTGGCGGGGCGGGGGGCGGCGGGGCTCGGTGTCCTGGTATGTAAGGAGGTGGCGGCGGCGGCAGGAGAATTATGGGGCAGGGATCTTTGGTTTTGGTTTTCTTGGAGATGTGTTCTTATTGTCAGAATAATTTCGCAACACCATCATCATTTTCATATTCATCGTCGTTTCCAACAATGAAGAGGCGACTCCTCTGAAAAATTTGAAAGGACTCTTTTTCTGTTCCACATAAAAGTAAATACGGGCGCTGCCATTTTTTTTTATTTTTTTTTCTAAGAAATATATACTTTTGTGGTGGATTTAGGGATATCAATTGCAGTATGGACGAGAAAAAAAGGAATTATTAATGGAATCAACTTTTAAGAACACAACTGGGTTGCTGGGCAAGTTGTTTGAGGGGGTAGGGGTGGGCGGGGGGTTGGGGAGAGGCAGGATACTTGATATCAAAGAAATACTGGCCGAATTTATAATTGCGCAGTATTTAATGACGTGAAGCGCGTGGTGGATGGGTTCATAGGGAATTTTCATCCTTAATGATACAAGGATTGATGAAAAAGTTTAATGAATAACTGGACCTTTGAAGTTGTGAATTTTCTACTGAAAAACTAAGTCTATGGAGACGGTAGTGGGAATGGGAGTAGCTTTTGGAAATTGCTACTTGTTTAATCCTATTATATGCTCTGTAGGCAGACTGTGTTTGAGGATGAAACAGTTTGGTGATTCAAAGTGCACTAGCCAAGAAACCCAATATACCAACCAACGAAGGACTATGTGAAGATTGTTTCGTCATCGGACTCTTTAGTCCGATCAAATCTCGTCACATTGTCTAAATCCTTTTTGTTCGGCATTGAAGGTTTTGGTAAGGTCGTTGGAAAAGTTCAGAAACTGCGTGTCCCCGTATGTAAATCCTTTTTCATATTTTCAGATCCATTTGCACTTGAAATTTCTTCCAGAAAGCCTCATGCCAGGGGTGCGATATCCGACTGGAGATTTGAAGGAGCTCGTTTTCTACTGCTTATCCCTCTTTCCGTGTTCGTTTCCCGCTCGTTCTCGCCATTAAACCTTCGTCAATTAACTTGGTTATGTCCTCATATCGCAAAAACGAACTGCTGCCACTAACTGCGTCCTTATATCTTTTCAAAATTTCGCTTCTGCCTTAATGAAGCGGTAGAGACAAACAAGTTCAATTGCGAATCGGTCTGAGACACACTGATCTTCACCGGGGAGCTTGGGTACGCAAACCTCTACTGGCCGTGTGGATGGCCACACAAGTGTCAGTACATATTTACACAAGTCCTGTTCGAAGTTCTTCTGTTTTTGCTGTGGGAAGACCATATTTTCCTCAATAAGAAAATAAAAATTTGGCGCAAACAGCTCTTCTAGGACTCTAGGACTCCTTGTAATGGAAGTTAATACTCTCGGACGTTTGCCAGACATTTGTGGGCGGTGGGACCGTGAATGTGCTTTCGTGTTTTAGTCTTTTCTGGGGCTCGAACGTTGAAGCTCCTACTAGGGAGTCAAACACACTAACGACTGAGCTGCGGCTCCCATTTCCTAGGCATGCCAAAACTATGCAAACCGTTTCACTAAGTATTAGCCTTTAGTATTAAGAGTGGGAGGGATAGTTCCAATAAACTATCTTTGCAATTGGTGATGGGTTGACTCTCGCTCGCTCAATTCGCTCTAAGTGATTGTGACCGAGTAACCAGAGAAAAGTGTCCTTTAAATGAGAACTGAGTAGGGCGAGTTCCTCCTAACCCTGTTCCACCAGCTTTGACCATGAAGTTGCCTCTGATCAGGTCCCCGTTAGTGAGTTGTGAAGGTCTGACTCTCACCTGATCAGTCCGCCGTCATCTTCCTCAATTACCTCTGACTTACTGTGACCGAAAGAACAGGTAGAAATGACCTTTAATGCATAGCCCAACTGGGATAGCTTCTCCCTACACTGTTTTATCGAACGACGAAGTGTCCGACTCCAGAATTTCGATAGTTGCTTGGCTAGCATCGAAAAAAGCTAATTTTTGCTTCGGTGTAGCCAATAGTGTGAGACGAGCCTTTCAATTTGTCAACTGGAAGCCGAGAGGACTGTTCTGTATTCAGTTGATTATGTGAAAATTTCGACCTCGACTCCACAGTTCGTTGTCCATTGATGTAGGAAATATTCATGGAGATTAATGGTGGTTTTGAAAACACATCGGGCCTACCGCTGACAATAGTTCTGAGAGAAGATTATTCGCATTCAGTTGGTTTGTGAGTACTCATAGTTCCTCTACCTTGCTCCTCTTGATACATTCCTATAACATGCACATCACTATTTTTCATCTCAGGCGAGGCGGCTTTTAGTGAACACCCCGTACTCGAGTTTAAATATCCTTGCGTGACACTTACCCCATGACTACTGCCTTATGGCGACTTCTGTAAGTCGAGTTTTCTCACGCTCAGGACTGGTTGTGGTTGCTGTCTTAATTGTTGAATTGGCTTCAGGCGTCTGTCTTTTAAATGGAAACGTTTGCTGTCCTTATGGCTACGAATTATGTGTGTACATCTAGGGAGAAATAGGCAGAAGGATTCCAAGTATCTGGGACACCTCCAGAATCAACTTTGTGACTGTTTTCTATTAGACCTGATTGGTTTCTTCCAACTCTTCATAGGCTACGTTGTTTAGTAGGAAATTTTCATTCCATTCAAATTTTGCAATAAAAAGAAGACATCTTCCCTTAACCATGTTCGAACAAAGAGTTTTCTAAAAAGGAACGGCGACTGTTTGTGTAGATTTATTCAGTAAGGATCACCATTCAGTCATAAAGTGCTACACAACCGCGTAAACCATCAGTAAAAGTCGAAGAAATTGAGCATTTTACAGGCTTCAACTTTGTCGATTTCTGGACATAAACTGATTGGCTCAGGCTGATTGAAAACTGCCTCTGATTTCCATCACGTTAGGTTGAGTAGGGATATGAGGTTATCATAAGAAACCAGACATCATAGTGGGACCATCGCGAACCTAAACTACTTCACCCGTGCACTAAATTTCTCTACAGAATCTTAAATAAATTATTATTTCGGGTCAAAAACCCAACCTCTTCACAGGAGTATCTTCCAGTGTGTTGTTGTCTGCTTTTATGCCACTCTGTGGAAGCTCTGCTCCTTTTTGGCCAGTTAGTCGCGTCGGCACTTTCGCTATTCTCTATGTCGTGGTGTCACGGTACCCAACAAAATCTAAGGCGCGCATAATATCCTAAGCATTGTGTGACAATTCCTGACAATTTTGCGACGTAGGACTCTAGCGCCTTAAGCGCAGCCTGACTGTCAATGTGTCTAGATGGCGATAGTCATTAAAGAGTACTTCACCGATATCCTGAAAGAAGGAACTCGACCGTTATCACCTTTCCTCGCTTTTCGTACTTTATCTCCTTTTGTCCGTGCTTATTCCTTCTGCATAAAGTTCTCAATTCACAGCGGAATTCAATGCCCACTGCTTGGCCATCCATAACAGGGTACATTACCTGGCTTCTCTTGCAGGATATGCAATAAAAAAATGGCAGCACTTCTTCAAAATCCAATAAATGATACAATCAACTGAATTATCTAAAAAAAATCCTTTCATCTGTTTGTTTTTTTCCAATCAAAATAGCGCCTGAAATCGAAATCGTTTCTCCAAAAAGGATTCATCAATCCACCCTTGTATCGTAATTTAAATGCCATCCGTATGCCATTTTGTCTCTATCTCCACCATCATCATCAGCAATTGTATTTCTTTTTCTATGTCAAGCAACTCACTGACCCATCACGACTTGGCTAGGGGCTTGAAATCTATTTACTTTTTCCAAAAATTCGGAAGATAAGAAAAATTTGAAAGCAACATCAATTAAGAGGACGAAAGACGCTCGTTAAATCGCGTTGAATAGCCTCGAAAACGCGCCCCACACCACCCACAGAAGGAAAGGCAGAGAAAATATTGACAATTCTCTAATTTTCTCTACCGTCCCCACGGTACGTCAGTTTATCTAAAGCTTTGTATGTACAAATGTACATTTGCCTGTTTTTATGCCTGTTTATGGAGTTGCCATATTTTTTTTTTTTCTGTGAAATTTCTTCAATCATCAACAACCAACCAACCAACGAAAATGTTAAATTCTAGATTTGGTTCACCACCACCATTGCCTACTACTACCACTATCATCGCCATCATCTCATATCCTTTCCAATGGACACGCACAAAACAAAAAATTCAAAACATCTTCCAAATCACCAATACACCAAAAGAAACAAATAAAAAGTCCTTCGCCCCTCACAAAAAAAAAAAAACAAAGTAAATGAAAAAAAAATCCTCGACACACAGCAGAAGTAAATTCATAATCCTTACAGTGTCATCATCATAGAAAGAGTTTGAAGTAAAATCAAAGAAACCCACCACCACCGTTCAATGAATGAATTTGTGGGGGTAAAACACTCAGAGAGTGACACACAAGACGAGGGTAATTTACCCCTAAGAGATGTCCGTTTGTAACCCATTTTCAATTGCCTTTGAGGCGACCTACAAAAATGCAAAAAATTCTCGCTCCCTCACTCGCTTTCTCTGTGTTTCTCTTTCCTTCTCTGTCGCTCTTTCGCTGCCCCTTCTTTTGACACCACTCTTTCAGAAAGTAAATTCACGGCCATCTTCAACATTGTTTTCCCCGAAAAAAAAAAATTAAAAAATTTCCCAGAATCTACGCACACTTATAGCGCGTTTATCTCCCCATGCCATCCCACCCTTCGAAAAAAAAATCCTTCGAATTCCCTTCGCTTGGACCAAAGTCCTTTTTTGGAGGATTCTCTTAAATTGTATTTTGTTGTTGTGTATTTTTTTTGTACAGCCCTTCTTGACTCATTCCCTTTTAGGACACACTCACCGGTGGTGTCTTGCTCTCTCTGGATATTTCTCCTGGAAGGATGGCTGTGCGTGGAAAACATCCTTTCAAAGATGCTCAATTTTACTCTTTGGCGAGATGCTGTCCCTTTGAGTGGAATTTAAGAAACCAAGAAAAAAAGAAAACATCATCTAAATCCAAGGAATCAGTCCTTGTCATCCTTTTTCTTTTCTGGACAGATATTCAGGTACTCTTAATCGTTCCACTTGTGCTGTGTGGGGTGGTGGTGTGAATGGGAAAAAGTAAATGAAAAAAAAGGGAAAAGTATTCCATGATGGTGTTAGAGGACTGGTATTATTAGGTTAGAAGGATATTTTCTTTTCTTTTCCCCGTTAAGGGCCAGGCGAGAAAAAAACATTTACCCTCATTGGATGTTAGATGATTTCTTTTTTCTGTATAAAAAGGACTTGGTTGTGTGCGAAAGGAAGCGTCCATCTTCTAAATAAATGAGAGGAATGCTAAGCGATAAAATGTAAAGTGTCCTGCTGCTGGGGGGAGGACAAATGTATTTTTTTTTTTACGTTAACCAGCATCTTTACTTCGAGTCCTTTTTTTTAAACCGAACTGCGGATGGACAGTCACTTGGACGTACATAGTTCCCGCATTAAGGCTGAATTTGCAGAGAGGGGCTTTAACTAAGTGAAAACTGATGCCGCTCTCAGAGTGAATTTGGAGGTGGATGGTGCCTATTTTCTATCTGGCTGGCTCCCAGATAGCTCACTTTGCTGCAGTTCTGTGCCTCTGCGGTTTCCTCTGTTTGATTGTAAAATCTGGGCATTCCGTTGCTTTCTACTTATGTACGTACCCCTTGAACTTGCATTGTCCTTTGAGGAAGCCGCTTAGTATTCGCTGCTGATGCTTTGGATCTTTTGCGGTGCCTGTATCTGCGTCAGTTTTTAAAGTTGTTTCTAGAGCTTGGCCGCCTTGGTTTCCTCCTCCCTAGTTGGCTCCTCTTGGATGACATATTTGCCAATTTTCGAGGAGGATTCTTGTCCTATGATTAATGTTCCCGCGTAATGTTTTAGCCTACCTTATATTTAAGAGCTCTGCTTTCTTGGTTTCCTTCTCTTGTTTTCAGTCATCTTGGATTCCATGTTTACCCATTCTGGTGAAGGATCCTCGTCCTAAGATTGTGCCTTTAATTGCTGGGTCTTGGGAGTTGTTTCCAGAGCTAAACTCTCAACGTTTCCTTCTGCTTTGTTGGCTCTTCTTGCATGACATGTTTGCCTATTTCGTAGGAGGATTCGGGTTTGATTTTTGCCGTGGAAAGGAAATGTTCCAATAACGAACTATACAGGCTATAGAGCGGCGGTAACTAGCTAAAAACACTCGTATTCATCATCATAAATTGGCTAGTGGACCCCGTGGCTTAGTGGTCGTGTTCCCACCTACCCCGAATGTTTGGCAAACGACTATGAGTAGTAATTGCCTTGAGATTAATTTATTTTCTTTTTCCTAAAAATCTATGTTCCCCTCTATCCACTGTCAGCATAGAACAACTTAAAGATATTTTATCTTAATCTAACAATTCGATATGATTCAGCATTGAACTGCTCTCTATTCACCCTTCCGCCTGGGGTTGCAATTTACAAGTAGATTCCGCGGTCATTTTGCCTTAAGAGAGCGCGTATCTACGATTTTGAGGAATATTACCGAAGCCTCTGACAGACACTATCCATCGAAGGCTGTAGCATTCAATCTTTCTTCATGTGCCATGCTAAAAGGGCACAAAGAGATAAATCGAACGGATACAAACACCCACAAAAGGCGTGCTGCGTCCTCATTGTCCATTGCTTTCAGTGACAACATTCCCAATCTCTGATTTTAATTGATTCTCCACTATTTGATGCTTAATCTACTCGTACTTCACTCTAGTTCATCTGTTTTGTGTAAAAGATACGTCATATTCAACCTAAACGTTGTCCATCTAGCGGCAACTAGTCGAACAACTGCGGTTCTATTTCGTTGAAGATTACTCCACCAAACCAATACGAGATGGCGGTAAACGGGTAATTTGTAAATAAAATTTCCCTGGGAGAAAAATTTCCCTTGTCGATGGTGGAAGGATATTATATTTCAAAATTTCGAAGTTCCATCCCCAATCAGTTGTTCTTTTTCGAATTCTTATAAGACTTTTGCGTAATCAGACTGTCAAGCGAGATACAAAGATTCATTTACACTCAAGAGTTCCTATGTAGGTGGCGCTGTAGTCTTGCGGGAGCCTGGACCTCTACTGATAAGCTTCTCCATTTGATGCTGGTCTTTAGCTTACTGCATCTTTACTGTTCGCATTCCAGGTTGGGTGGGATGCGCGGGACCTAAGTCGATACCTTCTCCTATAGCGGGGTTCCTGTGACTCGAAAAGTTGGTGTCCATTCACTCTGCATGCCCTAGGCATTTCAGGCATTTTTGTAATTAGTCGATATCGCAGTACAGATCATAGAATTCGCCGTCGAAACTTGTCAAAGCCTGTGGAATCGAACACGAAATTGGATACGAAGAAGGATATCATTTTGTGCGTCTCCGATTAAGTCCATGTTTCTGCGCCGTAGAGTAGGACTCAGATAATAAAGATCCATATAGAGTTTCTGCTTACTTACTGCTTGATTGCCATCGTAGCCGGACGGAACAGCGTTCGCCAGGACTCGTTCCTGCTTAAAGGCAGGGTATCCTGAATTAGTTGGACAACGTCTCACAAAGGTCTTGTTTTTCATCGGCAGGGTAGAAAACACTCCAGTAGAGCACTGAGACTGGTTTGTTATTCTATCAGGAAGCTAATTCCTAGCATGTCCTTTATTATTGCGGATTCTTCGAAGACCGGTACTAAAAATCTGCCATCCGAAATGAGCAATGGCAGGGGCAACCGTAGAAATTGTTCTACAGAATCTTTTGCTTTTTTCACAAGCGTTCCAGACAATGAAGTCACTCAAGACGCGCGACTTTGAGATCCTTAACTAAATCTTAGTGGTCCAGTCTTTCCTGCTGAGAAAGACTGTTCAGAGAACCATTTGCTTCTTTGTATGCATTTTACAATGTATGCCATATAGTCTTGCGTATCCCTCCTAATAATAGAGAATGTAGGGAGCAGATGGATGTGGCCTGTGGTCTCCTTCTCTGCTTCCTCTGGAGGTTTCTGACGCAGAAAGTGGTATAAACTTTCCTATTTTTACTAATTTTTGTAGAGCTACCTGCTACCTAGTCCTCTTCTCTTCCGGTAGCTTGTGTAGAACTTCTTCACTTTACCGCAGTAAGTGGCATGTGGTCTGTTACTCTTTCTCATTTCTGCGACTTCTGCAGTAGTCAGAATGTGCAATGTCCAGCTTTTGAGTACGTCTTCCCAGAGTGCAGTGCGTGGTTATGGAGTTGGTTAGTTTTGAAAGGGACAGAAGTCCCTGAAATCTTTTGTTTTAGTACTGGTCATAGAAGCCTGTCGATACTCTTTCATTTATAGGGATTCTTCCGTCTTTCTGGTAGTACAATGGATCGGAGTCTGAGTGCCTTGGGATGTGGTTTCACTGCGAAGGTCTTCTATTCTTAATTTTTTTTTTTTGTAGCGCTTAGCTGTCATAGTACCCTCCTCGCCGAGGGGCAATTCGACGCATCTAGGTATCGTAGACCGCTTTTCATAGATAACCACCTCAGAAACCACAGCAACGCTCTCATAATACCGACGTCTCCTGGGAGTAAGTGGGTACAAGCGACCTATTTTCCCATATCGAAAGAAAGAATCCAGCTGTCTGGATACCAAGCATTACTGCTGTCTTCCTGAGTTTTCTTGGAATCCATTATCAGCGCGGTGACAGACCACTTTTCTGAACTAATCACGATCGATTTTCTCGTGTCGAAAGTAGCACATCCGCCGTTTCCTTGAATTTACTTGGAACCCAGGACAGAGCGCACTGACTGGGCATTTATTCAGACTAACTACGAAAGGAGGTGTGTTTCACATTTTCCCGGTTCTTGATTCCTTTGTGGACATAGATATTCCATTTTGTCGTTTAGATGGCTTGTGTCGTAAGAGGACCTCACGCTTTCTTTCGAAGGAAACCCTCAAATAATGAACTCGAAATCCCTTGCACGAGCTCTCTCTGCAAATTGCATTTTAAGTGTCCTTTCAAATGTTAACTGAGTTGTCGATCCTTTCATCAACAAGTTGGCATTAGCATTGCTCGTAGTTTCATTGTTGCAAGTGCAGATACGGGAAGGATATGTCATGCAGCAAATCAATGAATTGATGAACATGTTCTGGCACCTGCCAATTAAGCGAATCAAATTTCGTCAGTATGCGGTGGGGGGGATACACATAAATGCGAAGGAAACTGTTAGTTAACCCTATCTCCGCCTTGGCTCGTCTTAATTGAGTAACATTTTAAAAGGCACCCGGAAAACCCTTCTTAATATGCAAAATGATGCCCCAGGCATACACTATCTCCTATACACGTACCATGTCCATAGGTACAGCCTTTCCCTCTACCGTCGTCGTTGTCGTCGTCCTTTTTTTCGTAAGGCTTACGGAAATATTCATATTCATTAGTTTCTCTTACGTTTACCGGGTATATTAAAGGTGATACATTACGGGTAACCCAGTGGAGATGGAGGAGGCTTTCCTTCTTATGTTACACAGCATAAGTTTGAGATACACACACACACACGCAGGCTTCTGCACATATGAACTTCTTAGGAACCCCCTCCGTCCTCCGTCCTCCCCCCTCCTCCCTCTGTAGAAATGGATGTTTTCAAATTAAAATTAAAATCCTTTCTTGATACAAAAAGGGAAAATTACCGCGCGCCGTTTTTGCGTGTGCGGCACATCTATGTATGTATTGCCAGGAGGCTCCTTCTATATACATATGTATGTATGTGCGAGTATATGGCATAACACTACATAAGAAAACCCTAAAATGTGTATCCTTCTCAGCGTGTTAAAGAAGGAATGACATTTTACATATTCGTCCATGTAAACGTTGTAGAAAATTTTGCGATGATGTGCTCTTGCGGTTGAAGGATATTTTCTTAGTGGAAAGGATTTTTCAAAAGAAATAACAACAAAGTACCGAAGGTGGGCGGAGTAAAACCGCTTAAATTTTCTACGTTAAATTTTGTATATAATCCTTGCGATTATTTATGAGGAAACCCAGGCGATGGAGGGTAGGGAGGACGTTCTGATAGAAAATTTTAATCTATTTCTGATGGTAGCGTAGGGGTAGGGGTAGTATCTCCCATATCTCTTCTACACGTGATGATGAATCGAATAATTGGATTGCGTTTGCTTTTACAAATGCTGACTGCCTTTGAAGTGTGCCATCAAATGCGCTGTCATATTGGGATTTATCAAAAGAGGAGTCTCTCAAGCGGATAATTCAAAGTCTGTGGTGTTATTAACGGTAATAATGACATGGAAAATCGTATGTCACTCAATAGGACTCATTAAATCAAATAAAAGTCAAATGAGGATGAGCCATGAACATGATTTATTTGCTTTTGCGATTGGGATGATACCTGCTCAACAAGGCTTTGTATCAAGCCTTTCCAGAGCCGTCTCATCTAAGGCGTCTCCGAGATGTGAGTTGAAAATAAAGTCAAAAAGAAAAGTCCTGGAGCGCCAAGACCCTGGAAAACGAGATCTTCCTTCAGCAAGAGGCGTGCAAAGGAAACGACGCGCGATCAAAGTGGAACCCAAAATGGCAAGATGAGGGGGTTCTACATCGGGACATGTAAAGTGCTTGTGAAATGACCAGACGACTAGTGATATCACCAGAAAGCACAAAACCTGTCAAGCTTCGTAGTTAACCTTTAGCCTCGTAGGTTAACCCTTAGCTTACAGTCTTTTGCCCAACTACTGAGGGTAGGCAATGTAGTTTCCATGATTTCACTTCGTCAGCTGCGAATGTTGCCCCCATTGACTCAGTTCAGTTCCATGTCAGAGGAACTGCCCTCTGCTTTATGTAGCTGCTGCAGAGTCTTTTGGTGAGCAACTTATCAAGTCATCGTTCCAAAATCTTGACTGTTTTACTGTGGAGCACGTTTTTGTTGCAACTGCATAATCTCCAGGCTTAGGTCTCTAAGGTCTCTCTATTGCGCTGCTGGCCAGTGACGGTGAGGGCACAGACTCCGGCGTCCTTCTACCTGCACTAATTCGGAATCAAACTTTTCAAGATTCTCAGTTTTTTTAAATGGGATTTCGTCGTTCCGCTCATAGAACTCGTTGAACAGCACTCGCAAAATCATGGGTTTCTTGGTGGAGGTTTGGTTGAAGCCCTCAGCACATCAGTGATCTTGGCTCCACTCGAGCAGCTTTCGTCCTTTTCTGCGTGTTTTGAGTGCTTGCCTTGCTAGCACGCCTTTGCCGGCATTGTACGTCGGATCAGAGGTTTCTTGGTCGAAATTGAGTAGAAGCCAGCACAGCAGTCGCGACTGACTTGCCAATGTTGCCATTGGACTTCCACTAGACTCCAGGGTATGCGGTCCGTTGCAATTTCAGCTTTCGTCGAATGCCTTTTGCCGGCATTGTTCGTCGATTCGGGGGTTTCTCGGTCGAAATCTAGTGAAAGCCAGCACATCAGTTGCGGCTGACTTGGTGGCTTGTGTGCCGTGTTGCCAATGCTGGCAGTGGACTTCCACTATACTACGGGGTACTCCGTCTGTTGTAATTGCAGTTTTTTTCCTTTTCTGCGCGTTTTGAATGCCTATTGCCCTGCTAGCATGCCTATTGCCCTGTTAGCATGCTCTTACCGGTATTGTTCGTCGAATCCGGGGTTTTCTTTGCAGTACATCTTGTTGAGTGTCGTCAACTTTTGTCTAGTCCTTAGGTTCATCTGAACCTCGTGCTTTCTATAACTTTTTTTCCTTTTCGTGGCTGTTAAGTGAAACTTACGCTCGTCCGATTCTTCATCGGGACTTCTTGCTTAGAGCCCTGGTGCAGATGTGGGAATTTAATGATTGTCGCTAGATCACCTTTTGGGAGCCCCAAAAACACTCAATCAACAGCCAGTTTCGCTGACGTTTTCTAGCATATTCCTAGAACCTTAAAGCCCACGCAAAATGCGTCAAAAACAAAGACTCTAGGGACTTTGAGTATTGAATTCCTTTGTTTTCGAACCATTTCAGCTCCGAAGAACAAACTTTAATCAAAAAACAAACCTCAAGCTCGTTGAGAAGTTTCTGCCAAATTGGTTTCCTAAGCCATCCCCTAGAAAA
The DNA here is from genome assembly GCA_946965025.1 of Blera fallax. Taxonomy (NCBI): domain Eukaryota; kingdom Metazoa; phylum Arthropoda; class Insecta; order Diptera; family Syrphidae; genus Blera; species Blera fallax. The sequence continues at coordinate 11,374,352 of OX337249.1, forward strand.
ACTATTTTTTGTTCACTTTATCTCTAAAGATACCCATTTGGTCCTTTGTTTTTATATTCCGTTGTTTTTGTGTACCTAAGAAGGGAATATAAAATTATACAACCACCACCACTACCACCATTACCAGGAGCAGCAGTAGCAGTACCCCATCCGTACACCCATCATCTCAGGACCCATCACCCTCCGCCCCCATAGTCACAAAAGAAGGAAAACTTTTCTTCGATGGAAATTCTTACAAGAAGTATACAAGGACGACGACGACGACGACGACGATGATGATGATGACGGCAATAGCAGCAGCAGCAGCAGCGTCGACGAAGACGGGCTCTCCTCTATGCCTTTTTCTTCGTGTCTCTTTTTATAGTGTATCCGTATGTAAGTAAGTTAGTTTTTGTGGAGAGGAAAATTTTAACCCTACCAAAAGCAGCCAATAAGAGTGAAATCCTTCTTATAAGAATTTCCCTATTGGTTAAGGTTTTCCGCGTGTTTTCATTTTATTTATACTCTACTCCTGCTACACATCTTCTTTTGCCATCTACTCGACGTATCTCTCTATATGGAAAGTGCCTGCTCCTGCAATAGAAAAAAAGGCCAAAATCAGGCAAAAAAAAAACCACTGTATGAGCCACAGTAAAAGGGCCTAAAAGAAAGCGCGCAGGAATAGAATCAGGATCTCTATATATGCCAGGATGTGTGGGTGGATGTTGGCAAAAAAAAAAAGAAAAACTTTCTCCTTTTACTGTAACAATGAAATAGTTTTTGGTTGGAATGTAGTCGCGCGTACTTAGATCCTTTACTCGGCCGTATACGTAACATATCCGCCCAAAATATTGATTTTATTTTTCTGTCGTTTCTTTTCGCCGAGTATTCGGATCCTTTGAATTTCTCTGTGGGTGCATAGTGATAGAGAAAAAGGATGCTTTACATCGTTAAAATGTACGATGTTCTATAGCAGGATACCGCGACCAATCAAAAGAATCTTTTACTCCTTTTCGGCAAGTACCCCGTGTACGGGACATAGTATATGTATAAATTCACGCACACACACCGTTTTCCCGTTCATTCAACGAGGGAATGTCTTTAATTTATTTTCCATTTTTCCCAAGGAGTACATAGAGAAATTGGTTGCCTTCTTGGTGTGCGAGAGCCGCACACACATTTACATCCATACCGAAACAAAAATAGATGAAAACTACAAGAAGTTGTGTTTTTTTTTTTTTTTTTTTTGTTTTTTGGTTTTTTGTTACACTATTCGAAACAAACGCGAAAGAAGTTTCATTAGATACTCTATTCAATGAGTAGACACGTTTGTATGTGTGTATGAAAGGATCTTAGAAGAATTCCTTTGCCTAAGTTACCACACACTCGGAGTACAGGCGCGGGGGATGTTGTGAAATCTTTCAAACTCGTAAGACATTTCTTTAGAGGAATAGTATCTACATATATGTATAGGATACTCGGTGGTATCCTTTGGGCCATTGATAAAGGCAACAGCACACAAATTAGGTTTTGTGTGCTTGTACCTATAGAATTGTAAAGGTTTTATCGTATCCAGCAAACGAATAGCATTTTAATTACATATGCTCGTACGGGGTTCTACAAGAGGGTATGTTAGGATGTGATTGTAGGGGGTAAAAAGGTGAAATAGATATTTTCATTTAATTTTACCTGCGAAGTTCCGTTTCTCGAAGACATACAAAATGAATATTATGTAAGCTCGGTGCTGCTTTTAATGCGAAACGGAGAAAGGTGAAAGGTATTCCAAAATCACTTTGAAGGATTCAAATTTCGATTCAGAGATGGTATGTCTTAATTAAAATTTAATATGCACATACACGGAGGAGGTATGTACTATGTACACTGGTGTGTGTGTGTGTGTATTTTAAGATTTGAAGCCATTATGCTTTGATGTTGATGCCAATTCTTTTTGCGGTGAATTACAAAGATTCCATGGTGGTATGAAGGAGGGTATGAAGGGTTTTGTCAATTTCCTTATCTTATTCTTTGTTTTTTTCTTTTATCTGGTGGCTTCAGGTACATATTCTCATTTATTGAATAATGCTGGTATAAAAGGGGTTCGGTAAGAAGACTACAAGGTGGTATGATGAGAAATTATAAACACTTCACGGTGGTATGGAGGTCTATGGCGATTTCATAATCTTATTTTCTGCTTTGTTGGGATTTGAGGTTCATATATTTATCTCTTTTGTGGTGAATCACAAAAATGAAGGAATAGTGCGGGTATGACGAAAAGAATACGTTGACAGACAAATTCTTTACCAAGTTTTCTGTTTTTTTTTTTTTCTGACGTCTTAAGGAATATTTATTTATGTAAAGCTGAATGTCGGCGTTGTGAATCAGGTTCAAATCCCCAAAGAATTCAAAAAAAAGGTGCTTTGCACGGTTCCGCATCTGGCAAATGGTTAACGATCGCCCAAAACCATTCCATGTCGTATGACAATTTCTTTATCTCACTTATCTCATCGCTAGTTTAGGACAGGTATCGGCGGCCAACTTGTATCAAAGTGTCCTTTGCGATAGCACAGAATTTTCGGATGCTTTTGAATTCTCGACAGTGGACAGGGTTCTTGATGGAATCAGGCTTGCAGTGGAAATTGAGGTTAGGTGGTTACTTATTTAGTTTGGGAGCAAGGACAGTTTTGGGGGCCATTTCATCCTTTATCATTCCTTTGATAAGTCTTTCGTTCAGAGGGTCTTTCTCGGATTAACATGTGCCTACAAATATGTAGTCCCCTTCCCATATAGTACAGGGAGCAGTCTGGAAGAATTGGGTAATTGTAAGGCGGTCTAGTTTGGCGGTACAGCTACGAGGGTACTTCTTTCTGTTTTATTCACTGCGAGTAGGTTAAACGTTCTTAGCTCAGTCAGTATTGACTAAAAACTGCGTGTTTCCCGGCTTCCCGATAGTCACCTCTGGCAGTCTTTTCTCCTTTTCAGTACACCGACAGGGATTACTACCAATCAATGAGCATCTTCTGTACCTAATGCTTATCCTTTTCTACCTGATTCATCCGCTACCTTTGTCGCTTCTATATTACTATGTCTGGGAACCCAATAGAGAATGTCTATGTTCAGTTTGATTATTCACGAAAATTGCAATCCTTCAAGGATCTTAGTTTCTTTATCGATATACTAGTCTATGTCTGTTCTCCTAATGGGAAATATTTTGGCTTAAAAATACTAGTTTGTATAAATCACTAGAGCCTGCTCCTATATTCATCTTAGAATCCGTCAGTATAAAGTTGAGTGCCCTGTGAGTCGTTTATCTTTAGTTTCCCGCAATACAATAGACTTTGTGTGGTACAAGTGAGCCGTGTATCTACTACTACTCGCTTGTCGTATACCAGCGCACATATGAACACAACTACGGTAGTCTTTTGTTCTATTGACACAAGGTTTTCTATGTTTTTGCCTCAAAAATCCAACTTGTTTACGGCGGAATGCGTTTTTAGAAGCTGTGCATCCAAAGAAAAATATTCTGAGAAAACTCTACTTACGGCGTTAATCTCTGTGCTTCATCCTTGTACCCTCGCTAGGTTATCAAGATGAGCTGATATTTCTGTTGCACCGTAGTATATGTACATTCAGGGGATTAAAGATGGAAACAAGCCCCAGTTTCGATACGGTTTTCTCCGATGTATAGCTGATTATATAGAGATGGGTTTGCCTAGCGAAGTATCTTTAGAATCTGCCATCTGCCTTCTGCAAAGACGGCGCCTAACATGCTCCATTTTACAAAACGTGCGATGCCAAGCGCGAATCAGCTAGCACTTTATAAATGAGACTATGAACGGATTGCTCGTGGTTGCCTGGTAATTGATCATAAGAATATGAGATTAGGTAGCCAAATTCACAGCTAAATTCCAACATTTGAGAGGCTTTGCTGCACCAATAAATGGGAAATCCTGCCAGCTTGGTCCGCAAACTAAAATAAAATACATTTCCGCCTATTTTCGAGTCTTTTCTGGTACGACAATAGCAAAAGGTTCAGATCTTGACTAAATTCACTCGTTTGAGCCGCTTACGCTTGGCGATAAAATTGCTTTAAAGCAAAATGGTCCTTGACTAACTGGTGTACTGAAGTACCTATGTATCTTTAGATATAACTTATCGCCTCTGTGGTTAGTTCGTGGGGCTACCGAAGGGGAGTTCATTTAAGGTTCGTATTCCAGAGGACACACAAAAAATCCACGGTCTCAGCTTTCGCTTATGTTTGATAAACGTTTGACAGTGATAAAACAAGTTCGTCTTACAACAGATCAAAAAAAACCTCTTTTTTCCACGGTCCCACCTCCTGCGGGTGTCTGGCAAACGTTCGAAAGTTATAAGTACCACGGGAAGCTTCTCAATTCTTCCATTTAGATACGGCATTGAAAGATGATTCACGTCTAGTCACGCGGTAAAAGCTGAGTTATGAACTCTACACAATCTACTGCCTCTGCCATTTTTAATCCATTCCTTCAAGGACCAAAAAAGAACCTCTGAAAGAAACCTCTGAAGTAGACAGGTAGGGTATTTTAGGGGCCATAGTGGCACATCACACATGCGCAGGACATATGTAAATATTAATCACGTTGCCTACAAGAAGCCTTCTCTCAATTCACAAAATCAACTCACATTTGGTTCAAGGACACTGGTTCAAGTCACTAGTTTTTGGTTCACTTAATGTCCATGATATTGCCGGAAAAAATCACCACAACACTGTCTCTAGATAAGGAAGATGCTGCCACAGCTTCATAACGTACTTCTCAGTATATTTTGTTCTTTTTTTTATGAAACTAAATCACTTGACACTTTTTTTCGCTTGTTTTTTGTTTGAAGGACATTCTCCCGTCGCTAATTGTGTACAAACACAAAACACCAACATGACATCCTATGGGAAAAGTCAAATGCACTCGATAACTTCACACCTTGTTTCCGTCTAAATCAAAACTAGATGAGTGACCATCAGAAATGTACAAAAATAAGACAAAAAATAAAAATAAAAAAAATTAACGTCCTTGGCAATGATATACCAATTGGACAAAGAACACAACTGACCAAGTACCTCTGTAGCAACAACCCCCAACCTATCTATACCGTACACGAAAATTCATTGAATTAATTTTACACATTTGTGCTCTTGTGCGAAATGTTCCGTTCATTCCGTTCATTGTCCATTCGCTTCATGGAGGGTCGAGCAACCAACCAACCAACCGACCGACCGACAACGATAGACAGGGGTGGGGGTAGAATGCTTCTAAATCGACAAAAAAGGGAGGAGACTTACCCGTATTTTCTGAATCGGGTTTTTAGTTATTTTATTTTTTTCTTTTTTTTTGAGGGGTCGAGGGGGTGTGTTGTGGGGGGGGGGGGGGGGGGGGGGGTCAATCGCATGCACAAGGACGATGACCATACACACATTTTGCTTTCATTTTCCTCTCAAAATGTTCGACTGCATACGAGAATCGGTAGACACGACAAAATTGTTGTTGTTCTTGTTGTTGTTACTTCGTTTGTTCGTTGGTTTGTTACTCGTCCTTGATATTTTGGTCAAGTCTGGAAAATACTTGTACTCACCGGTGTGATGTCCTCTCCATCACTTAACTTGTTGCACACATCGGATTTTCTGGATATAAGATATTATTTCGAAGATGTGTGGCTCTCTATAGATTTTACTATACCATAAGTCCTGGTCAAAAAGTTTTCCTTTCAATTTAAATGGAATTCAGGATAAATTGTTCAAAGGACGACACTTCATAGGTTGAGATTAGGTGCTTTTCACTTTTGTTTCTTCTTAATTTTATCGAAAATTCGAAGTTCGAAAACGAAATAAGAATTTTGCTGCAGATACGACAGTGACACGACTGGTAGTCGTCCGTTAATTATTCTGTATAAACAAAGTCATCGATAGCGGGGATAGAATGCATGTAAAAGGAGGACGTGATGTCCAGTCGGCTGGGTTTTCCAACACTCTGTGATTTTTTTGTCAGCCTACTAACGCTTCGTAGCGTACGTAGCGTATATTTTTACGGGCTAACAACTAGCGTTGCCAAGTTTATTTTGATTATCTTTCTCCAAATCACCTCTTGTACTCGTATCTAATCTAGGCAGCAACGCCATCTTTATAGATGCAAACTTTAGTGATTCTGTCGAGGTGGTTTTAGGGTATCTGCGTTCTGCTAGCTAGCTAGCTTTTTTAGAAAGACTATAGGCTTGAGCACGAGGAAGAACCCACCATAATAGGACGCAGTTACTGTGGAAGTTATTCGCAGCTCAAGTGTGTTCAGTCTCCTTTTTTGAAAGACTCTGCGGAAGATCCTTCTTGGCTAATTATTTGGGCAGGGGAAATTGTTTAATTGCTTACTTACTCAACCAACAAGCCTCTCCAGTTAGCCCGGTTCTTGCTGCCTCCAGTTGCGCACTTCAAGTTGACAGTGTTTACCATGGTAGAATGCGGCGACTGTGGATGTTACTAGCAACTTAAGGGTGTTCAGTCTCTTTTCTCGGAAGATCCTGCTCGGTTAGGGGAAAGTGTCTACCATGATAGAGTGCAGCGATTGTGGTCGAAAGACCCTTCTCGGCTAGTAGCTCCGTCCATCCAACTACTCATACGTACATCTATCCATCAGTTCATTCATTCACACATCCATTAATCCATCTGTTCATCCATCCTTCCATCCATTCATCCGTACAATCACTTGGCATTGTCCATTCCGGTGTCCAAATAGTTGCCTTTCCTTCCGCTTTAGCATTCCGATCTCCCATTTCGATCATAGCGCCGCGTTGGGTGTAAGACTTGCTTTTCGCTTTTAGTAGCGATGTTGGTTTCTGTCCACTCCACTCTGAACTGCCTCCTTCACTATATTTGTGCATCAGATTTCTGGTAGCAACTGTTCCACGATAGATTCGATGGTGTTTTCTAGAATAGGGTACACTGTCGCATTCGCCATCTTACATCGCTTAGTCCCATCGATGTTATGTCGCATGAATACGATCAAGAAAAGTGTTTACGTTCCACACGCCAATCGCACTCCTTATTCAAGAGTCAAAGGTCGCTAAAGAGGAGTCCTCCCGTTTCTATACTGTTGTGCGATTCAGGACGAACAATCCATTTTCGTTTGAAATTTTTAATGTGGAGAATGGGAGTAGGTCTTACCAAGGAAAGTTGCAGCTACAGTGGCCCTTCTTGTCATTTTTAGCGAACCAGCATCTATTGAGAGATACGAGGCCTTTGGTAGTCCTAACGTCTTTTCTCAATGATTTGCCTAAGACTTAAACCTCTTAGGTGTATTTTCAACAGGACAGGCAGACACTTTTTTGACTGCCAAACTTAAGAAAGCTTCCTAAGTGATACATCATATGAGCTCCTTCTAGGTCCTAATGTATCCCCTTTCTACTGCCGAAATATTGCTTGATTTCCTCCATCCGTTTATCCATTTATCTTCATCTTTTCAAATTCCTTTGATGGGTCATCCTGCGGATTGGGGGGGTGTAGAAAAAAAAAGTTTTTATACGTTCCACAAACACACACTGGTCCCACAAATTGGGATACCAATTTTACTTCGTAAATTAATCAAAACTACTAAACCTTTCTCTCATCTTTTGTCTAATGTATGTACGTCCAACCGTACGTGCATACATATGTATATCCGTTAAAGGACCTTCCATGTTTCTTTCAAAAATTTTTGCCGCTGCCAGTACCCACATTACTTACAAAATAACTGACATCTCGTTACTTTGACATTCTTTATGTAAGAAAATCCTTACTTTGTGGAAAAACCTGAACTGAATAATACATACACATATCCGTATGTATCCAAGTAAGGACCAAAAAGGACTTAAGAAACTCAAAACCCCCATCGCATTATCAACAGAATGGAAAAAAAAAAAAAAAGCAGAAATCACAAGAGAGGAAAACATTATTCAAATCAGCCATCGTGCGTAGAGCTGCTCTAAGTAAAATGGAAAACTTATTTTCAAATCCTTAATTTGTACGGGTGTCTGTGCGGGTACACAACAACTCATACTATTACGCAATCGTTGCTGGTATCGCCATGCCGCTGACGATGCCACCGCCACTAACGCTAGTGATTTTGGTTAAAAGTAAAATGGCTGAAGAAACATCCTTAAAACTACCTCAACCCACACCACTTTCAAACCCATTCCGGGTGGCAGGACTTCTACTATCCGTCCGCCTACTCATGTATACTCAACTCATGCATTCGCCATTAGAGAGAGGGTGTATACTCGTATACGTGTATACGGGTATACTAAAGCCGTTAGAAGAGTATTTGCCGCCATTAATTTAAATAAAAACCCAAGAAACGTCGTCCTTGGGAAAAGTTTTAAGGGATCTTACAACTTCGAAAAGGGGTTTTCGCAATTTTAAGAGAAGACAAAAATGATGTTGATGACGAAGAGGAGGAGGAGGAGGAGGAAGAAGAGCAAGAACAGCAAGAAGAAGAAGAATAATTCCTGCGTATTGGAGGGAGACATTATGAGGGTGGGATAGAATTTCTTATGGCAAAATTTGTTTCTTTGTTTTGAAGAAGAAAGTTAATGGCGGCTCTCTAAAGATGATGGCGGAGGTGGGGATGAAAGAAAGATTCTGCGTTATAAGGGTTCAAGGAAAATGACAAACGTGTGTGTAGCTTGACTGAGCAGGCGTAAAAATTAATTGGAATTCAGTAAAGAAATTGAAGATGACTTTGTAGGATAAAAATAAGATGTTTGTGGCAGTGGCTGAAATTGAAAAGGATTTCGCAAACAATGGAAAGGATTAGGGGATATACTCGTGTGTGCCCTTTACAAGGTGGTAAGGGTTTTGTGAAGGAATCGTTATTGTGCTTCGGAGATTGGCAGGTGAATCAGGGCACGAGGGTGGGAGTAAATGCGATGAAGTCCCTCTGAGTGATGGCGATGGATATTACCTACATATGTACATATGTAGTAACTGGAATGAAATTTTCACCTTCAACAAAAGGTCACAAGGGAGACGAATCCCTACGAAAAAGATGAAAACCACAGCAAGCTTAGCTGGAGACGTGGCAGCCCAGGCAAGATTTTCAAGCACCTCAGGACAAGGAGACCTGACTATAGATCGTGAAAAGGCAAAAGGAGATAGACGGGGACAAGCCACAAGGTGCTTGCCTTTAAGCTGTTTTGATAGAGCGTTGAGCTGCAAAATTCGGGAATTATACCCGTCCTAGATACGGATCTGCTACGAGACAACAAACAGTTTTCACTTGACGGCCGAATGTATAGGTACCTGCTTATCTACTCCACTTGTACTTTCTTTAGATAAGTACCTTGCGTGGGATTCGAAGATTCTTCGTGTCTCTGATTCGATTCGTTGAATCCTAGCGTCCACTCTCGTTTCAAATGCAGTCTTGCATTGGTGTCTCTCCTGGGTTTATGTTTCGATACCCTTGCGTGGGATTCGAAGATTCTTCGTGTCTCTGATTCTATTCGTTCGATCCTCGCGTCCACTCTCGTTTCAAATACAGTCTTGCATTGGTGGTTCTCCTGGGTTTATGTTTCGATACCCTTGCGTGGGATTCGAAGATTCTTCGTGTCTCTGATTCAATTCGTTGAATCCTCGCGTCCACTCTCGTTTCCAATACAGTCTTGCATTGGTGTCTCTCCTGCGTTTATGTTTCTATACCTTTGCATTGAATTCGAAGATTCTTCAGGCTGTTGGCTTCGTGTCCTCTGATTCGATGCATTGAATCCTCGCGTCCACTCTCATTTCAAAGGCAGCCTTGCATTGGTGTCTCTTCTGGGTTTATGTTTCGATACCCTTGCGTGGGATTCGAAGATTCTTCGTGTCTCTGATTCGATTCGTTGAATCATCGCGTCCACTCTCGTTTCAAATTTAGTCTTGCATTGGTGGTTCTCCTGGGTTTATGTTTCGATACCCTTGCGTTGAAGTCGAAGATTCTTCAGACTGATGACTTCGTGTGCGTGCCTCTGATTCGGTTTATTGAATCCTCGCGTCCACTAATTGTTTCCACAATAAAAATCTCGCCTTGGTTGTAGAGCTCATGAGCAGTCTTCGTGAAACCCTACACATCAGTTGCGGAATCTCTGATGGCATGGCTGGTGGCATGGAAGTCCTGGAGAGCTTTCGCGATTCGTGTTCCTCAATGATTCTGGCGGTCTCTTGCGATTGCAGCTTATATCTTCCCAGAGCAATTGTTCTTTGTTGCAGCTTTTGCGCTATCCGGATGGCTGCAGCAAGGTAGTGATCCGAGCCGATGTTGGCTAGTCGGAAGAAATACTGATCGTCTGTTTAAGACACCATTATGTCCTGTCCCCTTATATATTGATATGAGAAAACCGTGTGCTTACTGTCCTACCAAAGATGTTCTCCACCTAGGCGATCTGATAAATACAAATATAAAAGCCTCTTACGCTTCATTGAGAATTTGGAAAAACTTTTTCTGCAGACTGTATAACGGCGATGAAGACCAACATACCGCTGTCAAGCAGAATACTCCATTCAATATAGACGACGATAGCCAAAACTTCCGTCCACATGACCAAAACGAAGTGAGGATAGCAATATCCAAGCTTAAATCCAACAAATCTGCTGGTCCTGATGGCCTACCGGCCGAGTTTTTTAAGGCAGCTGGAAATGACTTGGTAGAGAGCATACACCAACTTATTTACAAGATTTGGTCAGACGAGTGTATGCCTGATGAATGGAATCTCAGCATCGTTTGCCCGATCCACAGGAAAGGAGACGCCCTCAACTGCGCCAACAGTCTCCTCAACATCGCGTACAAGATCTTATCTGCCATATTGTGTGAACGCCTGAAACCCTTCGTCAACAACCTGATTGGCCCCTATCAGTGTGGTTTCAGGCCAGGAAAGTCCACAGTCGATAAAATTTTCACACTCCGGCAGATCCTGGAAAAAACCATAGAAATCCAAATCGATACTCACCATCTTTTTATCGATTTTAAGGCCGCATATGACAGCATTTATAGAGACGAGCTATACAGAGCCATGTCTAGTTTTGGCATCCCTGCCAAACTCGTTCGTCTGTGCAGGATGACGATGGAGAACGCTCGCTGCTCCATCAAGGTCGGTAATGACCTCACCGAGACCTTCGATGCCAAAATAGGATTTAGACAAGGTGATGCGTACTCTGTATAAGACCTTGATCATCCCAGTCCTGCTTTATGGCGCTGAAGCATGGACTCTGTTGTCGAAAGCGGATGAAGATATCCTTGGTCGCTTCGAGAGAAAAATTCTTCGGAAGATATACGGTCCCGTTTGCGTTGACGGGCTTTGGAGAAGAAGATTCAACGACGAAATTTACGAGCATCTGTCGCCTAAGATGGCTAGGACATGTAGAGCGAATGAACACCAATGCTCCGGCCCGCAGAGGCAGTTAGCTAAGGACCGGGCTAACTGGAGAGGCTTGTTGGTTGAGGCCCAGGTTCAACCCGAACTGTAGCGCCACCTAAGTAAGTAAGTAAGTTACGCTTCATTAGAAGCTCTATTGGCAGGATAATTTCTCCCACTACTCATTTGGCATCACAATGGTCCTCCCTTTGGCATAAGTGTGTTGGCGTTAGCAGGCAGTTACTTCAAAATAACCTAACATATCTTTTTCTAAAGGCTGGGTACTGTTTACATTGTATTATAATTTTAGACCTTCGAACTGGGTCGATTTATGTTGCTACTTTCTCTACCCTCGCTTCCTTTTCTTGACTTTTCTGGGAGACTCAAGGCTGCCCTCTGCTTTACGCTTTTTTGATCACCCTTTTCCGTCAGTTTGAAATTCAGGTTCAGTTTGTTGGCTGTGTAGACATTGAGTGTGACTTTCTTTCCAACTTTGTACCAATTTTTTGAGCTATTTTCTGGAGCATATTTCGCTTTGCCATTCAGTGTAGAAATTGTTTGTCTCAGCTTCGGAGGAGGGTTCGTTAGTTTTTTTGGCTCCTTGCTGACTTGCATTGTTGAACTTATCATAGCCTTTGGTTCCTTTTTCTCTTATGACTTCCACGTCATTTGATTTATTCGTGTGGGTTTTCGATTTTGTTGACGGAGTTAGTGTGTTTTGTACTCCTTCCTCCATGGGACTGACCTCCAATTCACCTGATCTGCCACCTTTTGATGTGCCCATTGCTTTATTTTTTAAAAATAGGTCGCCTCGTGTGAATTTTTTAATCACAGCAGCAGGACGCTGAACAGGGACCCACTCACTCTGAGATAGGGGCTCCTGGGTTTAGGGATTAAATTTTAAGAGCGGCACCTATCTAAACAAAAATTCGACATAATTAAAATTAAATAAAAATCCTTGCCGTATCACACTCACAAATGTACCTCTCATAGCCCAGCTCTATCTACTATGCTGTGCAGATACCCATATAATCCTGTTCAAGGAAAAAGTAAATTAAATCTACTCATATTCTATGAAATATTAAGCTTAGGAGACTTTTAATCCTTTTTAGTCCTTCAAGATAAACACTCTTATTTTCCCTTTCTCTCTGTGTGTGGGTGTGGTTAACTTGTATCCACATGTGGTTTAGTCCTTGCATACAAATAAACTGTGTCGACGTTGATAATGTTTTCAATCCCGCGGGTATACACACATATATTACGAATAAATTACAATTTAGAGGAACAATACTTTAATACCTAGTTGTCATACCCATATCCTTTGAATTATTAAGTAATTTCTCTTATGAAAGGATACCCCTTGTCTCCTGTCGCTGGTTAAATTTAAAAAAAAAAAAAAAAACGAGAAAAACACTCGAAATCTCTATCCAGCCGAAGCCTGCCATTTTACTTAATAATTAGTCAGAGACTACATACATTTCCTTTGACAGGACATGTCGGATACAGTCAGGTTTGGGGTGGAGGAGGTTTTTGTTATTTTCTTGAAGAAACTACCCTTCCATGGGATACGAAATGAGGTCGGAGATGCGTTCACATACGAAAGGACGTGTTCTAGAAGACTAACAAATCGATGCAAAGGATGCGTAAAGTCCGTTGGCTTTTTCAAAAACTGGCTTAAGTCAGTTGCTCGTTAGTCATGTTCGTAACTTGGTTTTTCCTAGGCATTGCTTTACGTTGAGCTCCAATTCAAACTGCTCCAAAGGATACACAAAGATGTACGTCTGGCTTTGTCCAAAACTTGTTTTGAGCCATCAGCTGGGAAACATGTTCGTTTTGCCTCCTTGTGGTAGTTCCGGGTGTCTACACGGTCTTATTTTTTTTTCGCCCTTAAACGAAGTTTTTTGTGTCATTTCCAGGTTCATAATTTGAGCCTTAGCTGTCCTACTCAACTGTAAATGGAGTTGAATTTAGATTTTTCTCGTGTATGAGAGCAGAAAAGTTGCCTGTTTTAAAGGGACTGTGGGCGCGAGAAACTGGGCACTGGGTACATACGTTCTGTTACGTCAAATACTTGTATTTTTGATGAAGACTCTTCTCAAGAGTTTGTGTTAGGCTATGGTGGGACAAAGTCGGTAGATGCCTTGCTTTTAATTCCACATAGATCCAAGAGAGATTAGTTCTTGTTAGTTCCAAGCGTTCTTTCCTAGTCTTAGGTTGATGGCTTAAAGGTAAACCATAGAGGGCCCATATGTTGTGATAGAAATGACTGTTTAGCAAGCTTATCCCTGTGACTAGGAACTCATGGTGCTCAGGCTTAGACTAAAGTAGAAAATAAAAGTGAATGACTCCTAAAGCTGCTTGACTTTTCTAAGGATGTGTCAAATCCATTCTCTGGTGTAGACTTCAGTCTCGAAGTCGTGTATCGAATTTGAATCGCTTTTAATGAATATGGCGCCAAGTATTCGCAGCGGGAAACACGTTGATAGGACTCGATTCGTAAATAGATCTCCAAAGATCCACCTATGTCCTCTGGTGTCAGGATTTTGCAGGATTTTTTCTAAGACTCTTGCTTTATTCATCACAATCGCATCGCAGTTATGTACGTCTTCAGTTGGCGGCAAGGATTTTTCCCTTAATCTATCCCTTTCGTGTACATTTCACCATTTTGGGAAACCATTCTCTTTAAAGTCCAGTCTAGAGACCATATCGCGGTTTATGTCGATAGTCACAGCAGCCTGTTGGGTGTCCTTGTCTTATAGAATTCCAACAGGCTCTAGCAGGAAGAACTAAGTTCGAGTTAGCCTAGTACGAGGCCATAGGCACTTCATTGGAAAGGAGGTCTTTCATAATTATAACGCTGTACACAATCTGTTAAGAAAAAACGCTCCGCAGGGATGGGGATCAGAACCGGCTCGTCAGTCATCCAATTTCTATCCCACGAAATACTGAAAACCCTACCACAATTTAAATTTTTCTCACACTACGAGTACAATTTCGTTATTTTTCACATGAAACTTGCAATTCATATCCTTCCCCACTGCAATAGAACTTGTTTTTCACTTAAAAATTGAACTCGATGACCTGTTGCATTGTCCTTTTAAGTAAAGAAACGAAAAAACTGGATGAAATCTTCAAAATTTTTCCTTCAAATCCTTTCACTTTGACTACCTGAAGGAGTCACATGTATAGCATGTCCATCTTGGGTTGCGTGCGCCTAACCGATGCATTAATCCTTGGCGCAAAGGGGTGGTTTTTCAAGAATGGGTCAAGCAAGTTTTTTGTCCTTTCTTTGTTCGGTGGTTGGTGTACATGTCATGGTCACGAACAATATTTTCCTTTTAAGGGTAACTGTCAAAGGATTTTAAAGAAAAAAAACTTGTTTTTCTTTTTAATGTTTTTAAAAGAATTTTTCCCATGATTTCTCACACAGGACATTCGAAAAGAAATTTTGGAAAAAAAACCGGATTTTATGAGAATTCTTAGGGAATCGTTTCAGTAGTCGAAAAGGATACTCTTTGTTGTCTGTCGAATTTAATTTATTTTTAGAATTCACTCATGCACAAGTTCCTCGTTGAGCAAAGTTCAGCCTATACTCCGCGATATGTAGTCCTGTGCCTGCGCTTTTGTAATATATTTCAAGGATGCTAGGTTGATGTGGGATGGTAGGAGGGAGGATGCTTTGGTTTTGTTTTTATTAAGGAAAAGTCTTGGCGTAAAATGTTCCGCACTTTGTATGCGTGTGTGTGTGTGTGTGTGTGTAACTATAACTAACTTTCTATAGTGATCATCTCGTCATTTTCCTGTCGTTGTTGTTTCCTTTTACACGGTTCCTTACTTTGAAAGGATTGGATGAATAATGAGGGAACGGAAGGGCGAGGATGAATTTGAAAATTTTCATTTAAATAATAAGAAACCAACAAGAACAAGATGTGAAAAGTTTTCCACAACCGCAAGGGTTGTGAAGCAGTAGCAAGCAGCACATCCAGCATCAGCAATAGGCGGAGGAAGAAAATGCGATGGTTAGTAGGTATGGTAGGTTGGTAGGTAGGTAGGTAGGTAGGTAGGTAGGTCGGTCGGTCGGTAAGTACAATAGGTTGTTGGATAGGTAGGTAGGTACGTAGGATCGACCTCAAAAGATGGAACCACCAACGACGACGGAAATAATCAACAAAAATAGTTGAAGGAACGTTCAACGTATTTGTGAATACAACACCCTCCCACGTACATTTACTTGGCATGTGAATCCTTTCTATTTCGGAACGGGAGGGAATGGGTATTAAAGGTTTTATAAAGCGAAATACGAAATAAAGACGAAGATTACAACGACGACGGCGTTGACGACGAAGACGTCGACGTCGACGACGACGACGACGATAGCGATGGCGGTGGCGGTGGCGGTGGCTGCAAAGAGAAAAACTTTTTCACACTCTCTATGGAAATAGAATATCCTGCTAACTGAATGAAGTACGTGTATATGCTACAGTTCATGGGTATGTGTGTGCCTAAAAGGAGGCGGTTTTCGAAGAAAATTTTCAACTTTCGTTGCCATGATGTTGATGATGATTCGCGGTTCCTGTGGTACGCTCTATGTGGGTGTGCCACGTTTAAGTTTCCCTCTTGACAAAAAAACGTATCTAGCGCGCTAGCAAGCGTTTACTAACGATGGGCTTGGGGGTTGCAAAACTTTCATTTCTCTGGTAATTAAATTTACAAATTACATAGAACTCTCAGCGATGCAATTTTCTTTTTTTTCTTTTTTTTTTTTCTTGTGGAGCACTGCCTCTTGCGATTGGATACACTGCAAGAGGAGGAGTACCAATGTACGCATATCGTTTGAGGGTATGAATGCAGGTGGTTCTGTATGCGAAATTCTACATTACAACAGCCCCCAGTGAGACATTCGTGTTATATTTTGGAGTCGAAAACTTATCTGTAGTTAGTCGGTGGAGAATTTAACTATCTTGCTTGTAGCTCATGACACAGCCCCCAATGCAAAGCCTCTGGAATCAAACTGCACTTTTTTCCAAACTAACCTTGGTTTTCTCTGCTTACAGCACAGGAGAACACCAAAAACCATCGATTCAACAGTAGCCCCGTTTAAACAAACCCCGAATTCGTAGCAGTTGCCTGAATTTGCAAGTTTTTTGAAGCTTTTCAAAGAAAGGCGGCGAATATTTGCGTGCTGCCTGACTTATAGCATCTGCGAAATGCTATTCCTGGCGATATACCGCAGCCCTCTTACCGACCTAGATTCCTCTTCGACTGTCCTGTGCCAAGTATGACCAATCCATTAGTCTAGTGATTGTTATAGTACGGGACGTTCAAATCCCTGCAACCTTACCGAAATCCTTCTGATTGCCTGTGACACTTACTCGCTATCGTGCGCGGTTCCTGACGATATGCCTTACCAGTCTAGATTCCTCTTTGAAGGACCTGTTCCTGTGTTTTTCGCGGACTTTTCCATATTGGGCTATGCAATCTGTTATGAGAAGCTAGGTTCTATGGTCTTCCGTTCTCGTGCTTTTTGTTTAGGGTCCGCTTGCCATTCGTAGTCACCAGTCATGTGCTGAATCTATATGCGGAACTCAGCCTTTGTCTTATCGAGTTGACTGCATCGGGTATTAGCCCCCATTGATTGTGTGCTTTAAAATGGAAGGAAAGTGTTCCCTTTAGCGCTTTGCTTGTCTTGAAAGTTTTGATCTCGTCCATGCTGGAAGGTGGAAGGCTCATCCAGCACTTTTTGCTCTTGTCACGAGTGTGGATTTATAATCGGCTCGCTACGGGGTCCCCTAATCCGTTGTTGTTATGCCCGGATCCTTGAAACAAAATGTTGTTTCCCGTTCGCTGAGTTATTGTACATTCTATTGCTAAGTAGACTCAATGTCCTTTGTGAATGCCTGTATGTCTAAGTGTTCCATTTGACTGGAGATCTATTGCAAATCATCCTTTGAACCACATAGCTTTCGCTGCCATGTTTCCCAATAACGTGTCGGCTTTGTGCTTATTGGCATTGGAATCGTCTATCAACGTCATGATGTCTCCATTGGGTGTTGAACTAGGCGCAGCAGTAAGCTTGCTCGTCCCTATTCAGTGCTCTCGTTCTAGCTTTATGATCTACAGCCGTGGTGATGTTTTTCCCTCGTTTCACAGTGGAGGATCTTGTGGTCTAATGTGAAACTTTTGAGATTAAATGCAACTAGGATGTTGTCGTGTCTCAATTGGGTGCCTTGAGTCGCCCATGTCCTGCCAACATCTTGGTAATATGGACTCGAAGTTGGGGATGTCTTTGTCATAAGACTGCCATCTTCCTTGACATTTGATAAGACTGTTCACTCCGCCTTCTTACCGTCCTTTCCTTTAAGAAGTACTCAATTCAATTTTTTAGCGATATTTCGTAAGCAATACACTCCATTGCTGATGAAGTGAATCTCAGAATTGTATGCCGGCTTTAGTTCAGTCCGGCTTCCTTTATTCTTAATACAGTTTTGGCAACGACCTTCTTGCAGTAGATATCCTCCATTGTTTCTGTGGGTGTCATTCTAACAGATCCTGTCATCCCGATGAAGGCTGTTCTCTGGATCTTTGAAAGATAATAATTCTTCTCAAGTGCCTTTTACCAGACTTTCGAGCCGTTCGTTGAAATAAGTCTCACCACAGCTGTATAGAACCAATATGCCACAGCTGATTTCAGGCTCCAAGTATTGCTGAATGTCCTATTGCCTATATAAAAGGCTGAACAAACTTTCTTGATGGTTTCTTCCCGGCATAGTTTGGAACTCAAAATCACTCCTACTTATCTTGGCAAGATTTAGCTTAACACCTCCAACAGTTGGTGTTCCGAATGACATTTGACATTTTCCTAGTGAAGGATTGATTCCCGGGCCTTGGCAGCTGGTCCAATCATTGACTCCTATTAGTGCGTAATTGAATCTCTCATTCAGGGCTGACGGAGACGCCACCCTTAGGAGACCCTCTGTCGACCGTCTTTCTAACATTAACCAGCTTTGAGTTGATTATGCGGACAGTTGGGTTTGAAAAGGAATTCTTTGGCTTTTTTCCAAGTTTCTTGCAAAATTTCAAAAGGACTAGCCGATGCCTCATCGAGAAGTAGGCTTTCCCCTTTCCACTTTGCACTGCACATCGACTACTTCTCACCCAACCCAGCAAACCAGTAAGAATTTTATCTTGCCTTGAGCACTGCGGAGTTGTCCTGTAATTCCCAGAGAAATTTTCTAACCCAAATTCCAACACAACAATTGGCTAATCATCATCCACCCACCCCCATCGGCCATAACTCTTGACACATTATCATTCCCCAGGGATCGGTTAGGAACAGATTGCATTCCCTTCGAGAATGTCGACTCAAACAAAATGCCAAACAATAAACCATTTTCCTTCATTGCTGGTCGATGACCATGGTCTCGGTAGTCGTTGTCCTCGTCGGCATCAAGTTGGTCACATCCGTTTCTATACCGTCTGCGTGTCTGAACTCTCAATAATGCTGTTGCTTGTCCAGTACTACTGGTCTGCCGGTGACCTTGGCACATTATTTTTTAAATACACATCCTTTGGATAAATAATTTTCAAATTCCCTTCAAAAAATTCTACAAGGATACAGAAAAAAATTCAAACACACCATCTGTACATGGCGCTATGGTAAGGACGACAGCAACAAACGAGGCGTTTCCACGACGCACAGTCGTTGGGCGTGGTTTTAATAAGTGCGTCGAATAAGAACTTACCAGGAATACATTTTTCATACCCAAAAATCCTTTCCTTCCCTCGCTCCATTCCGAGGTAGATTGGTAGCAAAACAACAACAACAGCAACAAAAAAATGCCATAGCAGAAGGGTAGGGGAAAAAAACATCCCGTTAAGGGTTGGAAATTTCATTTTCGCTTACTTTTGCCTTAGTTTTGTGGTGGTTTCTGGCAAAGGAGAGAAAATGAAAGCCGACAACGGTTAGAAAAGTACCAACTACTCGAAGGGGTTGAATTGTAGATAAAAGACGAAAAAAAAATTCTAAAAAAAAATGGCGTCTTCGTGATGGTAGTTTACGCTAAGAAACTGATGCCTCGAAAGGAGTTTCTCAAATGTCTTACGGATTATAGGGGTGGGTACGTGGTGCGGGTGGCAACTGAAGAAGTCTCAGAATTAAATTACACGTGAACCCATCAGATATTGTTTTGATAGCTACTTGTTTGGTTGAAGATTGAGTGAAGAGGAGAGCATTTCTAAGAGGTTTCCCTAATGGATTGTTATTAATTGGAAGGGATGTAGATTGGAGGAGATGGATTTATAATGTGTGGGGAGGCTTAGAGGATATTTTCTTTCGTTTCTTCAGTAAAACGTGTCATTCAGTTACTGATTCTGGAGGTTGATTTAGGTGAATGATGGAAAGTATCACTTATCCCCAGTATCCCGTAAATTCTATGATTTTAAAGTGTCCGTTTAGAAAGTTAAAATCCGCGATGGTTCTCAAATCATCTTACTCTGTAGGTCCACCAGAGGAGCCAATCTGCCCGCACTACGTGCATTAATCCACATCTGCTGGTAGTGCCGATGCGTCTTTTCTAACAATTTAACCTCCATTTGCTTATAGAATGACGAATTGCAGTCTATAGCTGGCTGACGGCACACGAAAGAGCTCATTGATCCCCGTTTTGGATGGAATGTCCGCTTCGACAAGCAACAGTCAATAGCCTATGGCTAGATGAGGGCGAAACAAAGAGCTCATTGTGCCCTCTTTTGGCAGAATGCCCGCTATGCTAGCACCCCCACACTTACGTGTCTGTAAAACGATGACTTTCAGTCTATAGCTGGCAGAGGAGGCACGAAATGGCTCATTGATTTCCCTTTTAGATGTCCAAACCTTAATTCATTACCTGCTGTACCAACATGCCCAGCGAGAGTTAGTTACGCCTTTTATTAACCTTGAGGCTGGACATATTCATTCCAGTCTCCTTATGCCCCACAGGTAGCAATCTGGGCCCAACTGACGGGCTATGGCAAGTTTCTGTCAACGAATCTTGACTTGAGCCCGCGTGTGTTGCCACTATAGCAAGGACTAGGGTTACCCCGCCTACCCGTAGAACCATTTGCTTCTTTGTATAAATTTCAGAATGTTAGCGTTGCGGGATTGGTCGTTGCGAGGTCATTTCGATAGCGGATAGCCCCAAATTCCTCCTTTTTCTATTGGAATATGTCCTGTCTGTCTAAAAATATCTTTATCCGGAAGTGGTCCTTCCCATGTACATATGTATGTATCTCTCGCTCTATTCTTTCCAACTTTCCGTGTAGTAGAGCCGTATGGTTGTACTTGGGAATGAATTGACGCGACAAATTCAGGATCCATTCCGCTAATGAGCGGTCACTACACATCGACGTTAAGACAGTTGCTGTTTTGCTATTGCGTCCTTAATATCCAGGAAAAAAACATGAGGATATCGCTTACGGCCAAGTACACATTGCACATTGCAGACTATGGACGAGGACCTGGTTCTATGGACCTTCTTCTATGGCAGGAATGCTGGCTGACGTTGATTGGCAACACAGAGTGATTTTTGGAATTGCTGTCGAGGGTTTTCCGAACATTCGCTCCACGAGTTCAATGTTTTCTTGGAGTTCCTAATCCTTTCGTTATTATTTGGTCACATGACGCTGTCTGAAACTCTGAGGGGGCTATCCCCAACCGAAGCTGTTTCGAATTGCGTTATCTTTCTCTAACCTGAGTATTGACCGCCAATCTGCATGTCCTCGTCCACATTCTTAAGATCTTTAGGGTCCTGACACCAATAGTTCAGTTTGAATTTATTTCCGCTGAGTTTTTCTGGAGCATTTTATTAGAAACACAGGCCCATAAAGGTGGGATCTGACGACTTTGCTCTAAAGTGTACCAGGGCCATGAGAGATGGAGTGTTTTCCTCCGAATGATTACCTAGTACCTCGCTAGTAGCGTATGCTTCGAAATGTGTTCCTTTTTCTCCATCTAGCATATCCAGTTGATTAGGAACTGTTACAGACGGCTAATGTGATTTCTTCTTCTTTTTTTTCAGCTTATCTGTGCAACGTTGGAAACCTCTACGATGATGTTCATTACACCTGCCAGTCGTTTAAGGAATTTCAAGACAAACAGGGTAAGTCAAAGCCACCTTCAGTTTCCTTCATAATCTTGGTATGTGTCTCGTAATAGAGGAATCAATAGGTGTATGCAATCCTAGCGCTATAGGCTTTATTGAAACAAAATGAGAGACTACGAAGGGTTCCACCTTCTTCTTTAAGAAAACGTTCTATCCGGTCCCGTAAATTTGGTTTCAGTGTGCGTTTCCTAACTCCGATTACTCCTATTCTGTAAAACCGCCGTGAGCTAAGAGATCTGCTGTGCCCTCCACCTAGCTCTAGTCGAGGCTGTTTTCGGATTAGAAAACCCCTTCCAGTTTGGTTTCCCTTAAAAAAATCGAAATCTGGACTGAATCTAGGTCCCCAGACAATAGCGTACTTTGCTGTGGATCAGTGCCTCGCATGCCCTAAGCAGACGATCCACAATTTTTTGGTATTTAGAATTAACATGTTTCGTTATTCTCGAAGCTTAACTCCTTTAAGTGTTCGACTTGTTAGTTCCCTTGTAGTAGGAGTGCTTCCATTGACTGACTTTTTAAGATTCTTCTTCTTGTTTACAAAGTTTTTCTCGGATAATTTGTCCGTTCATACCACAGAGGGGCTCTGGTCCTACGAATGGGGCTGTTGTTGCCGCCTCTTTCCTCGCTAGCTTGTTGCATTCTACACGGACGTTCTTGGCTCTGCTTTACTTTTTGGAACTGATTCTGCAGGAGCTCAGCTTTAGAGGTTTCTATCAAGGTTGAGCTGCGTAGCAGTTTCCTATTGTTGGACCTGCCTAACTTGTTGAGTTAGTTCAGTCATTCTTACGCCACCTTGGAGCTGATTTCAAAGGAGCACAGCATTTTGGCGGCAGATTCGGTAGTATCTATCGAGGTTTAGTTGCGTACACTTTTCTTTCGCGTGGTTTCCGCTTGTCCATGTTTATCCATTCGTTCCTTAACCGGGGGAGTTGTTTTGCCTCATACATACGCTCCTATTGTTATTCTCACAATTTTTCCTTTGGTTCTCACCAGGAGCAGGCGCGAAAGGTCTAGAATTAACTCCATAGCCGTTGTTGGCCATGACCTCATGAGACTGCAGGTCAGCTTTTGTATTTTTTCTAGGATTTTTGTAATTGTGAACAGCTTGGTTCTTTCCACCCAAGCCAACCAAGTTAGCCTCACCTCCCTCCTGGTGTAAAAAATTTTGCAGCTACATCCTCAGGTTATGCTTAACGTCATTATTCCTCCAGTTGCCTTCTCGCTTATGAATTCCTCGTGTTTTTTTTCTCTGGAGTGTCTTACTGTCTGGTAAGAAACCTAGATACTTGACCTCTTGTCTAAATTTGATGACTGTTCCTGCCATTGGAATAGGTGTAATCGATATACTAGTTCAGCCTTGTCTTAAATTTTGTATCCTTCGTCACTGAGACTCATCAAGTTTTAAGTCGTCCTTGTATTATATGTCCTAAAACGTGCCTCTGGATCCTGCATCTCACGCCGTTAACTCCGTCAATTTTATATGCTGATGAAGGCCTCTGTCACACAGTGAATACCGACCTTATGGAGAATTTTCTCAATTGCTAGGCTTTAAATCAAGGGTGATAGAGTTCTTTTACTGATGGGAAGCCCTTTACAACGAATTTAGCTCTCGCATTGCACACATCCTTGAAACAGAAATCTTGTCGTTTATTGCTTGTTGGAGCTGTCGCAATGGCTGCGTCTGAAGTACTTATTGCCAGCCGTTGCTCTGCAGATGTAATTACCGTAATATCAGTTGGGTGGTAGACCCCAGAAAGTGCTTATCTAGAAGTAGTCTTAAGGATTCTGAACAGTACTCCGGCGTGTCGGGGGTTTTATTAGATCGCATTTTTCCTTACTTCCTTTCTTTTAAATTCTTTCTTTCACTATGGTTCGCGTCGAAATAAGAAGGGGTAGTTTTGCAAGAATTTTTCTAAGCACTTAGCTAAGACTCTTTGGATTTCTTTCGGTCGTGTGAATTATTCGTGCGATACTTTCACTATTCACCTCTAGAGGGCTGCGTATATGCTATTCCCAATAAGAATGATTTTCGCCGTGCGTCGATGTAGTAGGACGATGGAAGGGATGATTATGGTGGTGCTGTGTACGTTGAATTTTAGGTGGTCATAATAAATCCCAACCAAAGCGTTGAGTTACCAAATGAAATATATGACCAATGTCCACAGTTACAATCTAATTAAATACTGTGCAGGCTAAAGGCTACATATTTTCCTCAAAAAACCAAAATAATCAAAATGATGTGTTACTGGATTATGATGATGGTCTGCCATCAATTATCCTTTTTTTTGAATTATTCTTGGTTGTAATTCAATTTGTAATTTAAACCCCAACTCATTTGGTGTTTTTGTTTGCCTGTCAATGTTTTTCCACCGAAATGTTTTAATTATGTGGTTGGAGGTGTGTTTTTTGTGTGTACATATGTGGGGGAGGAGAGGGATCCTTTACACATGTGATGGACTCAGAAAATAATAATAATAACAGGGGGTTAAGTACTCGTATCTCTGAATTCAGTCCAACAGAAATAAAAATGCGATTAACAGCGTTGGAATTTGCAGGTTAGCTGTTTAACGATTGAGTGGTGAATTGTAATGAGTTGAGTTGCCGACTGGAAATTTAATTTGCAAGAGGCTTTATGCACTTCATCCTTAAAGATTGTGTGTGTGTCTGTGACAAATGTGAGTTTTCGTCTGGTCATAGCACTGATGTCGTTCGACTGAGGAGCCTAGTCGAACATCGTCATCGATGTTGTTTGTCCTTTTTTAGAACGTTCTAACCGACTGTCGTCTACGTTTCTCCGACTTTGAAAAATTATTCCTACCTACATATGTATGTGTTCTATAAGCCTACGAGTTTCGAGTAAAACGTTGAAGGATAGGGCGAATAGGAATTCCTATAGAGAGAGTCTGCAAGACATGAATCAGATGGTAGCGTGCACTCTTATTTGTTACCTTACTTAGACGGATGAGGTTCGCTGTGCTGAGCTGTGCCTGCACTCTTCTGTAGCGATCCTTTCGCCAAAGTTGTGTATCGTTTGCTAACAGCACTTTATACCCAGGCCTATGCACCTCTTAAAACAATTCCCAGATCGTTGGCATAAGTCAGCCGTTTCACGGGTTTTTTAAAACAAATTTCCTTTCTGTTGATTGAAGCTCCAATAAGTGTAGATGTCGGGGGACAAGGTATCTATTTTAACAGAACTACGACTGCACACAGAGCGTTGATAGTTAGAATCAAAATGATATTAGAGGCGGCTTGGTATATGGAAGTCATTGTTTCCGACTGAGCCTGGTAGATTAGGTTTGGTTAGGTGCACTTAGCCAACTCTATCATTTCACACTCCAGTTTGGTGCTTTCCTATATCTTTCCGACTTTCGCTGTGTAAAGCGTGAGAAATTCTGCGGACGTACTGTTTTCACACTCCGCAACCAAATACAAAGCAAAAAGACCAAAATACCACCCTTCAGTCCCTTCGTTACACAGTGGAGTCCTTTGATGTGGCAACGTTCGAGTTTCTAGGTCTCTGGCAAGTGCCTAAGTCTTCGGCTGCTCGTCTGTTCTGGTCTTAGCGCTACTAGAAGAGGGTGTTGATTCCCCGTTGATTGACTCCATTTTAGCAGTTTCTTCAAACGCAATCCTTTTGTTTGAATTTTCGAATTTTTTGGCTTGCAGGACAAACTTTTGTAATGGTGGGCTTGATTTAGTTTGATTCAACTTTTTTCTCCAAGAGCTCAGTAATGCAGGGTCAGTTGTCTTAACAATTTGGCAAGGTCACAATCTGCACAGTTTGAAGGAGAATAGAGGACTCCTTCGTCTTTAACTTTTCCCGAAGGTGCACAAGACTCTCCATTCCCGGCTTTAGGTAACAAAGAGTGTCAAAAGTGTCCAAAACTACAACTAACAGGAAAATAGTTGAGCTTCACCGATCAACGATTAGTTTTCGATTTCTTAAACGTGACTAAGTTAGTCATGAAAAGACTATTTGATGGGGCTTACAACTAACCTTATCGCAAGAAAATTGTTGCCCTTCAACGATTATTTTTGGAATAGTTAGTCATGAGAGGATTATTTGCTTTTGTCTACTGCCTATTGCGACTACTATTAACCTAATCAAGAGAAAATAGCCGCCTTCAACGTGTCATTTCTAGAGCCTTATTTAACTGTATCTAATGATTAACATCAGTAATTAAAGCCAAAATCTACGTTTTTGTGTACAGCAGCTACAAGCAACCATTTACGCATAAAGTACTCCATTGAGTACATCCCACAAATGTGATTGATTGACTTAGTCACTTTGGCATTAACTAATACGAACAACGATTGAATTTCCCTGTAGATTCTTGGAAAAGTGTTCATTCCAGCAGAGCTCCTTCAAAAATCCTTCTCTAATGTGCATTCTACGATAGGTAACGCTTTTTGAATTAATAATCAGACCTGCTGTAGGCACAAGTGCTTAATTGAAATCTCTGCGCTTTTATCATCCCCTAGTGAGAAGGATTTTTTTCCACTCCCGCTGCACCCTAATTTAGTAAATTTTGTGCGAGCTACGACGAAAATTTAATATTCTAGGCTTTCACACAGAATGTCGCGCACACATTTCGAAATGTTTCCGTTTGATAATAACCTTATTATTTGCCACACCCAATTATCGTAAAAACTGTATCTGCACCCATTTTACACCACTGCCATCTATATACACCCCTCACCCATGTACTCACCCCATCCCCATGCTCTCATCCGACACAAAGCAGAAAGTAAATTGTCAAAAATGTCGACGCTATTCTTGTAGATGGTATGATGGAGTTGGCAACGTTTACAACCCCCCATTCCCCAGCGGGATTTATATTCTTACTTTTCGCAGGCGGATTTGGAAGTAATACAGGGCGCGAGCTTCCTTAGGGCTTGGTGTGTATCAGTGGGATGTGCATGAGAATTTTTAGAACTTTCCAATTTTCGAAAATGAACTCCCGGGCTTGTTGGCGCAGCCGTTGAATTGAGGTTCGCTTAGGAAGCTCCACTTCACATCTAGTCTGAGTCTTAAGAAAGGACTAAAAATTGTTCTCCCAACCAGCACTGATTGGAATCGGAAGCTGTGGGTTAGATAGATAGATAGAATATGGGTGTAAGCGCACTGCGACCTTATAGATCTATTGTGCTCCCCTACTTTGGCTCCCGTCGGTGAGATACTCGACTTAGAGCACCTACTCCAGTCCGATTTCCTTGATGAACCGGAGTATCTTGAGTGGATCTAACAATGGCAGATCTTCTTCGGATAGTTGATGGGCATCCAGGTATTTCCTTCTTTCGTGGATCAATGCTCCACATTCTTTAAGAAGGTGCCCTGGGGTTTCTTCAACATCCCCACAGAATCTACATTCTCCGCGTTGCTCTATGCCTAGTTTCCTGAGGTGTTCCTTAAGTCTACAGTGACCCGTTAGGAAGCCTGTGAGGATGCGCAATCGATTCTTATTGATATTCATGTAGACCCTACTTCTTTTCCGGTTATAATTCCCGAGAAGTTCTTTGGCCTGTCTCAGTTTTGGTGTTTCTTCCCAAAGTTTGATTCTTTTGCAATCCTCTTCCTTCTTTAGCCCCCTCCGTATCGTGTGCGGTCCAAGCCCGCAGAATGGCTCCGGACCGGTAAAGGTAGTCTCCGAGCCTTTTCTAGTTCATCAGCTGTTCTTCATTTCCCTCTATTCCCACGTGACCTGGTACCCAGTAGAGAGTGACTCTGTTTACTCAGTCGGTTTAGCTTGTTTAGGCACTCCCACACCAGTGTAGACCTGATTTCATGGGAGCTTAACGCCTTGATGGCGGCCTAACTATCCGGCAGCTGTGGGTTAAGAAGGGGTTTCAACAACCTCTGCAGCTGTGTCAGAATATTCTGAGCAATCGCATACGGTGTTTGTCTGTATTTTGTAACTCTATCCAAAGTTAAAACTATCGTCGACGGATCTCTTTCACTTCTTCTTAAAGCCTGCTAACTGCCGAGAGCACCTATTGATTGGATGGCAAGGTTGAAGTGTAGATGAAAAGTGACTGTCCACAGGGTGACGTTTTTTCACCCTTACTAATTCTATTTCTTTCTTTGTCTGCTTACACAATGTATCATGGGTAATACATTGCTTTTTCTCTTTCTCGAATCTGAAACTAATCGACAACGTTACGGTTGGCATTGAGAATGGCTGCCCGCAAGGTGGAGTTTTTCTTTTTCATCCTGATTTTTTCTATCTCAATATCTTCCCCCATTTATGGCAATCCGCGACTGCCTTTAAAATGGTTAAACAGAAGTACTTTTCCGTTCTCGTTTCTGAATCGAAATGCAACTTTACGACAACGTTACGGTTGACACTGATAGTGGCTGTCCGCAAGGTGGAGTTTTTGCAAGAATACTGTTTTTATTTTTAGTGGCAAATGCGCGACGGCCCTTAAAATTGTTTAAAAAAAACTACTCCTCTCGTTCTCGTAGATGGTAAACTTCATCGTCACTCTAATGCTTGGGTGGGTGGGTGTATGGCCCCGTTTCTACATTAACATTCTAACTCCTCAAGATCCCAGCCTGGGCTAGATAATTAGATTTCGGTGTTCAAAGATTCTGCTTCTTTTTTTCATTTGAAAATCGCACCTCTTTTGACATCGCCGAGGGCATAGAGATTCTGACACCCACTTATGACTGAATGAGTACCTGCTGATGGCACGTAAAAAGATGTCCTTGTTGCGATAGGCATAAACTAAAATCCCTAGATTTACGAATAGTCTTCAACCTTCATCACAGATGGCAATGTGACGCAAAAGAAAAAAATAATAAAAATTTATCTTTCGTTTCTATTTTCTTCTGCTTCCCTTCTCGCCGATAGACCTGAATATGTATATACATATGTACATGCATACGGGGTATGTGTGTGTGTGTTGTTGAGTTGAAGAAAACTTTTTGGGTAATTGGTAATTTTTGGTTGGAACGCACACGCCTCCTAAACTCCCACCGCCACCAACTACCACCGTCACCACCACCACTATCACCTAGCAGTACCGTTCCAAACACGCAGTACATCAATACCACACACGGTCGACAGCTGTGCTGGGTCCTGGATGGCGTTTAGAAAGATGCCTGGCTGACTGGCTGGGTTGCTTGACTTGCCTAGTTCTGGTTCCATGTGGAGTATAGAAGTTAGCACTGCTTTTCTACGTGGATGCGAAAGGCAAAAATGATTTTATTACGCGCTAAAGGAAAACTTTTCCATAAGAGAACTGAATTTTGGTATTCCTGTCGCTGAACTTGGCTCCGCCAGCACATGTACCGCGACACATCACACTATCCCCCATCCACCTTGCCGGCAAATGCCACCCCACCCACTCCCATCGAAAGAAGAATAATAAAGAAATTCTATACATGGATGCTTTTCCACACACATACAGATAAACAACGCACACACACACTCATACGCACAAGGTGTCCTGGCAAAATGAAAATTTATGTAATTATACGAAACATTTTGTTATCCCGCGCGCACCTATAAATAAAATACATTTCGGGAAAAATTTACGATGAACGATTACTAACAAGGGAATCAGCACAGGAATCAGGATGTGAGTTGTTAAGATATATTCCGCGAGCGCGAGAGAGATATTATGCGAAACTAGTTAAATTTTACCATCCAAATGGCAGGGAGGTGACGCTAATGAAACGATGGAGGTTTTCTATTTTTTTTTTGTTGGTGTGTGGTACCTTGTGTGTTGAATTCCAAATGAGGAAAGGATGCTTTAAAGGATTTAAAAAGTTGGAATTTATATAAGGTGTGGAGTCGCTTTTTCCTAAAGTCTTTCGAATGAAGCTTGACAATCGTTACGGATGCGGTTGAGAAGGGAGACTGACCGATGAAACGATTTGAAAAGGATACTTGCACTCTATGCTCTTAGGAGGCATTTTGACGCAATTTTGTCGAGGAACTGGTGGCCAAATTTTGGCATAAATGGACGACGATGAAGTGCAGAGCAAGGAAACTCCGCAATTCACTTTCAGTCGAGATATTTCCAGAAGGTTTCGAAGTCCAGAAATTGGCGAGCAGAACCAACAGGCATCTAGGAGCAATGACCCAGCATTTGAGGTTCACTTCTTCCGGGAGAGGGAAAAATAAGAAATTCTGTAGCTGGACAGGTGACCAAGGTAGACCTTCACCAACAAATCGGTTGTTCCACAGTCGACTCCAGTTGCTTGTCACGCAAGTTGTGCGAGACATCAATTTGAAGGCATTGGTCTATTGCGCGATTCTTTGAACCATTATGGCCACTGTACGTGGACTTAGCTGGCCAAGCAGTGATGTCGTTGTACATTTACAGCATCAAAGCAATACCTTTCAGCTTTTCATCGACTTTAAGGTCGCCTATGCTAGACATCCCTGCTACACTCGTGCGTCATCTATGCGGGATGACTTTGAAAAATACTCGCCATTCCACCAAGCCTCGTCTAAAAGTAATTTTATCCGAATGTATTACACTGACATGCCCACTTTTTTGAGGGACTAGACTTGAAGTTGAGTCAGAGGGTGTCCAACGATTTATTTCAAACGTCTTGTTTGGTGTTAGGGTACGGCCTGGCCATCGGTTTCAAGTGAAGCGCTTTGTTTGATGACACAAATTTTCTCTGCCAAGTCTTTCTTCCCTGGAACACATGTAATTTGGTAAACGAGTTTCTATGCGCCATCTGTCTCGGTTACCTTTGTAGCCTTGCCTCGAATTTTCACACCTGGGTCCTCGGGTTTCCCGAGCCCTCGGCATTCGTCGTTGATAGCCCTTTTAGCTGCGTCTATGCTTTTGATGTACCCTAGTACTCTTGTTGGGGTTTTTGGCTGTATCTATGGTTCTCACTGTGTGAGTACCCGGGTTTTTCGACCCTTCTCTAGCCAGAGATTCGACTCCCGGAATGTCATGATATTCTGGTACCCAGATCATATTGCTCTGAAAAGGGGTTGATAGGGCGTTGAAATTCTTCCAGCACTCCTCCATAAGTTTTGAGTGGATTTTTCGATTTTTAAGGCAGCTTGGCCGTCTTTGAAAACATCTACCTTCCATTCTCCATTCTCGTTCACCACATGGGATGGCATTGCTTCGTTGTCATTTCTTAGAACTCTATAGCCTATTTCTTACTAATATTTCATTTTTTTAAGTCCACTTGGCTGTTCTGCGAGTCCAAAAGCATTCTTTTGCGATGTCAAAAGGTCTTCTCCTGCGGACCCAAAGGCCGTCTTCTGCGAGTCCAAAATGCAAAATTGCCTCGGTGGCTGCTATAGGAATGCTGAGCTGGGATTTGGTGACCCCGCAGTAGGCCATGCAGCAAACAAATACTCTGTCAAGTAGGAATGATTTGGACACAGCACGTGCAGATGACTTTCATGTCCCAGTTCTTACCGAATGCGTTCCGGCGAGGTTTTTGTTTAGCTTGAGGTATGAAGATCATCCTAACTTTTTGTTGTCCTTCTTTACAGCTTTGTAGAACCGTAGCTTATTCCCAGGTCTACTTCGCTCTTCAGTGAATAAGTCCGCTCCACATACCCAGCGTCTTCACTGTCTGTTATCATGTGCATAAGGATGCAAAAGGAGTATTCTTTCAGTCCAAGCCGATATCGAGATTTCTTACCACAGCTAAACTTCTAAACTAAACAAGCCAAAGGATGTCGAAGAAATCTCACATCATAACCTGGTGTCTTTTGTTGTACTTCTCCATTGCTCTGCAAGGCGTTAACCATTATTTATCCTCCACGAAATTGTCACTGTCCTGATGGTGTTGGCGACCTTTTTTTCGTATCTGTTCCTATGGGCTTGTGTTTGTTAGAAAGTATCTATAAGTCTGCGTCACATTCCCAAACACCCATAGCAGTTTTTGGGTCCATTTAACTCTGCTTTCGCAGATTGCAGGATTGACGCTACGATGTCCTTAGGGAAGTTTACGACTACATTGTTATTTTTTCTACTATTTTTCAAGTCCTGGGCTTTTTTTTATCATACCAACCACAAGCAAAAACTTTCATTCTCTAACGAAACGAATGCGCCTCATCCATTAATATCTGACGTCGCCTCCTACCCCCACCCTACGGCTACAGCAAACTCATCTTATATCCTCAGATACCCACATTTGTAATATAGATGTGTGTGCGTACTTAAAACCGTAATCTCCCTAAGAAAGAAGAAAGAAAATCAAATATTTGTTTATTTGAAAAACGAGTTTTTGTAGAAATCCTTTTTCCCATCCATATGCTTCCTTTTTTGCGCTTATATACTCTGTATATGTATTGGAAAAAAAAACACACAACTTTACAGAGAAAATTATGATGAAAACGACCGACCCATTTCGGAATAAGGACGATTCCATACACACGTATATAAAGATAAAAATCTACAACAGAACAAAGGGGTTAGAGACGTCCCAAGTCCTTCCACTTTGTCGATCCCAAAAATCACAAAAGGAAACTGTTTTGTAAACACCCAAACACCCGAACACCCGAACACCCTCTCAATCTTGTCCCGCATCTTTAGAGGAAATTCTTCTCTGTCAATTTTTCAACTTTCGTCCTTTCTATTTTTTTTTTTGGGTTTTTTTTCTTTTCTTTTTCCTTGAGAGGTTAAGGGAAAAAGGGCTACAAATAGTAGGCGGTATTTGAAGAGAGAAAACTTTTCTGATTCATTTTGTAAAATGAAATCCATCATAAGGCCTAGAAAAAAAAGGATGTAACACTTGAGAGAGAGCTGGCATTGTGTCCTTTTTCTCCTCTTCAATGAAAAGCTACCAAAACAATTTTGACATATGATTAAGAGTGGCAACACACACACACACACACACACCCACAACCCCAAGGAGACGTAGAAGGATGTGGAGACCAACAAAATGTGCTGATATTTTCAAAAGAATTCAATTCAAAAAAAGGACTAAAAAAAGAAAACAGCAACAACAGCCCGTTTGGAAGGGAAGGAAACTCAAATGCTCTTTGCTTTTGTTCATCGTATAGAATATCTCCATCCTTTACCTCCTTGAGAGAGGGTGGAATTAAGATAAGAGCCCTCTGGTTGGGTGACGATGGGTGGGTTGTAGGATGGGTAAGAAAAGTCAAGAAGTTGTTGTTAAGGAAATTTATTGTTTTTTTGGGGACGACTATACAGTGGTGGCGGGGGGGTTAAGCTTGCTTTGCTTGTCTTTTGCGATGGCTAAGTTGCTGTAAGAAGAACGAGAGTATAAACAAGCGATTTCTTTGGGGAAAACAATGACAGAGACCAGGACGGCGGCGGCGGCGGCGACGGCGAGGAGGGGCACGGATGTGTTTTTTGTTTTGGCGGGGGGGTGGTGCAGAGAACTCGGGGTAAACTTGATAAATGAAACTCAATGTTAATAGTAATTTATTTTAAAATATTCCATGTGTGTTCTGGTTAAGAGAATTTTTACATAATTAATTTCGATCAAGAAGACATATTTTCGAGAAGGTTAATCGAGTGGAAAATGCCTACGAAATAAGGCAGCACATGAAGCTTTGGATGTACATATGTATACACAGCTGGAATGGAAAAACGTAGATGGATTTGCATTTTGCCGAGCGGGCAATTTTTACGATTTAATCTGGAGATTTTGAATTTTTGACAATTTTGACACATTTCACGTTTGTGTATGTGTTGAAAAATTTAATATGATACGCGAGAGTGTACGTTTTCTTGGTGTTGAATGTGGAAGAGGAGCTGCGACGCTTTTTTCTTTGGAACGATGAGGATCTCCATTCAAAGACCCCCCCATCAAGGAACAACCACAAGCCACTACAGAGTCTAAAGACGATGGCGGTTCATCGCAACAAAACTGGTCTTAGTCACTCACAGGAAGGTCAGTAGCAAAAGGCATAGAAAGCAGCTACACGCACTCCTTCGCTTCCTTGCCTTAGTGGCACCATAGTGAAGTACGTATTCAAGCAAACACCCACAACGCAGTCGTCCAATTTCGGTTACACAGACGGTCTTGCCAGCCAAAATCGACTCCAAGTACCGAGTTTTTGAATGCAGATTGACTGCCGACCTAAAGAAAAACAAGCTAAAGTCCTACTCACTAAGAAAAGTAGTGCTGCTCGCTAAATGACCCGAACCTGCTACCATCCACTCCGTGTACCCGCGAATGGTGAGGACAAAGACTCCATATTCCTGCTTGGTCTGATGGGCAGCTGCTCACAAGCCATAAATCTTGAAGAACCAACGTTTACCATGTGTTTCCGTATAATCAGTGTCATCGAGACAACGGTGGACCGACAGACAACAGCAAAAGGGTAGCAAAAGGGTAGCAACGAAAGCACACCTCGACTGCGACCTCAAGCTCTAGGCAAGATTCATCTTAAAAGAGAACTTGGTTGAAAGACGGCTCATCAATTCGAGAGATGGATCTGTCTTTGCAGATAGTTCATCTCAAAACTGAGTGAAGGTGTCGGCTCTTCGTCAATTCAGGGATGCACGAGCATGATTTCTAAGCGAGTCCACCAGAGAACCGTCCTTTCTGAGAGCTTTCCGATGGAATAGATTTTGGAATTCTTTTCTTCTAGAAGCCTACAGCAGAATCATTGGAATCTGCAGGCATCTCGAAGTTTAGTCTAAAGTGAGGCGAATTTACTGGTCTGGAAGTCTTTCTTCAATATTCCTCTTCCTTTTTCTTGCCACATGAACTCTCTAATCAAGGTACCTTCGAAAGCCTTTTTTCCGCTAGATCTCCCCCACTACTCCTCCACCCTCCATACAAAAACACAAACCCCAAGGGTATACGCGGCACTTTACTGCTTTCGTTCCTTTTCATAAATTTATACACACACAAGCTACGTATGTACATACATAACTGCTATAAAAGGAAATTTTCAAAATTTATACAAAGGCGCGCACTCCTCTAATTCTAATTTGAAAATACTTTCGTTTAACTTTCATCTTAAACCGGCGGGAAACATTTTTCCTTTTCCATTATTTTTAGTTTTTTTTTTTTTCTCGAATACATTTCTCGAGTAGGTATACAAGAACAACGACACCACCACCCCCTTGTGGAGCTCAAAGCATTAAGATAAAAAGAAAATTAGATATAATCCTTCAGCCAAGCCCATTTTATATTAAAATATTTTTAGGCGAGAGTCCCATTTCGGTACACACGTGTGTACCTAACAACCTAACCTTACATCCCGTACGCAGTCACTACACATAAATTTAAGTTTACAATTCCATGTAGTAAACGAATGGGGACGACTTTTTAATGAGGAAAAGAGGGTGAAAAATAAGAAATGCATACACTTACACACATACGCGGATGGGTGGTGTTGTGTGGGCTGTGTAGCGTGTTTGGATCGGAAGAGGACTCGAAGGCAGACATGTTGTTCACAAAATTTCTTCAGAATATTTAAAAAATTATTAATAACTAAAAAAGGTCACAGGATATGTGGATGCTTCTGTACAAGCGCGCAGATGTATCCCGTTTCCGTCTGATCTTAGAGAGTTCTGCAAAAAATGAATTTTAAGTTTTCTTAAGGCGACATGACAAGCATCAAGGTGCAAGGGTCTGCAAAGAGGTGTGTGTGTCGGGTGCCATTTTGGAAAATAATTTCAAGTGAGAATCCTCCCGCAACACGCAAGCTTTTCTACTTAGCTTCTTTCTTTTTTCCAGTCCTTCTCGAACCTCTTGGTTGGTGGTCCACTCGCCCGTTGTGACCGAGCCGATGTTGGCTAAAACTCTGAAAATTAAATTCACTTTGACTCGACTCGGACTCGAATTTTAACTCATCTGAAGGCAGTGAGCCCTTTTAAGATATTTGCTCATTTTTGCTTCGTGGCTGTGGTTGATCTTCCTCAGCGGGGTTCTCATTTTAATTGGATATCCTCCACATGCAGGTCCAGCAGCACCTATTGGTAGAGTGACTGATTTCCCGGCTTTCTGCTAAGAAAACACGCAATTAGCGCTTTATAAGCTCAGTTATCTTTGAGTGTAAACCTACATCAGAACTAGAAAATATCTTCAGGCTTGTGAGGGGAAGGAGCATTGCTTAGTTTATATGGGTATATTAATGCCCACAATTTGAGAATTTAAGTGGACTAAAAAGAATCAGGGGGCGCCATGGCTCAGTGGTTAGTGCGTTGGATAACTGAGGGGAGGGTCGATATTCGGATGGCAGAAAACATGAAAAAAATAATTTTCTTGGGACCGTAGACAAACATTTTCTCCTTGTGATTGTCTGGCAAATGCCTAAGAGTCCCTCCTATCATGAGAACCTTCTCATTCCGCCTTCCATATATGGCACTGAACTGCAGGTCCTTTCCATTCATTCCAGAAATATAGTACACACCACATGGGGCGCTGCGAAATTTAGGCCGGAGGTCCTGGTAAGGGCTACATCGGCTGTTTTTTTTTTTTTTTTTCCAACACCTCGGCACTACTTATTTGAGGAAGTATTGACGACTGGTTGAGTAAGGAAGGCCCTCTTCTGTCCGAGCACTTTAAGGTTTCACTGTGTTACATTTTTTGCCGCTCGTGAATATAAAATCCTGATATCCTCGTCTTACTTTTCGTCGCTTTACGAAGCCTACTCGATCCACGCTTACATAAGCCTACCACTAGCTCTAGAGCTGCAGGAATCACGTGGGACAAGACATAGTTTGAGAGGTCAGTCTGTGGCGTCGCATTGAAGGGAGTTTATTTTTCAAGACGAATGGGGTCTCTTTGTCTTAGAAGCAGTAAAATGAAACACAATCCCACCTCCGTGTATGCTGAAAATTCACTCATGGTGTTAAGGATCCTAGTGCTGTGTTGAGTGGTAGTCAGTTTCTGTAGGGCGAAATCAGTTGGCGTGTCATCCAATCGATCAGACCACCATCAGACTTCTATGAGGAAAGCACAATGAATGAATCCTCTGTAGAGCTGCCTCTGGTGCACAACTTTCTAACCCATCCTGAAGGTCATATCCTAGTTGTGCTCTTCACGAAGTAGTATTCAATTCCATCGAGTGGCTTGCGAGTTGTACCGCCGCAAGCCACCACGAGCATCGTTTCTAATTTCATAGAAATTCTCGCAAAACACCAGGCCACCGGAAACTCGAAAAAAGCAGCAAGCTGTCTCGCACAGCATCACCTCCTGTCACATAAATAAAAACAAAATTGAGAGCACGTTCATTTTCGATGCTGATTGGCGGAGCATATGAGTAATTTTACTTCCACGGCTACTTCGTCCAATTCCTCATACAAAAGCGCGCCTTCACACCAGTATAACATCCAAATCTGTCAGATAAGCCAAATGCAAACGTGAATGTAAACCAGTCGCTATTAAGCGTTCGATGCATGGGGAGGCTGTTGAAGGACCTCTACGAAGTAGTCTAACCGCCTTCGTACGCCACAGACACTCCATGCGGGTGATGCATAATACCTACAAACCAGCACCCATCACGACGAAACGTCGATCGTGTGAAATTCATTGCTATCTCCGTGAAGCACCAGGCCACCAGAAACGCAGAGCAACGTGCTGTCTAGAACTGTCTCAGCATTCTCACTTCATTTTTTAACCGAAGAGACTCTGTCCATTCTCGATGCTGATTGGTGGATCATCTGAGCGATTTCTTTTAATTTTTTCCTTTCTTTTCTACTTCGTCCACTCTCTCCGACGAAAGCGCGTCTTTTCTGTCCACATTGAAATCCATACCAAAAAAAACAATTGCAATCGCAAATCCAAATTAGTCGCTTCTGAGCGTTCAGTGCAAGTGGGTCCTGTTAGAGGTTTTTTTCAGAAATAGTCTACCCGCCTGCAGAATATACTAGGGTCGGACGCTCTACGGCACCTGATGCTGTAGTATGGCCCAAGACAGCAAGCCAACAACCCACCAAGTCACCAAGCCATTGCCCGCCCACCACGATGACTGACGCGACGCTTCGTCCCAAATTTACTACGAACTCCTCGGTGAAACACCAGGCCACCAGAAATCCAAGCACGCTGCCTTGTCTAGGAATGTCTCCAGTCGTAGACACACACACAAGAGCATCTCCACCCATTCCGGCTTCTCATTGGTCGGAGCATCTGAATAATTCTCGTCTTTCTTTTCTACTTAATCCGCGATCCACTTTAAGTCGTTGATGACGAGCATGGCGCGAAATCAAATCAGTCGCCCATGAGCGTTCGGTGCCAGCGGAGCATGTTAATAGCCCTTTCAGATATATTCTACCCGCCTACGTAATATACCTCATCAAGCCATCATCCCACCAGGCACCAAGCCACTAAGCCGCCAAGCCATTTACCCACCTCTCACTATTACTAAAGCGACGCATCGTCCAAATTTACTGCGAATCCCCCCGTGAAACACCAGGCCACCAGAAATCCAAGTACGGTGCCTGGTTTAGTAAAGCCTCAGTCACTCCAGTCGTAGACACACACACTAGAGTATATAAATTTATTTACGTCTTTCTCTTCCACGATCCACTTTAAGTCGAGCAGTAGCGCAGTCAATGTATTCGTAACAAAAGGAGTGTGTGTCCTATCGGACACACGGCTCTCAGTGGGCGGAGCATCTCAATAATTTCCGTTTTTCTTTTCCATTTGATCCATGATCCAGTTTAAGTCGATCATTGCGCGAAAGTAAACAGTCGCTATAGAGCGTTCGATGCAAGGGGACTGTGCTAGAAAATTTCTAAGATTTGGTCCACTAGTATCGGACGCTCTGAAGCGATTGACTTACCACTTTTTCATCAAGCTGTAAACTCGTTTTGGATGCACGATGGATCTAATGCGATCCGACTTAATTTGACTCGGATGCATACCTTTAGAGGATGGTTTCTTGCTTTTTATCCTTTGACGTTTATCGCTAAATCAATATTCCATGGTGTCCACTTATTCCAAAGTTTCTTTGAAAAGTGGAGCTCGTAGTCCTCCATTGAACAGGTTTTGAAAGTCCATGCACGCGTTGGCATTTATAAGTTCTACAGGGATATGGACAGCTCACTTCAGAACTTCTTCTAGCTAAGGCCGTCTGCCTCCCTTTTTGTGAAAATATCTCTGTGTCATGGGCCCCCATTTGGCGTGAGTCTCAAAACTCCATGCAAACTCAGCCAACAAGTGAGTTGATAGTAGTATCACTTAATTCGAACAGGTTCCTCTAGGGCAGAAGGCGATATGTTCTGTGTCACATACAGGTCCACATTCACTTAGCTTAGACAGACTAATCCTTTGTAACCACAGCATCTCTGTAATCGTCACCCAAGCGTGGTTGGTTCAGTGTTCAATGGCCTTTCCATTCGGCATGTCTCTTGCCGGCATGATTCCTAAGTTCTGGATGCGGAGTTAGTTAGTAATTATTTCTCCAAGGAAGGACAACGAGAATGCAAATTCCATTCATCGTTACACGACCTTGTATGGTATACGGACGGTCTGCAAACTGCCTGTGGTCGCTTATTATTGTTCGTCCACTATGTGCTCCATTCAGAGTTTTGGGAAACCTTACTACTAATCATCAACGGAGAACGCTTTCATTGTACGTGACTTTTTTGTTAGCAGCGTTGGCTTGCTATCGACGTGAACAACATGTGCCGAGCGTTTCAGCAGAGAAATTCCTAGGTCCAACTGTGTTATTTAACACCTTTTAGACCTTTTCTTACAGGGCTGTCCTAACCCTCTCTTCTATGCAATCGGAGTTCTTAAAGACAAATCATTCGTGTGTTGAAAAAGTGTCTCCTGCCACAATAAAAGTAACCAATCGCATGCCTTCAGGGCTATGTCCTGCTAATACACTTATTGGTTTGAAAAAATTCTTAAATAGATGCCAACCCCCCACACCAATATCTTTGGTTCCTTTTACAAAACCCCTCATAAATTCAAGTAACTCACAACCGTAATTACGTATAGGGTTATTCCTCCCCACCCTTAAAATCCAGATACTGTTTATGACTCGGAGACTACATTCAGCAAAGAACAAAGCCTTTATTGAACTTCTTTTAACCAAAGGATACTTGTTTCTCCCCAAAACAACTAAAAATTAAAAGAACTATTCCACAACCATCCCCCTGCATAGCTGTCTACGTGAGTCGTTAACCAAAAAGAGAATTTCTACTGTGTGCCTGCATCTATCCTTCCCAAAAAAAAAAAAAAAAAAACAAAAAACTAAATCCATCCTTAAGAAAGCAAAACGTTATAAAGACGGAAAAGCAGAAGAAGAAGGAATAAAAAAATCTCCTAAAACCGCGTGCGTGTGCGCGCATATTTTTCAGTAGTCACCACCTACAAAAAGAATTCCTTTTTCAACCGGAGCCGGAGAAGCGCGCCATAAAAAGAACTCAAAGAAAGCGAGAGAATCCAAACGAAAAATACAAAAGGAACTCGGCACTCCGCATATTTCTGCAGATATATCGAGGGGGTGGGAAATGGATATATTATATGGAAATGCGCTCGGATATATGTATACACCACCACCACCCTAGTCCTCCTCCACCTCTTCCTGAGATGAGAATCATTTCTTCAGGATTTCCACGAAAGGTTATTGTTTTCATTTTGTTTTTCTTGGTGCGCCGATGTCTTTCCACATGCATATGTGGATTCTGTGTGTCATTTTTATTCTCTCTGCACACAACGGTACCGCACACACGTCGTATTTCATTCTCCTTTTGGGAATGGAATATCGTGTGTGCTCCATCTTGATGGTGTAATGGGATGAAAATGGTGGAATTGAGTGCGCGCACAGGCGCCACCAGCAGCGGTAGGACAAAACCTAAGTGGAACAAGAGAAAAGGCGCACACCAACCGACGAAACACCCAAGAAAAAGAAATCCACTCTGCCACACTTGGTACACATGGAAAAATGTTCGCTGTATGGTGGCGAAAAAAAGGAAAAAAAAAAACCTCATGGAAAATGAAAAGAAAACTAAGGACGAAGCGAGAGAAAAATAAGAAAAAGCAACCAACAGGCAACCAACCAACCAACCGCATACAGCAATGCATGCTATGTACCAACACCAATCAAATGTCTACAAGGACTCACATAGGTACCTACAACGAAAGTAAAGAAGACGCGATTTTTCCATACAACCATTCCCACCCCCACTCCCACTCCATCCAGCCACCCACTGGGTTGGTGTGTGAGTTTTTTTTTTTTTTTTTTTGTTCTACTTCCTTCCTTTCCTCTAATCCCTACCACAGAGAGTGAAGGAATCTTTTCTAGCATCCTCCTTACAGTGATGATCCTTTTTATGGTGAATTGGTGGGGATACGGGTTTATTGATGTCTTGCAAGCGGCATTAGTTAGTCTTCGCTCGATAGAAAAGGAAATGAAAATATTTTCCCACACTCCATCCGTCCACCTTTTGTCACCATCATCATCGTCGTTGTCGTCGTTGTCATAGTCATTATCTATTTCTACCCCTTGACCGATGGTCAAGAAGAAAAATATCCTTTTCTTTCCTTGAGAATGGGGTTGTTTTCACATCTCAGGTACGAATGATTTTTTTTTCTTGTTTTTTCACAAAGGTCAAGCTCACAGGACACAAAAGGGGGTTGGTTGTTAGTTGAAAGATTGTTTCATGTCGTGTACTGTGTCTATACTGCTGACCACTGGTCAGTATTGTAATGCGGAACTTTCTTAATCCTTTCGTTCGTTGAGAAACTGTTGAATATACTTGAATGCAACAAGACAATAGAAGAACAGGATGAAACTGGTTTAATGAGGAATTTGATGTTTTTTTTTCTCGCAGTCGTAGACACGCAGGATAATAAAAATGACTGCGCTCCTTTTGTGTTTAGTTTTCTTGGTCAGTGCGGCGGTCAGTACCCTGTGTCCTGGGAAAGTAAACCTGATTTTGGTTGTAACGGTCGGTTTTTAAATACAAAGCAGAAGTGGTGGCGAGTATTGAATTTGCTCGGCGAATTCAAAATTAATGACAAATGAAAACTAGTTTACAAATGGACTGGAGAATTTTAAGAGAATCCTGAGTAAAAGGACACATTTTTTTCCAGTTTTAGTACAAATTGCAGATGTTGTCCACATGGCTGTGTCGATTTCATCCCCTAGTCGTAGACGCGTATCACTTGCGCCGGAATCGAAGCGGTTTTGTTTTTATTCTGAAACCGGACCTTTTTATCCTATTTATGTGCATTTCGAAAATTGTTTTTCAAAAAGGGGTCGGTTTTCAGTGAAAAGTTATGAAATTCAAACGAGACTGGACGGCATTTGATTGACAGGGGAGCGGTATGCAGTAATTGAAGTGTCATTGTCTAATGGACGAGTTTGTGTGGCCTAGGCCAGGTGATAGTCGACGTGGACAGCGACTGTAAGCAGTCGCACTCTGAGGGCGCAGAATAAGAATTGTGGTGTTGTGGCAAGGTTAGCTTCGGAGAAGACGGGTGGGTGATAGTGAAATGGCCACCCTTTCCCTTGGAGACATATCCTTAATATTTACACAGTTTGTGAACAATTTCGTGCTCCTCTTTATTTTGCTCTGCTGCGCTTTCAAAGACTCTGAAGCCGTCGCTCTTGTAAAGTGGAAAAGTTCCCGAAACTCTTTCAGATCGCGATGGAATGCCATAAGTCTCCTTCCAGTCGTTGTTCATACTTCACGTACAAAGTCCTCCCATCGCTTTGAAGCTTCAACAATACTTCTGAGCCGTCCTCACATTTTCTGCAAATGTCGTTCCATAGGTTAGGTTAGGTTGAAGGGGCTGCCAGCTAGGAGTCGCCAGCACACTTAGACCAATGGTAGGTCCATTGTGATACCACGTGGATTTTGGGAGAAAGTTTATCTCTACCTACTATGTCGTGCCATGAATCTTACGATACTTATAAGCTCGTCGTTTAACAGTGCCAATTTTTAGTAGGAGCGCCCGGCTTCGACTTTCATGTCATTGAATTATTGCGGAGACTGGGGACTTGTCTATGCGAAAGGAGTTTTTTTCATCAAGCTTCTGGCTTAGTTTTTCCGATACTATTGTAAAAATTTCTATTCGGGGGTCTAACTGTTGGTCTACTATGTAGGCGGGATGTAACGTTCGAAACTTCGGCAAATTGTGTTGAAAAAGCTTTCCAATCCCTCCATCCTTTCGAAGGCGGCATTATATTGTCGTGAAATTTATTTGTGTGCTCTGGGGCAAACACTACCCAAGGAAGCAGTTTTCCCACTTTACTGGAATTTGCTCGCCTTTCGTAAGAACCCGATTGAGCGGTTCCTGTGATGAAGGGAAAGAAAGTGAATGCAGGACAGTGGCAGAGTAAATACTACAGAGTATCGTCGCCCTCTCCACAATCATGGCAATTGGCAGTGCCCCTCGCAATCACAGGTCTCGTAGTCTTTTCTTGCAAGCATGCTTCATCTTACCCACCGTAAGTCCTGCATCACACTAATGACTGCCTTGTATTGCCTTAGGACTGTTTTCAATTGTTGAGCAGCCTCAGAAGCATACTGTTGTACCATTATCCGTGAACGTTTCGTGTCGGATTCGAAAGTCGCAGAACTATTTGATCCGCAGAACTGAGTAGTTTGGCTTTTATAGCTTTATAGCTCCTTACGTCTTACAATCAAGATCGTCCCGGTGTCTCTATTCATCCTCCCAGCATATTCTGCTTCATTTACAAGGCTCTTTCCGTTTGCCTTCATGGTTCCTCACTGTATTTCTCTCCAATGTCCCATCGTTTCGTTGTTCTTTTTTTGCTGTTTGTGTACTACCTTCTGCTCCCCACGCAAGGTCTTCTAGCTTCTGTTCAAGAAGCCAGTACATACCACCCGTGGGGTATGTCGTTATTCATCGTGGTTTATGAATAAATTTATGCCTCATGCGTGGGTTAGTTCGTCGTTATTCCATTTGATACTTAACTGAGTGCTTTATGAATGAATACGTTCCACAGGCATCATTCTATTTAGTGATTGACCGACTGATTCATGAATGAGTTGCTATTGCATTCGATGACTAATTGAGTGTTTTATGAGTGTGAGTAGCTAGTCGTTT
Organism: Blera fallax; assembly: GCA_946965025.1. Taxonomy (NCBI): domain Eukaryota; kingdom Metazoa; phylum Arthropoda; class Insecta; order Diptera; family Syrphidae; genus Blera; species Blera fallax. The sequence goes on from OX337249.1 coordinate 11,417,795, forward strand.
TTCTATTCGTATTCAATGATTAGTCGAGCTATTGCTGAGTAAATTTTCTCCACAAACAATTCCAAAATAAACCAGATAACAGCTGAAAGTAAAGTGGGAAAAATTATATAATTTGGCGTTAGTGAGTCGTTAGTTGTAATTGTAATTACTTTCTTCGCAACTATGTTGCTTAGTCTTCAATGTTAACCAGGAACTACATGTAGGGGGCAACTTATTTTCGAATTCTCAATAAAAATAAAACGAGGTTAACCCTGCGATTGCTGTGAAATAGATTATTCTTGTTCGTAGTTTCTCATATTTCTTTTATAACGGTAACCTCAATTTACTCCTCTTGAAAAGTTGCACAACTAAAAGTCCTTCATTACACCTCTCAAAATGCTATGGTAATCTCTACTTAATCCAAAGGGAAGGATGTCTGCCAGACAAACCCAACTTAAATTAAAAATGAAAAATCATCATCATCACCAGCATCATCATCAGCGCAACGGGTCCTTATACTCGTATGTATATCCTTTCATTTTACATTCGGGATTACTTTCAAAAACTAACACACCGTGCGTGGAAATATGGAATTTCATTTTCATAGTTTTTATATATTTTTTTTTTTTGTATTTTGATGTGGTAATGATGTGCGAACGTGACACCGAGAGGGTTGAGAAGAAGTATCCTTTTCTCTAATTTTATGTACTTTGACTTGTATACAGTTGGAGTAAAAATACTCGTACAAGGATATACTCGCACTGTGAAGGATATAGAAAGAAAAAGGGAGGCCTTGCTTTTTTTTTTTATATACCTACACATAGATTTTGTGGAAAGTAAATAGTTTTTTTTTTCAATGTTCTTGTGTGGGTAGGTAGTTGGAAGAGTGAGATCCTACAGAAGGAAAAAATAGAAAAAGAAAAGAAACAGAATATCAATGGAAAGAAGTAAAGAAGTTAGTAAGAAGGAGAATAACAGTAAAAGGACAATAATCAAATTTCTGCTGCTGCGGTCTTACGACATTAAATAGTTAAAACTCTAAGGGGTGACGTAGGACTTTTCTTTGCAATAATTTGGCAAGCCATTGTTAGAGGAGTTCTTTCTCGAAATGAAATTAAAAATGTCACGTCTTGTAAGGGGGAAATATATCTTATATGCTTTGTTAGCGTTGTCCCTGGGATGAAGGGGGATTACTTCTAACAATTGAATTATTTTGAGTGCTTGCAAAAGTCCTGCATATGTTACGATCGATGATACATATTGAATCGCTATCTTTCGTCTTGCGTCTTCCTAGTTTTCTGTTGCTTTGTACATTCCATACCATAAACTCGGTGAGATACTTTCATTCCAAACCGTTGTATCTGGAGTGGATCTAACGATTGTAGATCATCTTCTGATACTTGGTTGGCATCCAGCTGTTTTTTTCTTTTGTAGATCAGTACTCCACATTCCTTCCGCAGGCACAGTTTTCTCAACACCTTCGCAGAGTCTGCAATCTCCACGTTGCTCTATACCTATTTTTCTGAGGTGCTTCTTAAGTCTAGAATGACCCATTAGAAAGCCAGTTTTTGTTAAAGTTTAAACTGACCTTACTTCTTTTCCGCTTATAGTTCCCGAGGAGTTCCTTGTCTTAGCTTCGGGAGTTCCTCCCAAAGTTTCGCTCTTTAGGAGTCTTCCTCCTTCCTCAGTTCTTTCCGTATCGTATGCGGTCCCAGCCCCCAAATTGGTTCTGGGCCGGTAAAGGCGCTAGGTCATCGTCTACCGTATTTTCCTGTACTCCCAAGTGGCTTCGTACCCAGTAGAGGGTCACTCTGTTGTTCGTCATTGTATCTTAAATTTGAGATCAGCGTAATACCTCGTTGTCACGGCAATTTGAGGAATTGGCTCTTCTTCTTCTTCTACCTCACCAAGCCCTCCAATGATTTTCAGTATTTCTCTCTAAAATTTCTTGTCAAGAAAGTAAAAAAAAAAAGAATTGGGGCCTTAGCTTCCCCTAATTTCTCCAGGCTAACTACAGACACTCACTCAGATTGGAAGTTTTGGTCCGTAGGGCGTAAGGGAGGATGCAGCCCACTTAAATTGTGTGCAGTAGTTCGTATGCCGAAGAAACGGTGCGGACTTAATAAAATTGACGGTTGCAGTTCGTAGGCCGAAAGATAAAGCATCTAGAAGACCATTTCATTGAAGTTCATCTCTGGTATTAGTACAAACAAGCCTTGAGCTAGCAGTGTAAGAATCCCTGCTGTAATTGTTGTTCATTTAACCTCTTTGACATCTATGCATGCTATTCTGGTGCGTGGCTTACTAGTAGCTTCCCTTAAACTTGATAGCTGTAGTATATTTTAGGACTTCGAATACAATTCCTTGACGCAACAGACCGTATGTGGTCCAGAGCCTAGTATATTGTGCACAAAAAGCCTTTAAGCGATTCAAACAAGTTTGCTTCATGAAAAAAGTTGAAAATTTTTGGACTAGCTCTCAGGTTTCCTTTATTTAAGGTCCCCTATTCAGCTTTTTGGCTATAACCAGATTAAGATTATTTAGCTTGAGATACTATTCGCTTGGCAAATTCATTGTTAAACTCAGTCTGGGTAGGGTTCATCGTCGTTGCATCGTTTTTATCGATGCTGAATCCCTGGTAAGATTTTACATACCGCACATTGGGGAAGACTCTTCCAGTCCAGTGCAATGATGCAATGTTGCCATGAAGATGTAAAGATGTCGAAATTTTGTACTACAGTCTGCCGTGTTTCTGCTGAGATGATATCGTGCGGGCCCAATAAAAAATGTCCTCTCTTTCGACTTTGACAATGTTATCATCAAGGATAGGGACTCATTGAAATAGTCTTTGTTATCATCGGCTTTCTCCTCTAGAAGGCCGTTGGATACAGAAAGAATTAAGCCTTTTTCGCCTGAGAGAGTCGCAATTCTTACTTACGATAGCTGCCTACCTAGATGCCTTCAGTAGAACGTTGGTATTTTAAAAACAGCTTAACAAACTTCGACAAGCTCGGTGCGTGTTAAACAATCTCTTCTTATCGTAGATACAATCAAACGAAAAGAGCAAGACGTTCCAAAAGAAAAACCAAAAAAAAAAGCTTGGTAAAAACCTCCTGTCTACTACAATGCCTTAGGACACCATGAATGTCCTGAATTTTGATGAATTAGTTTCCTTATACCACTCGCAGAGCTCTAAAACCGATGAGCACAACATCAAAATTTTATGATTAATTACTAAAAACCTCACAAGGATACCTCCTAACTCTTAAAATATTTTCTCATATGCTAAACCGCACATATCTACCAATGTATGTATGCTGCTTGCATGTATCCTTTATCCATTAACTAGATTTGAAAAGCTTCTCCTCCTCCCCTCCGTCCAATGAAAGATAAAATTAATTAAATTAATTAAAAAATTCCCTGAAAAAAAAAGGAAACAACGAAAAAAAGAATTGAATTTTGGCAAAAGCCGCTCTGCTACGCATACAAAAAAGCGACGAAGAGCTTCACTCGCTTAATTACACGCCCCATTCAAGCCGCCCCTCTGTTGGAATCCTCATGCTAAAAGTGGTTTATTTAATTTATGAAAATTTTTACCTACCACCCAACCACCCACCGTAGAACCAAACACCCCTCGGTACACCGGCTACGTTACGTACTACGAATGGGTCCTTTAAATTTTCACTTAGTCTGTGCGCTACCTTCTTCAAGTTCTTTCTCCAAAATCTGGATTTTCCTGATGAAATGCTATTCGCTTGGTGTTCCTTTTATTTTTTTTCATTTCTTGTTTTTTTTTTTTTTTTGGATTGTACTCTACCCTTATCCTTTCTTGTAGGGGGAAAAAAAAGGAAAGACTTGCTGAGCTAACAAGAATTTTGCAAATACCTTTGAATCCTGGTTCTGGAGTCTCTGTTGTTCTTACATACATATGTACGTACTACATAATAATTATAACCCCCGGCACATAGATACATTTGTTTTATATGGATTCCTTACTGTGTGTGCAGAGAAAGAGAGGTAGAGGTACTTTTGGGATATATCCCGTCCTAAGGAGAGTGCTTACGATTGTTGACTGTGGAGATGGTACATTGAATCGCGGAAAAAAGGGTGCAAACGGGTTATATAAATACCATGCCACCATCAATGGACGACTCTTGGAATAGTCAACCAGGCAGCACGTACGAAGAACGTTTTCCTTGGTTTTTTATATCTTTCTTTGTTGGTCTCACATGTACATACGCACCAACAAATCATATAAAATAAATTCGTTTAGTAAAAGGCACTATTCCATAGGACGACATACCTACATACATACCTACTTGGAATTTTTCTTCGTCTTCTACAGCGAGCAGGAGCGCTCCTCTTTGCTTTTGATTGAATTTAAAGGATGAAGCGGTACGATGGAGGACTAGAATAGCTATGCAATGGTGAGGTCCTTTAAGAAAGGGAAAAATGGGGCACGCTGTATGTGTGGGAGGTACAAACTGAATAACACCGGGACGGGGGGTGGAGAGGGTTTCATTTTGAAACGACAAAAACCACCCAGGAAAGAGATTGTCTAATTTTATTTTCCGTATCGTGTCATAGAAAGCAAAATTGATTTTATTCACCTTCTTGAGGAACTCCTTTGTTGCTGTATGTTGTGTGAGATGAAATTAGGCACCCCGCACATGTACGTATAGGTGTACACGAGCGAGACTATACCTTTAATGACTGGCAGTCTCTTTAAATGGTAAACCTATCTAAGGCAGCAGTTTGTTTCATATTCAAAACGTTGTCTATTTTGGCGAGTTCTGTGGAGGAAATATATCTATACTTTAGTAACTGTTATTCGTGGCACTACTTTGTAAAGTGTAGATGGTACAGCTATACCTATAGATACTCGTGTACTTCGTAAGTCCTGCACGGAGATCTTGTGGGATTTTGCCTCCCATATTTTTATAAGCACCAGCATTCGGTTGACTGATGAATCAAGGTTTTAAGGAGAGAAAAAAACACCAATGGTGGTACAGCTAGGGGTAGCTAGTCATTGTGTATCTTATGTGGACTTACGGTTGCTCATAGATGCCCACTCTGCAGCGATGATTTGCTTTCTGGAGGGCAAATTTCACATCACCTTCGCCTTATTTAGATTTGCTAGTCCAGACTCCATGGTCTGTTACATTGTAGAACCTGATCCATAAAACTTAACGTCCTCATAGGTAAATCCGTAAATTCAATGCCTTTCGGTCGAGAACCTCTGAAATCTTCTTTAAAAACAGCTACGACTTGACGTTGCTTCGAACCACTTTTTTCAGTCCATTGCAAGCTGCTGCTTGAGTATAAAGGTTCAGGCATTGCCAATTACTACCACCTACTGAGTTACATACATATATCGAGGGAAACCATATTATTAGTGGATTTTTAATCCTTTTCTCCGATATCCCTTTGATGTCGTCGAAGAAGAATCTGCCTAGTGCACTTTGTCTAGCTCTTGCCACTGGCAACAGAAGGTGTCCTGGTCGGCCACTTTTTGAAAGTAGGAGTTCACTTATACGTTGTATCCATAGACCCTGGGTGATTCCTGCCTGATCTTCTAAAATCATTGAATTCTTTCTGGCATTGGTCTACCAGTTTGTAGCATCGTCAACCGAAGGAGTGATACTTAGGCATGAGCAGTGGAGTCCTCCTTTCTAGCTTGGCCTCATAAAGAGTTGTGTTTCTTCTGGTATGGCCTTACCAGTTCGAAGGATGTGGCAACCGTAAGGGGTGAGTCCCAATATGACTTCTAGTGTTTGTGTGGAACAGGTTCATATAGCTTCTGTTATGCAAACGCGAGCGCTATCTTTTGCACTTTTCACAGCGTTTTCTTCGTTGTGTTCAGCTTGATTCTCCTGACTGAAGCTACTGCTCCGTACGTTATAGTAGGCCTGATCATCATGGCGTGCATCCATCTCAATGTGGGTGGCTTGCATCCGCAGGTTTTGCCTGGAATTTATGCTCGTGTTGCTTTGGCTACCCCAGTTCCTCCATATGACTTCCAGAGAAATTTACTGCCTAGTGTTATACCAAGGTACTTGACCTATTGTTGTGGACTCTTCTCTGATCGCATTTACCTGCAGCATTATGGGTTGTATATGTTTGAACGCCCTTTTCTGTACTCGGGCTGATATGTATTTATCCATAGCGGTAAGCACGAGTTCTGAGTAACTCTTAGCCCCCTTCGAGTATCTTCTTTTCTTCTCGCAATGGCATATCCTTGACAGTTTATGTCGATATTTGATAGTATCGAGCTTGTTTACAACTATGCACCACATTATTGGTGAGAGAACTCCTCTAGTTGCGCGTATTGCGATGGTTTTTTCTCCCATCTCAGTTTCAGTAGTCCTCGTCCTTAACATCTCACAAACATCCAGTTAGATACTGACTTACTAGGTGGCACTACAGTTCGGTGTGACCCTGGGCCTCAACCAACATGCCTCTCCAGGCTTCTTTCCAGAGCGACCCTGAATGAGATGTTTTACTGAAAGCTCCTTCAATGGTGAGAAAAGCGTTTCGCTCGAGTCTTTAGCCCTTGAACTAGACTTATCAGCTGGTGTTACTTTTATGTTACTTGGGTGATGACTAGCAATCTTTATTCACACTCTCTCCTAGAAATCCTTTTATGAACAAAGCAAAAGGAATATAGATCGGCACAGCCGCCCTTGAGTCGCCGCAATGCAATGCATAAAAGGGCTTAAGACTGAAGGTAGTCAAAGATTCTCCTTCCAATCCTCCAAACAAAGGTTCATTTTCCACGAAATTCTTCTTAATCTTCCCCTAAAGTCTAGACTAACAGCTTTTGGCGGTCCCGAATTCCATGCTACACCGGTTGGTCACATCCCATAATTGTGGAACTTATACATCCGCCCACCAATTCTTGACAGTGAAATGACCGTGATTGCCGCCTTTTTTTTGGGGGACAATGGAGGACACCCATCTACCTAACCTAAGAACTCTTTCTTTACCTACAGCTACACCACTTGAATTTTTAAGCCCTCATACGAGTACGTATCTGCAGTTGCATACATCAAGCATCGCGTCTCACACTAATCTCCGGGTCTGGAGACTCTTTTTCTCAAAAATCCATTTCTTACTGAATTTTTGCTTTATTTTTTCATTTCAGAAAATTCCACCTCAAGAAAACCACCTCGCTACCTCAAAGGATACAACAAACTTGCTGGTGTTAGTTAGTACGAGTATATCTATAGATATCCCTCCAAAGTATGGTTTAATGGTGAGTGAAAAATTATATTTTCATATTTCATGCTCTCATAATAATGTGGGGCTAACCAATCCTTAAAAAGTTGCGCCTGGTTTCTTCGAAAACTTTCCTTTACACAAAAGGATTTCACTTGTCTCCATGTAAGAAGCAGTTAAAGTTTATTTTTCTTTTTGTGTTTTATATTCTCCCTGCTATAACGGGCAAAAGAAAGAAGAGAAAAACAGAAAAAAAAAATCGCAAGATGAAGAAAACTTTATATTTTCCGTCATAGTTCACACCGTTCTATGCTTTATACATGTATACCTGGAACCTTATGTGGGTTCATATGTATCTACATACATATCTCCCCCGCACTTGGTCCTTGCCAAAAAAACCCTCAAAAAAAGAAAGAAGAAAACCGAAAATGTGAAAAGAAAAAAAAAAATAGAGAATTTTCTAAGGCAAAATGAAGGCTCCTTACAGATGAAACATGGCTGCCATAGTTTCGAAAGGATGTTGTGGAAGGAGGATGAGGGTGGTAGCGTTGGTGTTCTCTTTTGTTTTTTTTTTTTGTTCCTAGTTTCATTATTTGGGACTTTTTCTGCGCGCTGTGAACTATGGGAGGGTTGTGGTGCTGCTAAGGGTAGTTATGCTCGAGAGTATACTTTTAGTTGGAGGAGAAAATAGTGTGTGTCGAAAAAAGGAGGGTGAATTCTTTCATCACCACCCGATCGTGGGTCGTGGTTGTTTGAATGCTTTTACGTGAAGTAGCTCAGTGGCAGAAGCCATCCCAAACAAGGATGGAAAATAATGAATTTTCTGAAAATAATGAGGGTATTTTCTGATCATGTTGTTGTTGGGTTTCTTTTCAATTTTTTTCCGCTCAGAATGGGGGTAGAAAAATATTTCAAAAATGGCTGAAAGTGTAGTGAATAGTTTTGTTAAAAACCCAAAACCCTGCAGCTGATGTTCATACTATGTATTGGGATAGAGAAAGTACTTCCCTTTGAAATAATTCTCGTAAATTTTAATTAATTCTGGCGTGGTTTCTAAAGGGAGCGGGTGGGTATTCATTGAACAAATGTCGAATTGTCATGACCTACTTTTGCAAGATGGCGCAATATAAGCTTGTCAATCGCGTTACTTCCGGGCAATAAGGTGCTAAACTTGGCTAGGAAACGCAAAACAAAAACTAAATGTCGATGTTTTTTCAACTATCAACTTTGCAGCTCAAGGATACGGTGTTTTTTGGTTTTAAGAGACTTTCGTAAGGACGGTTCGAAACACGCCACAAATGCCACGATTCATTTTGAGAAAAACATCGCTCATTGCAAATTAATTTGAATAAATTACAGCAGGGACGATAAGGACTCAAATATTTCGAAAACGACCAACAAAAGCTGCCTTAGGGCTCGAATAGCCTTTCAAATCCGTTGGTGGTCCGTTGCAGACGAGGAGTTGAAGAAAAGCTGAAACCCTAACTATTCAAATCGGCAAAATTGACATGCTTTCAAGACAGAGTTCTGTGAAGTTTTGAAAAAGTAAGTTTTCAAAGCATTCGCTAGGATTGAAATGGAATCTGCCAAAATGCGTTCAGCTGTAAATTAGGACAAAACCAAGTATACATCGTCAACAAAAAGGGACACACATCATCGGCGAATTGGACAGAACGTCACTGTCACCAGCTATAACTTTGAGGTAGTAAGGGGACTTTGTGTACCTTGAATCTGCCATGTACTCTGAGAACAATATCTCAGCAGAAACCAAACGAAGACTACCTCTTGCCAATCGCTGAGTATAGTAAGGCCCTATCCCGAACAACTAAGGAAACTCTACACAGGACTTTAACCATCCAGGTCCTACTATACGGCGCCGAAACATGGACAGCATGACAACATGGATGTTTCGTAGCGAGAAGAAAAAAATCATCGTAAGATATTCGGTGCCGTTTCCGTTGACTGGCTTTTAAGGAGAATATTCAACGACGAAATATACGAGCTGTACAGTGACATCGACTTTGTCAAAAAAAAACTGCGCATATGTTGTCTGAGATGAATAGGACATGCCGAGCGGATGGATACCAATGCTCCGGCCCGCAAAGTTTCGAATCTGACCTGAAGGGGCAATGTAATAGAGGACGACCTCGCTTAAGGTGGCGCGCACAAATAGAAGTTCACATCCAACAACTTGGATTGCGCGAATGGAGGCAGTCAGCTAAAGACTGGGCTCATTGGAGAGGTTTATCGGTTGAGGCCCAAGTACATCCCGAACTGTGGAGCCACCTAAGTGAGTGAGAAAGAGCATGAAAGGCTTCTGAAACTCAAATGGGACTACTTTGGCTTGAGTACGAATACCTCGTAAACTTTTATTAAAATTAAGGTTTTGAAAATTTCCGCGAAATGAACATTTTTTTCGAAAAGTTTTAGAAACTGCAGAATTTGGAAAATGTTTGTGAGTGTGAATGTCGTGTAAATAGTGTTTTTGTTCTACAATCTGAGTGAGGTTTTCAAATTTTTTTTTTTGCAAATTTTGTGAAATTTTTTAAAATATGTATTCTTCTCTGTGGAACAAATTTTTCACAATTTTGGAAGAACTGTTGGGATTTTGGCGGTTATTCGGTGTTTTTGAGTGCAAATATTTCGAAAACGGTGAATTCTATACGAGAAATCAGTTTTAACTTTAAGCAGTGCTCCACGTCAGTGAAAAACGTGTTTTAATGTGAAAGTTTCGTCTTAAAACTATCGAGGTTTTAGGAATAGCTTCAGAGAAGACCCCGGCACTGATTCCATCCTTAGTTTTTGATCGTTTGGTGAATAATGAAAACGCGTCGTTCAAGTCATCCTCAGCTGGGCAGTGACTCATCAATGATGACGACTGTAACCTGCCTGGTAAACACATCAATAGATCGGGATGCTTAAAAAGTGGTGAATAGCCTTAGAAAAGTCCTCGACACCGACTCTGCTCTTCATTTTGGATGAATCTGTCCCTATTGACAACGCGTGGCGTCGTTATTAAAGACAGTGGAATGCGCCTTATCAATCGGCTACGAACGGCAGCGACATTGGCCTGGAAAGTCCTGCAATAGCTCGGGAGGTTTTAGGAAAAAGGAAAGACGGCGACATCGACTCAATTTTTGGCTTTGGATCCATCAGTGCATTCAATCTTCTGAGTGCCTGTAGCGGAACTAGTTCGATGGGCAGATAGTCAGTGACGGATGGAGAGTGAGGATGCATCGACAAAATGTTGCCGTGTCCTTCGCGAAGTTTTCTCCAGTCTCTCGACGTTAAGTTGCTAAAGTGTTCGTCGTTGAAGAAGTTGGGGTTGTAGCATAGTCTGTTTACGAGGAGTGGCTTTGAATAAGTTTTTCTAGATGTTTTTCCTTCAGTGTTTCTCTGAAGACGTGGTCTTGTTGATAGGTATCCTAATCCGTCGTGATCTTTTTGGAAAGCCCAAGGCGAGTTGGTCGCGTCTATCACAGAAAGCGATCGTTTTTCGGTTTTTATTAGTACATGTCTACTGGGTCCCCTTGGGTTGATAGCACTTATTCCGTTCGCGTGCTATGTTGAATTCATAAGCTTCTTATCGTCAATTACCTTTCACAAATGCCACAATTGTTTGAACATCACCCCGACTTATTCAATACCAATTCGTTTCCTTTCATCTTATTTTTTATTGCGTCAGTAGACAATACCTCCCTTTCGCCCAACTTTTCCACACACTTTTGTCATTTGGACTTCAACACTTAGTATCCTTGCAGTCAGACTTGTGTTGGTTGCATTAAAACTTTTACAAAGCAAAAAGGTTAATGACCGTAAACGTTGCCAAAGGATCCTTTTTTTTCAAACCCTCTCTACCAACTGTCTGGCTATGGAATACGAAAACTTCAATCCTCGTTTATATAATTTTTATTTTTTAATTAGCCTTCCTGTGAATGATGGCTCCTGTGAATGATTGCTCCTTGGGGGTAGAGGTGGGACGGAATCGGAATTATACAGCGCTGACGATAATTATCAGTGCTCAGCAATGGAGACCCAAAACAACATAAAATCCTTTTGGATGAGTGTAATTCCATATCTCGCGGTGGATGACACTGTGCCAGTAGAAAAAAATAAAAAAAAAATTGAAAAACTAACCCCCACCGCCACGGTTGTGGTAAGGAAAAGAAAAAAAAATATTTTTGAGAGGAAAAAGAATAAAAAGAGCGAAAAAAGCAAAAATATATTCCACCCTCGGTTGGATTTGTTCTGCGGATTCAGCAGCGTCTCCTTTTGTACATACACACACATACACACACACGCGCGCGTATCCATCCGCAGGAACGGAGCACACATCCTGCAGAGAAAAGTTGTGAAAATGAAATTCCTGTAGCACCGCAAGCTCACTCGTACATTTACAAACACACACACGAACACACACTCAAACGCATCATCGCTCCTCGCATTTACTTAACTTACGAAACGAAAGGAATATGGAAAAAAATTCCCTGTGAATCCTAGCTCCGCCCATTCTTATATTACAGCCCTTCTCATTTTTTCATTCGAGATGTATTATAGATGTTGGATTTTGCTGCTTGCTGCCGGGATACTGAATCCTTTTTCCCTCTTAGTCTACAGCGTTGCCGCTGCCTGTCAGTTTCTTTTCCTTGCTTTCTTCTTTTCTCGTCTTTAAGTTGGTTGGGTTCCTTGCGCTTTTGTTGTTGGTTGGTGGTGATATTTTTTTTTTTTTTCTTTTTTTTTCTGTGAGAGGGTGCGAGAGGTTTTTTCGTTCGTCCTTTTTTTTTACGCTACTCTACTCATATCTTATATCTTTGTGTGTGGGGAGGATATACATTTTTATGGTGCTATGGTGTCTTCTTTTTGGGAATTTTCTGTATGTGTGGTTTTTTTGTAGTTGCTTTTGAAAATTCTATTCTCGAACTGGCGGCGGTGTCCTTGTGTGGGAGGGGGTGGCGCGTTGGGGGGAGGTGAAGATGTTGTTGGTTGGTAAAATAAGGAATATTTGCTGCGTGTAGTTGAAAGCAGCTGTGAGGAGTGGATTTCATCCTTTTTTGGTGTTTGTATATTTTATTCTTCTTCTTCTAGTAGTTTTACAGCGAGCGTTGGTTACCATTGCCATCGTCGTTTGGGTTGGTTTGGCGGTAACCTATCTGAGCCAAGAGATAAGGATAATTTTATGTTTTTTTCTTCTTTTTTTTTTGTATCGCATGGCATTAAAGTTTTGTTCTTGTATTTTCTTCTTGTCGTTCTTTTGTTTTTTTTTTCGTTTCGTTTTTACTTCAGAGGACGATACTCATGATGGTGTCGGTCTTGGTTGCCTTTTAGTTAGTATGGGCGTTGTCTACTACCCTTGTTCATACTTTATAGCGGTATAATGAAATAATGAGTATAAAGGATATAAAGGAAATTGGGGGGATCGTATTTTTTCTTTTACCAGCGTTATTGCAAGGATACTCTGGGTGTATGTACTCACGTATGTAATACTTTTGTGATCTATAATTCAGTTATTTTCACGTAATGAGGGCTTTGTGTATGATAAAATATTTTAATGAGCAGAGATCCTTGCGGCAGAAACCATAAGGAATGGAAATTCTAGTGGGATTAAGTTTCTAATGAGAGAAACAAGAAACCTTTGCTCGTCTTCTCTTCATTGTAAGACCTAGTTGTTGGCACCTTTGAAAGAGAAAGTCTTTGTTTTGCTGGACACAACTTCGTAGACAGTCTATCAGATTATAAAGGATCTGTTTTTCGGTGAAGTAGAAATGAATTAAAGTTGAAGTGGATACCTATCTAAATGAATTCCATGGAATTGTATTGTTTTGATACGCAACGCAGTAACTCAAGACCGAGTTAGTCGAATTCCATGCTATGTATCACCGTTGTTTACGAAGTTTACAAAGGAACAGTTTTCAGGTTGTTAAGCATAGAGTATACCAATCGGTTACATTATGTTCGAGTGGTTGTCTACATGCAGTGGGTACAGATGCCCTATTTAACCTCGCAGCTAGCTTCGCCAATTTGCTTGGAGTTCACTTACGTCGTAGAAAAGCCGGCAAGGTGACCATATACCTTGCCGAAGACTTCAAGAGCTTCAACCGGTCTGAGTACCCTACAAAAAAAAAAGAGAAATGACTAACAACTGCTCCTTTGAACCGGAATGTGTACTCTTAATTGGGAGCGAGCGCAGCATAGTACGGGAAGCACTAGATGTCCTATCTTCCAATTGGCGTTGAAAGTTTCTCCGAAACAAATCCAATTGAATCTGCATCATAGCAAAGTACTTACCTAGCCAACAGTCAGTCATGGACAACTAGACAACTAGACAACTCACCAAGGATATGCGTGGTTGTGGGTCTAATTCCTACGCGGCTCCAGGAATAACGCAGCAGAGTTCGAAGGACTGGTTGACAACATCCCAACCAATGCAAGAGCTGGAGGTTCTATCAAATTGGTTAACAATTTGACAATATGACAACCAATCCAAGAGGTCTTGCCATCACCATAGCGAGGGAGTAGAATAGGATGTAAGTATCAAAAACGCTACATGACAACTGTCCTAGAGCCATTCGCATCGTTGGATATCGTGCTCGTGAATTCTGGAATCGTCCAAACCTTCAGCTCAGTGGAAAGCAAATCTTAGCACACGTTACCGGCCAATCTTGCACAAATAGCAGAGCAATAAGGCAACTACCACTGAAAAAAGCTGAAAGTGACAAGTCCTGGATGACGTATTGCTATGGAGCATAGTCGCCTGCAGAGAGGACGAGCTTGCGGTGCAGCGAAATGCAAGAAATGCGCATTGGCCACCAGTGCGCAGTGCCACCAACACTCCAAGGGAGTATTCCAGCAACGACGAACTCCAACGCAAAGATGACAAGAACTCCGGGTAGATCGATGCAGCTAAGGACAGGAAATCTGAATTTTACTTACTTCCTAGGGAGAACAGCAACAACGACGAGGGCAAGGAATGACAAAACTTTTCACGGATCGATGTGAGAAGAACATGAAACGGGGAATGCCACCAGGTGGCACAGGACGACTATGACGAACTCCAACGTAAGGAATGACAATACCTCTGAATGGATCGATGCAGCTAAGGACGGTAAATGCGCATTGAGCATCAAAGTAGTGGGGAACATGTCAGACCGCAAACAGGGTGCCGCCAATGGCCCAGGGAGCACAGTAACGGTTACAAATACATAGTAACTCATGCAAAGAGTAGACAGATCGATGCAGCCGAAGACATGAAATGTGAATCGGTCACCATGTGCATCGGTCACCATGTGCATCGGTCACCATGTGCATCGGTCACCATGTGCATCGGAGGTGATTGGAGGACTGCGCTCAGAGTACCTAGAATACTCCAGGAAGCACAGTAACAATTAGAAACTCTGACAAAAGGATTGAAAAAAGTTTGTGGCGTAAGAATGCGGTTAAAGGCAGGAAATACACACTGACGTCAGTATAATGAGGAGATCTCCAGACTCTGTGTAGAGTGCCACCGACACTCTAGCAACGACATCGAAGGAGAAACCTGAGGAAAGTGATCAGTCCGAGCAAAAAAAGAAGTTCCGTCGACTCACAGAAACGCATATCGAAGTGATGATGCAGCAGGTGAAAATCGGCCGCGATATATTTTGGAAAACGTAGTTACTAGAAAAAAAAAAAAAAAAATTTCCTCGTAGTGCCGGACGATGTCGAAAGAGTCTGTTGAGTTCGGGAACATAATCGCTTGTTCAAAGCCCTCCAGTACGTTACCAAGGTGAAAGACTCGTTTATTCTATACGAAGCACCGGTTCGGGCCGTGAGAATCAGAAAAGAAACTCGAGCCTCTTACAAGGCTTATCCCCTCCATAACCTTACGGATATATTGTCAACGTGGTTTATATCTATGTACATTCAACAGCTAAGCGCGCTCGGATGTTCCCATGACAGGTGGTTCATCTCAGGAAATCCCTCCTTTAAGCCTTTAAAGGCTGGGTTAAAGGCTTAAAGGCATCCGCATGCAGTTTGAAGGAGTTTTACTAACAGAAGTGGAAATGAAAAGATTCGCTTTGCGGGGCAAGCTCAACATGATGGACTTTTCGTTCCCCTAGGGCTATTCAGTGGAAGACTCTCCTTAGTACTAGGACATAACTGCAGGAAGACAACGAAATTGCCGACCAATTCGCGAAGCATGTTTCAATTCTGGTTTTCGTTGGCTCTGTATTCTGTACCACCCGTGTAATTGGAAAGTTAACCATGCACCCTGGGCACCCTAGTCATCCACCGCACACAGTGGCTGCTGTTTTTCTACTTCAAAAACATTTCTTATCAGCAAAGATACCCGTGCTTATCAGAATGTTAATGGTCAACCGAGAAACTAAGTATTTTGAACGCCAAAGTCAGTTGGTTTATACCTATGCTAAGCAAGATCGAAAAACGGTTCTGAAACTGAATTTAATAGTTATACGTGGTATGAAGGACAGATGGCGATAACTAAAGTGTGGTAAAATGTGGTGTGGTGAATACGTACGTGGTGAGTTTTTAAAATGTTTTTTTTTCAATGTCAAGTTCAAGACTGTGGTGAAAGCGAAAACGTCTCAGTTGCACTGTGGGGGTCGCGCACAGTAAACGCTGAAAAGTACTCCGGTTTCAGAATCCTTCATGAGTAAACGGACTTCTCAAAATGTGTAATGACTGCAAACGACGGTGGGTTTCAGTAGTGGGTCCCATAAAAAACGGTTTCGGTTGAATTTCATTTTGTTTTAACAGCTCGTCCTTACTTTTGGTGTCCATTTTTGAAGGTCTCGATGAATTTATTACCGACTTTGACGGAGTAGTGTGCATCCAAATTAGTGAGATCTGCATTGCAGCTACACTTGGCTACACTTGGTCTGCAATCATTCCTAACTGGGCCCTAGGGTGTCTAGATTCTCGTAGATATTTTCGTGGTGCGTGCCAAATTTTTCCTAGTAAGGGCAAAGGACTTTTGGTTTAATGCAAGGGGTGAAGTGTAGAAGATTTCTCATATTAGCGTAGATTCTCAGCAATAGTAATTTCATTTTATTTTTGGGTTTTCTGGGATTGTACTCTCGAACCTCCGTCTCAGTCCAACGAACTATCCACTGAAACAATATTTTTATTCTTATAGTAGGCCAGTGGCCGATACAGCATTATCGACAGGGTAAGGGTGAAGGGCCAGATTATCGGCCTAAGCCAATGGGGCCTATGATTCATTCCATCAAAACTTAATCCGTTTTTGTCAAAAAAAAAAAAAAAACCGTGACGACCCCTTATAGGTCTGAACTTCGAATTTTTCGAACGTTCTCTTAAAAACAAGGCACTAGCAGTATTGCCTGGTAATGGGCGTCAGCAAGGTTATCATCTATTCTAAGAATTATTGTAATGCTGGTGCTGGTGTTCTTTTCTACAATTTGTTCTATATGCCTTCCATCCCGCTTGAGCTATCCTATCATAAATTAGGTAATCTCGACAAGCGCCTTACGAATGGCACTCAATATTGTTAAGCCAATCTATTGCAATTATGACCACTTTGTTAAGCCCATCGTTTATTCAACTAACTGAACAGAGGCTTCATATGATGAGCTAACGCAAAATACTTGCAACGTCGCCAGGACCATCTTAAACTCCAGAAAAAGTTTCAACAGAGATGTAGAACTTCCCCGCATGTCCCTGTATCTGTTAATTTTTCCTCTTTTTAAACCTTAACAGAAGCATTTGTTCCCATCCTTGACACAGAAGCTCCTTAAGAGAGTATTTCTACCTCCACTCCTCTGACGAAAAGGGAAATTTTCTCTTTCACTTAAACCCCACTCATCTTTGAGTGAAAAACTCATTCACCTCAAATTTACCACCAAAACGAAAAGGACTCGCCTTGTATTCGCAGCGTTTCTCTGCTCAAGAGTATCCGTCAAGAAGAGAATTACACTTTCTTCCTTACTCCATCGTTCGTATTTAGAATATGGGCCATCATGGCTTGATGTTGTAAATCATATTCCACTCCTACATGTTAAACACCACCAAGGAACCACCAAAAGAGAAAAGTACCCTCTTTGTCAAAAAGTAAGGTACATTCATTCACAAAATCCTGTTTTTTTTTCTATCCATCAGGGATCCCACTCTACAAGAGCACCGAAAACACAACGCAAAATAAACATGAAAAATAACCCCTCTTTGGGCGCCCATCCCATCTCCACTTCCATACATACATACATTAATACAACATACATACATGCATTACGGTACAGGCAATATGTGTAGTTTTATTCAATATCGTTTCAGTGCTGTTGCTGGTTGTTTTGCTAAACCCATTCGCATGTATGAAAATGAAAAGAAGACAATTTTCTTCATTTCTCTCATCACCTCCTCCGCATACCGCCACCTTCTTCCTTGTTTCCTTACACATCACACATATAAGATATACTGGAAAAAAGGACACGAAGGTATAGGCTTAAAGCATACAGAGAGATCCTTTCGTTTTGCAGTCAAAATCGAATTTCGGAAAAACTCACATTTGAAATATTTTACACAAGGCAGCAAGGTGAAGTGATTTATTGATAAACCAAAAAAAAAAAAGGATATAGCCAAGGACTTCCTTAAAAAAACTATAAGAATAAAAAAACAGATTTAAAAAAAAAAATACAAAAATATAAAGAAAAACAGTGAAAACTAGTTCGCAAGGATGTGCATAGTTTTACTGTGAAAAAGGGATTTAATTTTACATCCTTATCGGACTTATAGTTGAGTGTAAAAAATAATTGTTTTAGTGAACTGAATTTCTCGAGAATAAGAAATACGACATCTTTCGGATGATAGAGTGCGTTGCTCAGCTAGTGTAGGAACCAAGTGCACGCGGAGGAAGGGTTGACTGTCTTTTCGATTTAATTTAAGGGGTGAACTATTTGTAGGAAATTTTTTATTTTGCAAAATTCCGTCGGCAATTGAAAAAGGACATTTTCTTGGTCTTGTGGTTCGGTGGTTTTCGAAATTGAAAAACGAGAGTGAAGGCGTAGTCTTAAGCTTGAGATATAAGTGGAAAATTCGAGTGTATCTTCAAAAATTCGCTGAGTTTTTGCCGTAGGTAACAGAAAAAAAGTCTTTACAGGACTCGGATACGATAGAAATTCGTTGAAAACCAAAGAGCGCAGACAGGAGCGTCAGGGTGATTGATAGAGGGTTGTCGAAAAGTGCTAGAATTTCTCAAAGTCTATCCGCAGGGATCGCACAATCATGGATCTGTGGGCATCCTCATTCTGGAAAGGCCGAAGGGGTTGCAGGCTTGTCGAGAAGTGCTAGAGTTCCTCAAACAATATAAACGTGTTTTAAACAATCGTTGTGAGCTCCTAGTTCGATTGTTTCCTGTCCCTAGTAATCGTATGTTCATCAGTCTATGGCCTTTTTAGTAGAAGGAACCCGCGACTACTACCAAGGTGACAAATAGAGAAGCTACCTAGACCTTCGTAATGTGTATTTGTTCCTAGTTACGGCCACAGAACGCTTGTTTTCGTAAACATTTGAAGGTGTTCCCACCCGCTTTTCGCAGTATTTTCTTGAGTGGCTTGTTATTGTCGTGTCCTGCGGTCTAATACGAATCTGGATAGTTTGCTCCGTTTTCGTTAGCCCTCATAGAGCCCTCAGAGCTCTAAGCAACAGAGTTCAAACGTTTAATTATCTTTTCTCTTTTCATTATTACCAGGATCGTGGTAGCTGGCTTTTCCAATACTCTTGCAGCTTCATGACTTGATTTCCGACAGGTTTGCTATTCTAGGGCGAACTGTAGACACATTCCCTGCATCAGTTTCTCTAGAAAATAAATCTACGGCGAGTTTCCTATTGCGCCGTCGGGCTTGATCTGAAGATGCCAGTTCTAGTTAGGGATACTGCTCTTTGCATATTTGGTAATATTTTGGCAACGTACGATGCACGATATGGTATGTTTTTTGATGCATAGGGCTTTTCTAAGCCTTTCTTCGATATTTAGCTTCCAGTTCAATTTGTTGAGACGGACACTTCGCACTTTTTATTATATTTAACACCGATCCTTCAAGTTTAGGTGGTGCATATCTCTTGTTTGTATACAAAAATCCTCGTTCCATCGTTTGAGTCGATGTTGATTCAAGTTGCGATTTAACAGATATCACCCTGCTTCTTCCTTTTCTTGCTGCGCAGCTGCTTCCTCTGCCTTTCATACGATATTGAGTCTCGAGCTGACTCCTATTGTAGCTGAGTAGCTGCAATGAGCCTTTTAAGCTGATTACGTTTGTTGGCCACTCAAGCGGCATCTTCGGTAAGTTGCGGGAGATGCCTTGGCTAAGATCTATTGCAATGAGTCTTTTTTTTTAGTCGTGATTGATTTAGTTGCGATTGGCTTTTAAGATTAGTTGTTAATCATTGACAAGCAATTGTTTGTTCTGAATTTCTTCAGCCATCTTTCTCAGCAAATCATTGCATTTTCACACTGTATTCATGACTTCATAGATTCGTTAGTCATGACTAAATTAGTTGTGATTAACTTCAGCGATGTAGGAAATCTATTTCAAAGTTTTCCGCCCCAGGGTAAAATTTTATTTTTTTACAAACAGCTGTTAATTGTAGGTTCTCCTTGTGAAAGGTGGTTCCTTAACTATTGACGCAGTGACGGATTCGCTCTAATGGTTAAACGCAGTTTTGATTGAACTCTAGCTTCCATATCCTGGATGTTTCCCCACATCGTCTCCCCGCTTGTTCCAAGTGCAAGGAATCAATTTGGTTTGAAGTTGCTTGTCTGTTACTCTACTTTGTGATAGGTCCTTTGTTCGCACATGGTGTTAACTACTACAAGGCGATTGGAATTGTAGACGTCTACAAATCATACAATCCTCTTGGGCTTTCCGCAGTTTGATTCTGCATACTCCTTGACTGCCGGATGTTTTCCTGAATAGAGGAGCAGTGATGGGCGTCTTACCTCGTTTTTTCAATTTGAGGGAATCTGGCGTTCTGAAGTCCTTCACTCCTAGAGCGGTGCTAACATAGTTCTGCTTGGACAACCTTATTTGAAAAAACTCGCTAAACAATTTCATTAGTTCAGCAAGCAGTTTTAAGAAAATCACCAACCACCCCCCGTAAACAGGAAGAACAATACCAGGCACCATCTTAAGCACTTATTACCTTGCATGAACGGCACGCATGCGTTTTAAATAATGATAAAATGATAAAATCACTATTTGCATGAATTACCCGTTCATCCCCTAAGGCCAACAAAACAACGACCCCTCAATTCATATTTTATGTTCGCGATAATCCTCGTACCCGTGGTGTGGTCAGTTACGTAAGCTGGAACTGACCATTATGAAAATCAATGGTCAGTGGACAACCATAGCCAGCTGCAGTAAGGAACAAATAAAAAAAACTGAAAAGTATGCACCACCACGTGTATTCAAGGTGTACAGTCTCTCTGTTTATAATTCAAATCAGCGCAGCAGGATTCAATCGACTGATGTGTCCTGGACACGACGTATTGTGCGAAATGGATGGTGAATGTGAATGACCCTTGTCCAAACTGTTATTTTGTTTGATATTCAATTTCCGTCAAGAAACTGGTTTTGTTCTGGTTTCGCCAGCTAACGATTAGAGTCCCTCCTCTGGAACTACTGTGTAGGATAACTGAGACAGGATGAGGGATGAGATATTACTCTTTGGATTTTTGAATCAAATCTCTGCCAGGACACTATTCTATTACAAGGGATTTTAAATTAGCAGTTCTTTTTTTCGATTCATGGAGATTGATTCTCGTACATAATTTAATTTTCTAGTACTCGACAGTAGGATTAAGGTGTATCTAAATGGTGATCCCATAGTTTGTGATGCTTCCGAACATCATTAGTGAAAAAGTGAAAAAGTGCCTGGCTGTGAAATGTCGAAGTTTTAATGAAAATAAACTTACAAAAGTAGTTGTATCTACAGCAAGCTTTTGGTTACTAGCACAATGTACTTAATAATCAATAGATTTCGTTATAATTTGTCTCTTATTTGAGTGAGCAAACTCTACAAAGAATTAATTTTTTCATGAATAAGTTTTTGAATATTAGTTGTTAGTCATTGAAAAGCGATAGTTTCTTGTGAACAAATGAATACTTTCCACAGCCAATCAGTGTTCTTTTCTACTGCGACCGTGGGCCAAAACTATTTACAATTTAGTAATCTCTTCAGTCTTGATTGATTTAGTCATGACTAATTTTTGAATTTACTTGTTAATCAAGGAAAAGCTATTTTTTCTTCTGAATTTATTGTATAGATTCTGCACCAAATACCGACACATTTTCCACAACCAATTGGGTTTAATCAGTGCTTTCCTATACTGCATCCGAAAGTTATTCATGACTTTATAGATATTGAATAAGTAGAGACTAATTATAAAGCAAAAAAGAACACATCTGTCCTCAGCAGGTCTCAGCTCTTCTTTACTTAAATCAAGCGCCCAAGTTGTTCTTAACTCAATCTCGTTTTTTAAGGCTTGTTTGGTTAACGTTTAGTTGCGACTGGCTTTTGAAATTAGTTGTTAGTCATCGGATAGCAGTGTTTTTTATGACTTCACTGAGTCTTAATCTTGATTACTTAAGTTGTGTGCAGCTTCTGCAACAAAGACAAATGTCTACAAAATCACAATGCTCTTCTATACTGATCCTGATTGACAGTGTTATTCATGATTTAACAAAGTTTTAGTCATGATTTAATTATCTAAAAAATATAATATAAATTCGATTCGCCATATTAAAGGCATTTTCCTACTATAAAGCAAAGCAAGGAGACTTTACCCCGTCCGACTCGATCCATCTTTGTTATAAAGCACACAGCGCTTCCATAGAAATTTAACCAAACCATCTGGGGACAAGTTAGGTCATTATTTAGTGATTAAGGATCTCCTTTTTTCATACACATGCATATAGCTTTGTTACTCATTTTGAAAAATTCAAAAATTTCACACAAGGATTACTTACCACATGTCCCCCCCCAGTGTGCTGCTGCACAAGGGCTCCAGTATTACATTGTCGGATGCTCTCAGCCACCAAAAGGAAGGTGTAAAGAATTGCATTGGCCATGTACACCATATGCCCACCGTGAGTGTACATACATACATATATCAGACTAATTCCACACAAAATTCTACTTTGCCTCTTCGTGTGTAATGTACGGGAATGTATTTGGGAAGGATGGCTTGGCTTGGTATCCATTTTATCTGTGGGAGAAAAAAAAATGACGGAGAAGTGTGATTAGTTTCACCACCAGCTTTTGGCATCCTTTTTTTTGCTTTTTTTCTTATGAGTGAGATGGAGGCCAGGCTCCATCTGATGCTTGTGGGAGGGGAAACTCCCAAAGCTTGGGAGTCCTCGCAATATGAAATTTTGTGTTCACTTAGTCCTCCTTACGAGATTTCACTTGCATCTTAAAGGACGAGTATTGGTTTTGGGAAGATGTGGAACTGAAATAGACGAACTTTTTTTCCTTGTCTGTCTGTACAAACAGCCGATTGCAGCCTAAACGGCTTGGACGGACTTTATTATAACTTGACATGTGGAACCTAAAAAAATGTGATTCTTTATCTGTCTGCTTGCCTGCATGTACGACTAAACGTCTGTGGTGGAGTACGAACAACCGTCTGTCTCTATGTACAGCCAAACAGCATTTGACAGATTTTCTTGGATCTGGGCTCATGGGGTTCATTATTCGGGACAAAATGGTGCGTTTGTCATCGAGACTTATTTCAAAGCTGACGCTTCCGGTGCTATAGGTAGACAAACAATTTGTTCTCGGTACAATCTTTGACCATAAAGTGACAGTCCAAGTAAAAATTTGGTCGTTGAGGCGAGGTATATTTACGACCCTAGGACTAAGCCGTACTTCGCGAACATAGGAAATTGTTGTCGACGAAAACCATCATGCATGGGACATGGCTGAGCAGGATACAGTTTCTGTGAATGACGACGAGCCAAGGCATCACTGTTCCCTGAAGTCATTGAGAGGATATCGTCTATGTCATCCAGTTTTTCCTATAAAAGATGGACTGTAGGGTTCTTTGGATAGAATCTTGCTTAATCTAGCAGAATCCTTTAGGTTTTCGATAGATTGACAGTACTCTGACCAGCCCTGTGTCTCGTCTGATCTTATTTACCTCTAGGCAGTCCTCATGTGGTTGCCAGAATTTGTGCCTGTAGCTGACCTATTGAACATGCTTAGGTTGGTGACACGATACCTCAAATTCAACATTTATTTAGAGCCTTTTCGGCGGCCCTTCTTTTTCATTCGAACGTTGTAATGAAACCAACTCAGGGAAGCTCTATATCTAAAGATGACTTTTGGGTGCCTAAATGCGAAAAACTGGGTGTCATGAAACCCTAGCTTATATGTTAGTAGGTCAGAGGTATAAGCCTCTAAAATAGGTTCCACGATGCCTCCCGAAATTCTATAAGGAAAGATTTAGCGAGTAGGACCTCTCCTACATGCATCCATTAAAGCCCTTAAACCTGAATATTTTCCGGTCTAGATCCAATTTCTTAACTTTTTTTTTCATCATCCTTGCAGTCGTCAGCCATCTTTTTTCCCAAAGCATACATCTCTAAATATATTCCATTAACGGCATCATTAAAATTTGCCCCACCATAACACACAGGACTCTAGTCCTTCATGGTTTCTTTTTTTTTCGTTGAAATGCAAAATTCTCTCCTTGCCATCGTCCAACCAAGACCGCGTTTCTGGCTATGGCGTCTCTCAATCAAAAACAGAAAAGCATAAAGATTAAGAAAAGACGAAAGGAGGATGAATGAAAACAAGAAGAAAAATGAAAAAAAAAATAAAAGCTTCAGGAAATAAACAATTGCTGGCCTCTCGTTGTATTTCCTTCGTTGAACTCATTCCAAGGATTACACCTACTCGTAGTGTATATCCCGCACATACACTACAATACGGAGGCAAACATTTTTGTTCATATTCTTTCGAGTTGTCGGTCTGTTCGCCTTCGCCACGTTTCTTTTCCGTTACCATTAGCATTTCTATACACCAGCCCAGAGGCTAGCCCAAATTATTATCAACATCATCGCACAAGAGAGTCTTGTAGTATTCATCTGCCAGCGAGCCAACCAACCAACCAACCACCACCGGCGTAGTCGTCGTCCTCTTAACCAACCGTAAGGACTCACACAGAAATATAGCCAACCGTGGGCGAATTTTTTTTCTCCTTGCTTGCCATCTGTGTGTACTGTTTTTGTTCATTATTCCGCTGCTATTGCTCTTGTGCTACTTCAACGACGTCGTTTCGTGTCCTCATCGTCCTCACCGTCCTCAACGTCCTCATCGCCATTGCCATCGCCGTTGTCGTCGTCGTCCTTCTTTCGTTTTTCTTGTACAAATACTCAGGCAACGGTGCACACTATCACATCCAAGAAGAAAAAGTTATATGTACAATTTTTTTTTCATTTTTTAATGGGTATATCCTTGTTCTCAATTGTCATGAACCATCCTTGGTGAGTTGGGTTTTTTTTTTTTTTTTTTGATGCTTCTTATGCTGGATTTTTTTTGTCCTTCCACTCCTAAGTTGGCAAAAAAAGAAAAAAAAATCCGGAAGAAAGGATACGACTAAATGAAAAAAGAAACCTGTGTGCAGGTATTCCCCCCAAACTATGCTAGAATCCTTTTTGTTCGGTGTATGCTGGAAGACTTCTCCCCAATGTCCTGTTTTTAACCCCTTTTTCTTAGTAGGGCTTTTTTTTTTTTTTTACTATGCTGCTCCTTCCTTCATAGCTCATTTATAATTCTGACAACTCACACACTTACGTATACACATACATATACTGTTCACTGTACGGTCCCCCATTTTTCTTTTCTTATTTTTTTATGAGTTTTATATCCAACGATAAGGATATCACCAAAGGGTTTTCTTGTTATTTTTTTTCCTTTTATTTTTGTTCGTCCTAATGTCTTGCAGTGCAGAAT
This sequence comes from Blera fallax, assembly GCA_946965025.1. Taxonomy (NCBI): domain Eukaryota; kingdom Metazoa; phylum Arthropoda; class Insecta; order Diptera; family Syrphidae; genus Blera; species Blera fallax. The sequence continues at coordinate 11,442,959 of OX337249.1, forward strand.
GAAACAACATACAATTACCACACCGTTGTTGCTCCAACACCATCACCCCCCAGCCCCCCGTCATTGAGTCCCTTGTTGTCCGCTGCCGCCGCTGCCACCGCCACCGCCGTCGTCGTCGTCGTTGTCGTTTTCTTTTCTTGAATTTTATATTCCTTTGGAAGGATATTCATGCACACATTGTTATGAGAGGATATTTTCAATACACATATGCAATCAAGACGGGAAAAAGTATAAAAGAAAGAACTGTTGGAGTAGGGGGCGGCTAAGGCTACGTTCATATATTCGACGGTTCTGCTGTATTTTTTTCTCGTCATTCTTTGTTCGTAGTACCACGTCCGGGCGGGAGGAAGGCGTCCCCCTTTTTTTTCCCTATTATCCTCGCGCTGTGCATGACACATTTCCATGCATAAAAATTAAACAGACTTTTCGAATGGGAAAAGAAAAATCTCCAAGAATAAGAAAACGTGTGTGTAAATGGGGTGAAAATGCGCGTTGTCAATTTTTTTTTTTTTTTTTTTTTTTTTTTTTTTTTCTCTTCTTTCATTGAGAGGAAGATAAAGGTGTCGTTAAAGTCAAAAGAAATATAATTCCTTGCTTGAGAGGTGGGTGTCCTGGAAAATTTAAATTATGGATTTTTACAAAAACAAAAAAAAGGGAGGGGGGGGGATGGTGGGGGTGTATACCCACATGTGATTTGGATACTTGTACGTTGTTGTTGTTTATTTTTTGTGCAGGAGCAGGCGAAAGCTTATAATTAAAGCGGAAATTGCATTTCGTTATGAGTGGTTATTTCAATAACTGATGCGAGTCCTGGACAACGATAGGGGAATTGAATTCGTTGTGTAGCCTCGAGAGGGTTGGTCAAGAAAAATGGCCAGACACGACGATCGCGTAGTGAGTGTGAGTAAATGCATGGTGAACTCATAGTGTAACCATTGACGTGTCGTCTGCGAAAATTGTTGTGCTTTAGGTCCTTCCGATACTGCACAGATTAAGGGTGATGTGCATTGTGTCCACAAACATTGTACATGTGTATGTATGTACATATGTACATAGGTTTGAAAATGTAGCTTGGATGGTCTATTGAGTGCGAGTCGATGGTCGAAGTATAATGTCTGAGAAGCATGATGGGCTCTCGTAACTCGAGTTCGATTCCCGAAAAAGAAAAGTTTTGTTCGCGGTCACACCTTTCTCCTTTGAAAAACGGCATTAAACTGTGCTGTATGAGCTGTCACCACCGATTTTTCTCTTTGTGGGTTTCTCTTCTATTTCTTTCTTTTCTGTTGCTAGATTGTGCGACTGTTATATCCTTTCGGGGTCAAGCCCTCGCTGATAGTCGTCGCCTCTGCCAATTCTTGGATTAATGTGTATCTTGGCTCCTCCATTCTGATCTTATTTGGATCTTATCAATGGCCCTTATTTAGCCCTTCCACTAGAACAAGGTAGGAAATCTACGTGGGAATGACCTAAGTTACTCAAACAACAAGGGATCGAGATGAGAGGATACCACCAGCAATTCAATTACCCCCGAACCCCGTGCTTTAGTAGTCTTAATTCTGACTATTCTCAGTCCATCTTCCCCGATTGTCCTCCGCCGTCAACAACCCTCAAATGGTGTCGAATATTTAGTCCTTTCTTTAGTCATGACTGTGACTGTTTTCAATTTATCCTCAGTCTGTCTTAGGATGATGCCACGTAGTTTTCGAGCCGTCACCCAAGTTTTCTTAGAAAAGTTTTCTCAAGAACGGTCAATTTAAATTCTCAGGCAGGACTTAAGTTTGCTTGGTCTTCCATTGGGCTAGTTGTGTTCCCTTCGCGAGAGCTTAAGATCCTAAATCGTACAAAACTTTGAGGACTAACTAGCGAAGGGCTACGTCGATTTCCATGTCATTTGCCTTATTCGTTAGACCTCACAAATTCACTCTGCTCGCAACCAAAATTTAAAAAAAAATCGTTCGGTCAAAACCCCTTATTCAATTTATCTGCATCGGAGGGATGAAGAAGGAAATTCAACTTGCGACTTAGTTCAGTAAATCCACCTCGCTATTTGCCTTCCTTCAGCTTTAGCTTTACCTATATGTACCTGCATATTTTTGTCTTTTTTTTTGACTGTTAATCGCATCAACAGCAAGGCAACCTTGAACGAAAAATAAAATAAAAATAGAAAAAAAAAGTCCAAACAACCTCAGATAAGAAAACTTGAAATAAGTCTCCCCATATCCTTATCCTTATCCTCATTCACATCCACTCTCGAAACTGAATGGAAGCAAACTTGTTCATACATACTCGTTCGCATCTACATGTGTAGGAAGGGGGAGGGAGGGAGGAAGGTAGGGTGGAAAAAAAAACTTTACCCATTTGACTTTGGCATCCAAAAATCTCACATAAGAAAAAGTATTAGGACATCGCCGGCGAGGATAACTTGATTAGATAAAAAAAATAAAAATTTTAATAAAAACAAAAAAATAAGAAGACGCACCATCTATCCCCAAAAAAATATCTTGTGTCACACATTAATCCCAGCTCCATCGTCCTGAGGGGGATTCCTTTATTATTTCCACATTTTTATCCAACATATATTCCACCTCCCCCCGTTTCGCCCAAACTAAGTCAATTCTTTCGGGCGGAATTAAACGCATAAAAATTCATATGTGTGTATTAATTTTTACGCAACAACAGTGCCAATGGCGCTGAATGACTCACGGTAGAGAGGGGGCGCACAGGATGTGGAGATTATTTCGTCTAACATCCTTTTATTTTTATTTTCCATTAAAAAATCTTTTTTTTTCTTTTTTTGCCACACTTGCTGGTATGACACTGGAGGAAAGCAAATCGACTGCAGGATCTGGAGCCGAAAGGAACATTTTTCCTTCCACGTTATAGAATTTGTATTTTTGGGTTTTAAAAACTGCCTCATGCGTTCAATTATACGCACACACACAGGCTTGTTAATCGAGAATAGGATATCCGTTTGCACATGGGTATCATCTCGTTAAATGATAAATATAAAATCCTTGAGGGTAGAATAATTTTCCACAAAAAAAAAAAAAAAAACGCACAAAATAAAATAAAAAAGTATCTGCAAGGCGCGTTGATAAAAAAAAGTAACAAATGACAGGTTGCCTGTTACACGCTTGCATGGGGGTTGCCTTTCATTGTGAGGATCCTGTTTTTTCTCTGAGAAAATGATGAAGAGCCGAGGAGAGGACACCTGCTAGAATGTTTTATTTTTCCGTGGTGGTTTGAGATTCTTTTTTATTTTTCATATTCTTTGAGGACCCTTCTCGCCTCGTGTAAACGTAAAGTTTACTCTTTGAGTGGAATTCTTTCAATTATAACTGTCAGAAAATTTGATTAAAAGGTGAATGAAATGAGGTGTTAATCAGATTTGTGTGTGACACCGCAAGTGTGTGATGGAATGTGGTGAAGTGTGCGTGTGTTCCTTTTGTTTTATTTACTCGTTGCTGTGCGTCGAAAATACGAAGACTGGATTGTCTGCACGAAGCAGTAGATGTCGTCCTTAAATTTACAATAGAAGCGAAAAGCGTTTGGATAGGTCAATGTTAAGCTTTGGTACAGATCAAGACAGGACTCTAGAGAACAAAGGTCAAAATTTAAGCCGGTGGAGGGTGTAGGTAGAATCAAAACCACATCATTTGGAGCTGCTTAGTGACCAAGTGCATGTAAGGAACGCTGAAGATCGTATGCACCCGGACAAGGAAACTTCGAACACATCGCGTAGATGCCTTCTTCTTTCCCAGGCTCGTTCAGTTTTTATTACTTCCGTGTCTTCCATGTGTTTTTGGCCCCGTTTCTTCCTCTGTGATTTCACGTTATGGCTTTCGAATCCAATTCCACTTCTCCCGGTAAATTTCGTCCTGTTTTTGGTTTGTTATTGAGCTGAATACTGTCAGCTGGTTTTTGTATCACTGCATACCAATGTTGTCGTTCGAGTTGAAGAGTTCTGATATGCAACGATGTCCTCACCATACTGAGTGCGCTTCAGAGGCGATACGTTACTTTTACTGGAATTGGGAACAGATACATTCTTTTAAACCGCTTTGTTACTTAGGCATCGCTGTTGATGCACTTCGTCATAGTTTTGTGGAAGTTTAGTTTCAATTGGAATCGTTTCTGCTAGGAGCTTGATTGTCATATGAGAATTTTGTGATGTTGGGACCTCTAACCTACCTCTCATACTCCAGGTTATTTCATGTGATCTTCATTGCGCAGTATAGGGCTTTCTTCAGAACGTTCTCGAACATCTCAGATCCTTGTCGACCTCCTCGCGTTTTCCATAGTTTTATTCAAAGCCATATTGAAAAGCAGGCTGGCGTTCACGCATTCTACGTGTCCTACGTGTCCTACGTGACGTCCGAATCTTGTTTCTTGCAAAGTATTCAATTCCAAGGGACGGTCATCGAGCTTATCGCCACAAACCACTACGCGTCGTGTCAAATTTCATAGAAATTCTCGCAAAACACCAGGCCACCAGAAATTCGAAAAAGGCAGCAAGCTGTTTCGCACAGCATCACCTCCTGTCACATAAATAAAAACAAAATTGAGAGCGCGTTCATTTTCGATGCTGATTGGCGGAGCATCTGAGTAATTTTTTTCCATTTCTACATTCTTTTCTATTTCGTCCACCTTCTCCTACGAAAGCGCGGCTTCTCACCAATATAACATCCAAATCTGTCATATAAACCAATGGCAAGCGTGAATCTAAATTAGTCGCTATAAAGCGTCCGATGCAAGGGGAGGCTGCTGGAGGACCTCTAAAAAGTGGTCTACCCGCCTTCGTAAGCCACAGACACTCCAGGCTTGCTGATAGTGCACAACACCTACAAGGCAGCATCCATCACGACGAGACATCGCGTCGGTCGTGAAATACCAGGCCACCAGAAACGCAGAGCAACGTGCTGTCCAGCACTGTCTCTGCATAATCCCTTCATTCTTTAACCAAAGAGACTCTGTTCATTCTCGATGCTGATTGGTTTAGCATCTGAGTGATGCTCCGACGAAAGCGCGCCTTTCCCGTCCACTTGCAAATCCATACAAAAAACAATTGCAAGTGCTAATCCAACATAGTCGCTTTCGAGCGTTCAGTGCAGGTGGGGCCTGTTAAAGTCTTTTCAGAAATAGTCTACCCGCCTGCAGAATATACTAGGGTCGGACGCTCTATGGTACCTGATGCCGTAGTGTGGCCCAACACAGCAAGCCACCAATCTACCAAGTCACCAAGCCATTTGCCCGCCCGTCCACCACGATGACTGACGCGACACTTTGTCCCAAATTTACTATGAATTCCCCCGTGAAACACCAGGCCACCAGAAATCCAAGCACGGTGCCTGGTTTAGTAAAGCCTCAGTCACTCCAGTCGTAGACGCACACACTAGAGTATTTGAATTTGTTTACGTCTTTCTCTTCTGATCCACGATCCACTTTAAGTCGAGCAGCAGCGCAGTCAATGTATTCGTAACAAGAGGAGTGTGTGTCCACTATCGGCTCTCAGTGGGCGGAGCATCTCAATAATTTTCGTTTTTCTTTTCCATTTGATCCACGATCCAGTTTAAGTCGATTGTTGTACTAAAGTAAACAGTCACTATAGAGCGTTCGGTGCAAGTGGAGGGCGTTAAAAAACCTCACAGAAATATGCGATTCGCCTGCACAGCATCCGCAATTAGCATTAGACGCTCTAAAGTGACAGGACTTGTAACGTGAAAGGCATTTCTTGTAATTTTTCTTATAGACTATCGGGTGGACTTACAACCTTTATTTTCCAAATCTCTTCTCCTGCAGGGATTATCCTTGAGTCCAACCTGTGGATTTTTTTTAAAAAAAGGCGAGTCACACGTATACTTTTTCTCAAAATCTCGCTTGGCGCTGTATCTCAACCAAATAGTAACCATTGTCACGGCCATTTCCTTTGGGCAGGGTCCTGAAATTCTATTTCTGAATTTAAATTAATGAAGGCAATCAACAATTTTTAATTATATCAGTTGCTCAGCAACTGACTAGACTTTATTAATTAGTTTTACAAGGTTAGTGTATTATAGGCAAAACACAGATGAGTGACTGGAACATTTTTGGTATACATCCACTCACGTCCTAATAATGCATCGCTCACCCCCCGCCCACAGGCAATCGGCGCCCATAGCTCGCAGTTTTGGGCCATTTTTAGGTAGTCGCACATATCAAAATCATAGGAAGAACGTCCGCATAGAAATTTATTGAAACATCCTTCAAAACTCGATAACACGAAGCGCAATTATCTAATTTGATGCAAGAGCCTCCGGGCGATTATTTGTGTTTATCGACCCAGTTATACGCGTGATTGTTATTATTTAATCAGCGGATAGTAAAATTAAAATATATGCATGGGTGCAGCATAAACATAAACAGGAAAAAAAAACACAACCAAATTAAAGGATAAACCAAAAAGTCTAGTTAACGATACTTGATGCCATCACACAGCCGCAAAATATCACAGATTCGGTCGAAACAGTGATTAACATCGTGGGTGAGACGAAACCGATGGCGATGACGACGACGTGGATTCATCCAAAAGGTCCTTTTTTTGTTGTTTTGTAATTTCTCCCAAAGGGTGTACAAATCTCTCTACGGTATGTTTGAAATCAAATTTATTATCAGCGGCTGGGATTTTTTTTTCCAGCTTCTCAAACCTACATGGCGTCCTTACAAGGATGGTCAGTATAAAAAAAAAAAAATTAACCAACTGAGGGCATAAACGGCAGAAAAACATCTGACTCCCCTGTATTTTTCGGATTTTTCACTTAATTTTGCCTTGAAGGATGTGTGTGCATTTTTGTATCTGTATCTCTGCTGTGTATCTCGTTTTTTTTTTCTTTTTTTGCTTTGTGGTATCCACAACAAAATCCTAACTCCAGAGTGCTACCCGTGGGATTGCCGTTTGCTTTGTGTGTTTTTTTTAACGCCACAGTGTTTCTTTTTTTTTCTGGACTTTATTGGGATCATGCGGTTTTGTGTCCATTCTCCATGTGTGTAGAGTTTGGGGAGGGGGAGATAGAAAGTTAAATTTGTTTCAATTGAGGAAAGGCAAATGAAAGCAGAGAAAAAAAGGCAGCAAGCAGCCATGAATTTTTTTTTTATTTACAAAGAGAGACAGCATTTAAAAAAATATACACAACCCCACAGGGGGATCGTGGGAAATATGACAGGATAATGGAATGGCGAGAATTAGCATGTAAATAAACTCGGATTAAGCGGTTTCTACCAGTTGCTCCGGGTTTAAAGGTGAATTTTTTGAATCAATTGATGGATAAATGAGGCAATCATTGAAGGCCTACATGGGACATTAGCGTTATCCTTAATGAAAAAAGTGTGACAAAGTGAAAAATATCTAAGAGTGGTGTTGTGGGATGGTTGAAGGGACTTGAAACCTTAGAATATTCTTTCACGATGTCAGCTAGTTCGTGCTATTTCCCCGTAAAAGGCGTTTGTAAGAAATGCAACTCTCCTCAAGAGGTGCTTCCAAAGAGATTTCAGTGACAGCTTCTTAGACATTGACTTTGAAGTGAACGCAATTTTTCGTCACCACTTCTACATCTTCAGAGGCATTACTCATAGAGGCTAAGTTAGGTTGTCTAGGGATATAAAATCATCATAAAATACCAAGCAGCATTCAGAACACTCACGGTAAGAAACCGGTAAGAACTTAAATAAATCACTGTTTCGGGTCAAAGAACCAACCTCTCCTTAACTATCAAAGAAATATCTTCCAAGGTGTTTTGGCCATAATCATTGGTGGTTTTATGCCACACCTCTGCCCCTCTTTCGCTACCCTCCATATCGCAGTGTCCAGGTGCCCAACATAATCTGACACGCTTCTGCGTACATAATGTCCATAGAATTGTGCGACAATTCCTGACTAATTGAGACTTTGTGACGTAGGACTGACTGTCGATGTAGAATGCCCCAAATAACTAGATTTAACGAGCCCTGCGTTCGAAAATCCGAATTGCAACTCTCTTTCCAGAAAAGTCTTTTGGAGGCTATGATATTCTCTTTGAGCTCACAATTGTCATTCCAGGATTGCTTTTTTTTCTATTCCATGGGTTGCCCTTACACGATTGGTAGCAGCTAAAAATATTGGCAACAGCACTGATCATCCTGCCACGAAGGAGGAGAACTTTCTTGACTTCGTTAGGTTAGGTTATTTTTTCATGGCGGGCTACAGTAGATACAACCTCACTTTAACCGCTATCTGCGTAACTGCCAGCAGCTTTCTAGGAGGTAGACAAACGACCACTACGAGTCAGGAAACTCTCTCACTTTTGATGTGTCCTACAGAGCTCCAGTTTGAAAATAGCCAAAGCTCCTTGCACGTCCTGGAATACATTTATTAATGAACGTTACAATCAAACTCCACCTACTTGCTGCTCCCTACTCCCTTCTCCCTATTCAGAGGCAAAAAAGAATGTAAGGTCATTAAAAACCATTCCTTCGCCATCCAGGATAAGAAAAAAGAACAGGAAAACCGTAACAAAATAAACGAACACACATTTGTCTTCCTGAATACGAGTAAGTCTTATGGTCTTACCCCCACCGCCCAAGAAAATTTTAAGAAAAACTGTACTTCAATGCAATATTTCATCGTCAGCTAACTGTACAATAGCAGACAACAATATCTACATTCATGTTGTATACATATGTACGTGTGTGTTTTTTTTTGTGCTTACCAACCACGTCCTGCTTAAGATGAAAGGACTACCACCGATGGAGGTTCAGTGTTTAGAGTATATTTTGTGGGCGGTGGGGACGAGGCAAAATGAAATACTTTTTCGCTCTGCTCCTGTAAGAAGAAAAATAATAGTCTGCTTCTTGTGATTCAGTCCTCCAGGATACAGTCTTGTCCTTAACTTACATTTATTACTCATGTGTGAGGGTGTTTTCCTTGTTTTTTTTCCCGTTTTTTTTTGTATTCTCTCAGCCAACATGCACGAATTTTTAATCGAGTTAAGAAAAAAAAAAGTTTATTTGAATTATAATCCTTATCGCAATCCGAAGCAAGAGAGAAGCGCATGCATATCCTTGTTACTTGGTTTGTTTCTTTAAAAAGAAAATGGTACTAACGCTCCTCTGTAAGGATTCTCTAAAAATGAATTCCAGCAGAGCATTCGGATGGAGTGGACTTTAATAATCCACCTTCTACGTGTTTCTTGCTTTCTTTCGATTTCTCCCTTTTTTTTAACTTCTTCATCTTCTGTTGGGAAATTTCTCGTTCTTTGCGCGCTGTATGTCCTTCTCGTTTGGATGGAGAAAAACTCCATTAAAAAAAAAAGCACACACACACAGTTAAAAAAAAAACCAAAAGACAGAAAAAGTATTTAAATGTGTATATGTGTACTTAGTCCTTAACGCTCCTTTTTTTTGTCGTGTTGGGTGAAATCCACTTTATATTCTTTGTTATAATTCCTTGGTCGTTTCCTCGCAAATTTTCTGGATGTGCAGATTCCATGTACCCTACACACAGGACGTGTGGACTTAAGTCGTTCGTTGGCTTCAATATTTTTTCTATACGGACTTGTGTCGGTACATATAATTACTTTGTGTGTATGTGTTTGTATAGGTTTGTTTTTTTTTTTTTTTTTTAAACTTGCCGGGAATCCTTTTTTCTTTTTTGTGTGAATGGAAAGGACTTAGATTACGAAGTTAATTCATTATTTTGGGTGTGCCCGCAGTAGATGGGGGGGCTTTTGAACAGGATATATGTGTGTGTGTGGTTGTGTTGAGGGGGGAGGCGAAATATATACTTTTTCTAAGTTGAAATTTCATCCCAAACCCGACCGCAAATGGTAAGAGATTATTATTTTCGTTTTATACTGGTTTTTTAATGCTCGGACTGAGGACGACGTATAACATTAGTCAAAAAACAGAAACAAAAATGGCAATTTGAGGTTTTATCGTTTATTTACTAGGAAATGGAGTCTCAGGAGTCTATTTAGCTTCGGGGGGCTTCGTAGTAGTTGTTCGGCATGTCTGCCAGACTGGGATGAGATGGAAAGGCGTTTCAATTTTCAACCAATACATAAAGTCTCACTTACCTTTGTGGCCTTATGTTACTCTAGATTTGTTTTACTTCAGGCGTTCAGATGGTCATTCGAAGACCTTCAGTTCAAAAACTTCGCAATTCGCTTGCAGATCTAATAAAAGTCTCACTAGGTGCACAATTTTTTTGTGCTCCGCGTCTGATTTTGTTGAAGGAATATTTGTGGATTCAACACGGTGTTCTGGCGCACAGTCAGGATCATCAACAAAACATCGAGTCACGTGAATTGGCATGGTTTAGGGTGGCCTCTACACCTTTTTAGAGACCTCCAACAGTGGCCCAGGCTGTCCCAAAGCTCCATGTGGTCAACAGTTTTTGACGAGAGATTCATCATAAGCTGCAGTGCTCCTTTCGATTCAATTGACGTGCAGAACACCGGTTTCTGTAGAGCTGTGAATCCACATAGGAGACACGAGGAGGGTAGTTGGGTCTGGAAGGAGCAACATGCAATGCCATTATCGTCACTGAGGCAGAATAGGTGATATCGGCAAGGCGACACTACAGTTGAATCGGCAGTCGTGACGATGTGATAGTGACGTCTGCGATAGTAATCGAGTGCGCAGCTCTGTGTGAATAATTGACGAAAGCAAGGACATCCTTTATGAGGAACGTTGCTCAAGGCTGTCGGTGAGAGAATAGATCTTTTCTTCGTACACGTCCTTGGACGTAGGATTCTTTCATTGAATTGAGGTATCGCACCAAAAGTATCGATACTTTGTCGGCATTTAATTTTATCATTCTACTCCTAGATTGTTTGTGGGCAGTTGTGGGCGTTGTACTTACAGGTTTTTTCTTTCCTTGAAGGGCTGTAAGCTAAAATTTCTCTCTTATTCGAGTTTCTTTAATGAGCCAGAGTATTGGTGGGTTTGTCCAAGGTCTATAAGACTCTGTTGAAAGATAGGCCCGAAAGGAGGTTCTGAATAAAAGCGTTCTGGTGTTTCCTCGAGATCTCTCTTCAACCTGCAGTATTCACCTAAAAATACGAAGAAGAGTTTTGCTATGACCATGTCTTGGGCGCACCTTACATGATCCTTGGGAAATACTGGGAAAATTCCACGGGGATTGTGAGTATCTTTTACTCTTGTGTGAGTTCAGTGCCATGTCTGACCAAGCGGCGGTTTTCCCGCGATTAATTTTGACGCATTTTGGCTTGGCAAATGAGGAAGTTCCACAGGGGCTCTAAGAACCTTTTCCCAAATCTTGTGTGATACGATGTCTTGGGCGTGATATTTCCTGTCGATGTTGATTTTTAGGCTGGGGATAGTTCCACAGGGGCTCCGAGTATCTTTTAGGTCCAGTGTTTGTACAGAAGCATCGCAACACACTTCATTTACACATGTGCTCCTTGGATGATTTTTTATTTCTTCAGTCCACCAGGTTTTTTTTTTTTTTAAAGGACCCATCGCATTCGTCAGTACAAACGATTTCGCGCTGTGGCAAAATTTGCATCATTCTACGAGTAAATCCTCGAGTACTCTATTTCACATCCTCTTTTACTGAACAGCTTAGGCAATGTCTGCGTTTAGCATCCTATTCTCCTACTACCATCTCGTCACAAATTAGACACTAATATTGCGTGGAGTTGATGTGTTGCCTGTCATAAAATGAATCCTGCTCTCACCTCAAATCTGCAGGAAATTGATTAACTGCCAAGCGAAACTTCTCCCAGAAGACATTTCACAATTCTCACACATCCTGTTACAAAGAGGGGCCCAGGGAAAAAAAAAATTACAAAAATACCAAACTAATTGAATAAAAATGAATGTCCTCATTGCGGTTGCGACCGAGTTCTGCGGAATACTAACAAGGATATACAAACGTGTCTAGAAAAAAAAAGATTGCCCTGAATGTGTCCATTTAAATGGATACATTTCGACCATGATGTTCGTATGTTCGCCTGCGTGTGTGTGTGGATGTCATGGGAAATAAATGATGTTGTCTTGTCGAGTGTCCAACACCACCGCTACATAAGGACGACAACGACGATTTGAAATCCTGTTGCTGAGAAGAGTTCTCCGTTTTTTTCTCTTTTAATTTAATTTTTTTTCTATTATCCTGTTGGTCACTCACCAAATTGAAAAGGGTATACACACAGGGAGCAGCGGCTTTTTTTTGCTATTTTTTTCCCCCATTTTGACTGCTTTCTTTTATTTCCGAGGGTTTTTGAGCTCTTTTCCACACTTTAGTCAAGATTTCTTTTTTTTTTATGTGGTTCCATCCATTGCCAGCGATGCCGCACCCTTGTCAAATAGTCTTCTGGGAGGCTGCTATACCCGAAACGTAGTTGACCTGGACATAGATGATGATGGCGAATCTGTGTGATTCTTTGGTTTGAGAGAAAAACCGCCAACGGATTGTAATGGATTTCAAACAAACGGCTTCAAAATTACCCGAAAAAAATACGTGTTTTGCTCTGCAGCGCGTTAAAGGACCTCCGGGGATGTACAAGATGTAGAGCATATAGGTCAAACTGTTGTTTCTTTCACTTTGCCTGGTCGCAGTCGTTGTGGTGTATGGAAAGTGAACTCACATTAATTTTAACTGTAATTTACATTTGAATTTATGGTGTGTGCGACGTGAGGACGTTGTAAACGAAGCAATCTGTCATTCGCATGTGGTAATTTTACACCACTTAAGTAGCCTTTATGACCTTTTTTCGTTTTTTCGTTTTGTTTTTTCATTTTTCTTTTTGTTTCTCTGTTTTCTGTATATTTGGAGTTCTCTTTGTGGATTTTTTTTTTTTCAAGTTTTTTGCGCCCTCACAAGTGGACATTTCTATAATCGGATTTTGCGGGAAACAACGCTGGAGGAGGATACGTTTGTGCGGTGGTTGTGTTGTGTGTCGAGAGGTTAATAATTGCGGCAGACACCGTATAGACTGTCTGATGGAGGTTCATTTTTATTAAATATACCTAACTCCATGAAGGGAGGTACGGTATGGTAAGTGCAGGCTTTCTCTGGAATGTTACATGCTACAATTAATAATTTCACGGCGATGACGGTTTTTCTTTAAATGGTGGGTGGTGGGGCTATGTGAAATCGGGATTGTTTGAAAGGAAATTATGACGTAAATGACATACATACATACATTGCATCTATTGTGGGCAAACTTTTGGTCATCAGATTTACCCTTACCTACGCTGAGCCGCCACTGCAGTTGGAGATGGAACACGTTCAAGGGATCGCTTGCATATCTGCATATCTGCACCGTTCTGGCTTTGTCTTTTCACAAGCACTCTCACTCGAATAATATCGGCTTTCAGTACTATAATGATGGTCAGTTAACCCTGTTCTACTGTGGCAAACGATTGAACTCAGCACGTTCTTATTTAGCATACTTTTGAAAGACTGCTTCGATTGGATGCACTCAATAGTGACCACCCACCCAGTCACTACAGCGTCAGGAGAAAAAGGAATGCTTCCAAGAGACTATCTGTGGTTTACTCACACTGCAATAGTATAGACTCTAGGTTGGTCTCCTACCTCTGTTCAATTCTCTGTTGAAAACGAGTCCATTCAGCATGTTTTTGGGTGATTTTTTGTAAGAAAAACTGCACCTTATATCCCGAGCCGATTTTACTAGATATTCGGCGCGAAGTCCTGGCGAAAGTTTCATAAGAGTTCCAAAAACCAAAAAAACAATAAGCCTTGCCTTTGGAGAAACCATTTTGTGATGTTCCTATGTACTTTCGAAGCCAGGAGATTTTAGAAAATATCGAAAGCTTTAGAAAAAAGTCAAAGTTCTGCGGACATCTTATGGGGAAAAGCCAGAAATTTTTCAAACTCCTGAAGAAGTCTTGAAAAACTCTTAAAAAATCGAATTCCGCCTTGTGGACGATTTCAAAACCTTCAATTTAATGTAAAACGCTTCATTTTTTTTTTTTTTTTGAGATATTGACACATGAAAGGATTCTCACTGTCTTTAGGTAATTCTCGGATATTTTTGAAAGTTTCGTAGGAGTTTTTAAAACATTTTGCACTCGTCTCCTAGAAAATTTCCAGAACGCGCGGTCATACTTGGAAATTCTTTTCACTGTTCTTAAGCAAAACTTGGGCAATTCAAAAATCTGAAATTTCGTATTGGATGCACCACCGTTTTGGACATGTTCACACTCGAAAACGGTTTTTTATTGTCTGTTTTTTTTATTAAAACTGTTGCATACTCCTGGGGGCAATTTCTTCTTCTTTTCTTTTTGTTCGGCAAGGATCTGAATTATAGGGATCATAACCCTCACACTTTACTGCACTTTATTGGTTTCAATTTCAATTCAAAAATCTTGTGTGTGACGCTCCACTGTTTTGGAGATATACGCACTCAAATACGTCTTTTTTTTGTCTTTAAGCGAAAGATGGATGCTTTTGAAAGTTACGCAGAAGTATTAAAATTTTTTAAAAAAAATTCTCCACCCGCCTTATAGACAAGAGCTTGAATGATATAAAAAAATCAAAAACTTGGACTAACCTCACTGGACCGGTCTGGAGATATTTACAAACTTGTCCAACCAACGATGTGGATCTAATCTTCGATGTCGATATATATTTATGTAGATACTTAGCCTGATCCAGGTTGCAACGTCTCCTCCCGTTGGTTAGTTGTGAAGAAATCCAGCTCCACTCTCCTTCAATGCGTTTTTTCTCAAAAACCCATTCAAGTGAAAACTCCCTTAACAAAGCCCTTATCAAAATAAGCCAAATCATCCCCGCACTGCTACTCCTTTTTTGCTTCGTCATCTAATCAATAAGTCCTTAATCGAATCCTGTTTTACAATACCAGCTCCGAGCTGTAAAACATCAAATCATTTCCAATCCATATCAACATCTTATACGAAAAAAAAAATCGAAAAACCCACCCACAAACAAAAATGGAATTGAAATCCTTCTCTCGGTGTCCTGCCCCTAGCAGATCATTTTCGAAAGTGAATAAAAACTTTTTTTTTTCTTGCGTTCCACCTCCAATATTCGGTGAATAAAAAAGTTTTCCAATTCGTTTGGTTATTTTATTTTAAATGCTTCCACCGTCATGGTTCTCGCTACCGCCGTCACCGTCATCGCCCATGTCCAACTCGCTCCTGCCCACTTGGATAGCCTCTTCATCCATAACATCTACGAGACATTGTCATTCTATTTCTATATCAAAATCCAATTTCAAACTATATACGAGTACATAGTAAAATGGTTGAAAAATCTCATTCTATCAACCCACTCACTCTTTACGTGTATACACAACCCTCCCCCTCCCTTCCCATCTTATACACAGACACGCTCCAACGCATACCATGACGATGGAAGTCCTTCATTTTTGCGTCCATAAAAAACAAAAAAAAAAAAAAAAAAAAAACAATCCCGAGCAAAGAAGGACGACGACGACAAAAAAAAGAACACCAGGAATGAAACACTTGCAAGTCATCTTCAAGCGGAAAATTAGAAGAAGCATTGGACGGGTGGGTGGATGCTGGGGGGATGCTCAGGGGAAAAAAAAGTATTCTGGGGGGGAAAAAAGGAAGGACCTAAACTCTTATGTACAGAGGCAACGAATATTTTCTTGTATATCTTGCAAATAAACTGTTAAATGGCGTGCAAGAGGTCCGCGGTTTATACACCAAGTAACAGAGTGTCCTTACGGATGCTGCAGGTGAACGAAAATCCGCTTGTCCCGTTCCCGATACAAATATACATTTCTCTCGCCATTAAAAGGTAAACTACAACTACATGATTGGAAAGACAGAAATAATATAAATAAATAAGAAAATACTCTAACAACACGGGGGGAGCAAGCACATAGAAAAGTTGGGACGGACCATTCGAAATGGTCGTCATTGTGGAGCAAAAGTAGAGTCCTTCTTTCTGGCCGCGCAAGAACCCAATCTGTTTCTCTCTGTGCCTGTGCCTGTACCTATGCTGTGTGCTATGTATATGTATATCTCACGTCTAAGTGGTGCGCTGTACGGAAGGTGGCTGTGAAGACATTCCTTTACCGTTCAAGTAGGTTTTTTTTTTTTTTTTTCTTTTTCGAATTTTTTATTTTTTCCGTTTTTCTCTTGTTTTCCTCTCACTGCACAGCAGCCAACAGCGGGAGGACGTTTTTTTTTTGTTTTCTTTTTCTAGCGCTCCTTTGGAAAGTCGAATCTCAGGGACGCAAGAGACGGACAATACGAGAGTACAATCAGAAAAAAAGGATAACAGACGTTTCTATATGTATAAATGTGTACATACGTCTCTATATAGATATGTACATATGCAGATATATCCTTTTTTAATGATTTTCCTTTTTTTCTATTCTCTGTGTAATTACATTCCAGCGGAGTCTTAAGGGGCAGGGAGAGAAAGATAAGGAAACACAAACGGCAGCGGACAGACTTGTCGTTTTTTCCGGTTTTTTTTCTTCTTTTTTTTTGCGGAGAAGAGGTTTTGGTCCTTTCGCCTTGTTGTTTGCCTGTGCCTTGGATGGTGATGTGTACTTAAGTGGGGGTTCTTAATCTTATTTTTAAATCTCCTCTTGCTCTATGTACGAGCTCAGGAAGTCTATTGGATACATAAATATGTTTATATGCAGGGTTTTCTTGTTTTTTTCTTTTTTTCGTCCTTTTTTTTCTCAGTATTTCATTTTTTGCTGTCAGCAGAAAAAGTTTTTCCTGCGCTGGCTGGCATACCAGCCAAGAGAAGGACGAATGATAATCATTTTGAACTTTTTTTTTGTGCAAGCCTTTGGAAAATTTCTCTGGGATCCCATTATTCTGAGGGAGTTCTCGTTTTTTTTTTTAATTTATTTTCTTTTTTTTTTTATTCTGAATTTGAATTATACTACGTATATAATGAAATTTATTTCCAGACATAGGGTTTTTGCCCTTAGAGATAAAAATGAGTTGTGAAATGGTTCAGGTGGGTGGAGATGGTGGTGGTGGCAGCAATGTCTCTGGCCTTAGATGCATATCTTTGCAATGAGAGACCATTTTTATGGATGGATAGGATACTAAAGGATTTTATTTGAAAAATTTTTGTGTAGGTTACCGGTCCGTAGCTATGTGTGAGTCTCAGTGAGGTTTGAATGGGTGATTAAATATAAATTGAAGATTATTAAAATTATTTTTTTTTTTTGTTTCTGTGTGGGGATAGAAATACGGTTGGACATTTGGAAGGCCAGTCGGTTTTAGAAGTCCTTGGGTTGTAGGTTGGTTTCTGGAAAGTTTTGTGAGCGGTGACGGACGATTAAGAGAGATAGATACTCTTTAGAGGACCGCCTGGAATCACTTTTCATTTTATGCCATTTTTCCTCGCATGCGGTTCGGTTCAGTGGGCGTCGTGGCTTAGTGGTTAGTGTGCTGGACAACTGACCGGGTGTAGTACACACACAACTGACCGGTATAGTACACACACCATGAGGCGCTGCGAAATTTAGGCCGGAGGTCCTGTAAGGGCTTCATCGGCTGTTTTTTTAATTTTTCCAACACCCCGGCACTGCTTATTTGAGGAAGTATTGACGACTGGTTGAGTAAGGAAGGCCCTCTTCTGTCCGAGCACTTTAAGGTTTCACTGTGTGACATTTTTTGCCGCTCGTGAATATAAAATCCTTGACTTCCTCGTCTTACTTTTAGTCGCTTTACGAAGCCTACTCGATCCACGCTTACATAAGTCTACCACTAGCTTTAGAGCTGCAGGAATCACGTGGGACAAGACAAAGTTTGAGAGGTCAGTCTGTCGCGTGGCATTGAAGGGAGTTTATTTTTCAAGAAGAATATGGTCTTTTTGTCTTAGAAGCAGTAAAAGGAAACACAATCCCACGTCCGTGTATGCTGAAAATTCTCTCATGGTGTTAAGGATCCTAGTGCTGTGTTGAGTGGTAGTCAGTTTCTGTAGGGCGAAATCAGTTGGCGTGTCATCCAATCGATCAGACCACCATCAGACTTCTATGAGGAAAGCACAATGAATGAATCCTCTGTAGAGCTGCCTCTGGTGCACAACTTTCTAACCCATCCTGAAGGTCATATCCTAGTTGTGCTCTTCACGAAGTAGTATTCAATTCCATCGAGTGGCTTGCGAGTTGTACCGCCGCAAGCCACCACGAGCATCGTTTCTAATTTCATAGAAATTCTCGCAAAACACCAGGCCACCAGAAACTCGAAAAAAACAGCAAGCTGTCTCGCACAGCATCACCTGCTGTCACTTAAATAAAAACAAAATTGGGAGCACGTTCATTTTCGATGCTGATTGGCGGAGCATTTGAGTAATTTTACTTCCACGGCTACTTCGTCCAATTCCTCATACAAAAGCGCGCCTTCACACCAGTATAACATCCAAATCTGTCAGATATGCCAAATGCAGACGTGAATGTAAACCAGTCGCTATTAAGCGTTCGATGCATGGGGAGGCTGTTGAAGGACCTCTACGAAGTAGTCTAACCGCCTTCGTACGCCACAGACACTCCATGCGGGTGATGCATAATACCTACAAACCAGCACCCATCACGACGAAACGTCGATCGTGTGAAATTCATTGCTATCTCCGTGAAGCACCAGGCCACCAGAAACGCAGAGCAACGTGCTGCCTTGCACTGTCTCAGTATACTCACTTTATTTTTTATCGAAAGAGACTCTGTCCATTCTCGATGCTGATTGGTGGATCGTCTGAGCAATTTCTTTCGAGTTCTACTTTCTTTTCTACTTCGCCCACCTTCTCCTACTAAAGCTCGCCTTCTCACAGATATAACAACCAAATCTGTCATAAAAGCCAATGGCAAGTGTGGATGTAAACTAGTCGCTGTTAAGCGTCCGATGCAAAGGGGAGGCTGCTGGAGGACCTCTACGCGCCTTCGTACGCCACAGACACTATGCCGTGCATAACACCTGCAAGCCAGCCCAGCTTCTTTAGTGCGAATGATTCCATTCTTACAGATTGAATTTTGGGTTTCGCTTGACGTTCTCTAGCATTGGGAATACATAGCTCTGTTTGTCAATATTTCTTGTGCCATTTGTAGTGACCTTCAAAAACCCTGCTTAATGTGTCGTCGTTTACTCGTCGAATGACCGTTGTTCGTATGTCTATATCTCTGCTTTGTCTATGGTCCCATCAAGTCATCTGGGTAAGGAAGATCCACAGGACTATAGTCAGGCTCTAGACTCTACAGAAATATGAAAATTTTACGATTACCTCGATCTGTGGACACTGCATCATTGTTCTTGACATGGCTATGTAAGCCATACTTAACCTCTTTTGTAGCTCGTTTGACTCTTTCGTTGTGCTCCTTCGTGGCCATAAAGATAGCAGTGAATCGCTCGCTTTTGCATCATTGCCGTCTTTCGACGAAAAAACACACTTTTTTCTGACACGCGATGATAGTCTGCCCATTGCATCCGTATCCTGGCACGCAGTTTATATCCGCCACTCCCATCAATTACAGCAATTCTAATCAGACGTCCTGGCACTTGGCACATCAAAAAAATCCTTCCATTCATCCGCCATCCGCCTAAAACCATGCAACATTCGTCTTACTCACACCAGCCATATTCCGATTTGATTCCATCCAATTGGTTTCATTCCCCCTGGTTGATGCCAACCGATCCTTTTTCCTAATTAGCATCATACATAGGCGCTAATTGCCTGTAATTGTCGCCACCAATACCGGTTGGAAAAAGCAACAGAAACAGACAAAAAAAAAACACCCAAACCAGCCGTCAGCACATTTTTTTACTTTTCGTGACTTTCTGCCGAAGCCAGGACGAAACAGTAATATTTTGCCTTTTTTTTGTGCGCTCTTAAATCCACTAAAGAAGATCAAACCAAAAAAACGACACGAAGCAGTGAGAAGAAAAGCATAAAAAAAATTAAATTGGTGAACATGAACCTCGCCTTGCATACAAATACCGTGTAATGGATGTTTGTTTTCAATTTTTTTTCATCCAGTATTGCTCAACCTTTTCCGCTACTTCAGGATGCAAACGTCGGGGGTAGAGGCTGGTCAACAGGTTAAATTGGCAAATAAATGCTGTCAAAATGTTTTTTTTATTTTCGTTTTTTTTTCGTTTTTTTCTGTCGGTTTCGACTGAATGCCCAAAAAAAAGGGAGGCCACACGTTTACACACACAACAGAGAAGAGCTGATGATGAAGTAAGCGATTAACTGCCAAACCCTCTGCCACTCTGGTCTTTTGTTTCGCTTTTCGCTGTGTTTGTTGATTTTAACGCGGCTTAATCCTGGGCCAGGCAGACACTCGATAAAAAAATGTATAAGCTGCGAGCCTGGGAAAAAAATGTTGCGAATGGGTGCTAGGAGGAGGGGGATAGAGGTATGGTAATTAAAATTCCTTGAATTTCGCAACAAACAGCGGAAGGAGGCAACATAAGGACAAGCATATGAGTGTCGAAGGAGGGTGAGGGAGTTTTAGGAAGGCAATCACACGTAATTGTTTTGTTATTGGCAATAAGTGAAGGGCCATTTAAATTGTTTGAACGTGTAATGTGGATGTTTCCATGGCGGTGGGGTTGATGGAGTAGTGCGATAGTAAGGTAAGGATATCACGTGGAATTAGGGGTTTTCCATTCATGTTTAAATCTTGCTTTGAGTAATTAACGTCGGATTATGGTTGGCCATTCATGAGGCCGTTTTTTCTTGTCGTCGCGGTTGGCGGTCCCCCTCCCTGTGGTGTGGTCAGATTCGATACATCGTTAATTTTCGTTGAAGTAGGTGGAGGTGCTCTTGAAAATCCAGTTTAAATGATTTGATTGATTGAATGGCGGGGGTGTTGCACCGTGACCTTGAAGACGTAATGTGTGCCATGGTTCCAGCCAAGGTTATTCTCAAAATAGGTGATGGATCGTATCCGTGGGTCCTTTGTTTTTTTTTTCTTTTCCCGCAGAAGGGTTTCAGCTCCAAGGAAAGGGGCTGACAACCCCGTCTTTCGACTTAGGTTAGGTTAGGTTAGGTGGCTGTCCTGGCGGTAGTCAGGACACACTTAGACCAAAAAGTAGGTCCATTGTGATACCACATATTTGGTAGACCGGAGGAAGTCACCGGGGTACTCGGGGAAAAACCTATGTTTATCTCAGGGGGTGTTGTGATTGGGATTTGATTGTGCCTGAAGCGGCTAGGTGTACCGTGAGGGTAGCGGGTGCAAACGAGTATTGGGGGTGACTGATGCAATCGAACCCTTGAGCCTAGGTGAACCGTGTAGGTAGCATAGTAGATTGCATAAAGCTATTGTAGGTGACTGACTCAATCAACCTCTGTTACAGATATGCAGTCGTGAATGATGTGTAATTACTAGTGTTAATCTAGTGAGTAGTGAGAGGGTCACCTGTCGCCATTGGGAGGTGACTGTTGCAGTGCAAACCTCCTACGATGACGGATGGAGATGGTGATTGAATCACTCTGACCTAATGTTTTGGTGCAGATAACTATGAGTTACTTTACGATGCTAGAGGTGTGAAATATATACATATGTGTATATAATGTATGGTGTCAGCTGAACCAATTAGATTTTGATATAAATCTCTGTAGATTTATTATGTCTATGTTGGACAGATCACTTAGATCTTCAAAGAAGTAATTGCCATGCTAACGCTGGGCATGTTCCTAGGAGGTGGAGGTTATTTTCCTCTTCTTCCTCATCTCTGCAACTTCTGCAGAAATCGTTTGACAGGACTCCTAATCTGATGGCGTGCCTGCCTATCAGGCAGTGTCCTGTAATTATTCCTACTGTGAGGCTTATATTTCTTCTATTTAAGGATAGGAGCTTTTTAGTTTTCTTTACGTCTAGTATGAGCCAGATCTTCCTGGTCGATATGCACGTGCTTAAGGTATTCCACCTGTTATTTACGATTTCTTGTCACTGAGTAGACATACGAAGTTTTATCGTTTGTATTGGGGGTGCCGGTACGTCTCTGTTATCAGCTAGAAGTAATCCGGTGCCTAGTTTTGCTAGCTCATCTGCTTTGCAGTTGCCTGGAATATCTCTGTGTCCCGGGACCCAGCGCAGAGTAATGTAACATCTGCCCGCAATCTCGTTAAGAGATTCGCGGCATTGTTTGACCAACTTAGGTCTTATTGTTGGCGTTTCCAGAGCTTTAATCGCCGACTGACTGTCTAAGTAAAGGACGATAGACTTACCGTCTATCGGGTACAAAGAGAGTCTGCGCGCTGCTTCACGAATAGCCGATACTTCCGCTTGAAAAATACTACAGTAGTCTGGGAGACGGAGAGCTGCGTTTAGCAGCGATTCCGATGTTTTGGATCCATTTGTGTAGATTTCAATTGAGCGCGTTGCTTGGAATATTGTCGTATTAGCATTTCCGCTTGTAATGTGATTTCATCCGGCATTAAATAGCACAGAGCTAAGATGCATACCCTGATGCACATCGATATTGAGTAGATTTCCTGAGCTTTTCCTAGCAAAGAACCTATAATCAAATTGATCCTTCCTTCCCCCTCGTCAAGGATCAGCCTAGTCCTTTATCCATCCGATTCGTTACTACCCTGGTTCATATAATACCACACAATCAACACAATCATCATCCTTAAACGTAATAAGGATTGCAGCAGCAAAATTTCACTTCCTAGATCATCCAATGCACACATTCCATTTGAATTCCAATCTCTTTAAACTACCTACCTACCATGACCTTCTTAACAATTTTAATAGCAATTATCCCACATGTTTATGTGTGCATGTAGGTACATACGTATCCTTCCCATCCATTCAGCAACACAAACCTTTAAATTAACCCCAGAAACCACATTTTCGTTAGTTCAAAAGATAAGCGTTACAGAACGCCCTTCAATTCACAAGCAATTCCTTGGGAATATTATATACATATGTATATCCTTCCTTTGTCTGTAATTTTCGTCTAACATATGTACGAGGATATTCTTAACCGCAAGATGAGATTGTTTCTTCAAAAAAAAAAATAAAAAATTTATTGCAATCAGGAGTCCTTACAAAAAAAGGACCGACACCAACACCTCCTCCGTTATTCTTCGACCAAAGGGGGAAATTATTCTATCTAAGAAGGAAAACTTACAAAAAAAAACGAATTGGAAAAAAGGGTTGAGGAAGGATTTTTTCTTAAAACTCGGAGGGAGTCTATGGTGGTTTCAAGTTTATCTATCAAACGATAGATGGCAGTTCTCAAACAGGATACTTTTTTACTTTAAAACTTTTATTTTTAATTAAAGGGTTGCAAAGAGTATCCATTCTATTCGAGTCTGAATGAAACTAGTAGTGTTGTACAGCAAGAAGGGATGGACAGATGACGGACGATTTTTCTCAGTTAGTTTTTTTATCTGTGCAAGGAGACAAGGATGTGGCTGTAGCATATGCTTTTTCAGTGAGGGATGTGTGTTGTGAATTAACTTAAATTTAATCTTTGCTCCAAAAGAAAATATTGGCAATTGAGACTTTTAGTGTGAAAGCTATGAACTGTCCTTTTTGCATCCCCATTTAACTTTGAGAAGCGATAGAAAGTGAAATAATTCATGTCCTGTGTTAAGTAAGAATTTAAGCAAATTAAAGTGGTATTTTGAGCATAAGTCTGCAAGCAGGTTTCATTGAAATGTATCTTAGTTAGTGGTGTGGGTATGTAGCACATAATTCGTCATCGTTTTAGCGTTACGAGGGTCCTGCCTTCGATCCAAAGGTACTCGTTCACTTGAGATATTTGTCTAGGCAAGTGATGTGACCTGACCGGTCTATCGTTTCGATTGTTTTATGTCCTGCGTCGTGTCTTATTCTTTGTTCCTCTAGAGGGCGACTACGTTTATCCCTTTCGGCTTGAGTTTAAAAGAAAACCATTCGTCACTAAATAAACGTGAAAGTAGAAGCTTTAAACAGAACTATACTACTGACGTCCTGTCCTGTGAGTCGCTGGCGGGCTCAAATGGGTGTCCCTTTTACGGAAATTGAAAATTAGTCACGATACACAAAGAACAGGCGACTGGTTCTAAGAATCTATCTAACATGCCGACGTTGTGCGAATTCAGCAGAAAGAACATTTGTCGTGAGGCTTAAGATGCGTCTCTCGCTACTTGATTCGAATAAAATGGGACGCTAGCAAAATTAAGGCATTATTTCAGACCGCAGGCAAGCAAAACTCTCTGGAATTCACTGCCAGGAGAGGTATTCGCAAGGATTCCAATATCCAGCAATTCAAGAGCCGAAGCCCTATCCGCCAATAATCCGAGTTCGGGCGATGTGGAGTGGTCTCGATTCGACGTCACCAGAATTGTTCATCTGTCAATGGTGGGCATGGTTAAGATTTGACTTCACCCGAATTTTTTTTGCCAATATTTACCCTGAGGTTCCACCTTGCAGCCCATGTATCTATCTACTTTAAGGACGGCATTCTCCATGATTTGAAGAGAAACTCTCCTGGCACCAGTATTACCACGTCATCCGCGTGCTCTCACGCATTGACTCCATTTCGTTCTGATCGGAGGAAAGCTGCGTTCATGTCCATTAGCATCCTAATTAAACTGCTGTTCATAGTGTACTGTAACCCTTCACTTGATAAGTGATTCTGAAATAGCTTAAGTGTGAACCATTTTAAGAGCTCCCTCCAAGTTTAAGCAGGTAACGAGAGCAGTTCCTCGTCCAGGCGATGTGTGTAAGCACATACGTGCTGGGTGCTAAGTGTGGTTCTTCTAGAATTGTTTCCAATAAATTCTCAATTCTCGCCTAGGATTTGTTTTAAGATTTTTAGCAATGCCCAGGAACGCCACGCCTTAGAGACGTACTCCTGTGGTCATCATCATCATCATTGAGCTCACGTGGCGCTGGCTATATTCAATTGAAACCACCATGCTCTGTACGTCTGTCATTGTATCCTGGGAAGTTCCCGGGATTTCTGCTGTAGAGTCTGTCTAACACCCATTCAGTCTTCTAACTTGCTTGCTTACTTCGGTGGTGCTACAGTTCAGGGTGAACCTGGGCCTCAACTAACAATCCTCTCCAGCTAGCTTAGCCTCCAGTTGCGCATTCCAAGTTGGTTGGTGTTCTTCTTGCTGACCCCCCTTCACAAAATGACATCTGTCGCTGGTATGTCCTTCAGAAAGAAAGCAGATACTTCTCCGATTGTTCAAAGTCTGCCTTTTGGGGAGCAACATAAGCTTTTCCATGAATTTTAAAGGGGTGATTAGTGCAGCCTTTAGCTTTTAGCAGTTGAATTCCAATATTAAACCAAGCTCTGCTCTGATATGTTCGATATCCCTTTCGTCCATTTTTAAGTGAAATTCCCATTTTGTCTCCATGACTGATGCTTTTCCACCCTTCACTACGGGCACAAAATGAAAAAAACCTTTTTTTTCCTCAAATATCTAAATCAAAGGTTCATTCCTTGAAACCGGTCCCATGTCATCCTGCCTACACTCCAATTTATAATTATCTCCTCTTTTTTTTTTTTTTTTAATTTCACAACTGCGCGCTGTTTCCATTTCCCTTGAATGACCTTTGTGCCTTGCTCTATGATGCATATGAAGGAAAGAAACAAAAAAGGAAAAAAGCAAAAAAAGAATTAAATTGAAGAAAAGATATTTCGTCCTTTATTTTGTCCTTGCAAAGGGTGGTGAACGGATGCTGTTGATTTCTTTAATTTCTTTTTCTTCTTAGTTTTTTTTTTATTTTCGCCCGCATCTCTCTCCCCCCTCTTTCGTAGCTGTGTAAATCTCCAACATGATTTGTGGAAAAAGGCGGCCTCTGACAGACAAAAATAATCAAAAAAAAAAAAAAAATCAAATGTCTTGAAACAGTAAGGAATTGTGAGGAAAAAGAATCCTTTTTCCTTTCTTGCTTCTTTTTTTTGTTGTATTTTTATTTTCTCTCTGTGGCCTTATCAATTTAAATGAGGCCGATGGGCGATGGGGAGGGGGTATTAAATTGGCAATCTTTTCCATCATTCTTTAGCTCTGGTTAAAATGGGTGATTGGATGAGTTGGTGTAAAAGGACGGAAGGAAAAAGGATGTAAATTTTGTATTTTTTTTTTGTTTTATTTTTTTTTAAGGAAAGAAGAACATTTTTCATTTATAAAATCATCAACGGAAGGATACGTTTTTGGTTAATTTTTAATGCAATGTAAGGAGGTTTTTTTTGGTTGGTCTTGAGGGGGGAACAATAACATTAAAAATGTTCTTGAAAAATAAATAAAAGTACAGGATATCCACCGAAGAGGTTTGTTGGAAAAATTAACGTAAAAGACACGTGCAGCGATGTACCATTGCTGTCGAATTAATTGTGGTGACATCTTAGAATTTAAAAGCTATCAGACGCACATTTCAGGCGGGACAGCAGGAACTCATGTGGCTGCGGCCATCCTCATCTTTGAACTTGTAGCATGTTCCCTGAATCGATGATGAACTCGGCTGGATCTTTGATTGAACTTGGAGTTTCAAATGTCATGTCTGCTTCTGTGCGCGGTATACCGATGTCATTTGTCGCTTCTTCGTCCTTGTTTCCACAGATGTTGTCCCGTGGTACTCCCATAAACATAAGATGTTTTTTTTTTTCAACCCGACAGAATCCAACTTCTGTTTATTAGAAGTAGTCGTTCCGTTCTATTGTGGGAACGCTCTTACTGGTTAGCTTTTTCAGGACCCTCTGCTTGATGCACTCCTTGGCATTGTTTATTGGTATGTTGAAGAGTGCCATGGATTTCAATGCGAATTCCTTGTCCGTTTTTTCATTGCCTTCATGCCCATTGCGTGTTTTCTGTTTGCGTTGGCTAGTTCGTGGGCAGTTCCCGACCAGATTTGAGGTTACTTCCTAAGCTTTGTTTGCTTTCAATGCCTCCTTGCTGTCCGATAGAATGTCCTGGTTTCCTGGTTTTTATCTGTTTGTGTATATTCTTCAGCTTCCAATTCGATGTTGAATCTAGAAAAACTCCTGGGACCTCCAGCTCTAACTGCATCGGATCCGTCTGTATACCGCACATGAGAATCATTGCAAATGCCGGCCTATTTTGTTCCCAATGGCTGCGATTTGAAAACAAGACAAGGAAATTTTAACTGAGTCATGCGTCAAGAAGTCATAAATCCTCTCATAACCCTTCGCCAAATTAAGGATATTTTTCTACAACAGGCATCGTGTATTTCATGCGTTCTTGACAGACTTTCTTGACAATCGTCCTTCTACCATTCAGAATGTAGTTTAAGTCAGCGAAAAACCTGTGTTTACCTGACAGTGACAACCTTTACATAGATGAGCAGACTTCTATCGACTTGGTTGACGATTCGCCTAAACTGTCCTTTATTCTGAAGTCCTTGGAACGAGGTTGGTACGTCTGAAAAACACTGAGAAAAAAACTGGTCAACAGCAGTTTGCTTTTTACTGCTTCTCCAGTTCAACTTTAGCGAAACCCTTACGACTGCAGTATCCTTCAGTTATTGCTCCAAAACTTTGAGACATGGATCGTGCATTCGTAGAAAAAAGTGTACATTTTCTGGGATTCGCTCGTTCTAAGCCAGAGAGGCTATCTAAGTGAAAAGAAAGAAAGCTTATGGCTGTCACTTTGTGCGTTAGCTTTTCAAGATTTTTAAGGTATGTAGCTCCGTAGACCACAAGTTGACCACAAGAAAGACAATCGATTAGTTTTGACCTTTTAGAGTTCTTGAATGCTCGTCCTCTGAAATTGTCCACCACTGCCAAGGAGAATCGAGAATATAGAGGTCCCCACAATGTCGCTGGTCTTAGGCAAATGAGAATAATTCCCCGCTCCATTTTCGCCAGCCTTAATTGAACATTGAAGGCTTTGGGTTTTCGCATCTGCGTACGCGTTCCATTTGCCAGTGCAGTTTTCTGTCCAATTCTAGATCGATGTAGACCCTGCGTCTTGGCCTACCATTGATCTCTCGATTATCAAGTATGTTTGCTGCGGACAGTCCAGGAAGACTATCATCTTCCATGGGTCTCTCAACAGAAGACTGGAGGATCTCCGCAATTTAGCAGATTGATGGAGAAAAGTCATCTGGAGATATTGCGGCGTACGAACGACATAAAGTCCGGCCTGAAAACGACACTCCTGTGGCCCGGTCAGTGTTAAAATCTTCTATCTCCAAACGAACATGAACAGCGGTATTCCTTCAATGACGCTGTAGTGGACTAGAGGAAGAACCCGTGCAAGGCTCACCAGAAATCGACTAGTTTCACTACAAGATCAAAAGGATGCCTTTTTTTCGGCAAGTTTCATCTTTTTTTCCTCTTATGTCGACTCTATGTGGCCACGCTGAACACACAGAGTCCAGAGCGAAAGCCATATGCCAAGGTGCCCAACTTGCATGCACAATGCCCTGTAAATTGAATTAAAAAAAAATTCCCATTAAATTGAATTATTAGCGCAATCAGCTCACATCTACCTATCAATGCCGCAGTGTTTATATAATTAACAAAAAAAGAGATCCTTTTCCCACCCACACAGCGGCGACCAAATCATTAGTTTACCAAACAAAGGAGTCACTAATTTAGAAAATTGCATCCATTTTATGCCACACCAATTAACCATGAATGGAAGTCAATAATGACACGACGAGGGGGGATGAGCTGCAGGACGTTGAACAGCATGACTAAAAAGGTGTGTATTCCATGGCAAATGGTGTTTTTTCGTCCTTTATCAGCTTTAGTGAAATATTTATTTAGAAGCGGTCATTGGGTATCATTATCTCAATTATGTGCAGTTTCGTCGTCGTTGTATCCTCAAACGGTATAACGTCAAAATAGAGAAATTTTGTGAAATTTTTTTCCCACTCCCCATGAGCTTCGTTCTATGATATCCTATGTCCTGTGCTGGTCTGTCAAAAAATTACGAACAGCTGTTGTTTTTCCACATATTTCCTAGAAAATTGAATTTAAATCGAGCCGAGTGTGAGTGAATGAGCGAGTAGTAGCCACATGAAGTGTGTCCTTATAGAAGGCATGTGAAAGGACGCCCAACTACCAGTTAAAATGGTTCTGTTCCTTTGATTTTGCCAGGAACTTTTTTTTTTCCTTATTTCAGAATTTTTAATTTTTTTTTTTTTTTTTGGATTCGTGGGTTTCACGTGCCGTTAGGGGTTAGTTTTCAAATTGTAGGGGTTGTTTATTGTGTGTAACACGATATGGGACAGGGGAAGCTAAGAAAAAAAAGGTGTGTACCGTGTGTTGTAGGCAGGTATATGTATGCTGTGGGGTGAGATATTCCATTTTCTTTCCATTTTTTTTTCGTTTTATTAGCCTGCTGCTTAAACACTAGAACAGAGGGATGGAAAATAAAAATGGCGCTGGGTTCGAAAGTGTAGTGAGAGCGAGTGACCTAATTGTGTGCGTGTGGTGTTTGGTTTGCTGTGCATAGTTTTTTTTTCTCGAGAATATCGTGTTAAATCGATAAAAGAATATAAAATAAGCGACGATGAGGTGCTAATTGCTTTTCAGTAAAAGCGATTAATTTTTTAGTGAAAGAAAATTGCGCGTGTGGAGGTGGCAACGAGGATAAGGATGGACACGTGGGATACACGGCAAGGGCTAGTCGTCGTTTAATTTTGTTTTAACACAGAATTTTTAAGCAGCGGATAGAGAACTGATTTTGAGTGCCTACGTTTTTCGGAAATACTGACAGCAAGGACCTACCCGAATCCAAACAAAATACATATCATAAATTGGTACACGGACGGATCCAAAACGTTTACAGGAACTGGAGTAGATGTATGTATATTGGCCCAGAACCGCGTTAGGTCGGATAGCCAGGCCGCCATCAAGGCGTTAAGCTTTCATGAAATCAGGTCTACACTGGTGTGGGAGTGTCCTGCTTAGCTAAAAACGTTTGAGTGTCAATAGTCGATCCCAGGCTATGTTACGATCTAGCAAGTAAAAGGCTCAGGGACCTCGGTATAGAATCCGAAACAGCTGACGAACTAGCAAAAAAGATTCAGAAATTGCTTTTATCAGTTCGGTACACGATGAAGAAAGAGCTAAGGCAGCAGGAAGACCGCAAAGGAACAAAACTTTGGTAAGATTTCCTTAAGCTAAGACACGCCAAAGAGCTTCAACAAAAACCGGCCGTGCATTCGTACACGCTTCCTAATTGGTAACTGTATACTTGAGGAACACCTCAGGAAACAGTGTATAGAGCAACGCGGAGGTTACAGATTCTACGGAGGAAACCTCAAGGCACCGTCTTAAAAAATGTGGAGCACTAATCTACAAAAGAATGAAACGCTGGGTGCCTATCGACTATCAGAAGAAGATTAACCATCGTTGGATCCACTCCAGATACTGCGGTTCATCAAGGAAATTGGATTGGATATGGTGCTCTAAGTCTAGTTAGTCGGGGGGAGCACAATGGGCCTACATTCCTAACATCAATCCACAATCCATTCCCGCGAAATGAATTTTTATCCGAAGCCTTCAAAAAAATCGATCACGAGCACTGGAAGACTTATAAACATCTAACTCCTTCATAAGCTGGCTAAAAGAAGTATCTCACTGCAGAGTCGTTAATTCAGTCATCGGAACTGGTTATGTGAGGTAAGGACTCTTTCTCTAGGTCCTCGTCGTCGTCGTCCCCAGAGGCTGGCTTCAAAGAAAAATAAATTCAAATAGAATCCTTTGCAGATGACTTGGTTACATATGTTCGTGCTTTGATGACAGATTCTCGCCAGCTATCAGGGAACTAAACGAAATCCCCGTTCGTTCACGGACATGGGTAGCTCACCATGTCTATAACCGAGGCTTGATGGAATCAGTCTCTCGGAATACCTTGAAAGGATTTGAGAGTTCAAGATCTTTTGGCAGCAGAGTGCTAGTGTCTAGTGGATAGGGACAAGTATCTCTCAAGTATGCTACCTACCGGTATCTCCACCTCGGGAGCAGATAGAAGTATGTACTCCGTGTCTAGACACGATTCCTGGCCGGCAGTATTTCCCTAAATGAGTGTGTGTAGCTGCTTCTCTGTTGCCGCTGTCGATTGTTATTGGATTTAATTCAAAACCTTAACTATTTTCCGCCTTATAAGCTCGTGTGAGCGGTTCGAAAATATGGGGTCGAGAAGACCCCATGGTGCCTTTTTTGTGTGCTGAATATAGAGTGCCATTTGGGAGTTGAATTTCCTGGGGAAAACGAACAGATTTGGGCTTAGAGTGGAAGCTCTCTCGGAATCCCGGTGGACCCAATACGGTTCGCAGTGTTTTTTTGTACGTCAAATAGTCGTAAGGAGTCTGCCCTTTTTTATATTCTTCTCTTGGAAAAGAGGTAGCGTATAGCCCTGGAATAGTGCTCCTAGATGTCTGTGAATTCTTCTTAATTCTGCTTTTAAATGTCTGCAACTTGTTATCTTCTAGAAATATGTGTCCTGGGAGTGAATTTCAAAGTTTTCTTGCTCTGTAACAAAGTGAATACCATGGCCATGAGTGGATACATTTGACGTGTCTTTGAATGCTTATTTGGTACCCAATAAGGCGACAAGATAGATCTCTGTTTGGCTTGCAAGCATATTCTTAGTTCGACCCAAACCAACTTTCAAGGCGAACTCTACTAACGAGCAAAGGTCACCATCCTTTTTTCCTCCTTCGCCTCAGGATTCGCATTAAAAGCTACTTCTCCTCGCCTTTAAACGACTTAACTTCTGACTTAGTAACTTTCACAAATCACCTCTACCCTCCTATCTACCATTGCGCAATTGAAATCACCTCAAAGAAAAAAAATTATTTAATCTCCTCATTCTATCTATTTAAGTTCTTTTAATCCTGAAAACATTTATCTCACTTAAGTCATAAAAAAAAAGAAAAATAAACGCCCGCCTTCACACCAACACAACACCTACAACATTTCAGCCATTCTACGCACGTAAAACGGAAAAATATCTGCTATCCTTCTGCCATAAGAAAAACAAATGAAGGACGAAAAAAAAGCAAAAAAAAGGAAAACGCACACAATTTCGTCTTTAAGAAAAGTGAAAGAATAAAGAAAAGTTTTTGCGATTGGTAGCAGTAGCACGGCGGCGGCAGTAGTAGTATCCTTTCCGTAAGGACGCCAACGGGCAAGGATTTTAAAATATCTTCACCCATTCCCCCCTCCCCCCACCCCCCCTAGAGCTCTCAGTTTTTCTCTACTCTTGTTGATTTTTCGTGTGATTTTTCATTTCACTTCTTGTTCCTTTTTATTTTCTTACTTTTTTTGTGTTTCTGTGAGAAAATTATGAACTTTCCACTGAAGAAAGAAGAATTTTTCATCATACTATGCTCTGACCTTTGCGCTGTGTGCTTGCTTGCTTGCTTGCCACTGGGCAAGGATAACTTGTCTGTGTAAAGACCAAGCATCTCTAGCAGCAGGAGAGGAGCAAAAAAAAGAAAACTTTCTTTTGATTGCGAAGGAGGTGATGTTTTCTTTTTCTTTCATTTTTTTGGTGTTTTTTTCTGTTTTCTTGAAAAATTCTTTTCTTTGAAAGGAAAATGAAATAACCACGGGGAAATGGAAAAACTTTTTTGTACTTTCGATGCTTTTCTTTGTATTATTTTTGTTACGTTCCTTGAGATACTTTTTCTTTTTCTTTTCGTGTTTTTTTTGTTTTTTTTTTTTGGTTTGCAAAAGACCGGAGACGGGTAAAATTGGATACCATGGGAAATTTCGTGACCTTAAATGGAACTCCGAAGGAAGTTTGACTCTTTTCGCGGAGATATTGTGGGGATCCTTTAAGAAATTTTGGAATCAGTTGTGGAAGATTTAAATAATAGCTGATCCCCGGCTACCTTTCGCTTGCAGCACCTCACCTTCTAATGCTTCTTCGCGACGAGAAATTCGTTTACCTTCCCTTCCTTGACGATCGTTGAAAGGAGGAGTGGATGTAGAAGATGACGTACCGAAATCAATCGACCAATTAGTTGGTATTTTTTTTTTTGAAAATTAAAGGCGAACATAGCTTCAACTGATGAGTTTCCTACAGCAGCTTTCGATACCCCTCGGTCCCATCCAGATTACTTTAAGTTCTCTGAACCAAGCTGAAGGGTATGCGCTGCCTTTCAAATGGCGGCTTAGTTTTCCTGGATTTCTCAGGCCTAAGCTTTGAATTAGGGTCAGTCTTCCTCATTATCGAAGGTTTGAATTTGGAAGGTCCTTTTGGTTGAAGTGTTACTGTCCTTTTGGGCGCATTGGCTTTTTTTTGTCTACAACTACGCCGGGGTATACAGCTCGTTGTCTTTTCTCCACCATTTGTCCTCCGCACACACGGTACGAAGAAGATTTCCTTGAAAAGAACCCAAAACCCCGTCAGGCTTCCTGCTCGCAGTCCAGCAATCAGCAATGTATAATATGCCAGGAAGAAAAGAGCTTCAAACTTAGGTTTTAGGGTTGGATATTCCTTCATCGTTCGTAGAAAGCTGAGTAAGGGCCTTAGACTACGACATCACATCAGCAGCGAAGGCCTGAAACCTAATGCGACCGCAGGCAGGACAATCCAGAGACAATCCGGAGTATCATCGTTCTCTTTACAGAATCCAAGATTAAGGTGTCACTTAGGCTTAGCAAAATGCATAGTGCCCCGTTTAGACATCAATAAGTTGTGTGAGGGACTGCAAGGATGCGGATTTCTTCCATATGTCTGAGAGCGTGCGATGTAGGCTCGTCACTACGAGTTTGCTTTTTTAAGTTGAACTTCCTGATGGTGTCATCCCTAGGGATTTCTGTATACGATCCAAAGCACTTCTGCCTTCCGATTCCTTCTTGAGTCATCTTGAGATATTTTTATTTGCTCAGTTCTCAACGAATACCGCAGGATCATCCACTTCAGGATGCTAAGGATGTACATATACTCCAGTTTTACCTGATATTAAGCTGATTGGCGCTTACGTGCACCCTACCTTCTTCGCATTGAATGACCTCTACGGCAACGCACTTCGATTCGACGGCATCTTTCCTGTCCAGTGACTGAATTCGGGCCGTCTCCTTGTTATATGAGTGCCTGTATCTGAATCTAGAATTCATTCAGTTTTTTAGGCTTTCTTTTAACTGAAAGACAGCTCCTGGACCAGCAGTTATCTCTTGCGGATCTATTTTTCCAATGCTTGCCAGTGCACCTCTTGCGGCAGGATTTTAAAGTCTTCAACTAAAAGGCAGTGTATCTCCTCGTTTTTCCTCATAGATAAGTGGTTTTCTGCGCTGTAACACTTGCCCATTCTGTCACCCCTTTAATACTATTAAGACTCATCAACTGGAAGCCAGCGTGGATCCTCATTTTAAAAAGAACTCCAAAGTGGTTCAAGGCAAATCGCTCCGATATGCAAAACGCAATCGAGATGCGTTTAAAAATCGGCGTAATTCATCACTCACCCTCCAGCATTTGTTGCCATTTACCAGGCTGTGCTAACCGTAGAGTACGTACCTCCATAAAGTAACTTCATTTCAACAGGATCTACTGTCATTGTTTTGAAATCTCTCGCGCACGCGTGTGTTATTCGAATTTTTTGACAAGGGTCAACAATGCGCGACACTTAACCCTTCCGGCAGCCTCTGTATTCTTCCGGCGCATGTGTTATTTTTCTTTCACCTAGGAGGCAAAAAAGTTGGTCAAATCATGTGTGTATCTAGGACGTCATGTTACAACGTTCGGCTTGTAACCGCACACATTGTTGACCGGGTGTTTTCAGGTTTCACACAAAAAAAAAAAAAAACAAAAGTTCACCTTTGTACTGCGTCCCTTTGTTCCAAGTATCTAACAGATACTTAAACCGTGTATTTCTCTTTTTTTACTATTATTGCATTTTTTTTGAAGTTTTTTTTTGTTTGTGTTAGGCTTTCAATGAAAAAGGGTTAAATGAAAACCTCAAGGACCATGCGTTCGTGCTTGTATACTCGTCGCATGGTAATGGTCTGCGGTTAAAAATTGTATCGCGGTAAAATAAATTATCAAAACGGGAACAATGCAAAAGGCAAAAAGCAATCAAGGAATAACTGTATCAAAGGATCCACTCCATCAGCGAAATAAAGAATAACAAAAATAAGAAAAGACAACACGGGGAAAACAGGAAAACAGTCGATTTACAGGCGTAAGGATCGTCGTAAGAAGACAACATTTTAACGATCATCCACCAGAAATGCAGTGCACAAGTGAAGTAAGGAACAGATGGACAGAAAGTACCGCTGAACGGTACTAAGTACCGTATAAATTGTGTTTGTTTCGATAAGGGATCTACATGCACCAAGATACAAAGGGGGGCGGGGGCCATTGAACCACGAAATGGACAAAAGAGATTCGATTCGCAAAGGAGCAGCAAGAAACTGACCTTTGGGAACACTTTTTTCTGTTTTTGTTGGTTGATTTCCAGATGGTGTTGTGCGGATCCTTCGGGCTTGTTGCAATTGCGAATTTCTTTTTTGTCGGGTAATAGCTTGCAGAAGGGACATCAGGGCAAACGTTGGAGTAAGTGCTCTCAGAGAAATTTACTTTAAGGATCGATGGAAAGTGTTGAGGAGGACTTAGTCAGCAAGGCAGTGTTATGCGAGTAGCTAGAGTCAATCTGCCATCGCATATATAGGGTTGCGCGACCATCGTGGGAATATCATTAATGCGTGGGTGTTTTGGAGCGGTAGGTACCCGAATCAGTAGACACGAGGTAGTAGGTCCATTGCATAAAAAGGTTTTCCACAGAGACTACCGGTTGAATCAATAAGAATTACTTATGAGGCGTTGAGGCACAGGGCCATACGAACCAATGCTAAATGTGCGTCCCAAGCACAATGGCTTTCAGTAGTTATACACCATTTGATGGGAGTGGATGGTGCTAAGCATACTGGTGGCCAATTTCGGGATAAATGGGTATGTCAACCAAACATTGCAAACCAATCAATAAAACCACTAACTGCCATGTACAAGTGAAGTACAACGAACGGTAGAGCTGCCTCCTGTGGACAGATTGAAAAACTTTCTTGCATGTTATATCCAAATAGTGCTTCGCACTCAATCGATCAGCAATCGCAAAACCATCAAAATTTTGGGAAACTTTGTTGCCCATCTTGCAGATCATGTCCAAAACCCGCTTCGTGCAAAAAAATATCATTCAATTTCAAAGAACGGTTTGCAAGTATAACGCTGCAAGCCACCACGACGCGTAGTCAAACTTACCAAAAATTCTCGCAAAATACCAGGCCACCAGAAATTCGAAAAAGCAGCAAGCTTTCTCGCACAGCATCACCTCCTGTCACATCAATAACAAACCAAATTGAGAGCACGTGCATATTCGATGCTGATTGGCGGAGCATCTGAGTAATTTTTTCCATTTCTACATTCTTTTCTACTGTGTCCACCTTCTCCTACGAAAGCGCGGCTTCTCACCAATATAACATCCAAATCTGTCATATAAACCAATGGCAAGCATGAATCTAAATTAGTCGCTATAAAGCGTCCGATGCGAGGGGAGGTTGCTGGAGGACCTCTAAGAAGTGGTTTACCCGCCTTCGTAAGCCACAGACACTCCATGCCGGCTGATGGTAGGTGCATAACACACAAAAGCCAGCACTCACCTCAGACACTCCAGGCTTGCTGATGGTGCACAACACCTACAAGGCAGCATCCATCACGACGAGAATATACATACTAGGGTCGGACGCTCTATGGCACCTGATGCTGTAGTGTGGCCCAACACAGCAAGCCACCAATCTACCAAGTCACCAAGCCAAGTCCACCACGATGACTGACGCGACCCTTTGTCCCAAATTTACTATGAATTCCCCCGTGAAACACCAGGCCATCAGAAATCCAAGCACGCTGTCAGGTCTAGTAAAGTCTCAGTCACTTCAGTCGTAGGCACACACACTAGAGTACTTGAATTTGTTTGCGTCTTTCTCTTCTGATCCACGATCCACTTTAAGTCGAGCAGCAGCGCAGTCAATGTATTCGTAACAAGAGGAGTGTGTGTCCACTATCGACTCTCAGTGGGCGGAGCATCTCAATAATTTTCGTTTTTCTTTTCCATTTGATCCACGATCCAGTTTAAGTCGATTGTTGTGCTAAAGGAAACAGTCGCTATATAGCGTTCAGTGCAAGTGGAGGGTGTTAAAAAACCTCACAGAAATATGCTATTCGCTTGCCTAGCACCTTCCACTAGCATCAGATTTCAGGCATTCAGAATAAGAACGGACTTAATTTTCCTGTTTCTCTACTCGTGGTTAGTGGTTTGATGCATTACTGACTTACTGGTTGCGGCTTAAGGGAATTTGAAACCCACTCGATACAAATTGGACGGCCACTTCTGGCTTTTCATTTACTATCTCGCACAGTCTTTGACTAGGCCCGTTATAAGTCAACTAGTCGCCTCTAATAGTTCGTACTCCGAGTTCGATGGGGTTCCCTTTAACTTGTGGCCTATCTCTGCCGTGAATTCGGATACTTTACCTTAAACCGATAACCTTTATAACTCTTATCTCTTAAGGAAAATTGTGCTGAAATTGATAACTTTCAAGGACCACTTCTTATCAGACATAGAAGCTTGCGCATGCTTCATTCTCTTGCTTTCAGCTTAGCTTCGGATCGAGTACTACTACTCCTAAGTACCTAGCCCCGGGCGATAAAGAAAGTAGTTAACAGTTGCCGCCTCTGGTTGTACGTTCGACAACTGCGTGGAAGATTCGAGGTTGGAATTCCAGAAAACACACAAGAGATGCAATTCCGGATCCGATGGTATCTAAAAGCCAGTTTTCCGCCTAAAGACAGACTTTCTCCGACGTTTAAACAAAATCAACAGTCACGTAGGGCTTGCCCAAAGAAACTCATGAAACCGACTCATGAAACCCAATATTCAGCACCTCTAGCTGCAGCTGCACTCAACATACACGTATCCACAAGTCCACACATAACATCCACAAGGCTTTACCTCACACAAAGCATCAATTAAATAGCTTCTATCTGCTGGCAAACATCCCTCGTGTGTAATAATACACTTTGACACACACTATGATTCGCGCCCAAAAGTAATCCTTAACTTAATTCCATCCATTGGACATGTGATCAGCGACTGTGCTCACCTCGAAAAGGGTCCATTGCCTGGCCTGTGCGCGATCAAATGACCGACTCGGAACCTGAAATCATCATCATATCCCGGTATGCATATATACACATCCTTAATAACCCCTTTTCTTAATTTGATTTCATCATCCTTGCTCACTATCATCATTCAGAAGCACATGGTCAGGCACAAACATTAAAAAATCGTTCTTTCCAAATGCAGGACACTACCTGATCTCACCCTTTCTCATGGAAAGTTTGAATAAATTAAAAAAATAAAAAAGGTTACCAGGCGCAGGACACAATCACTGTCAAGGGATGTATGAATCAAAATCACGTGAACAAATGGCTAATGGACAACGGTACATCTTCCGGTATTTATCTGTCCTATTACGCGTACACACTTTGCTTTTTTTTTAGTTTGGTACCAGAATGTATCCTGTTTCGTGAAAACCCTATTCCCATCGCATGATTGTCCAAATGTGGTCCTTCTTTTATTATTTTCTTTTTTTCGTTCGCTATTGTGTATGCAAATAGCCACACGGGGATGGAAAAAAATATTCCGTTATCGAAATGCACTGGCCCCTGTCTTGTCTCTATCACACACAAACGGGGATGGGGTTAAAAGGATACGATCGTTTCCCTTTTAATTTTCAATTGACTCTATGGCTACCTGAGACCTGAAAGTGAGCGCGACAAATAAATTAGGGGGACACATGGGATATAACGGGATGCACCGTTTTAAGGAGAGTTTAGATGACTGTGTGTGTTTGTGTGTATAGTGCGTCCGTTGTCCTTTCGATTAATTATTCTTGTCCGTAGCTGGATTGTATTGTAGGACCTTTTATGTTACAGATGGACTCGTAATATTTAAATGAATTTTTTTTTCGGTTCGCTTTAGAAGGAACGGATTTATTTATGAATGCAGGACGCTGGACGAGGGACGCAGTAACGGATTTTAATGGAATGACAGATTTTAAGTAGATGCAGGATGTTGGGAAAATTAAATTTGGCAAGATTCGAAGCGGAAGAAGCTGCATATTTAGGAGCCACAGGTGTTTAGGTGTTTCACCCCTGCAGATCGGGGTTAGAATAGATCTGCTGTAAGGCATGCATGTCGTAAAAGGCGACTAAAATCCACCTGAAGAAGTCGTCTTAAAGAGGTTATGAGCCATACTATCTGGAGTACAAACTCCTGATAGGGCCACCCTTGGCAGGAAGGCCATAACTGAAAGATGAACTAAAAGGATGATATGTAGAAGACCGGGGGGCTCCCTTGACAGCAGTTCACACATACCTGGCAGTAGACAACACGAAAGGAATTAAACTAGTAATTTCCATCGGAACTTACTACAAAACTGTGGATCAATGCGAATTTTCGCGAAGTGTGGTAAGAAAAGAACACTCGACCCAAGAAACGCAGACGGAGCAACTGAGCTATTGCGCGGTCTTCGGGAACAGAAAGGATAGCACTAAAGCTCACTCGCAAAAAAGAAGAATAGACACGTGTCAAGACCCAAAGCAACTACCTGAAAAGAAAGAGGTCGGAAACGAAGAAAACGATGGCACCAGTAAAGAAGTTACCACCAAAAAAACAGGAGTGGACCCAGGTACTGGGTCGTGAAAGGAAGAAATGGATAAGATAGGAGCAGGCATGCTGGGGAAGGTGAAAATGGACCCGACGCGTCAACCACGTCAAGAAAACGGCGTAAGGAAACGGCTGCAGCTGAAGAGAACAGCAGACTCGCAAACTCCGGGCTCCCAACAGATG
This sequence comes from Blera fallax, assembly GCA_946965025.1. NCBI lineage: Eukaryota > Metazoa > Arthropoda > Insecta > Diptera > Syrphidae > Blera > Blera fallax. Next base: position 11,482,759 of record OX337249.1, read on the forward strand.
GTGAAAAAATACTGGAGGAGTCAAAGCCCTGCTGATCGAGGTGCTATGTTCCCATGGCCTCCGGGTA